>CM069138.1:16348844-17071344 GCA_035221665.1 Okamejei kenojei
GCAGTGGTGCAACAGGACCAAACAGGGTTTCAGACCATCAGGTTGGAAGTTTGTCAGCAACCGTGTTCAGCCCAACTGGCAGAGATTAAGGCTTTAACAGCAGAGTGTGAAATGATGGAAGGTGAAAAAGTGGATATCTACACAGATTTGGCTTATGCACATGAGGCCTGCCATCTATTTGGTGCAGTATGGAAGCAAAGGGGCTTCAAGAAAAGCAATGGGGATGCCATACAACATTTCCAACACATTTCCAACTTAATAAAGGTACTAGCAAAGCCGAGGGCATTAGCCATTGTTAAATGTCAGGCGTACAAAAAGGGCAGTGACACAGTTACGAAGGGAAATCATGCAGCGGATGAAGCAGCTAAAGCAGCATCCGGGTGCCAATCGGCAATAATTGCACCTCATATGAAAGTGGTACCAGAACCTACAAAGACGGATATCATTGAAATGCAGGGACAGGCTACATTAGCTGAGCAAACGATGTGGGGGCAGAGGGGAGCCAAGCCAAACGCTGATGGCTTTTGGACCACCGACGACGGCCTGTTAGTGGCACCTACAACCCTATTGGACCAGTCTCATTTCAGAAGCGCATGGACTAGATCATTGTGCAAGGGGGGGGGAAGTCATACGAAAGGTAAAAAAGGATGGGTTTTGGTCACCTTATCTACAGGCTTCAGTAGATTACGTGTTGTCGTATGTGCACAAAATAATGTCAGAAAGGGCATAACAACACCTATCGGTCACATACCAGTGCCCGAGGGGCCATTCACACATTTGGTAATTGACTATGTGGACATGTTGAAAACAGTACAAGGGAAACGATACCTGTTGGTAATCATTGATCGATTCAGTAGATGGGTGGAGGCTGTACCTTCCAAAGACCTAGGGACGGGTACGGTGGTGAAATTTTTGACAAATGAAGTAATTCCACGGTATGGCATACCAACAATAATTAGCTCCGACAAAGGGTCAGCTTTTATTAAGAAGACAGTTAAGCTGGTACTGCAGGCCCTGAGGGTGAAACTAAGATTTGGATGTGCCTACCACCCTCAATCACAAGGCATGGTGGAAAGGGTGAATGGGACATTGAAAGCCAAAATAAACAAGATTTGTGCAACTACAAAATTAAATTGGATTGATGCCTTGCCATTGGCATTAATGAGCTGCCGTATGCAAACTAATCGAACAACTCACCTCACACCACACAAAATGTTCACCGGCAGTCCCTTGCCCGTGCCCAGACGAAGCGATATATAGGAGGGTCCGAGTTTGGAGCAATTAGAAGTAGAACTTAAACAATATATGCAACAGTTAACTATGATACATAAGTTTATTTATGCACAGGAAAAACAAAAGGAGCCAGAGGCAGAGCAAGAGGAAGGACCATTTAAGCCTGGAGACCAAGTTTATGTACGAGCCTTTCGAAGAAAATGGAATGAACCAAGAAGGAAAGGACCATTCACAATAACTAAGGCCTCACCTACAGCAGTTCAGGTAGAGGGTCGATACATATGGTACCACCTTAATCATTGCACAAGGACTATTCCACCACCACAGCCCAGGGGTAACCCCAAGGTAAGTGAACAAGAGGGTGAGGACACAGGGGAAGAACAGGGCATTGACCAGATAATAAATTAGGTATTCAGAGAAAGTGGGAGTTCCGACATTGGTGAGGATGAGGGTGTGGGTGATTGCCCTTCTCCTGATAGGCATCGTCCTTCTACTAGCAATATGGTCGAAGGAGAACCAGGGGAACCTGACATGGAAAAACCTACTCAGGCTTCACGACCATCAACCTTGCCGATTTGGGCTTGGAAGGATAGCACCGCCACTTCACATGAGTTAGGAGCTCAATGTCCAAAATGATACTAGCTCAGCCGCCTGGCGCAGCGCTCCCACGAACGAGCGGTATAAGTGGGCGCAATATACAACACAAACTTTGCAGTTGCCACAATGTATAATATGTGCCAAAGATAAAGAAAAAATATTAGCTATACCAGAGCCCCACAACTATACATATTGTGCGGAGTTCGTGCGAAGTATAGCACGCTGGACAGACATGTCTCATTGCCCAATACAGTGTTTAAATGCAGCAGGATCGATGACAAAATCATTTGAGACAGAACACTGCTCTTCATGGAACTTCACACAGGTAAGAAAACCCTACCCAGAGCCACCACTGGAGGTGGAAGTTACAGCTACAGCACAGTATGAATGCCACCTTGCAGCAAATGGCACACACCCAGTAGGAACTTTTCCAGGCCGCTGTAACAGGGTGTGGGTATGTAATCAACTGGACCCATACCAAGTGGCTACAGACATGCCCAAAGCCGATGTTGCGGTGCAGGGCTATTTTGACAGCAGATGTGGCTGTTGCTGATGTGGGGGTAAGCCTAGAAACACACTCCCGCTCCATTGGACTGGATTGTGTGCCAGGGTGATGGCACAACCTGTCCTCGTAATAAGTCCAACGGATATGTTCGAACAGACCCGTAGGAAAAGAGCGTTTGATTCATTACCTGAAGGAGTTTATCTGGATGCGATAGGACAACCAAGAGGAATCCCTTGTGAAATTAAAGCCACAAATGAAATTGCTGCAGGACTGGAGTCAATACTCCTCTGGATTACGCCTGCTAAAAACACGGAATGGATTAACTACATCTATTATAACCAATGGAGGTTTATTAATTATACTGACGACGCACTGTCGGCCTTGGGGGACCAACTTGATGCCACTAGTAAGATGGCATGGCAGAATAGGCAGGCCCCTGGATTGGTTGTTGGCCAAGAAAAGGGGTGTTTGTGTCCTCTTTGGGGAGCACTGCTGTCCCTTAATCCCCAACAACACCAGCCCGGAGGGATCCTTTTCTAAAGCAATGGATAAATTAAAAATCCTAAGGAGTGAGGTTAAACGAAACGCAAGGTTTGGACATCAATATTTTGGGTGGCTGGAAAGCATGTTGGGAGGCTGGGGAGCATGGCTGATTAAAATTGGATTGACCATTGGGGTCGCACTACTTGCAGTTGCAATTATGTTGTGCTGTGTTTTCCCCTGTATTAAGTCTCTCCTAGTGAAAGCTACTGTGAAGCAACTACCATTGATACCGGGAGAAGACAAATCCGGCCCTCAAGGAAAATGGACTTCGGTGATAGAATACCACTACGACGGAGAAGATGTTTTAGAAAAATGCTAAACAAAGTCGGTAAGGGAAGCTGGATCTTTTTTCATGTCCCCACGAAATGGGGGTGGGTTTTTGGCCCAGTCTCCCTGGGATCCAGAGAAAGAACACTGCACAGCATTACACTAACTTAATTAAAGACCCTGCATTTTAGGGCTCTATGGGTGATTCGACCTGGAAAAATTAGACCAAATGGTCTCAAATGGAGGAATTATATGGAAGTACACACATAGCAGCAGATGTCAACTATTTTACGTAATCAGACGGCAGCTATTTTACTCATGTAATTCATGTAATTGTTAGTCATTTATCCAGTAAACAAGATACTAAACAAGTTACTTATCTCTACTTTTGCATCTTTGTATTCTCAATAAATACATTTGTATCTTTGTACTCAATCTATAAACTGGT
This sequence comes from Okamejei kenojei, assembly GCA_035221665.1. Taxonomy (NCBI): domain Eukaryota; kingdom Metazoa; phylum Chordata; class Chondrichthyes; order Rajiformes; family Rajidae; genus Okamejei; species Okamejei kenojei. Next base: position 16,352,438 of record CM069138.1, read on the forward strand.
ATGTAACCAGTTGGAACGGCAAGGAAGTAACGTTAGAGTCACTGACAGTGGGGTCAGTGGCTCACAGACGTTGGTCCCCAGGCAAGGAATGAAATGGGACTCATTCAGCCCTATTTGGACTCAGGTGAGTCGGGCTACAAAGGGTTTCTCTTTATAATAAAATGTATGTATGCTATAGTGTTTTTCTTAAAGTTAAAAGCTAAAGGCAAAGTTAGTAATAAAAAGTTATTGTTATATGTCTGACAATGTAATCCTTGTTGTTTAGCACAAGTTGCTGTGAATTGTTTTAACCCTTCACAGGTAAAGCTGTACACTAAAAATGTTGATTTAGTGAGCTTACACTGTATAGTGCAGGCCTTGGGACAGGCCGCACCAGCAGCGCCTCACAGGGCTGCTTCATGTATGAAAGTGCCGGCCTACGGGACAGTCGTGCCAGCAGCGCCTGATACAGGGCTGCCTCATTGATTACATTACTGGCCTTTGAGAGAGACGTGCTAGCAGCACCTGGTACAGGGCTGTTTCATGTCAAAAAGCGCCGACCTTTACGAAAGGCAGCGCCAGCAACGCCTGGGACAGGGTTGCTCAAATTCATACATAATCTGCTACACCCACGGAGTCGGGAGATGATTCTCTACTGGGGCTGGATAGCAAGGCCCACGGAGTCGGGAGATGATTCTCTACTGGGGCTGGATAGCAAGGCCCACGGAGTCGGGGGATGAATTCCTCACCGGGGCTGGATAGTACATTTGAAACGACTATCCCAAATACAGCAACTGTTGCATACAGCAGGGCACACGCCAACAGGAGGAGTGTCAGCTTTTATTAAGAAGACAGTTAAGCTGGTACTGCAGGCCCTGAGGGTGAAACTAAGATTTGGATGTGCCAACCACCCTCAATCACAAGGCATGGTGGAAAGGGTGAATGGGACATTGAAAGCCAAAATAAACAAGATTTGTGCAACTACAAAATTAAATTGGATTGATGCCTTGCCATTGGCATTAATGAGCTGCCGTATGCAAACTAATCGAACAACTCACCTCACACCACACAAAATGTTCACCGGCAGTCCCTTGCCCGTGCCCAGACGAAGCGATATATAGGAGGGTCCGAGTTTGGAGCAATTAGAAGTAGAACTTAAACAATATATGCAACAGTTAACTATGATACATAAGTTTATTTATGCACAGGAAAAACAAAAGGAGCCAGAGGCAGAGCAAGAGGAAGGACCATTTAAGCCTGGAGACCAAGTTTATGTACGAGCCTTTCGAAGAAAATGGAATGAACCAAGAAGGAAAGGACCATTTCACAATAACTAAGGCCTCACCTACAGCAGTTCAGGTAGAGGGTCGATACATATGGTACCACCTTAATCATTGCACAAGGACTATTCCACCACCACAGCCCAGGGGTAACCCCAAGGTAAGTGAACAAGAGGGTGAGGACACAGGGGAAGAACAGGGCATTGACCAGATAATAAATTAGGTATTCAGAGAAAGTGGGAGTTCCGACATTGGTGAGGATGAGGGTGTGGGTGATTGCCCTTCTCCTGATAGGCATCGTCCTTCTACTAGCAATATGGTCGAAGGAGAACCAGGGGAACCTGACATGGAAAAACCTACTCAGGCTTCACGACCATCAACCTTGCCGATTTGGGCTTGGAAGGATAGCACCGCCACTTCACATGAGTTAGGAGCTCAATGTCCAAAATGATACTAGCTCAGCCGCCTGGCGCAGCGCTCCCACGAACGAGCGGTATAAGTGGGCGCAATATACAACACAAACTTTGCAGTTGCCACAATGTATAATATGTGCCAAAGATAAAGAAAAAATATTAGCTATACCAGAGCCCCACAACTATACATATTGTGCGGAGTTCGTGCGAAGTATAGCACGCTGGACAGACATGTCTCATTGCCCAATACAGTGTTTAAATGCAGCAGGATCGATGACAAAATCATTTGAGACAGAACACTGCTCTTCATGGAACTTCACACAGGTAAGAAAACCCTACCCAGAGCCACCACTGGAGGTGGAAGTTACAGCTACAGCACAGTATGAATGCCACCTTGCAGCAAATGGCACACACCCAGTAGGAACTTTTCCAGGCCGCTGTAACAGGGTGTGGGTATGTAATCAACTGGACCCATACCAAGTGGCTACAGACATGCCCAAAGCCGATGTTGCGGTGCAGGGCTATTTTGACAGCAGATGTGGCTGTTGCTGATGTGGGGGTAAGCCTAGAAACACACTCCCGCTCCATTGGACTGGATTGTGTGCCAGGGTGATGGCACAACCTGTCCTCGTAATAAGTCCAACGGATATGTTCGAACAGACCCGTAGGAAAAGAGCGTTTGATTCATTACCTGAAGGAGTTTATCTGGATGCGATAGGACAACCAAGAGGAATCCCTTGTGAAATTAAAGCCACAAATGAAATTGCTGCAGGACTGGAGTCAATACTCCTCTGGATTACGCCTGCTAAAAACACGGAATGGATTAACTACATCTATTATAACCAATGGAGGTTTATTAATTATACTGACGACGCACTGTCGGCCTTGGGGGACCAACTTGATGCCACTAGTAAGATGGCATGGCAGAATAGGCAGGCCCCTGGATTGGTTGTTGGCCAAGAAAATGGGTGTTTGTGTCCTCTTTGGGGAGCACTGCTGTCCCTTAATCCCCAACAACACCAGCCCGGAGGGATCCTTTTCTAAAGCAATGGATAAATTAAAAATCCTAAGGAGTGAGGTTAAACGAAACGCAAGGTTTGGACATCAATATTTTGGGTGGCTGGAAAGCATGTTGGGAGGCTGGGGAGCATGGCTGATTAAAATTGGATTGACCATTGGGGTCGCACTACTTGCAGTTGCAATTATGTTGTGCTGTGTTTTCCCCTGTATTAAGTCTCTCCTAGTGAAAGCTACTGTGAAGCAACTACCATTGATACCGGGAGAAGACAAATCCGGCCCTCAAGGAAAATGGACTTCGGTGATAGAATACCACTACGACGGAGAAGATGTTTTAGAAAAATGCTAAACAAAGTCGGTAAGGGAAGCTGGATCTTTTTTCATGTCCCACGAAATGGGGGTGGGTTTTTGGCCCAGTCTCCCTGGGATCCAGAGAAAGAACACTGCACAGCATTACACTAACTTAATTAAAGACCCTGCATTTTAGGGCTCTATGGGTGATTCGACCTGGAAAAATTAGACCAAATGGTCTCAAATGGAGGAATTATATGGAAGTATACACATAGCAGCAGATGTCAACTATTTTACGTAATCAGACGGCAGCTATTTTACTCATGTAATTCATGTAATTGTTAGTCATTTATCCAGTAAACAAGATACTAAACAAGTTACTTATCTCTACTTTTGCATCTTTGTATTCTCAATAAATACATTTGTATCTTTGTACTCAATCTATAAACTGGTATGTAACCAGTTGGAACGGCAAGGAAGTAACGTTAGAGTCACTGACAGTGGGGTCAGTGGCTCACAGACGTTGGTCCCCAGGCAAGGAATGAAATGGGACTCATTCAGCCCTATTTGGACTCAGGTGAGTCGGGCTACAAAGGGTTTCTCTTTATAATAAAATGTATGTATGCTATAGTGTTTTTCTTAAAGTTAAAAGCTAAAGGCAAAGTTAGTAATAAAAAGTTATTGTTATATGTCTGACAATGTAATCCTTGTTGTTTAGCACAAGTTGCTGTGAATTGTTTTAACCCTTCACAGGTAAAGCTGTACACTAAAAATGTTGATTTAGTGAGCTTACACTGTATAGTGCAGGCCTTGGGACAGGCCGCACCAGCAGCGCCTCACAGGGCTGCTTCATGTATGAAAGTGCCGGCCTACGGGACAGTCGTGCCAGCAGCGCCTGATACAGGGCTGCCTCATTGATTACATTACTGGCCTTTGAGAGAGCCGTGCTAGCAGCACCTGGTACAGGGCTTGTTTCATGTCAAAAAGCGCCGACCTTTACGAAAGGCAGCGCCAGCAACGCCTGGGACAGGGTTGCTCAAATTCATACATAATCTGCTACACCCACGGAGTCGGGAGATGATTCTCTACTGGGGCTGGATAGCAAGGCCCACGGAGTCGGGAGATGATTCTCTACTGGGGCTGGATAGCAAGGCCCACGGAGTCGGGGGATGAATTCCTCACCGGGGCTGGATAGTACATTTGAAACGACTATCCCAAATACAGCAACTGTTGCATACAGCAGGGCACACGCCAACAGGAGGAGTGTCAGCGCCATCATGCACAAAAAAGGCGCCAGCAGTATCTGGTAAAGAACTGTGTGATAGTACCTTCATAGATGAGGATTAGTTCGGACACCGACTCTGATGGTAGTGTGAGACAGTAGTCCACCTCCGCAGGCCGCACCAGCAGCTCCAGTTACAGAGCTCCAGCTGCGGCCCAACTCCGGAGCTCCAGCTCCAGCTGCAGATTACTGCCAGTGGACTGTCGGGATATCGGGAGCTTGCGGGTCCGGGTGGGAGACCACTCTCCGGAGCTCCGCAAGACAACTTCTCCAGCCCGTGTCACGGGGTTGGAACGACCCGGAGCGGAGCCGTACATCGCCTGGTGCGACTTTAATGGCCGCAGGACATTCCAGCGCCCGCCGGGGGCTCCAGCTTTGTGACTTTTGGGCCTAGAGCGGGGCCGTACATCGCCCGGCGCGGCCTCAATGGACATGGGACTTAACACCGCCCGCCTGGGGCTTCGACATTGGGAGAGAAATGGTGCGGGGGAGAGAGAAGAACTTTGCCTTCCATCACAGTGAGGAGGAGAGTCACTGTGATGGATGTTTGTGTGAATTGAATTGTTTGTGTGTTTTTTTATGAATTGCTCTGTTTGTATGGATTGTAGAAACAGAATTTCGTTCGAGCCTCTCTGAGGTTCGAATGACAAGTAATAAAATCTAATCTAATCTAAAAAAAGTTTGGATTATGGCCAGGGTTATTTTTTTTAAATTAAGGTTCAGAAATTGGGCAAAAGTTCTCATGCAAACCACCCATGGAATAAGGCAGGAGTGGCATGTAATTATGAAGAATGGAGAGTGTCGGGCATATGAACTTTCCGAATATGAAAACTTATTTTCCTGACTAACAACAGATTCATAAGGGTCAGAGATCCATGCTATGCAAATCCCATTACAGAGGTTATCAAAGACAATATACTGTACTATAACAGTAAAGCTTTGCAGTATGGGATAAATTGTTTGTTGGTCATTGGGATTTACCTTTAATTAGTATTAGCCTTGACTCCACCATGTGTAGATTGAAGTTATAGCAATCTGTTATAAAACTGAGTTTTATTTTCATCAAGAGTATTTGACAATATAGCAGCTGTTCAGCTGAGCAAATCAAGGAACTGATATTGTGTAAGTAGCAATTAGACCATTGTTAACAACCTTATGCTATTGTCAGCTGAAGCTACATCAGTCACAATGATGAAGTGACAGTATTCAGCATTGCTGAACATGACAATAACTCATTTGAACTTGAACTTGAACTTGGAAAAAGATCAATGGAGATTTAATCCACAAATTTTAAAGGACAAAATAACTCAAGAATATATTACAAAACAGATCAAGATCTTCTTTGAAACAAATGATACACCAGAAATATCATCATCCCTCTTATGGGAAACTTTTAAGGCCTATGTTCGGGGAATTATGATATCTTCTCAAGTATTTTATAATAAAGAGAATAGGAAGCTACAACAGGCATTGGAAAGAGAGATTAAACAATTAGATACAGAGAACGCCATTAACCCAACTACGACAAAACATAATAAAATTTTGGCATTGAAATATAAACTAAATAAAATACAGTCAGATCAAGTTGTAAAACTAAACCAATATACCAAACAAATACAATTTGAATTCGGTGATAAACCAAATAAACTATTGGCTCGTCAGTTAAGAAAATTGGAAGGAGAAAAATTAATATATAGGATCAAATCAGATAATGGAGAATTACTAACACAAACTAAAGATATAAACGAGAGATTTTTGCAATATTATAAAAATTTATACTCAGCTAAAACAAAAGAAAATCGTATAGGAGTAGAAACATTTCTAAAAAATTGTAATCTAAATGGACTAGATTTAGAAGATAGGGAATTATTAAATGTCGAAATAACTACTAAAGAAATTGAAGAAACTATTAGATCATTAAAAAATGGTAAAACTCCAGGACCAGATGGTATTGGAGCAGAATTTTATAAAATATTTAATGATATGATAGCCCCACGTTTGAAGACACTATATGAACACATTTATACACAACAGAAATTACCAGATACATTAAATGAATCTATTATAACCCTTATACCTAAATTAGATAAAAATCTCGATGACCCAGGGTCATATAGAGCTATATCTCTTTTAAATACTGATCAAAAAATATTAACAAAAATATTAGCACAAAGACTAAACAAAGTGATTAATAAACTAATTCATTCAGATCAAACGGGATTTATACCAAAACGATACTCTTCAAATAATCTGAGAAGATTATTTAATATTATATACTCGAAAAGAAATATCACTAAGGATTTATCAATTATCTCGTTGGACGCAGAGAAAGCTTTTGATCAGATTGAATGGTCTTACTTATTTTCGGTTATGGAATTTTTTCAATTGGGAGAGAAGTTTATAACTTGGGTTAAATTACTATATACTAGACCAACAGCTAGAATATTAATTAACCAAGTGTTAACAACTAAATTTAACTTATTCCGAGGTTGTAGACAAGGTTGCCCTTTATCTCCACTACTGTTTGCACTTGCAATAGAACCATTAGCAAAATCTGTGAGATCAAACCCTGAAATATATGGGTATGAAACTAAAGAAACTGAAAATAAAATCTCATTGTACGCAGATGATGTATTACTTTATATCACAAAACCAGAAATTAGTCTTCCTAACTTGTTAGATTTAATAACTCAATTTGGATCGTTTTCAGGATATAGAATTAATTGGAATAAAAGTGAACTTATGCCAATAATGGGAAATAATTTACATATATTACAACAATACCCTTTTAAGATTGCAAATGAAAAAATTAAATATCTTGGAATTTATGTAACAAAAAGATATAATTCATTATTTAAATCTAATTTTTTACCCTTATTGAATAAACTATTTAAGAATATTCAATATTGGAAAACATTACCTATTTCAATGTTAGGTAAGATTAACGCGATAAAAATGATTTTTCTTCCACAATTTCTTTAAGAAAGTGGACTCCATGGTTACTAATTTTATTTGGGATTACAAGAATCATAGAATAATTAAAAAGCATCTATGTAAATCAAAAATAAATGGTGGCTTTGCACTGCCTAATTTTATGTTTTATTATTGGGCAGTTAATATAAAAAATATGAATTTTTGGTTGGGTGAACTAGATAAACAACCAAATTGGTTAAAGATGGAAAAAGAAGACTGTACCCCTTTTGAAATTAGTTCGATTTTATTTGCTAATACTCCAATACATAAGAAAATTTATAAAGAAAACCCATTAATAGAAAGTGGAATACGTATTTGGAAACAATTAAAAAAACATTACAATTACAGAATGTACCACTAGCTCTTCCAATAGTAAACAATATTTCTTTTAAACCTTCACTGATGGACAAAGGTTTCTTAAAATGGAAGAACTATGGAATAAATAAGATCGGTGATCTTTATAGGGAAAACTTATTTCTCTCATTTCAGGAATTACAACAAAATTATGGATTACATTTTAAAGAATATTTTCGATATCTACAAATTAGAGATTATGTTAAATCAAATACACTGGATTTTAGGAATAGAAAGACAGAAATTTTAGACGAATGTTTAAATAAACATCCGAATACAGAGAAATTAATATCATATATTTATAATATTTTATTGGAAAATGATTTACCAAATACGGATAAATATAGACAAGCATGGGAAAATGAACTAGGTCAAGTAATCAGTAGAGAAGTATGGAATGAAAGTTTACAATATATACATCATTATTCATTAAATGCTAGACACTCCTTGATACAATTTAAAGTTATACATAGATTACATCTCTCAAAGTCCAAATTAAATAGAATTTTCTCAAATGTGTCCGCAATATGTGATAAGTGTCAACAATTAGAAGCTAATTTAACGCATTCATTCACAAAATGTATAAAAATCACTAATTTTTGGATAGAAATTTTTAAGATAATCTCAATTGTAGTTAATGCAAAGTTGATTCCAGACTCAAAACTAATTATATTGGGAATACTGGAAACAAATCAGATATTAACAACACAACAAATAATTTTTATCAGTTATAGTTTAATAATTGGTAAAAAATTAATACTAAGATTTTGGAAAGGTCCTACTTCCCCCACAACTAAAATGTGGATTACAGAAATGTCGGAGACGTTACACTTGGAACGATTAAGGCTTGCCCTGATGGACAGGCTGGACCAGTTCAGAGGAATATGGTCTCCATTTATTGAATATTTAAAGGGTCAAGATGGTCCGGTTCGAAGCCATGACGGAAGCCTGAATGTATGAATGGATGAAGAATTATAGACAATAGATCATAAATATATCTCCATTGAAGAATATCTTGTTTAATATTCTTTAATATTTCTTGCAGCATGGTAGGCTGCAAGACCAGCCTCACGCAAGGGAGATACACGTGGAGGCATAATCAGGTATTAAAAAGCCTGGCAACAGCCCTTGAGAACAGGCTGTGTGCGACCAACTCCTTGCCTCCGAGAGCAAGCAACCCCTCCCACTTAAGGGCGACAACCTTTGTCCGAGAAGGACAGAAAACACCGAAACATCCTTCCACTAGATCAGAAGAAGGAAACCTATGCAGGGCCCGTGACTGGAGGATGCTGGCGGACATCGGCCGACAACTAATCTTTCCACCTGAAATTGCTTTAACCAACCTCAGGCCAGATTTGGTGTTCTGGTCCCTTTCAAAGAAGACTGCTTACATCATAGAGCTCACAGTTCCATGGGAGAACTCTGTTGTGGAGGCCTATGAGCGTAAGAAGCTGCGCTACACAGAGCTTGCAGCAGAGGCAACGCAGCGTGGCTGGAACATCAACGTTTATCCAGTTGAAGTGGGATGCAGAGGATTTGTTGCGTCATCTACCATCAGACTGCTGAAGGAGCTTGGAATCCACGGTCAGGCTCTGCAGAAGACCATAAGATCACTCTCAGACGCGGCTGAAAGAAGCAGCTGTTGGATTTGGCTCAAGCGGAAAGACCCATGCTGGGCCCCAAATGCGTCATGGTGAATCTTTGAGGCAGTTTGACACGGGACACACGCTGAGGGGCTGATCATCCTGCAGCGGGCCGCCCTTGTGGAGGGTGTATAGTGATAAAAGGCCGAAACACCCAGTGATGCAAGGGTACACTACTGATGATGTGTCCTGTGCCCAGCTGTCCTGAAGGTTACCCAGGCCAAGATATACGTATACGTACCCCCCCCCCCCCCCTGATGTTGAGCGTCGACCACTCTCAGCAATCAATGAATGTCGTGAAATGCTCCCCACCTACTGGCACAAGGGACTTCTTAACATCTAGTCCTGTGTATTTGATTCCACTCAATCAGTTTATCACTCTCTTTTTTTTTTCCTTTTCTTTTTCTCTTTTTTATTTCCTACTGCTATAAAATAAAAAAGAAAATTATAGAAGTACAAATAAGATTGATTGTTAATTTTAAAAATATTAAGAATGTATGTGACGTTAATATTTTCTTTTGTTTTAATTGGATTTTATATTTCTTCTTAATATGTAATTACTTCTAATAAAAATATCTTACCAAAAAAAAAAGAACTTGAACTTGAACTTGAACTTGAACTTGAAACTCGCTACAGTAGTGTGGTCGGTCGAATTGAGTTATTACAAACTGATGCTAAGGACTCTAAGATGAGAAGTTCCAATACCATCATCTACTTGGAGGTATTGGAGAATGCATGAGTTACCAATTATTCAATTGTTGGTATCAACTAAATATATACACTAATGCACCCCATGGGTAAGGGGCTATTGAGCGAATATACATATTCTACATGCTCAAATTCAAGTTGCTGCTCTGCGATGGTGACATATGTTAGTCACATGGTAATCAAGTAAAAGTATCCTGTAATAATTACCTAATCTCCTTTGCCACTGGTGTATCATCCAGTTCAGATCGATGATAACACAGAATATGCGTTGGATCTCAAAGTATTATGAAAGTATGGTCAACACTACATCGAATATCGACATGTTGGTGCATGTTTATTCACTGATTGCAAAAATATGTGGCACAACAGTGCGAAGAAATACATTCTTGCTTCAATAGGAGGAATGTTCTTTTATATCTTCCTCATTTTGCCTCATTAGCCGGGTCTTAAAACAGTCAGCAAGTCCTCGCTTGGGTTCATTCTGTCGGACTGGCCAAGCGTCCATGTTGTCTGCTTCATCAGGCATTATGGCACAATGGTATACGGTTATTCCAAAAAACAAGAATTTGCTGGTTCAAACTGTGGTTCAGGAGACCGGCCTTTGCACAATAAAACAATTATTGACCTACACATTTTGAATGGATTGACTTATGCCTCAAGTTGTCACATCAAGCCATGAAGGTGCTCACTGCAGTGTGCAGGGATAGCACCCAAAAAAGCAGTACATTCCTATTGAGGGGATCAGAAGCGTTTTTGTTTAAATGTTAATGTTACATCTAATACGGTACAGATTACTGACATTTTAACCATATAACCATATAACCATATAACAATTACAGCACGGAAACAGGCCCTCTCGGCCCTTCCAGTCCGTGCCGACCATTTGTTTTCCCCTAGTCCCATCTACCTGCACTCAGACCATACCCCTCCATTCCCTTCACGTCCATATACCTATCCACTTTACTCTTAAATGTTAAAATCGATCCTGCCTCCACCATTTCTGCTGGAAGCTCATTCCACACAGCCACCACCCTCTGAGTAAAGAAGTTCCCCCTTACGTTACCCCTAAACTTCTGTCCCTTAATTCTCATGTCATGCCCTCTTGTTTGAATCTTCCCTACCCTCAATGGGAAAAACGTATCCACGTCAACTCTGTCTATCCCTTTCATCATTTTAAAGACCTCAATCAAGTCCCCCCTTAACCTTCTGCGCTCCAAAGAATAAAGACCTAACTTGTTCAACCTTTCTCTGTAACATAGTTGCTGGAACCCTGGCAACATTCTAGTAAATCTCCTCTGTACTCTCTCTATTTTGTTGACATCCTTCCTATAACTAGGCGACCAAAATTGTACACCATACTCCAGAATTGGTCTTACCAATGCCTTGTACAATTTTAACATTACTTCCCTACTCTTATATTCAATGCTCTGATTTATAAAGGCCAGCACACCAAAAGGCTTTCTTTACCACCCTATCTACATGCGATTCCACCTTCAGGGAACTATGCACAGTTATTCCTAGATCCCTCTGTTCCACAGCATTCCTCAATTCCCTACCATTTACCATGTACGTCCTATTTTGATTTGTCCTGCCAAGATGTAGCACTTCACACTTATCAGCATTAAACTCCATCTGCCATCTTTCAGCCCACTTTTCCAAATGGCCCAAATCGCTCTGTAGACTTTGAAAATCTACTTCATTATCCACAACACCACCTATCTTAGTATCATCTGCATACTTACTTAACCAATTTTCCACCCCATCATCCAGATCATTGATGTACATGACAAACAACAGTGGACCCAACACAGATCCCTGAGGCACCCCACTGGTCACCGGCTTCCAACCTGACAAACAGCCATCCACCATTACTCTCTGACATCTCCCATTCAGCCACTGTTGAATCCATCTTGCTACTCCGCCATTAACACCCAAAGATTGAACCTTCTTAACCAACCTTCCATGGGGAACCTTGTCAAAGGCCTTACTGAAATCCATATAGACAACATCCACTGCTTTACCCTCATCAATTTCCCTAGTTACCGCTTCAAAAAATTCAAGAAGGTTTGTCAAACATGACCTTCCAGGCACAAATCCATGTTGACTGTTCCTGATCAGACCCTGTTTATCCAGATGCTTATATATATTATCTCTAAGTATCCTTTCCATTAATTTGCCCACCACTGACGTCAAACTAATAGGTCTATAATTGCTAGGTTTATTCTTTGAACCCTTTTTAAACAATGGAACAACATGCGCAGTACGCCAATCCTCCGGCACTATTCCCGTTTCTAATGACATTTGAAATATTTCTGTCATAGCTCCTGCTATTTCTACACTAACTTCCCTCAATGTCCTAGGGAATATCCTGTCAGGACCTGGAGACTTATCCACTTTTATAATTTTCAAAAGTGTCAGTACTTCCTCCTTTTTGAATCTCATAGTTTCCATAGCTACTCTGCTTTTTCCCCTTAACTCACAGAGTTCAATATCCTTCTCCTTGGTGAATACCGAAGAAAAGAAATTGTTCAATATCTCCCCCATCTCTTTTGGCTCTGCAGATAGCTGTCCATTCTGGTTCTCTAATGGTCCAATTTTATCCCTCGTTATCCTTTTGCTATTAATATAGCTGTAGAAACCCTTTGGGTTTACTTTCACCTTTCTTGCCAAAGCAACCTCATATCTTCTTTTAGCCTTCCTAATTTCTTTCTTAAGATTCTTTTTACATTCTTTATACTCCTCTAGCACCTCATTTACTCCATGCCTCCTATAATTATTGTAGATGTCTCTCTTTTTTCGAAACAAGTGTCCAATTTCCCTTGAAAACCATGGCTCTTTCCAATTTTTACTTTCCTTTCAACCTAACAGGGACATTTTCCAGTTCATTTTAAATGGTATTTGGCAATAATTCAGTTATAGAGACATTACAGCTGCAGCAAAAGGGAACTACGCTGTCGGGTTCAACCCGGATATCGAGTTGTTAAAAGAACTTGACACAAATTCTCCCACTACAAGATTATGCAGTTGGTTATTGAAAATGTGTGAACATTACTTCACCAGGGGGTTCCAGCCACATCCTTAGTTATGACACTAATATCAGCACAACGATGGCAAACATTGCAAACGCTGTGGCTAGATAAGATGGAATTGGCTGCAGGTGCCATTACCATATAACCATATAACCATATAACAATTACAGCACGGAAACAGGCCCTCTCGGCCCTTCCAGTTCGTGCCGACCATTTGTTTTCCCCTAGTCCCATCTACCTGCACTCAGACCATACCCCTCCATTCCCTTCACGTCCATATACCTATCCACTTTACTCTTAAATGTTAAAATCGATCCTGCCTCCACCACTTCTGCTGGAAGCTCATTCCACACAGCCACCACCCTCTGAGTAAAGAAGTTCCCCCTCAGCCAATTCCATCTTATCTAGCCACATTTGTACGTGACAATAAAGAACCATAGTCTGAAGCAGGGTCATGACCCGAAACGTCACCTATTCCTTTTCCCCAGAGATGTTGTCTGACCTGCTGAGTTACTCCAGCTTTTTGTGTCTTTCATTGACCATTAAAGATAGTTTGATGGTTTAATTTTACCTCACAAGGTGGATTGATCTCAAGATGCTGTTGGTGTGGAGTTTGCACGTTCTCCCTGTGACCACGTAGGTTTTCTGCGGGTGCTCCGGTTTCCTCCCACATCCCAAACACATGCGGGATTGTAAGTTAAGTTGCCTCTTTAAACTGCCCCTGGTGCGTAGGGAGTGGATGAGAAAGTGGGATAATCTAGACCTGGTGTGAACAGGTGATCGATATTTGGTGTGGACTCAGTGGGCCGAAGGACCAGTTTCCACGCTGTACCTCTGCTGTAACTAAACTAAAGCACAGACAAGTTATAGTTACGGGTCATTGATCTGAGAATTGAACTAATTTTCTCCCCCACAGATCCTGCCTGAATCGTTGAACTTCCAGCTATTTGAATTGTGTACTTCCAAGTTTCCAAAGAAGGTTTTATCGAGGGAATTCTGCAAAGTGCGACTGAGACAGCTGAATGTAAAATGCATCCTCAGTGACAGTAAACATCCTTTGTTGACAAGGCTTGATTTCTAATGTCCATGCCACAAATAAAGGCTTTGAGAGAAAGATGAGACCATGAGAAGCTAAGTGCTTTGAAATTGATCCTGGATGCTAGGAAATCTCCCTGATGTCCAGCCCCATCTTTATATTTGCTGTGTCTGAGCTGCAGGGAATTTTATGAGTCTCAAGGATTTGGGTTTTAGTCCCTCTCTGCAGACTTGAGAACAAAAGCTCAATCCAATACAGTGTTGCTCTGTTAGTTTAGTTTAGAGCAAATATCCTAGAGTGAAGCAAGATAGGATCTAGGATCTTTGGTTTAGAGATACAGCAAGGAAACGGACTGCCACCCACTGAGTTCACACTGACTCTTGATCACCGGTTCACACTAATTCCATGTTATCACTCTTTCTCAGCCACTCCCAATACATAAGGGACAATTTTAAGGAGATCAATTAACTTACAAACCTGCACGTCTTAGGGATTTAGGAGGAAACCAGAGAAAAGCCATGCAGTCACAGGGAGAACGTGCAAACTCCACACGGACAGCACCCGAGGTTAGGATCAAACCCGGGTCTGGCGCTGTGAGGCAGCAGCTCTGCTGGAGGTGCTGTCTACCGAAGTGCCATTAAATTGAAGCCCCATACTGGGTTTTCGCAGATAAAGGCTCGTTCAACACGTCTATAAGATATGTGGTCAAAAATGGGATTATTGAATGTGTGGGGGTGTGAAGGATGTTTAAAACATGCGAATCATTTTCACAAAAATGGCTCCTCACAATGACTGCTCACAATATACAATCATGCACCAAAATGGTTCATTCAAGTATTTGGATGAAAGATGCTATATTATAACTTCCGAGTCAGATTTAGCTTACAGAGAGCAGACTTCGCTTACAGTTTTTAGCCCATTAACCATTTTTCTCTTTAATGTGAGTGAAATTAATTTGCAGTTGTACAAAAATGCAGAGAAAGAACTGGGAGCAGCAATGTCATTACCATATCAAAACTATCAGTAAACTGGCTGGTTGAACAGTCACGGTCTATTCGTGGACATATAATTACTTTCAATGAATAAGTAGCCCCACCATTCTCAAAGCAGGAAAGCGGGAATAAACAGGAAACCATATCAGCTCCTCATAAGTATGCTGGTCAAAGGTTTATGTCTGTACCAGCACCCAAGCACCCATTGTCGCTGACGTTATGCAGGGATTAGACGTTAAGACAAGGTCTTATTTTTAAGGCTCATCGTGTCACATAGCATGGGAACAGACCATAGATGGACACAAAGAGCTGGAGTAACTCAGCGGGTCAGCTAGCATCTCTGGAGAAAAAGAATGGTTCACGTTTCATGCCGGGACCCTTCTTCAGACAAGGTCTTCCAGTCACCCATCCTTTTTCTCCAGAGATGCTGCCTGACCCATTGATTGCTCCAGCACTGTGCCTATATTTGCTATAAACTGAAGTTCCTTATTTCTACATGGTAACAGGCCAGTCAGCCCACCATCAAACACCCATGGGTGCTATGGTGCTGGTATGAACGTAAACCTTTGACCAGCATACTAATGAGAAGCTGATATGATTTCCTGTTTATTCCCGAATGATGAGGCTGCTTATTTGCACTAATTCTACTATCCCCACATCCCTGCCCTACCAACCTGCTTAGCTCTAAAATGTGGGAGTAAACCGGAAGATATTCACTTCATCACAGGCAGAATGTGCAACCTCCACACAGACAGCACTGGAGGTCAGGAACGAACCTGGGTCCATGGAGCTGCAGGACTGCAGCCTTGCATGCTGTGGCATCCTGCAGCTACCAGTTAAAACTATATATATATATTTATTTATTTTTTTATTTTTTTTATTTTTTTTTATTATAGAAACAATATATACAGAGTACACTCTTATACGGCATTAAAAATTATATAATATACAAAATTATATAATATTGATTATCAATTGATACTGTTTGTGTTATTTGTAATGTTATCCATTATACATTTCCTGGTTATTTATTTTGTATAATTGGGAGTGTATGTAGTATATTCCTAAAATAAGCAATATACTCACACTTCTCATACCACACATATTTCTTCTAATTACCAAATACAAATCCCCCCTAATATAACTACTTAATACCCAATCTTAACCAAACTTCTATGATATTCATGATATTTTCATAGTATTAAGAGTGTTTGTATTATTATTAACTTTATATTTCAAAATTATTATATAGTTGAAAATGCACAATTTTATATAATTACAAATTTAAGACATCTATAATATTTTCATACAACTAATAATAGGTGTATTCATACTAATATTAAGAATATATATAATATGTTTCTATACTTTTTTTTCCCTACTTAAAGATAGAAAGATAGAGATAGAAAGTAGAAAATAGAAAAGAAAATGTGAAAAGTTTGGTGGAGATTAAAATATTACTAAATAATCCGTTCTTGGAGATACATTCATGATTTATTATATGTATTTCTTCATCCATTCAGATATTCAGGCCTCAGTCAAGTCCCCGCGCCGAACCATTATGACCCTGTAAATATTTAATGTATGGAGACCAAATCCCTTTGAAGAGATCTAACCTATCCATAAGGACAAGTCTCAATCTCTCCACGTGAAGTGTCTCCGACATTTCTGTATTCCACATTTTAATTGTTGGGGATGCAGGGCCTTTCCAAAATTTTAGTATTAATTTTTTCCCAATTATTAGAGAATAGTCGATAAAAGTTCTTTGATTCCTTGTAATTATTTGTTCCGTTTCCGGTATTCCAAGTATTATTAACTTTGGATCAGGAATCATAGTAATATTAACAACATTCGAGATTATCTTAAATATTTCGTTCCAATATTCTACAATCTTCGTACAATTAGTGAATGAATGTGACAAATTTGCTTCTAAGATTTGACTTATCACATATAGGCGATAATTTTGGAAATATATTATGTAATTTAGATTTAGAGTAATGTAATCTATGTAAAATTTTAAACTGTATAAGAGCATGTTTAGCATTTAACGAGCAGTAATGTATATGTTGTAAGCTTTCTTCCCATATTTCTGGGCTTATTATTTGACCTAATTCATTTTCCCAACGCTGTCTGTGTATTTCCGATGATGGAATATCACTTTCCAACAAAATATTGTAAATGTATGATATCATTTTTTCTGTATTTGGATGTTTATTCAAGCATTCATCTAAAATTTCACTCTTTCTATTTCTGAATTCTTGTGTATTTGCAGAGATATAGTTTCTGATTTGTAAATATCTGAAATATTCATTATTATGAAGCCCGTAAGCTTGTTGTAACTCTTGAAATGAAAGAAAAAAATTTTCCTATATATTTTATGAGAATGGTTCTGTTGGATAAAATGCTTCCTCAAAATGTGATAATGACTTTAAATGCGAACTGCTTGATTGCTGCCAAAGTCCCAGACAAGAAATGCAATTACAAATAAAACTGCTCTATGTTTCGGTGTGTTAAGGAAACAGCAATAAATTTAGGGTGGCACAGCGGTAGAGTTGCTGCCTCACAGCGCCAGAGACCCAGGTTCGATACCAACTATGGGTTCTGTCTGTACGGAGTTTGTATGTCCTCCGTGCGACCGCGTGGGTTTTCTCTAGGTGCTCTGGTTCCCCCCGTATCCCAAAGACGTGCAGGTTTGTAGATTAATTGGCTTCTGTAAATGATTCCTAGTGTGTAGGATACAACTGGTGAACGAGCGATCGCTGGTCGGCGCACAGTGGGCCTATTTCCACCCTCTCTCCAAAACTAAAACTAAGTTTGAACTGAAACACACAATAATGCATTATGTAATTAAAACATTCAATTTTTATTGTGTGCAAAATCCAATGTTTCGGTTGTACAGAATATGCACAGTATGTGACTACAGTATAAAATGGTTTTGGACTGATGTGCCAAAATATTATTGCAATACTGGAATACAAATTCTTAGTGCTGTTCTAAACTACAAATACAAATCACAAACGTTGTTTGACAAGTCGAGACTTTAGGGTGTACGAAAAGTTCTTTATTTTAGAACACAACAATGAGTCACCCGAGTCGAATAAGACAGCCAAAGATAATGCTGCTTCCACAAGTGTGGGCGCTAGACTGACAGTTACTGCAAAAACAAACTGCAATAGAACACCCGCCCTCATGAGAGTCCTTCAGCCAACCCCGAGGGTTCGGTTACCACAAGGTGCCGCTACAGCTGCTTCATGTAAAAAAAAGACAATCTACCCACGTGTCATCTTACTGCAGGCCAATTTCAGGTTCACGATTTGTTCCCATAGTACACAATGGAATATCCTGCACTAAACTGGCAATTGTCAATTTTGCTTCATAAACCAGCGAATGCGCAGAGCAAGACGCAATTGCATCACTGAAACAAAAGTTCGCATTAGCCAGTGAATAAGCTGCCATTGCGTAAAACCCCGAACATTGTTGGAAATGCACTAAACGAGTAAAGGAGCACAAAACTGGGAAAATTCCTATCTTGGAAATTCAGGGTGATAAGACTAATAGACTCTGGGGTAGCCCTGAAGGATATATCGCCAATTCATGGGAATCAAATTGCAAAGCAGTTGAGAAATCAGACATTGAATGTAACTCACGGGATTGCTGCAACTCCCAATGCCCAATGCCCCCTTGTGATTTATCAGTCTAGCAACTGCTGAAAATGTCAAGGAGACTGATGCACAGAATAGTTCCCTCCTTATAAATCTTGCTGGCTGACACAGCCGAACAGAGAATCACGATTCTTGTCAGCAGGATCAGAAATGTGATCCTTTTGGAGCTTTCAGTTGCAGCTAAGAGAGCTATGTCCTATTTGTTTGGAGCCAGTGTTAAGCTTGGACGGATATTTTGCAACGTTGGCAAATGGAAATATAAACAGTGGCAAACAGCTCGACTGATGTGCAAATGACACAAAATATCCTGTGGAGAATTGTGAGGAGTGGTCACTTTTCCAATTTAGAAATGTGTTTGCCGGCATCTTTCATTATAGATGATTGTGGTGGGATTTAGCTCAAATGGCAGAGCGCTCCTTCAGCATGCAAGAGGTAGCGGGATCGATGCCTGCCTTCTCCATTGGTCTTTTTTTAAAGACATTTGGACAGGTATGTGGATAGGAAAGGTTTAGAGGGATATCTCCAAATGCAGGTGGATGGGACTAGTGTATATGGGGCATCCTAGTTGGCATGGGCAAGTGGGCCAAAGGACTTGTTTCCATGTTGTATAAGGATCACAACTATCACATCCTGGCTGGGCTGATGGTGTCTATTTTACTACACAGGGCCAGCTCATTCTACACAAAATAAAACTGTTTATGGAGGAAACCCAGAGTTATTTTTCTTGAAGAACATGATTCCATTTCATTTTTTCATGGCCTTAATTTGCCTCCATGTCTTTCAACATCAAACCTTTCCTTTGGACCTTTACACACAATTCATAATTTTATTCCACAAACAACTGGGAAACTGTCGGAAGATAAACAGGGTCGCCCCTTTTATTGTACTTTTCTGGTCATCAGGAAGGTGTCAGTGCAAGGCAATGGAGTACTTTGTTTCCCACTTGTTAGCACTCCCAGGTTTGGCACTGGGCATAAATCTTTATTTTATGTGGACTGTCCACTCAATGGTTCAGGAAGGAGGAAAAGGTTGGAGAAGCAGGTTGCCCACCGATTCTGCGGCGACCAGCGATCCCCACACACGCACACCATCCGAAACACAGTAGGGTCAATTTACAATTCTATCGATGCCAATTACCCTACAAACCTGTACCTCTTTGGAGTGTGGGCGGAAACCGAAGCATCTGGAGAAAACCCACGCAGGTCACAGGGAGAATGTATACACTCCATACAGGCAGCCCCCGTGTTCAGGATCGAACCCGGGTCCTCTGGCGCTGCGAAGGCAGCAACTCTACCGCTGCGCCACCGTGCCACCCAGTCTATGATCCTTTCCTGTTGCTCCTCAAGGTTCCCTGTAGGAGCAAGCCTGGCCAGAGGGGACAGCAGATGCTCACTAGACTGACCATGCTGCTGGGGTAGCAGACACTCTGCCTGCTGGAAGCCCATGTGCACAGGCAATCAGAACAGAAACCACAGGATATACAAGAAGGACATTATTTTCCCTCCCCTCCACTGGCAGCCTGAATGTCCTCAACTGAGAGGTTTAAGAGTGCAGGATTTTCTCCTAATTTTCCTGTCTCCATCACTCAAATAGGGTTCTTCGCAAGCAGGGACGCAGCAGGAAATGTAATGCTGCCAGGGTTCAACGTACTCTGGGTAATTCCAGTTACTGATGAGGGATCAGGAAAACTGCTCCGATGTCCCGAGCATGCCTCCAAGTGTCCTTGTTGGATCAACCAGAAACTTTCCCAGCACTGTCCTTGCACTCCTCAAATTCAGACCGTCTAATTTAGTGCCAAAGTGTGGTGTGCGTGTGCCTGTTTTAAGCCAGACTCATTGCACAAAGGAGTGTTTGATCCTGTTGCTCTGGGCTAGATTCTAACTCGAGTTGCTAACTGGAAGGAGCACTGCTCCAGGTAGGTGCACTTTAAAGTTCATCTAATTTCAGGGCAGAGAGTAGATAGAAGAATGTTAATGCAGGCACAGTCAAGTCATCAGAGGTGGGACCCTCTATGTCCATTGTAAAAATATATGGTGGATATTGACATTTTATTATTTAGGATAGCACTAAAATGCTAGCGTGGAATGTTGATGTGGTCATTATTTTGCGGGGAAGATACAGAGATGTAAACAACTGACTTTAGATACAGTATCAGGTTTTGCTTTCCACCCATGATATCATCTGGCAGCTCAGCAGAGAAGGACTACAGCAGGGTGGATTCAAGTGATATGTAAAGCTGGAAGCTAAAGCTATAATACATCACCATGTTTAACTCCTTCACTGCCAGGCCCATCCACACCCTCTGAAAAACCATTTTGTTTTTTTGCTTCGTATGCGGATTGCTTTCTCCTCCCTCCCAATCGTCACTTTCCAATGTCCACCTCTACAATATTAAACGGTCCTTTTGGTACAAGAGGCTGTACCAATAATGCGAGATGTGCCCCATGATAAATAACTATGGGAAAAGCAACACACCTTGCTCTTTTCAATGAATCCTAATGATATCTACAGATACTTCTAGGAAGTATACACTCTGGTTGCAACACTGCATGGTTTGGCAATTGCTCTGCCCAAGACCTCAAGGAATAGCAGAGTGGTGTGAATGTACCCCAGATATTTACGCAAACCAGACTCCATCCCCATCGACTCCATCTACAACTCTCACTGCCTTGGGAACGCAGCCAACACACTCAAGGACCATTCGCATTCAGCTCATTCCCTCTCCCGTTGGGCAGTATATATAAAGACAGATACTGCCCTATTCAAACAACTCTTGAACATAACTCTCACAAGCATTCTCCACCTTCCAATCTACCTTGTTGTAGCCCTTGCACTTTCTTAAACAGCCCTTTCTCTGTAGCTGTAATACCATACCTGGCACTCCGTTTTATTTCTGTTTTTGCACTACCTCTTGTGTGTTTCCATTGTGGGATGATCTTCCGGGATAGCAACCAAATAAAGATTTTGCACTGTATCTTGGCACAATATCATAACCAAGCACACTAGGTTTATATAATGTACAGGTTTTATACAGAGTTCAGTTCTGGCTTATCACTGGGCTCCAGGGCCTGGCCTCTTGCTATTTCTGTCACCTTACATTGCCTCCACGGATCCATAGAACAATGTGGCACAGGAAGGAGATATCTGGCCCTTGAATTGTCTGCCAGCTCTTTGAGCAAACTAGTACAATCAGTACTATTCCCATTCCACACCCATGTACATTTCACCTCTTTCAATCACACATCCAAATCCCTTAGAAAGATATTAGAATCTATTTAAATCATGCTGTCATGACTGCAATTCACAGCAAATAATGTCACCTCTAATTCTTTTGCCATTTGTGTTAAATCAATTATTTCTTATTTCTGACTACCTACCAGAGAATATTCACCTTAGTCACTCTATTTAAATCCTCCTTGATTTTGAAGACTTCCCTCACCTCTCCCCTTAAACATTTCTACTCTGAAATAACTTGCACCTCTGATCCCTCCATATAGCTGAAATCGAGCATCCCAGGTACCTTTCCAGTAAATTAATTCTGCAACAATCCATGCGTCACATGGGTGATTCGGTGGGCTGAGGGACCTGTTTCCAAACTAAACCAATGTGGAACTGGACACCAATTAGGAAGCCTGGATCAGCAATCCTTTCCCTGGACAAAGGCCACCTGACTCATGTACCGCACCATGCTGTAATCCATTTTGATGCTGAAGCTGAATTGAAATCCAGATGGTGTCACGGGGCAGAAAGCACCTCCGCGCTTTTATCTTATAGTACAACAGCTGTAAGGTGAATGGTCTAAAGAACAATTTCATTCATCAGCGCCAACATTATGGTCAATTAAAAAAAAATCAATATACATCATGAATAATAAAAAGGAAATCCCCAAATTAATTGTTACCATTATATGCCCAGAGGTTTATAATAATAATAAATTCTGGCTTAAAAATATAATAATTAAAAAAGACCTCTCAGTTAACCAGCAACTGCTATCAAATTAATGTCTCTGGGATGCACAGAAACACAGAGTTTTCCTATAAGCATAAAACCAATTATGCAGCCTGCGCCCAAACTGATTTTATCCCCACTTTTTAAGTTTAAGAGAAGGATGCAAAGCATCCAACTAGAGTGAGAGTTTTCCTGATGCATTGCATCTGACTGCTCTTTGCCACACACAGAGTGAATACCTGTTTCAAGATGATGCAATGACCCAATAACCAGCTGCATCTCTTGCTGAGCATTGCACATAGTTCCACCAACATAGGCAAGGCTTCACATGTTAAGGTCTACAGGGTTACAAGTGCAAGCGCCCTCTGGCGTGCTACAAAAGTCATCTCAAGTACGACCAAATAGCCTTCAAGGTGCCCGAAGACCGTGCAAGTCCTTGCTCACGGAGTTCGATTGTATTCCTCGGAGGCAATGTTGGTGTTGATGGGGAGGTCACTGAGAAGGCGCTTGTAGACAAAGTGGAAGAGCTGAGGCGGGGCCCTGCTGTGCAGCTCGGCCTTGATCTTCTGGGGGAAGGTGTCGGGAGCCAACTGCTGCCAAGTGTCATTTATGAGGAGGAAGAGCCCGTAGTTCTCAGTGTCCTCGACGTGGAACTTGGCCGCACAAAGGGCACACAGCTCCTCTGTCGTGGTAAAGGGCTGTACCAGTAACGTCTTGGCTGTGCAGCCACTCGACATGTTGTTGAAGGCCACACGCATGTAGTTCTGTGCGGATTGAGAGAAAGGAGATCATTTTAGCATAGGGTTTAGGAAGCACTAAGCTGGTCATCAGGCCATAAAGTCATAAATGATAGGAGTAGAATTAGACCAGTCAATAGACAATAGGAACAGGAGTAGGCCATTCAGCCCTTCGAGCCAGCACCGCCATTCAATGTGATCATGGCTGATCATCCCCAATCCGTTCTTGCCTTCTCCCCATATCCCCATGACTCCGCTATCCTTAAGAGCCCTATCTAGCCATCGGCCCATCAAGTCTACTCTGCCATTCAATCATGGCTCTCCCTCCTAACCCCATTCTCCTGTCTTCTCCCCATAAACTGTCACCTGTACTAATCAAGAATCTATCTATCTATCCCTGCCTTAAAAATAACCACTGACTTGGCCTCCACAGATTTCTGTGGCAAATAATTCCACAGATTCACCACCCTGGTCACAACCAAAACTGCCATAAAGGATAAGTGATTGCATTTAAATGAACTTAGGCTTGGGTTTGAATAACCCCACTATCTCCACACATGATGTTTCATGTCTGAGGCCCACCCACCACAACTAAAGAGCAGTCCTGGGCTACTATCTACCTCATTGGAGCCCCGCCGAATATCTTTGATCGGACTCTACTGCCTTTATCTTGCACTAAACCTTGTTCACATTATTCTTTATCGTGTATCTGTGCGCTGTGAATGGCTCGATTGTAATCATGTATTGTCTTTCCGCTGACTGGTTGGCACTCAATAAAAGCTTTTCACTGCATCTCAGACAATAAACAAAACTCACAACTCACCTACCACAATGGGATATAATCATTGCCAAAAGACCAAGCCTGCTGCAAAGGGACCCAACTGCATGGGATCATTATTTTCTCAATGTAAACATCTCTATTGACTTGATGCACTGCATGACCTCAGGCAAGGGAGAAAATGCTAACCCAAGAGTCTCACAGGATTACGAAAGGCCATGCATTATGTAATTTAGTTATAAGCAAGTTCACAGTTTCAGTTAACAGCGCTGTTGGGCAAACTAACACAGGATGGTGTTTTCATTTAATTCACATGCTTAATCAATAATGTTTTTTTTATTAATGTTTAATGTATCATTCTTAACTGTCACTGTATGTCATGTTGTCATTTACGGGTGGAGCACCAAGGCAAATTCCTTGTACATGAATACGTGGCCAATAAACGTATTCGTTCATTCGTTAAGATGCCGTTACGGCATGGTGTTAATTGCATCCCTGAACTCTTTCAGTGTCGGGCCTGCTAGCTCTAGTCTTTCCCAATCAGTGCTGAGTATAAAGTGCTGGAAGTGACTGGACATCAACCATGCGCCGGACACGGATGGGCAAAAATTGGAAGAAAAATATAAGGGGTGGGTGTCAGTGATGTTGGAGGGATTGCATGAGCTTTCAAATCATCTCTTTAATTATTTGATAACATCCTAGTTGGAGCAGAATGGAAATGTCACGCGGAGATGGTGACCGATTGGTTGTTACTTTATTTTCACACGAGACACGTTACACTGAAACTCTTTGTTTTGCATAGTATGTATAGGGCGCTGACAAGGTTACAGAGTATTCATTATAGTCCCCAATCGACCCCCCTTTGTTCTCGGTGCCCCCCCCCCCCCCCCCCCCCCCCCAACAATGGCAGGTCCCCTTTTTTCTCGGCAGCCCCTACCCCCACGCCAGGTCCCCCTTGATTCTCGGTAGTCCCCCCCCTCGTCCTCGATGGCGCATCCACAACCGTAGTAACGGACGATTTATTAAAACTGGCGCACACCAGCAGATCAAATTTGCCTGGTCTCCTGGTGATTATCTGTTCAATAAATCGCCCGTTACTTCAACCCAACACCAACCCCGCGTGGCCTTTCCATTTGCTCCAACACCCTCAACACAGGAGGTTCAATCATTAGGCTAAAGCATGCTCTGTAAGATACTATACAAGAACTCGATACATAGCAACAGCTGGAACTATTCTCTGAGAGCCACACCTGAAAGTCTTCCACGGTGGGAATGCTTCTGATATGCGTAGTCCGCCTTTTGTGCCATTGGTTCAGAGTGTTCCTGGTCTGTGAGCTCAGTAACCTGGCTGCCTGTTCTTCTTGGAAATTCTTTATTAGGGACAGGGCTCCATATGCACTAGTCAGGTAATAGCCACCTAGATGGAATGAAACAACAGAGTTTTAAATGACTGGTTGAGTTTAGTTTAGTTTAGAGATTAATTGCAGAAACAGGCCCTTCGGCCCACTGAGTCCGCGCTGACCAGCAATCCCCATACACTAACACTATCTTACACACTAGGGACTATTTACAATTTTTACCAACATTTAACCTGCAAACCTGTACATCTTTGGAGTGTGGGAGGAAACTGGAGCACCTGGAATAAACCAATGCAGTCATAGGGAGAACGTACAAACTCCATGCAGACAGTTTCGATGGTCAGGAGCAAACCTGGGTCTGTGGCGTTGCAAGACGGCGACTCTACCACCGTGCCACCCAAGTGCTCACACTTTGGGATGTGTTTGCCTTAATGGCGCACCAACTCTGAATTTAACAGGCCCAGCATCACAAGTACTCTAACTCTTACACAGGTTTGCACAGTGGTGCAGCTGGTAGAGTTGCTGCCTCAGGGCTCCAGGGATCCGGGTTCGATCCAGACCTCAGGCATTGTGTGCGTGAGGTTTACGTGTTAATCCCAGTGACCACGTGGATTTCCTCCTCCGGGTGCTCTGGTTTCCTCCCACATGCCCAAAACACGTGGGTTAATTGACCCCTAGTCTACAGGGAGTGGATGCGAAAGTGGGAAAACATAACATTTGTGTGAATGGGGTTTAATGAATGGGGTGAACTCGATTAGTCCAAAGGGCCTGTTTTCATGCTGTATCTTTGTCTGGATCTGCGAGGGAGCAACTCTACCAGCTGCATCACTGGCACAGCCAGAACTACTAGAATTGTGTTCATTTTAACGCCATCTGGTGCATTGAGTTGGATATCACTTTCAGCACTTTTTTATATAAAGATATTTGGTACATTATTTTGTAAAACCATATGAATGTCACAACAAGCTTAAGTAGCCAAATGAATTCCAATTAGAATTCACTCTCGGAAAAAGTGAACTTTTCAACTGTTGGGTGTGAGGCAGTCTTCAAACAATCTTCACATACTCAGAAAAAAAGATAAAGTGCTGGAGTAATTCAGTGGGCAGGCAGCATCTCTGGAGAACATAGACAAGTTTAAGGTCGGGAACCCAAAACGTCACCTAGTCGTGCTCTCCAGATAAGCTGCCTGACCCGCTGAGTTACTCCAGCACTTTGTGTCCTTTTTTGGTGCGAACTGGCACCTGCAGTTCCTGGTGCCTTCAGATAGTTAAGTCACGTGTGGGCTTTTACAGGCTTGAAGACAGAAGATTAGACAAACACACTGACTTCGCAAGTCAGAAGCTATCGCACTGTAGACCCACACATTTAAACACAACCCTATTTATACATGATTCTAAAACCAATGAATTTCTTTATAAGATGACATTTCCTATTTAAATGCGCCACAGTGACATCACAGGCGCTGTGCCAAAATGGCCACTGGAACAGGAAGGAGAACACCCTGTACCCACACAATAAGATTCTTTCTTGTAAACAGGATGTACAAAGCAATTCCTTGCAAAATATCTTGCAGTTAAACCCCAGCTCAGTGCCAGGAATGCATTCCAATAAGCTCCCCTGTATTCATTTCCTTAGTCACTGAAAAACAAGGGAGTTGTTGAGAATCCATTCCTTTCATTGACCACGCATCTATACTCATTCAGCTTCTCGCCTTTTGAATCATTGAGAGAACAGATTAAATAGTATTTTATCTCAATTTTAGATCACGATAATGCATCTTTGATTCAAGCCAGTTACAAATGAGTACTGTACAAATGAGTCTTTCCCATTGCTTTTGTCATTCGGTTCCTGCTGTTACTACTCCTCTCCTAATTTTTCCACAATTTCAAAATCATGTTTCATCATCTCTTTGGCAGATGTTGCACCTGATCTCCTCTCCGCTTTGTGAAGGCTGAACCACTTGCTCCAATAACACAAACTTGTCCTTCAAGTAGTTGTGGAAGCAAACTATTTAATTCGCCCTCTTGCCGCGGCACGGGTTGCCAGCCGATCAGGTGACCCTCGAACCAAGAATTGTAATTCATCAAATCACCTAAATAATCCTTTGCATGAGACCCACTCTCCGTTTAAAACATGCAAGAGCTTTGTTAAATTATTTGCTTGGCGGCATTCTAATCAACATCAACACGGTGGGGCGCGGGCGGTAGCGTCGCTGCCTTACAGCGCCTGACACGGGTTTGGTCCCGACTACAGGGGCTGTCTGGACAGAGTTTGTACGCTCTCCCAGTGACCGTTTGGGTTTTCTCCGAGATCTTCGGTTTCCTCCCACACTCCAAAGACGTACAGGTTTGCGGGTTAATTGGCTTGGCATAAATGTAAAATTGTCTCTAGCGCGTGTAGGATGGTGTTAATGTGCGGGCATCGCTGGTCGGTGCAGTCTCAGCCGGCCCGTTTCCATGCTGTATCTCGAAAACCAAATAAAACTAATCAGCACTCTGAACAATAGCTGCATGGTGTGTACCTTCTCCGTGCAGCAGAGATGGGTCCAAGAGCTCCATCATGTATTCAATTTCGATATCCAACTCGGGCATATCACACTGGGCTATTATGTAGGTCAACATAGGCAGGAAGTCATCAGCCCCATATAATCTCCCTGTGGGTGCAATAACACAGTCATTAGAAGATTCATTCCCCCAAGTTTCTTGTGATAGCACAATTCATTTCAAAAAATAAGAATTGCAAATTAATTATTTTTGTACTTGTTAAGTTTGTTTTTCATTCACAGGATGTGGATACTGCTCCACTTTGTACACAACTCCACTTGGCATCCATCGCCTCCTGAGATCCTAATGGCAGTTCAAAACAAACTATAGAAATAAGGAAGATAGACATAAAATGCTGGAGTAACTCAGCGGGACAGGCAACATCTCGAGGGAGAAGGAATGGGTGACATTGTGGGGCGAGCCAACTCTTTAGACCATTAGTCTGAAGAAGGATCTCGACCCAAAAAGTCACCCATTCCTTCTCCCTTGGGATGTTGCCTGTTCCGCTGAGTTACTCCAGCATTTCATGTCTATCTTCGGTGTAAACCACCATCTGCAGTTCCTTCCTACACATATGAGACTTACAAAATTCTTAAGGGGTTGGACACGCTAGATGCAGGAAGAGTGTTCCTGATGTTGGGGAACTCCAGAACAAGGAGTCACAGTTTAAGGATAAGGAGGAAGTCTTTTAGAACTGAAATGAGTAAATCATTTTTCACACAGAGAGTGGTGAATCTGTGGAATTCTCTGCCACAGAAGGTAGTTGAGGCCAATTCATTGGCCATATTTAAGAGGGAGTTAGATGTGGCCCTTGTGGCTAAAGGGATCAGAGGGTATGGAGAGAAGGCAGGTACAGGATACTGAGTTGGATGATCAGCCATGATCATATTGAATGGCGGTGCAGGATCGAAGGGCCGAATGGCCTACTCCTGCACCTATTTTCTTATGTTTCTATGTTTCAACAAGGAGCTGGTTCACCAGGACACAAGACATTGAAGTAACACAGTGGGTCAGGAAGCATCTGTGCAGAACATGGACAGGTGATGTATCGGGTTGGGACCCTTCTTCGGACAATCAGTGGGAGGCGAGTGGACGGTGCATCCGTGGGCCGACATGTCGGTGGAGCAGGCTGCTGCAGCAGCCTGGGGAATGCTTGGATCGGGGGCTGCTGGAAGCCCCACAACAGCACAGGGAGACAGAGCAGCGATGAAGGACACCGGCAGCCCAGGCCAATCCCCTGCAACAGTGCCACCACTAAGACAATGGGTCTTTATGGCCAAGATAAGTCTCTGCAGTCTTAACAACTTTGAGATTTAAAGGGCACAAGTTGGTGCCAGGAATGTGGCGACTCTTTGCTTATTGCCTCAGTGAAGTCTACTATTCTTACTCTACGATCATTGCACTTTTGTTATTATCTATGATCGTGCTTATCTATAATATGATTTTACTGGATAGTATGCAGAACAAAGAATTTCACTGCGACATCTCCTCAAGGTATGCCTACTTTGAAGAAGTTCTCCTCCTCCCTACGGAGACAGTTTCCTTATCTCTCCACATCACCGTCTATATCTCTCGTTTCCCTGATCCCTGACCAGTCTGAAGAAGGGTCTCGACCCGAAACGTCGCCTATCTCCTTCGCTCCTTAGATGCTGCTGCACCCGCTGAGTTTCTCCAGCTTTTTGTGTACCCTCGATTCTCCAGCATCTGCAGTTCCTTCTTTAAAAAAAAAGAATTTCACTGCACCTACATACATGTCACAATAAACTATCATCATCTTCCTCATCATTCCCTCTCTCGTTTTACCCTATATCGAAAGGCTTTGGGGTTAAATTACATTTAGGCAATGTTTTCTTTTCAGAAAATGGATTTGAGCAGGTTTAAACGAAAAGCCTCTATTGGTGGATGAATATGCAATGAAGCCTAACGCTCATACATTGTCAACTCCCTCGTCCCACTCACATTAACTAGGTGGCCCCTAATTATGGACAAGCGGCACGGTGGTGCAGTGGTAGAGTTACTGCCTTACAGTGCCGGAGACCTGGGGTTCTGTCCTGACTACGGGCTCAGTCTCTACGGAGACCTGCGTGGGTTTTCTCCAGGATCTCCGGCTTCCACCCACACTATAAAGAGGTACAGGTTTGTAGGTTAATTGGCTTTGTATAACTAAAAATTGTCCCTAGTGAGTGGGGTTCATTGATCGGCGCGCACTCTGTGGGCAGAAGGGCTTGTTTCCGCTCTGCATCTGTAAACTGAACTAAACCATTTTAACCATATTTTCTCAGAGTGACGTGTAAAAATTGCAAAGTGCCATTCGCTTTAGCTACTGTCGTCTGTTTTGATTTGTTGAATTGACAGCAGTGCAGTCCAGCAGTGAGTATCTAATGTTGTCTTCCCAAAACACAAGTTGGAGAAGTGCGTACAAGTCCAATTGAGATGCACACATCATTATAGCAGCAGCATAATTCTGAAAGCAGGCTGCCCAGACTACCAACTAGCTGTCTCTCTGTCTCTCTCTCTGTCTGTCTGTCTGTCTGTCTGTCTGTCTGTCTGTCTGTCTGTCTGTCTGTCTGTCTGTCTGTCTGTCTGTCTGTCTCTCTCTCTCTCTCTCTCTCTCTCTCTCTCTCTCTCTCTCTCTCTCAAATTTACACTGGCATTAATTTTCTCTAACTTTCCTGTAATTTCTTACTGTTTTCTTCATAGGCAGTAGTAATCCCTTCTTATCCCCTTTTACCATTTTTGTTGTGTCCCAGATTCATTTCTGCTATCTCTTATTGACAATTTATCCAGTCCCTTTGACAATGAATAACATATCATTGCTACCGATCTACACTCATTTCCATGAGATTATAGAGACATTAAACATTCATGTGCCACTTGTCCATATTTTACTCCTGCACGATGCATTAACATCATTCATTTGTTAAGTCTGCCACAAATCAGTGAAATAATATTGCAGATAGACACAAAAAGCTGGAGTAACTCAGCGGGACGGACAGCATCTCTGGAGAGAAGGAATGGGTGATGTTTCGGGGCGAGAACCTTCTTCAGTGAGAGTCAGTGGAGAGGGAGTCTTGAGATATGGAAGGGTAAGGTGTGAAAACAACAGATCAAAGCAGACAATGAAAAGGAAATGTTAAAGAAATAAAGAAAGTAATATTGTACCCGAGTTGTTCTCCATAGCAGTGTAGATAACTTTGCAGACCCTCAGCAGTAGGAATACCTTCTTCTCCGGAGAGTACGTCTTGCGCATGTTTGAAAATTTATGTTTTATTTTCTCCAGAGTAACAGTGTCAGGGATGGCAGCATTAACTCCCAGCTCCTGAGGTACCTTCTGTTTAACTGAGAGCAGATTCTCCTTCAACTCCTTCCAGGAGCCATCAGCCGCATGGAATTGTATCAAAGTTGTATAAATGTAAGATTTCAGGGGCTTCAAAATGCATTTGTGCATTGCTTTCTCCAAAACAATGTCTGGAAAGATTACAAGAAATCAAAATGTTAAAAATCAAAGTGTTAAAAAACTTTAAGTCTAGAATGCACAATTCACAATAATTGACCAGAAAGACATTGACATAACTGATATTTATCAGTGTACCTTTCTTGATTAGAACGGGTGTCAAGGGAGAAGGCAGGAAAATTGGATTAGGAAGCAGAGATCAGCCATGATTGAATGGTGGAGTGGACTCGATGGGCCGAATGGCCTAATTCTACTACTATAACTTGTGAACTTTTAACAATCTTAATATTTGGAATTTATTACGAGTTATAACTAGGAAGGTTAAAAAGGACATGCATACTGACAGCACTCTTCCACTCCATAGAAATGTTGCCACTGAATGAAAGGATGCTGCAACCTAGCAAAACAAGACAACGGACATCATAGCAGGCTGTAGAGACAAAAGCTGCCACTGAGCTAACAGAGGAACAATGGGGAAAGTTGACTGAACTTCCATTCTAATTTATTCCTGGACAAGATGTGGAGAGTCACTGGAATTACTAGCATTGATATTCTATCCCTAATTATCCAAGCTAAGAAACAGCCACATTGATGGGTCAAAAACTCACTTATAGGCCCGATGCGGTAAGGAGAGCAGATGACCCGATGTCCTTACCGACAATGGAATCAGGGGACCCGACAATGGAGTCAGGGGAGGATGAATAAGGGCGAGAAAATAGCATTGAGGTAGAAGACCCCGGTGAAGATCTTGTTTAGTTTAGAGATACATTGTGGAAACAGGCCCTTCGGCCCATCGGGTTTATGCTGACCAATGATCACTTGTACACGTTGTATCCTACACATTAGGGACGATTACGGAAGCTAATTAACCAACAAACCCACACGTCTTTGGCATGTGGGGGGAAACTGGAGATACCCGAGAAAACCTATGTGGTTACACGGAGAACGTGCAAACTCCATACAGACAGCACCCGAGGTCAGGATTGAACCTGGGTCTCTGGCGCTGCGAGGAAGCAGCTGTGCCACCGTTCCACCCTAATGAATGACAGAGCAGGCTTGGACGGACTAATTATGTACACCTACTCCGAATTATTATTTCCTGCAGTCTAAATTTCAAAAACTTGAAGTGTTCAGGAAATGGGAAACCGTGCATGCCTGTGGACACAAGGCCAACACAGGGAACAGAACACAGCATGAACTAGAATATGAGCAGGTGAGGTATCAGTCATCCAATGGATAGACACAAAGTGTTGGAGTTATTCAGCAGAGCAGGCACCATCTCTGGAGTAACATGGATAGGTGACGTTTCGGGTCAGTGCCCTTCTACACACTGAAGAAGGGTTCTCAAACAGAAACCTCATCTATTCATGGTACTCCAGAGATGCTGCCTGCTCCGCTGAGTTACACCAGCACTTTGTGTCCTTTTGTGATTAGGGTGGAGGATGGCACCACAGGAGTAAGTTTTCATTATTCTAACTTACTCTGTCTTGGCCAAAGTTAAAGACCGATGTAAAAATGTTTCTTTCAAAGCTTCTGCTGCAGCTAATCAACGTTTGCTGAAGAACTAAAAGGTATAGAAGTGTGAAAACACATTCAGGGACAGTTTCCTGAAAACCTCCAGTTTCAGGGACAGTTCCTTCCTAGCTGTTATCAGGCAACTGAACCATCCTACCACAACTAAAGAGCAGTCCTGAGCTACTCTCTACCTAATTGGAGACCCTTGGGCTATCTTTGATCGGACTTTACCTTGCACTAAATATTATTCACGTTATTCCATTTATCACGTATCTGTCCACTGTGGACGGCTGGATTGTAATCATGCATTGTTGTCCGCTGACTGGTTAGATCGCAACAAAAGCATTTCATAGAAACATAGAAAATAGCTGCAGTAGGCCATTTGGCCCTTTGAGCCAGCACTGCCATTCAATATGATCATGGCTGATCATTCAAAATCAGTAGCCGGCTCCTGCTTTTTCCCCAATATCCCTTGATTCCATTACTCCTGAGAGCTAATACCCAACTCTCTCTTGAATACATCCAGTGAATTGACCTCCACTGCCTTCTGTGGCAGAGAATTCCACAGATTCACAACTCTCCGGGTGGCTGTACCTCGCTTGGCACACGTGGCAATAAACCTAAACTCAAACTTGATTGATGTTCAACAGCTAGCTAAGCGTGCATTGCAGCTGCAGACTACTCCAAGCTGGCAGTGGAGGAGTTGCTGAGCAGCAGTGCAAGGGTTAACCACCGACATTTGCTCTGTTGCTGCCTCAGGCAGTTACTGGAGTCGTTGAGCAATTCAGTTTTGTAGTCTCTGCAAAAACACCAAGGCAGCCAAATCCTAGTGACGTCATCCCCTGGCAGGGGAGAGCATTGGGCCGATTATTTTTAGAAACTAAAATCTCTTGCCTAGTGTTCATCTTTTTTTTTGCAGGCTACCTTTTGTCGCAGACTATTCGTCTTTTCTCCAAGTTTGGAATGGCTGAAAATAAGCAGCAAGTCCAAACCTGCCCAAAATTAATTTATTTCAAATACTAAAAAAAAAATCTCAGTGAAACTTAAATAGCACAGAGTGCGTGGAAGGTAGACATAAAATGCTGGAGTAACTCAGCAGGACGGGCAGCATCTTTGGAGAGAAGGGTGATGCATCGGTTCGAGACCCTTCTTCAGACTGAGCATCCAGTGATGTATCGGGTTGAGACCCTTCTTCAGACTGAGCATCCAGAGAGTCTGCCTGTTCCCGCTGAGTTACTCCAGCATTTTGTGTTGCATTTCAGTGTAAACCGGCATCTGCAGTTCCTTCCAACAGATATGGAATACAACCAGCTGAATTCTCTCAGTTCTGACGAGGGAATTCTCACTTCAGTGTAAAGTACACAGAGTGATTGCAGCACTTTTGAATCCCATTTCAGATTTTAAGCTCTCCCTATCCCTTGGCTTCCGAGATCTTTACAAGTTTCATTAAATTGAGTCATTTTGCAAAGCATAACATAGGAAAATTTCCATCAGACTGCTTTTATTTCCTGTTTTAAGGATGACTAAATCTGTTCACCATATGGCAATGTGGTGTGTCAGCTATTCTTGCAAGTGCTGTGGTTTAGTAAATCTGTCACACACGGTGCTGTCAAGAAGAGTTTCGATTCAAGTGATGTGTACATAAAACCAACATCTGGGATGGAAGGTTTAAACAGCAGACTAAACACATACTACCAGTTCTACCTTTTCCTTAAATTAAAAGAAGGGCCAGCAGTGGTAGAGTTGCTGCCTTACGGTGCCAGAGACCCAGGTTCGATCCTGACTACGGAGTTTGTACGTCCTCTCAATGACCGTGAGGGTTTTCTCCAGGTGCTCCGGTTTCCTCCCAAGCTCCAAAGACGTATCGATTTGTGGAATTCTCTGCCTCAGAGGGCGGTGGAGGCAGGTTCTATGGATGCTTTCAAGAGAGAGCTGGATAGGGCTCTTAAAAATAGCAGAGTCAGGGGATATGGGGAGAGGGCAGGAACGGGGTACTGATTGGGGATGATCAGCCATGATCACATTGGATGGCGGTGCCGGCTCGAAGGGTCGAATGGCCTACTCCTGCACCTATTGTTTATTTGTTGGTGAATTGGCTTTCGGTAAAGATTGTAAATTGTCACCTAGTGTGTAGGATAGTGTTAGTGTACGGGGATTGCTGGTAGGCGCCGACTCAGTGGTCCGAATGGCCAGTTTCTGTGTGTTCTCTCTAAACTAAACTAATGCAGAACATTAACATAAATAACAACCGTAAATTTAAACAGTTTTTCTCCTTGCTCCACACACTTTATTCATATGTGTTAGCTTTTAGCCGCCTGCTGTGCCCCCCCCCCCCCCCCCCACCCCACCAACAGACATCCTATCACCAAATAGAGAGTAGTCCAGAGCTGCCATCTACCTCATAGACGACCCTTGGACTATCTTTAATCGGACTTCACCTTACACTGAACGTTACTCCTGTCATCCTATATCTATACACTGTGGACGGCTCAATTGTAATCACGTATATTTTTTCTGCCGATGGAATAGCACGCAACAAAAAAAATTCCACTGTAATTCAGTACACGTGCCAATAAAGTAAACTACTGCAACAGTGCTGCTAGAAATAGGTCAGATGAAGTAACAGAAATACCACCCTGCAGACAACTCTTCTTTGGATCATCCCTCCACCTATGCAGGGCTTGGTTTTCTCACTTGACCACAAATGCAGACCAGATTCGATACAACGCTATGCACCTTTTAACGTTCCAGTGAGAGATCAGCCACCTGAAATGTTCACTTGCCTTTTCTCCCCACAGATACTGTCTGACCAGCTGAGTATTTACGGCACTTTTGTGTTTTTGTTCCAGATTAGGCAACTTTTAATAGATAAGAAGTGATTCTGTCTATTGTCATTGTCAATAGCAAGTATATTGTCATTGCAAGAGAATGTCTCGATAGCCTGACTCACCTCTCCATCCACTTGAAAGACTTAATCTGCTTTTGGCCATTTATGTAAACAAAAGATTAATGCCTAGACCAACTTCCTATCCTCTTAGAATCAAAATGCTGGAGTAACTCAGCGGGACAGGCAGCATCACGCTGCCTTGGCAAGGCCATCAGCATAATCAAGGACTAGTCACACTCTGGCCACTCCCTCCTCTCCCATCAGGCAAAAGGTATAGAAGTGTGAAAACGCCAGATTCAGGGAGTTTCTTCCCAGCTGTTATCAGGCAACTGAATCATCCTACCACAACCAGAGAGCAGTGCTGAACTACCTGGACAAAGATCTACCTCTTTGATGACCCTCGGACTATCCTTGATCAGACTTTGCTGGCTTTACCTTGTACTAAACGTTATTCCCTTATCATATATTTATACAGTGTAAATGAATCAATTGTAATCATGTATTGTCTTTCTGCTGACTGGTTGGCACACAACAAAGGCTTTTCACTGTACCTCAGTACACGTGGCAATAAACTAAACTAACCAACATCTCTGGAGCAACCTCCTCTCTGGAGAGAAGGCATGGGTGATGTTTTAGGTCGAGAATGAGAGTCAGGGGAGAGAGAAACGAGGTATGGATGGGTACAAAGAACATGCGACCATCAGTCTGAAGAAGGGTCTCGTCCCAAAAAGTCACCCATTCCTTCTCTCCAGAGACGCTGCCTGTCCCGCTGAGTTACTCCAGCATTTTCTGTTGATCTTCCAGCATCTTTAAACCAGCATCTACAGTTTCTGCCTGCACAATCCTATCCACTTAGCTCATTACATAAATAATCTGCAAGAATTACCTAACCTACAAACAAACCATGGTTCTTTATCTTTCACCAGCTGCAAAAATGAAAAAACGCATACAAATTTGCCCGACATTTTAAATTTTAATGGCTGTTTTTCTGTTGTTAATCATTCATTAATGATACAAAGCATGCATTTCCCCAAACACATAAACTAAAAATATAGTCCGTGTCGAAAAGTAAAACCTCAAATCAAATATAGCCATATTTGTACTGGAACTTCCTCCTAACTTCAGAATTTGTATTTAAGATTGGCGCATTGGTTTAATTACATTTACACCAAGCTTCCAAAGAAAGACATCAGGTTTAATGTCGGAAGCACAGCACAATTAACCCTTTACTGCAAACAACCATTTAGAACCAGTCACAAAACTTTATGCCAGCTCTAAAAATATGATGTATTTTCAGTTTTGTTACAGCTTTGAAATGATTCATTTTAATGTGATTTCTACCAGCAGATTTATGCTGTCAAATAAGCCCCCTAATAACCAAAAATAAAGATGTTCCAAAAGCTAGGGCGCTGCACACATGGTGACACAGTACCTTTTCGTAAAGTCCCCTCTTAAAAAAAAGCCACCTGCACCAGCAACTGCTATTATTTTTGTGGATATCGAACAACAACTTTCCTCCCTTAAAAAAGTTCAAATTGGAAAGGATTTGCAAGTCGTACAAAGAGGAGCTATGCACTAAGATGCACATCGATCCTGCTGAATGCAAAGTGATTTTTAGACATGAACAAAGTCAGTCGGATTTCTATCCATCACATTCCTGCACGCTGGCAAATCATAACAACATCTCTAGTGAATTCTGCCGCCTGCAATAGGCAGACAGCAGCAGCATGCTTACCGATTTCATCCTCGGGAATGAGGGACTCGATTGGCGGGTTCAACTCCGAGCTCTGGGTCAAGTAGATTTTGACCTGGGTCATGAACTGGCGGATAGTGAGCAGCATGTCCGTGCTGGAGACGTGGCAGTCCTTGTTTTCCTTGAAGAAGCTGATGTAGTCCTGGATCAGGCACCCAAAGTACGTCTGCTTGTCCCGGGCCATCTCTGCTATCTTCTTCACCATTCGTTTCTCTGGCGTCATGAAGGAGCTGAACACCCCGCTCACTTTCTGAATGTGGTTCTTGACGATTTTGGGGAAGACGAAGGAGCCGTGGCGTTTCTTCTTGGGGGTGCAGGGCGGGGGGGGCACCTCTTGGTCGCTCTCCCCGTCCGAGTACTCCAGGCTGCTGTTGGTGTCTTGGTGGTAGGGGCAGCCGATCACCTCCATGGTGCTGGAGTCCGACTCTGTGGAGGTGGTGGACGTGCTCATGTCGCTCAGCCTCTGGCTGTCCTTGATCTCCTGGATGTGAGCGCCGACTTCACTGCAGCGGGCCACGTTGTGCAATGCCCGCGCCTCGCCCGCGCCCGCAGCAACATCGTCACGCACGGGTGTCGGGTTTCTCTCCAGCTCCGAGCTGTTTGCCAGCTTCTTGCTGCGAGGTGGCGGGATGGGAGCGGCTTTAGTCCCCGGGTCTCCGTTGCTTCTGCTCATGTTCGTGACCGCCCGCAGCGGCGGTGGGCGAGGAGGAGGGGGGGAGCAGGGCCTGCCCGTCTCCCCGGTTCGCGGACACTGCCTTTTCAGGCTGTTGCGAATGTCTTTGCTGTGAATCTCGAGAAAGAGGGGATTAATGAAGCACAGAGCCCCATTGGTCTGGCAGCATTCCAGCTCCGAAGGCGTGCGAGTCCGTATGGAATGCACTTTGTTTGAGAGGGATTGTTGCTTCGCCTCTGTGCAAGTGCTGAGTGGACTGGTGGAAGGTGCAGGAGGACTCTTGGCTGCTCTCTTGTACACAGAAGAACTCCAGAACTCTGAAACAAAAGAATGCTGAAAAGTTGAGAACAAATAGGCTTTAGTTTCCAAATAGCATGTGTTATTATGGTTTAGAAATGAACTCCATAAAGGGAAAAAATATGAACAATTATTACAGCATTACAAAGTAACTCCGAGGGACAGTTCGGTTTAGTTTAGGGCAGGGGTTTGCAACATTTTACGTCCCGTTTACCCCCTGGCAACTTTAATAGCACATAACAATGTATTTTTACTTATTTATGAACAACTAATGATGAACAGATACCAGTGTACCAGAAACAAACAGTCAGTCAATGAGAAAAAAAAATGTACAAATTCATAATCAACAAATTTACCCCCTGGGTAGGTGAAATTTCCCTGGTCGGGAACCCTTGGTTTAGAGGTACGGCGTGCAAAACCGGCCCTTCGGCCCGCTGAGTCCATGCCGGCCGCTGAGCGCCTGCTCACACTGGTCCTATATCATCTCCCACCTTCGCATCCACTCCCTACACGTCAGGGGCAATTTACAGAGGAAAATTAACCTGCAAGCCCGCACGTCTTTGGGATGCGGGAATAAACCAGAGGAAACCCACGTGATCACCGGGGGAATTTGCAGACTCCACACAGACAGCACCCGGGGTTAGGATTGAACCCGGGCCTCTGGCGCTGTGAGGCAGCAGTTCTAGCCACTGAACAATTGTTGGTTACCTCTCCTAAGGCCTCATTGTAGGTGAATAAACAATCCCAGCGACACACCTTCAAATCTATAGTTATAAATTAACTTATTCCATCATCAAAAAACATCATTACCACACACAATCAAGGTTATCAACATTTGGTTTTACATTCAAATGGGGCAAAGTTTGAGAGTGCGAGATAAAATGTCTTCAGTCACTTCCTTCTGCGGGTTGAAGGTGAGCTGGGCTCCCGTCTCAGACTTCATGCAAAGTCCCAAGAACTAAAAGTGTACTCACCCAGACCCAAGAATGCAATTGCTTCCAGTTCTGTCTCCGTCTTGGCAGTTGTGATACCACAAGGCAGTTTTAAAGGGAAAGGCAACACGTCCCTATGTTCCAAAAAATCAAAAGCCATAATTGAAGCCATTGAAGGCAATGCATTGAAGCCACACCAAGAAGTAATTCAGCAGGAAATATTCTGTCCCTTTGAGAAACCAAGTACAGAGAATCTGGAGAGTCCCTTGTATTGTCAGCATGAGGTAAAATAATATTTCCATAATTACACTGACACATTCATTCCTTGGTCCTTTAACCATGCATGCATGCCAAGAAAAACCTCAACTTCACTGGGCTGAAATTTACGGCTCAGAATGTCAATCTCTTGTACGTCACTTTGGGTGGATGGGTGAAGTTAATGTCGGAAGGAGACAAAACATTTTGCTTCTGAAGAAAGCATTGCACTGTTTTGTGGAACCTCAAACAATAATATTAAGTACAACAAAAATTTGTTGGGAGAAAGGTCTAAAACCCGAAAAGTCACCTATTCCCTTCCTCCAGAGATGCTGCCTGACTCGCTGAGTTACTCCAGTACTTTGTGTCTACTCTCAGCATCTTGATTGGCCGCAGGTTCTGAAAAAGCTGCCTCCCACCAGCCCTTCACCAGATCTACATACAGTGCATTCAGAAAGTATTCAAGCCCCTTCACTTTTTCCACATTTTGTTATGTTACAGCCTTTTTTTAAAATGGATTAAATTATTTTTTTTATCATCAATCTACACACAATATCCCAGAATGAAGAAGCGAAAACAGGTTTAAAATTTTTTGCAAAGTAATTAAAAATAAATAACTGAAATATCACATTTACATTATTCAGACCCTTTGCTATGACGCTCAAAATTGAGCTTAGCTTCATCCTGTTTCCATTGATTATCCTTGAGATGTTTCTACAACTGATTGGAGTCCACCAGTGGTAAATTAAATTGATTGGACATGATTTGGAAAGGCACACACCTGTCTATATAAGGTCCCACAGTTGACAGTGCATGTCAGAGCAAAAACCAAGCTATGAAGACAAAGGAATTGTCTGTAGACCTCCGAGACAGGATTGTGTCGAGACATAGAAACATAGAAACATAGAAATTAGGTGCAGGAGCAGGCCATTCGCCCCTTCGAGCCTGCACCGCCATTCAATATGATCATGGCTGATCATCCAACGCAGTATCCTGTACCTGCCTCCTCTCCATCCCCCTGATCCCTTCAGCCACAAGGGCCACATCCAACTCCCTCTTAAATATGGCCAACGAACTGGCCTCAACTACTCTCTGTGTGAAAAACGATTTTCTCATCTCGGTCCTAAAAGACTTCCCCCTTATCCTTAAACTGTGACCCCTTGTCCTGGACTTCCCCAAAATCGGGAACAATCTTCCTGCATCTAGCCTGTCCAACCCCTTAAGAATTTTGTAAGCCTCTATGAGATCACCCCACAATCTTCTAAATTCCAGCGAGTACAAGCCGAGTCTATCCAGTTCTTTCTTCATATGGAAGTCGTGCCATCCCAGGAATCAGTCTGGTGAACCTTCTCTGTACTCCCTCTATGCAAGAATGTCCTTCCTCAGATTAGGAGACCTAGATCTGGGGAAGGGTATAAAATAATTTCTGCAGCATTACAGGTCCTGAAGAGCACAATGGCCTCTGTCATTCTTAAATTGGAGAACTTTGGAACCACCAGGACTCTTCATAGAGCTGGCCACCCGGCCAAACTGAGCAATCGGGGGAGAAGGGCCTTGGTCAGGGAGGCGACCAAGAACCTGATGGTCACTCTGACAGAGATCCAGCGTTCCTCTGTGGAGATGGGGGAACCTTCCAGAAGGACAACGATATCTGCAGCACTCCACCAATCAGGCCTTTATGGTAGAGTGGCCAGACGGAAGCCACTCCTCAGTAAAAGGCACATGACAGCCCGTTTGGAGTTTGCCAAAAGGCATGAGAAAGGCAAGATTCTCTGGTCTGATGAAAGCAAGATTGAACTCTTTGACCTGAATGCCAAGCGTCATCTCTGTAGGAAACCAGGCACTGCTCATCACCTGGCCAAAACCAATACCATATCGGTGAAGCATGGTGGTGGCAGCATCATGCTGTGGGGATGCTGTTCAACAGCAGGAACTGGGAGACTAGTCCGTATCGAGGGAAAGATGAATGGAGCAATGTACTGAGAGATTCAGGACCTCAGACTGGGGCGGAGGTTCACCTTCCAGCAAGACAACGACCCTAAGCACTCAGCCAAGGCATCGCAGGAGTGGCTTTGTGACAAGTCTGTGAATGTCCTTGAGTGGCCCAGCCAGAGCCCGGACTTGAACCCGATCAAACATCTCTGGAGGGACCTGAAAATGGCTGTGCATCGACGCTCCCCATCCAACCTGACAGAGCTTGAGAGGATCTGCAGAGAAGAATGGGAGGAATGACCCAAATACAGATGTGCCAAGTTGGTAGCGTCGTACCCAAGTAGACTTGAGGCTGTAATCGCTGCCTCAACAAAGTACTGTCTGAATATTTATGTAAATGTGATATTTCAATTATTTATTTTTAATTACTTTGCAAAAATTTCTAAACACCTGTTTTTGCTTTTTTATTATGGGGTATTGTGTGTAGATTGATGATTTAAAAAAAGGAAAGAATTTAATCCATTTTAGAATAAGGCTGTAACGTAACAAAATGTGGAAAAAGTGAAGCGGTCTGAATACTTTCTGAGTGCACTGTATTATTTTGATCCAACCATAGGAGGTTGACCTTCAGCAGATGAACCAGATATAAATAACTCATCATACAATGTAAAAAATTTTTTTTTTGTAACTGATAAAGTCAGAATTTCGAATTGCCATAAGGCAAACCTCTTCATACGGCACAGACAGGTCATGCCACTCATAGCATCAACGCTCGTCAAAATAACGAACTATCCAAGTCCAATCAAACTTCCCAGTTCTACATCATCTCCTTCTAAGAGTTACTGCCTCTACCTCTGTTTCAAGTAGCAAATTCAGAATCCCCATCAATCGTCAGGTCAAAGGTGTTTCCATTCCCTTCCAATCCTTCTACAAGTTGTAGCGCAGCGGTAGAGATGGTCTCACAGCTCCAGAGGCCTGGGCTCTATCCTGACTGCAGGTGCTGTGTGTGCGGAGTCTGTACGTTCTCCCCGTGACCTGCATGGGTTTTCGCCTGGTGCTCCGGTTTCCTCCCACACTCCAAAGATGTACAGTTGTGCAGGTCAATTGGCTTCGGTAAAAATAGTAAATTGCCTCTCACGTGTAGGATAGTGGTAGCGTGCGAGGTGAGTGCTGATCGGCGCGGACTCAGTGGGCTGAAGGGCCTGTATCCGCTATGTATCTCTCAAGTCTAAAGTCTCTGCTTTTGACTTCTCTGCCAAAGAAAACTTGGTAGAAGAGAAGGAACTACCCAGTTCTCTTTACCCCCCCCCCAAAACCTATTTTACTGCAGAGGTACCAGCAACAGGCTGACTGATGTACCCTCAAAGCAGAATTCACAGTCGGAGCTACAGGGTCAAAAATCGTCCACATCTCCCTGCAAGTGCTGACAGTCTGACTCTGTGGCTGCAAACAAAAATCCTTTACACAATAACATAAAGCAGCGGATGGGGCTGGGAATCTGCAACGGGTCACGCAGCACCTCAGGCAGTCGGCTAATCACCAGCAGTTGTACGCAGCTGGCTGGACAGCAGTCAATGCAGAAAGCGCAGTGGACCAGACGCCCACGTTTCCCCAAGCTTCACTGTTATTTCCAGGATATTAAAAGGGCAGCAGAAGGGTTAAAAAACTAAAATGACAAACTCATCCTCAAACCACTGCACGCACTCCTGTTGCTGTTTGTGCAGCTGAGGTTTTTGGCCGGGCGTGTTGTGCCTTTTCATCGAAAGGCATGCACCTCAACAGATCCGAGTCGGTCTCCCACTGTGGAATTGGGAGCCAAATACAAATTCCTCCTCCCCCCCACACAGCTGCAAATTTGCTTCACAAAAAAAAACAATAATAAGATCTAACTGCTACACAAGTCCTTAAAGAACCTGTCAAGTGTGAAGGGAATGGAAGCACTAGCAATGGCCTGTCCAGTAACTCCAACCTTTATTAATCAGGGCCTTATCCTGCCCAGTTGCACAATGAATAACGTCTCTCAGTAGGAATAAAAAAGGAACTGCAGATGCTGGTTTACACTAAAGGACACAATTTTAAAGTTTTCTTATGCTCATAAATTCTAGGAGCAGAATAAGGCCATTCGGCCCATCAAGTCTACTCCGTCATTCAATCATTGCTGATCTATCTCTCCCTCAACCCCATTCTCCTGCCTTCGCCCCATATCCCCTGACACCCTTACTAATCTAATTTTCTTTTACCAAAGCCAATTAACCTAAAAACCTGTATGTGTGTGAAGGAACTGCAGATAGACACAAAATGCTGGAGAAACTCAGAGGGTGAGGCAGCATCTATGGAGAGAAGGAATTGGTGACGTTTCGGGTCGAGACCCTTCTTCAGACTCTTCAACTGCAGATGATGGTTTAAACCAAAGATAGACACAAAATGCTGGAGTTACTCAGCGGGACAGACAGCATCTCTGGAGAGAAGGAATGGGCGACGTTTCGAATCAACCCTTCTCTCCAGAGATGCTGCCTGTCCTGCTGAGTTACTCCAGCATTTTGTGTCTCTCTTTAACCTGAAAAACTGTACTTCTTTGAAATGTGGAAAGAAACCGAAGCACCTAGAGACTTTTCAAGATACAATGGAAAGGATGCAGAAAGGATTCTTTAGACTTTGGAGATACAGCGTGGAGACATGCACACTGAATCCACACTGACCAGCGATCACGCAGTACACTGGCACTATCCCACACACTAGGGACAATGTACAATTGTCTTTACCGCAGCCACTTAACCTACAAACCTGTACATCTTTTGAGTATGGGAGGAAACCGGAGCACCTGGAGAAAACCCATGCAGTCACAGGGAGAGTGTACAAACTCTGTACTGACAGCACCCATTGTCAGAATCGAACCCGGGTTACATTAAATACTATTACATTGAAGCTTTTTAGGTACTGAAGCTAAGCAGACTTTGCAACAGAGAGGTTTCCAACATCTGTTGAAGGTTTGCCATCTGAAATGTTGATGTAATATTTCAAAGGTAACAGAACCACTGTGTGCTTCC
This sequence comes from Okamejei kenojei, assembly GCA_035221665.1. NCBI lineage: Eukaryota > Metazoa > Chordata > Chondrichthyes > Rajiformes > Rajidae > Okamejei > Okamejei kenojei. The sequence continues at coordinate 16,397,206 of CM069138.1, forward strand.
AAAAACTGTTCTTTTAAAAAATATATAATCTGAACTAATAGCAGCCTTGTCCTGGACACAAGGAGCTTTTGTGAAGGGATGTCGAGATGTATTTTGCCTGGGTCCCGACCAGCATAATTATCATTGCCACGGGACATCATTGCACACCAGGTGCACAGTGGAAATAAAAACACTTTCGCAATTACCAACCTCCGTTCCTTTCACACAAAAACATAAGCATAAAATGAGTGGTCATGTTACCAAAGTTTATTTCAAAAGCAAAGGACGGGCTGCAGGAGGCAGCTTGCTTGACCTTTGTCGCAAAGGATAACAAGGGTTACCAGGGTGGAGATACAAGGAACTGCAGGGGCTGGAAGCATGAGGAAAACACAAAGTACTGGAGGAACTCAGCGGGTCAGGCAGCATCCGTGGCAAGAATGGACAGAAGAAGTTTCAGGTCGGGACCCTTCTTCACATTCAACACTCCCACTTAAAGCTTTTGACTGTTTTGCCTCTTATTACATATATTTTTTCATATTGCATTTAAGATGCATTAGATTTCACTAATGACGGCCAATTTATCAGCCCATTGATATTTACCTGAAGCGCTTACTGCACCCTTCATAGTTCTGCCCACTCATTTCTGCAAATTATAATTGATAGCATCTACAGTATATGCGTTAGATTTCACCAGTGACTGCCAATTTATTACCCCCTTGACAATTACCCGAAGCACTTGCTGAGCACAGCTCATCCTCCTCCTTTCTGCACATTATGATCGTATAGCCTCTAAACCGAGAGTTATTTTAATGATCAGATTGAAAACAGGAACCCAATACTGACCCTTGCGAATGCTCTTCTTTATATGTTTGTAAATATTCAGTATGTGAGGTAGCCACAAGGAACTGCAGATACACCACAGTGCAGGCCTCAACCTTCTTCATACAACAGGGCCCCGACCCGAAATGTCATCAGTCCATTCTCGCCACAGACGCTGCCTGACTCAGTTGGTTACCAAGCTCACGTGGAAGGAGGCTCTGGGGCAAGGTTAAGCTCAGCAGGCAAGCCCGACTTGTCTGCCGGGTGACTTTGGAGGGATTGATGTCTCAGAGTCTGTGTGGGAAGGAACTGCTGATGCTGGTTAACACTGAAGATAGACACAAAATATTGGAGTAACTCAGCGGGTCAGGCAGCATCTCTGGAGAGAGGTTTTAGTCTAGAGATACAGTGCGGAAACAGGCCCTTCTGCCCACCGAGTGCGCACCAACCAGCGATCCCCGCACACCAAAGGGCCTGTCCCACTTACGTGTCCTTGGCACGCAAATTACGCGACCTCGAATGGATGACTTTTCGGGTCAAGACCCTTCTTTCAGACTGACCCGAAACGTCACCTATTGCTTCTCTCCAGAGATGCTGCCGGTCCCGCTGAGTTACTCCTGCATTTTGTGTGTCCATCTTCAAATGACGTCACGCGCTCCAGACGGCTGTGCGGGCGCATGAAATCGCGCGGGACCTTCGCGGGACTGTCGCGCCTCAACACGACCACGGCGTCGCGTAATTAACGTGCCAAGGACACGTAAGTGGGACAGGGGCTTAACGCTACCCTACACACACTAGGGACAATTTACATTATAATACCAAGCAGATTAACCTACAAACCTGTACTCCTTTGGAGTATGGGAGGAAACCGAAGATCTCTGAGAAAACACACGCGAGTCACGGGGAGTAAGTACAAACTCCGTACAGATAAGCGCCCAGAGCTAGGATCGAACCCGGGTCTCCACCATTGTAAGGCAGTAGCTCTCCGGCTGCACCACCGTGCTGCCCAATCTCGACATCATGCTCGGCACAGACCTTGAGGGCCTAAGGGCCTGTTCTTGTGCTGTAATGTTCTATGTTCTAAACAGGGTCCTAGAGTCATAGAGTGATGCAGTGAGGAAACAGGCCCTTCGACCCAACTTGCCCACACCAGCCAACATGCCCCATCTACACTAGTCCCACCTGCCAGCATTTGGTCCATATCCCTCCAAACCCGTCCTATCTGTGTACCTGGATTCTTAAATGTTGGGATTGTTCCTGACTCAACTACCTCCTCTGGCAGCTTGTTCAGTACATCCACCACCCTTTGTGTGAAATAGTTACCTCTCAGATTCCTATTGAATCTTTTCCCCTTCACCTTAAACCTATGTCCTCTGGTCCTCGATTCACCTACTCTGGGAAAGAGACGTTTGGGCAAGAATAGGTGACGTTTCAGGTTGAGACCTTCTTCAGAACTATCTCAAGAGTAATTTGGCTTTGGATTCACCATGTCCTCTCTTGCTAGGTCTTCACCGACATTTGTAACAGTTTGCAGGAAAATAGTGTAGTCTATATTGATATTGCACAGGACAACAAATTTCTCACTGAAATACAGGACATTGCATGAACACTTCTTCCTTTTTGTCCAACCCTGCCCACCCGCCCATCTCAACTGCGAGCTCTTGGCCCATCTTACGGCTTATCCCGTTTACGCTCCCACCGGGGTGAGCACATTAGGATTTACCTACTCACAGACACCACCATCAATTGTATGCTCTGCATTCTTTGGACCATCTTCAGTCTTCAATTTTAGGTAACATCTAACAACCACCCTTCCTCGGGCCCCAACTGGACTCCCACCTATTTCACTCCTCCCTCCACCCCTGTAAATTGTTCCACTGACATCATAATATGTAACCCTTCAATCCTATCTCATAAGGTCATACGGAATAGTAGAATTAGGCCATTCGGCCCATTGTCTCCTCCGCCGTTTAATCATGGCTGATCAATCTCTCCCTCCGAACCCTATTCTCCTGCCTTCCCCCCATAACCTGACACCTATACTAATGATGAATATATCTACCTCTGCCTTAAAAATATCCACTGACCTGGCCTCGACAGCTTTCTGTGGCAAAGAATTCCACAGATTCACCACCCTCTGACTAAAGAAATTTCTCCTCATCTCCTTCCTAAAAGAACGTCTATTAATTTCTAGGCCATGACCTCTAGTTCTAGACTCTTCCACTAATGGAAACATCCTCTCCACATCCAATCTATCCAAGCCTTTCGCTATTCTGTATGTTTCAATGGGGTCCCCCCTCCTTCTTCTAAACCCCAGTGGGTACAGGCCCAGTGCTGACAAACGCTTATCATAGGTTAATCTCATGCCTTCTGTTTTTTATCTCTGGTCTTTGTTCCAACCATCTAACTATGACCCTTGCCATGCCAGCCATCCTTTGATCTGCCCCTCCTCTCTTCCAGTTTTCTCCCCCCCCCCAACCTACAGTCAGTCTGAAGGGAACCAACCCAAAACATCCCCTATCCATGTTCTCCAGAGAAGCTGCCTGAGATTCGGCCCTTCGAGCCAGCACCGCCATTCATTGTGATCATGGCTGATCCTCCCCAATCAATAACCCGTGCCTGCCTTCTCCCCATATCTCTTGATTCCACTAGCCCCTAGAGCTCTATCTAACTCTCTCTTAAATCCATCCAGTGATTTGTCCTCCACTGACCTCTGTGGCAGGGAATTCCACGAATTCACAGCTCTCTGGGTGAATGTTTTTTCTCACCTCAGTCTTAAATGGCCTCCCCTTTATTCTAAGTGTGGCCCCCTGTTTTGGTTTTAGGATTCTTTGGAAGGAGCATTATGCTTCATCGCTTTATTATCTAATTAATGTTATCCTGTCTACCCCAACGTACCTGCAGAAGTCCAGTGGTGGCTGTACAGAAGGATCAGATATACAGCAGAACATACATGCAATGTCTCCATTTTACCAGTGTGCAGGAAGGAACTGCAGATGCTGGTATAAACTGAAGAAAGACACAAAAAGCTGCAGTAACTCAGCGGGACAGACATCATCTCTGGAGGAAAAGAATCGGTGACGTTTCGGGTCGAGACCCTTCTGCAGACTCTCTGAAGAAAGGTCTCGACGTGAAACATCACCTATTCCTTTTCTCCAGAGATGCTGCCTGACCCGCAGAGTTACTGCAGCTTTTTGTGTCCATTTTCGGTCTCAACTTTAACAATAGCTTTACGTTGGAGTCTGGCTCCTCTTACCTGCTAATACAGTAGAAAGCAATGAGCCGAAACAAGTCTGCAAAACTCAGGCAGGATCCTTCCAGGGAGAAGGCTGTGGAGCACGAAAGAGGAAAAAAAAAATATATATATATTATATATAAAACCAGACTGCTTGGATAGCATGCACAGATGAGAAAAATATCAGACAGCATTGGGTATTCTTTTTAAGATAGGCAGGAAATTAATGTATCAAGGCAGACTTCACGACCAGTATGTCTGTTTTGAGACATATAGAGCAGACTTTACTGGTTTGTGTTAAGCTAAAACAGCTGTAGCAACCCCCTTTCACATGCTAAAATCTACTTGTTCCATACTTGTGGTAACATCCTCAAGGGTTTATTGAAATGTCTTTCTTCCTGGACCGAACCAAGGGATATTTAGATTACACCCAGGTAGAATGAGGAGACTGTTATATTCATTAAGGCCCGAGAAGTCAATTGAGCAGTCAGGTTGAAAGTCCAGGGCAATTTCCTGCAGCTCTGTCATTTCCAGTACATCGGCAGTGGAGCCATCCACTTGGTAAATCAGAAAGTCATTTGCTAACAGCTGGTTAATGCATTTGCAAAATCGCTGCTAATTTTATCTCACCGTTTGGCTTTTTCTTCAAGGTTACATAAGGCGGCGCAGCAGTAGAGTTGCTGCTTTGCAGCGCCAGAGACCCGGGTTCAATCCTGACCACGGGTGCAGTCTGCACGGAGTTTGTACGTTCTCCCCGTGACCTAGTGGGTTTTCTCAGGAATTTCCGGTTTCTTCCCACAGACAATTAATTGTCTATTGTCTACTCCAGAGGTATACAGGTTTGTAGGTTAATTGGCTTGGTATAGTTCTAATTTGTCCTGAATGTGCATAGGAGAGCGTCAGAGTGCAGGGATCGCTGGTTAGCACGGATTTTGAGGGCCAAAGGGCCTGTTTCCAAGATATATTTCTAAACTAAACATGAGCATACTGCAGACCTGAGCAAGGAATACCATGAACACAGTGGATGCACAGTTGCCAACAATCCCAGTTTGGGTGAAAACCAATAGCACGTGCAGTGGATCCTCCAGGAGCTGTGCCTTGGGAAAAACTGAACGCAGGTTGGCCCGTTTGTCAAAACCGCCTTCTATCTGAAGAACTCCCATTCATTCCTCCTTGCCCCGTGGCAAGTTATGCCCGTCCCACTTAGGAAACCTGAACGGAAACCTCTGGAGACTTTGCGCCCCACCCAAGGTTTCCGTGCGGTTCCCGGAGGTTTTTGTCAGTCTCCCTAATGGTCGAAACTGACAAAAACCTCTGGGAACCTCCAGGAACCACACGGAAACCTTGGGTGGGGCACAAAGTCTCCAGAGGTTTTCATTCAGGTTTCCTGGGACAGGGGCTTTAGCTGACGGCTAACAAAACTCACTTGGATGTTCCAGCTGCTCTGCTGAATCAGCCGGAGGAAGCGAGAGGGACCGACTGCCCAAATAGGGGAGGGTGGAAAATAAATGGCAGCCGATGACCTTTGTTGTTGTGGAAGCAAGGAACTGCAGATGCTGGTTTGCCAAGGAAAGACACACAGTGCTGGAGTAACTCAGCTAGTCAGGCAATGTCCCTGGAGAACAGGTGACACTTTGGGTTGGGACCTTTCTGAGGGTCTCGACCTGAAACGTCACCTATCCATGTTCTCCAGGGATGCTGCCTGACCAGCTGAGTTACTCCAGTATGTTGCGTCTTCCCATGCTATTCCTTGTGCTTTGTTCCCAGAAGCAGACAGTTTTGTTGTTTCTCTGCTTGGACTAGAGCCGCATCTCCGTAAAGCCAGCAGCGAGCGGGGCGTGGGAGTCATTGCACTGAATGAGCTTTGGGTTCAGTTTCACTGGTTATCTTTAATAACTTTAAAGTCTGCAAAAAGTTTAAAACTTACTCACAACAATGAAACCCATTGTGGGTTGAAGGAATTTGCAGCGTGTTGCATTGTGGTTGATGCTGTAGTAAATCACAGCTGCGGTCTTTATTTAACCATTATACAATCTTAATCCTGTCCATGGCTTTGAGTTATTTCTTTGAATTACAAAGTCATGCAATTGACTTGGAAGATAACGCAGTTAAACCTTTGGCTCTGGGCTTGGCCGTATTGAATCAGATGGCCTGGCAAGGTGCGTTTTAATAACGCTTGCAAACAATGGCCAAATGTCGCAAACAAACCCTCCGGGCAAGTCTTAACATTTGCACCAGTTACAATTTTGGATGCAAAGCCGATCTGATGGGACTACACATTATCATCTCTTCAGCAAGAGCACCCTGCCTTCGCAAGGCCAGCAGCATAATCAAGGTCGAGTCGCACCCCGTCCACCCACCTCTAATACCATCTTTCATCGGACAAAAGGTATAAAAGTGTGAAAACGCACGCCTCCAGATTCAGTGTTTAAGAAAGAACTGTAGGTGGTGGAAAAATCAAAGTTGGACCAAAAAAGATGGAGAAACTCAGCAGTTGAGGCAGTATATATGGAGAGGTGATGTTTTGGGTCAAGAAGAATCTCGACCCGAAACTTCACCAATTCCTTCTCTCCATAGATGTTTCCTCACCTGCTGAGTTTCTCCAGCATTTTTTTTCGACCTCCATATTCAGGGACAGTGTCTTCCCAGCAGTTATCAGGCAACTGAACCATTCTACTAGCAACTAGAGAGCAGTCTGGATAGGTATATGGACGTGAAGGGAATGGAGGGGTATGGAGGGAATGGAGCAGGTAGATGGGACTAGGGGAAAACAAATGGTCGGCACGGACTGGAAGGGCCGAGAGGGCCTGTTTCCGTGCTGTAATTGTTAAATGGGTATATGGTTATAGTCCTGAGCTACTATCTATCTATCTCATTGGAGACCCTCAGTCTATCCTTGATCGGACATTACTGGACTTTATCTTGCACTAAAGGTTATTCATGTTATTCCCTTTATCGTGTATCTATACACTGTGAATGGCCCGATTGTAATCATGTATTGTCTTTCTACGGACTGGTTAGCAAGCAACAAAAGATTTTCACTGTACCTCGGTACACGTGACAATCGACTAAACCAAACTCTTGCCGGGTCTACACGTCAGGTCTACTAGACAACTCCCTGTCCCAAGCCTTTCTTGACGTCCTCTGAGCGAGGGCTATATGTATGTAGTGATGTTTGTATTTAATCTATGAACCACTGTTGTTTGTTATACTACTCTTATACCAATGTAAAGCACTTTGGCCAACGAGAGTTGTTTTTTAAATGTGCTATATAAATAAAAGTGACTTGACTTGATAGCTGATCTATTTTTCTCTCTTAACCCCATTCTCATGCCTTCTCCTAGTAAATAAAGCTATGTGGCAAAATGTGCTTTATTCGAACAGTGCATAGTAGGGAGCCACTTGAAAACCGATTACTGTGTTCTATAGACAAATATTGGTTCCTCAATGTGTACATATACTGTATAAGCTGGAAAAAAAAAATCAGATGAGACCTAGAGATAGGGGCAGCAGGGTGGACAGCCATGGAGCTGCTGCCTTTCAGTGCTAAAGACTGCGGGTGTTGTCTGTACAGAGTTTATACATTCTCCCTGTGACCTGAATGGGTTTTCTCCGGGTGCTCCGGTTTCCTCCCACACTCCAATGGTGTGCAGGTTTGTAGGTTAATTGGCTTCAGTAAACATAGAAACATAGAAAATAGGTGCAGGAGTAGGCCATTCGGCCCTTCGAGCCTGCACCGCCATTCAATATGATCATGGCTGATCATCCAACTCAGTATCCCGTACCTGCCTTCTCTCCATACCCCCTGCTCCCTTTAGCCACAAGAGCCACATCCAACTCCCTCTTGAATATAGCCAATGAACTGGCCTCTGTGGCAGAGAATTCCAGAGACTCACCACTCTCTGTGTAAAGAATGTTTTCCTCATCTCGGTCCTAAAGGAATTCCCCCTTATCCTTAGACTGTGACCCCTTGTTCTGGACTCCCACAACATCGGGAAAAATTGTAAATTGTCCCTAATGTGTGCAGGATCATGCTAGCACATGGGGAGCGCTGGCAGGCGCAGTCTCGGTGGGCTGAAGAGCCTGTTTCCTTGACTTGACTTGACTGTCCCATTCAAAATGTTTCTGCACCAGAATAAATTGTGATACATTACTCTGATTACACGTAGAGTGACAAAGATTCAGACTGTAGAGAAGCCCTCAGTCATCAGGCAAACTCAAGCAGCCGCACCACAACAAATGATTTAGATCCCAGGATAGAAACGTTGAAGCACAAAGCGTGGGAGGTGGGAGAGGACGATTCAGCCCTTCGAGCCTGCTTTGCCATTCAATACGACTTTCTGCACAGTACAGGTCTGCCACGGATTCTCCGGCATCCTTGGTTCCAGAGCCTTTCTGAATAGTCCATTTTGCCGGACCAACAGAGGGCATGGCTTCCAAAAGGAGTCTAATCGTGCCGGAATGGTCCTCCTAGGCCGCAGTGAAGCCTGGATACCGGGCCGCAAGGTCGGCCTCAGAAACACGGGAACGGAGCGGTCAGCTCTGGCCGGGCCGGGGCTCCAGAGCCACGGCCGCAAGGGGTAAATTTGACCCACCGATCAGCGCGTACGCTGGCCGTGAGAATGGATGTGCCGGCTCCAGACGGGCCCGTGTTCCAGAGCCACGGCCGCAGGGAGCAAATTCGACCCATCGATCGTCGCAAAGGTGATGAGCCGCCTCACCCAGCCCTGGGCACCACATCTTTCAGGAGGACTTCCAGAGGGGATTTCAAATGCACACTTGTAATTTTATCCTGATTAAAGGAGGTGGCCGGACCACCAGTTGGCGAAAAATCTGTGGTGGGCCTATAGCATATTCCTAAAATAGATTTAAAAAGCTGGAGTAACTCAGTGGGTCAGACAGCATCTATGCCTTTCCTCCAGAGATGCTGTCTGTCCCGCTGAGTTAGGGTTCAAGTGAGTTTATTGTCATGTGTCCCTGATAGGACAATGAAATTCTTGCTTTGCATCAGCACACAGAACATAGAAGGTATTTACTACAAAACAGATCAGTGTGTCCATATACCATATATAAATATATACACACATGAATAAATAAACTAATAAAGTGCAAATAACAGATAGTGGGTTATTAGTTATCAGAGTTTTGTCCGAGCCAGGTTTAATAGCCTGATGGCTGTGGGGAAGTAGCTATTCCTGAACCTGGTTGTTGCAGTCTTCAGCTTTTTGTGTGACTTTTAAGTTTAGAAAGTGTAACCGTCCATTTCCTCACTATATTCAGTGACATGGCCTCTTTAGCCCTCTGAATTCCACAGCAACACCACCTCTGAGTTTAGTTTAGTTTTATTTCAGAGATACAGCACAGAAACGGCCTACCGAGTCCGCACCGGCCAGCGATCCCCACACATTAACACTACCCTACACACACTGGTGACAATTTTTTTTTTTTTTTTAAACCGCAAACACACACCAAGCCAATTAAACCAACAAATCTGTACATCTTTGGAGTGTGGGAGGAAACCGATTATCTTGGAGAAAGATGATTATCTCGGCTGTGCAGGCTCAAAAGGCCAAATGGCCTCCTCCTGCAGCTATTTTCTAAAACCCACGCGGTCATGGGGAGAAGGTACAAAGAGCACCCGTAGTCGGGATCGAACCCGGGTCTCCGGCGCTGAAGGGGCTGTAAGGCAGCAACTATACCGCTACGCCACCATGGCCACCCCGAATGAAGCAATCCATCCTTTTCAGAGTCCTCGCCTTGTGAGCTGAGACTACGGCTCCTGGTTCTAAATCCTTCACCCAGGGGAATGATCCTCACCCTTACCCAATTTGTAGGAAGGAACCGTTGATGCAAAGAAGGGTCTTGACCCAAAAAGTCACCCATTCCTTCTATTCAGAGATGCTGCCTGCCCCGCTGAGTTACTCCAGTATTTTGTGTCTATCTTATACTTACCCAGTCTGTTCAGCCCTGTCAGAATTTTGTTCGTTTCAATTCAGTCTCCTCTCATTGTTCAGGACTCCAGTGGGTGCAAATCCTGTGTGCAAACCTATTTATCGTACCTTGTATGAATTAAAGTCTTTTTTTGTTTATACCAGGTTTTGGACTGTCTTTGCTGAACCTCTTTGCAAGATTAAATATGTTGTTCCCTACAGGGCTCCAAATAGGGTTGCCAACTTTCTCGCTTTCTGACAAAAGGTCAAAATACGGGACAAATTCCCGTCGGCAACTCGCTGACCGACTCGGCCGTGGCTGGGTGGATGATGAGTTGGCCTGGGTGCTGGACTGCACACAAGGCCCAGCCGGCGGGCCAGCTGAGGAGTTTTGTCCGGCACCCCATCCAACTCATGATCCGATGATCGGCCATGAGAAGGAGGGGTGGTGGTGTCGGCGGTTAGCGAAGGTCCGAAGGTCGGACAGCTGGCCGGGCTGCAGACCGACGGGGCCACGGGCGAGGCCTTGCTGCCGCGATCCACATCGGGACGGGCGAGGCAGGGCCTGACGCGGCACTCTGACTCGACACTCCCCTCCACCCGAGTAGTGGCAGTCAAATAGTTAGCCCAAAATACGGGATGTCCCGGCTAATACGGGACAGTTGACAACCCTAGCTCCGAAGGCAATGAGATGTGGTTCAGAACAACACTAAACCACAATGTGAAATACGTGAGTGGAAGCGTAGCCCAAATTAACATTCTGTTGTCAGGAAAGATCTATTCATTTTCTACTCTAATATTGAGAATTTATTGACTGCAATCTATTATATTTTCAAAAATTGCATGCAATTTATTACCTTCCTTACTTTATATGATGTCCTCTGAACGAGGGCTATATGTATGTATTTATGTATCTACTTAATCTGTGAACCATTGTTGTATAACGTTAGTACCTCCACCAATGTAATGCACTTTGGCCAACGAGAGTTGTTTTTTAAATGTGCTATACAAATAAAAGTGACTTGATTTGACTTATATTGTTAACTCCTGTTCCTTCAAAGATAGAATCAAATGGTGGATACTTACTATACTGGCTCTCCTTGATTGGAAAGTCCTGAATAAAGCGTGGTCCTGACTCGGGTAATCGCATGGATATGATTTTCTTCTGAGTCCTGCATGATTTTCGGACCAGAAAGATCTGTTAGAATAAACAAATGCTGCGATGTCAGAAGTGGTCGAACTAGTAGCTAACTTCAAAGCAGAACGAAAAAGATAAACCAGCTCACTTCTGACGACTCACCTGAACGATGGCTCAACTATCTGTAGCAGTGAGGCCCACTGCAGGTTTGAGGAACGGCAGCTCATCGTCTGGCTGTGCACACTGCTGCTGTCTAAACTTGTTAATCAATTCCACAACTTCAGGTCAAGTTCATTTTTCTCTTTGTTTAGGAAGGAACGGCAGATTCTGGTACACACCAAAGATAGACACAAAATGCTGGAATAACAGCGGGACAGGGACTTCTTCAAAGGGCCTCGATTCGCAAGGTCACCCATTCCTTCTCTCCAGAGATGCTGCCTGTCCCTCTGAGTTACTCCAGCATTTTGTGTCTCTCTTTGTTTAGTTTAATTTAGAGATACAGTGTGGAAACATACCCCCCCGCCGGCCCATCGAGTCCATGTTCACCCATACTCTACCTTTTCTATTCCACACACTAGGGACAATTTACAGTTTACAGAAGCAGATTAACCGACAAACATGCACGTCTTTGGAATGGGGGAGGGAACCGGAGCACCCGGAGAAAACCCACACAGTCACAGGGAGAACGTATAAACACTGTACAGACAGCATCCGCAGTGGGGATCGAGCCCAGGTCACCGGCGCTGTAAGGCAGCAACCGTACCGACAGGTACTTCTTCCATTTCAAAACCCATGCACTCTTTTGTCCTCGTTCTTCTCTAACTGCTCTAACTCAATCACCTGATAAACTTATCTCCATAGTCACCCCGGTTTTACCCACCGCGGGACGTCCTCCTTCTCTTTCCCCCCCCCCCCCCCCCCCCCCCCCCCGTTCCCACACTGAAGTTTTGCCTTCGTCCCAGTTCTGATGAAGGCTCTTTCGCTTCAAATATTGTTTCTCTTCCCCCCCCCCCGACCTGCCGAGTATTTAGAGCATTTTCTGATTTTATTTCAGATTTCCAGCATCTGCAGGTTTTTTTTTTTCATTTTCGTCTGAACAATGGGAGTTGCAAAGCCTCAGCATATTAACGGACATGGGATGAGAACAACTACAGGAGATATGTAAAAGGCAAGTCAAGTTGAGGGTCTTTCCTCAAAAAAACCTCACAGAAAAAGTTTTTTGATCAGGCTTCATGAAAGCATGCAGATGTTGTTTTCATGGATTTCAAAGGGAACCAGGTGAGAGCCCATTGATATAATTAAGGTGAAAGGATAGAATAAATGTGGAGAGAATGTGTCGACTGGTGGGAGAGTCTAGGACCAGAGACCATGGCCTCAGAATCATAGGACGTACCTTTAGAAAGATGAGGATTAATTTCTTTAGTCGGAGGGCGGTGAATCTGTGGAATTCATTGAGTCAGACGGCTGTGGGGGCCAAGCCAAGTTTAGTTTAGTTTAGAGATACAGCGCAGCAACAGGTCCTTCGGCCTTCCGAGTCCGCTCCGACCAGCGTCCCCGCACATTAACACTATCCTACACTAGGGACAATTTTAACATGTGTACTAAGCCAATTGACCTACACACCTGTACGTCTTTGGAGTGTGGGAGGAAACTGAAGTTCACGGAGTACACTCGCGCAGTCAAGGGGAGAACGTAAAACCCTGTACAGACAAGCAATCGTAGCCAGGATCTAACCCGGGTTTCTGGTGCTGTAAGCGCTGTAAGGCAGCAACTCTACCGCTGTGTCGCCGTGCCCTAGGCCGTCTAAACGCATGGGCATGCTGGGCAGTTGCCCGGGGCCCCACGAGCATAGGGGTCCCATGCTAATCTACGTATGTTATGACTTGCTGTCAATAAATAAATACTATACTCGCCATCTATGTCCCCTGTGTTGGACACAGCCTGAACTTGGTGGGAGTAAAAGCGACAGAGTGTTCTCTACAGGCTAAAATTCCTTTACTTTGTTCAGTGTCTGTATTCCTGTTTCTCTGCTTCTAACACAACGGTGGAATCATCTGGCATCATCTTGAGGAAAAAATGTCGTGGTCAAGTCTGTCTGCCTGACACGAGATGGTCGGCACGTTTTGATGCTGTTCGTGCTCTGTGCGGGTGTTTGGAGAAAATGAAACATGCACTGGATTCTGCACCAGCTGACACTGAGCAGGAAGTGAACGCCAGGCGAGAGGCAGAAGGGTTGAGCGAGACCATGGAGAACCTGGAAACAATCTTTCTCACAATTCTTTGGAATGACATTCTTGAAAGAGTGAGCGAAACATGTAAGGTCCTGCAGTCAGAGGATGTGAGCATACTTATGGCCATGAATCAACTACCCTCTGCCACAGAGGGTGTTGTGGCAGGGGATCAGATGGAGAGAAGGCAGGTACGGGATACCATACTTATGGCCATGAATCTTCTTGAGTCTCTGAAAACCGATCTTCAGGAAATTAGAGACAAATTTAGTGAATACGAATTGAAAGCCAGGAGTAGGTGTCCCGATTCAGATTATAGCAATGTGAACAAACGGGAACCAAAACTAAATGTGTAGGTAGGGGCCCAGTGCACTGCTTTGCCCGGGGCCTATAATGCTGTTAAGGTGGCCCTGACCATGCCACCCTAATTGGGTATTTTTAATAGATTGGCAGATTGACAGATTCTTGATTACTAATGGTGTCATGGGTTACGGGGAGAAGGCAGGAGAATGGGGCTGAGAGGGAAAGATAGATCAGCCATGATTGAATGGCGGAGTAGATTTGATGTGCCGAATGGCCTAATCCTGCTCCTATATCTTACGGACTTAGTAGCATGGAGTTCAAAGCCTTGTGGGAGCAGGGACAGAAAACAGAGCATCAGGTGATGGGAGACACAAAGTGTTGGTGTGACTCCGCAGGTCAGGCAGCATCTCTAACCCCCTGAGATACTCCAGCACTGTGGGTTTTTTTTTGGAGACCTGTATCTGCATTTTCTTGTGTCTTTCTCAGTTAATGGATATTTGCAAACATATATACTTTGGGCATTTGCTAGAATCAGTGCTGTTTTTTTTGTTTTTGATCTGATCATTACACTAACTCTCACTTGTTTCAGAGGCTGTACGATCATAATTTGCAGAAGGGGATTTAAATGGGCTGTGAAGAGTACAGTTTGTGCTTCGGGTAATTGTCAAAGGGGTAATAAATTGGCAGTCACTGGTGAAATCTAAAAAGAATATAAAAAGAATGAAAATGAGAAGAATTTCTTTAGTCAGAGGGTGGTGAATCTGTGGAATTCATTGCCACAGACGGCTGTGGAGGCCAAGTCAGTGGGTATTCCTAAGGTGGAGATTGACAGATTCTTGATTAATACAGGTGTCAGAGGTTATGGGGAGGCAGAAAGGGGTTGAGGGGGAAAGATAGATCATCCATGAATGAATGGCAGCGTAGACTTGATGGGCCAAATATCTTAATTCTACACCTATCACTTATGAACTTATTTAACGATATACACATAAGAGGCAAAACAACCAAAGGCTCTGTGTTTGAGTCTTGAGTCTGAAGAAGGGTCCCGACCCGAAACGTTGCCTGTCCATTCCCTCCACTGATGTAGGCTGACCCACTGAGTTCCTAAAGCTCTTTGCATTGTTGCTCAAGATTCCAGCATCTGCATTACCTTGTGTAGCCAAAGCGCTGATGGACTCAGAGACATGGTCACCTTGATGTGTGGAGATAGTGGGAATTGGTCCTTATTTTCTGCATTGTGACAGGGTGGCACGGCGTCGCAGCGGGAGAGTTGCTGCCTTACAGCGCCAGAGACCCGAGTTCGATCCTGACTACGGGTGCTGTCTGTGCGGAGTGTTTGTACGTTCTCCCCGTGACCTGCGTGGGTTTTCTCCGGGCGCTCCGGTTTCCTCCCACACGCCAAAGACGTACAGGTTTGTCGGCTAATTGGCTTGGTAAAATTGTAAATTGTCGCCAGTGTGTGTAGAATTGTGTTAGTGTGCGGGTGATCGCCGGTCATCGTGGACTCGGTGGGCCGAACGGGTCTGTTTCCGCACTGTATTTCCAAACTAAACCAGACAAAATAACACGGGGTGGTTTGTTTAATGCATGAAAAAAGTAATGAGTGGCTATTTTTGAGTTAGAGTGTGAAACCACGTCCACTGATGAAGGTTTTCGGCCCGAAAAAAAACATCCACTGAGTGCACTTTTGCTTTTTTAACAAGGCAGAGTTAGAGTAGGTGAAGGAGGCCATTCGGCCCTTCGAGCCATTCCACTGGTCATCCCCAATCAATAAATATCCCTTGGTTTTCGCATAATATCAAAACAGCAATCCATAACGAATAGTATGGGATGAGGGCAGGGAAATGGTGATAAATGGATAACTCTCCTAGAGAACTGACATAAGCCTTAATGCGTAGGGAGTAACTGCAGATGCTGGTTTAAACTGAAGACAGACACAAAACGCTGAAGTAACTCAGAGGGTCACACAGCATCTCAGGAAAAAAGGAATAGGTGACATTTCGGGTCTGAAGAAGGGTCTCAACCCAAAACGTCACCTATTCCTTTTCTTCAGAGATGCTGCCTGACCCGCTTTCTGTGTCTTTCTTCGACATAAGCCTTCGATGGGCTTCACGCAAGTAAAATTCTATCATTCCATTGATGAACACAGAGGGTAATTTTGGTTGCGTGAATTCCACTTCACCATGTGTATTCTCCTGTTGCACAAGTGCACAGCACAAGTCACACTTGACAAATTGGACAATGACTAAGTGGCGGCTTGTTGCGTGGGACGTGTGAAGCAGACATTGACTCAGCGCTAACTAGCCAAAACCTGGGACTGGGAACTGCTTGCATGCTGAGTTGGTGCAAACTCCAAGCAATAGTCCCACCTGCCTGCGTTTAAGGTCATAAGGAATAGGAGTAGAATTAGGCCATTCGGCCCATCAAGTCTACTCCACCATTCAATCATGGCTGATCTATCTCTCCCTCCAAACCCCATTCTCCTGCCTTCTCCCCATAACCTCTGAAACCCGTACTAATCAAGAATCTGTCTATCTCTGCCTTAAAAATATCCACTGACTTGGCCTCCACAGCCTTCAGTGGCAAAGAATTCCACAGATTCATCACTCTCTGACTAAATATATTTCTCCTCATCTCCTTCCTAAAAGAACACCCTTTAATTCTGGCCCATAGCCCTCCGTATTGGAGAATGTCCACTCCAAAGACCCTCTTCTGTGTTTGACCAGCCCTGGTTATCTATCTCTCCTTATTCCCTCCTTTGCTGCCATGGCAATCATAACAACATCCGGTTATGCTTCCGTGAGGCACTTCAGAGCATTGAGGGTTCCAAATATTTGCTGCCCTGTTGCACAATTATTTTCTTTTTTTCTCAACACAAGGAATTTGCTGAAAATGTAGACATGTTATTCAGCGTCCTACATCTGGATCAGTTCATCCTAGCAGGACTTGCCTTTGAACTGCTGCCGACAACATTGACCTTTAATACTAACAAAACTATCAATCTTAATTTAGATAGTTCACATCGCAGTTATCTTAATTTATGATAATTTACACAGTCGTCTAGCTCTGTTGTTTTTAAACAAGTTGTTTGATCTTCCCTTCCTCAATGTTGCATGCGAGATTATGTAGATATTCTGGACATGTATTTGATATATATCTAGAGGGAAGTGGTGGGCAGCAGAGAGAGTTATGTTGAACTATTTGTCGAGAATTTGCTTGCTTTACACAGCAACATGGCTTGTTTTCGCTTCCAACCACACACTACGGCTATTCAGTTCGAACTGGAAGAGCTTCTTCAGCTCATTTTTGGGTTGGCATTTTACATTTTCTTTTGATGGTGAAAGAAACCTTGAAGTTTTTAAGAAATTGAAAAATAAAGAAAATGTATTTGAAAAACAATGTAATAGTGACACTTTTTTTTGAGCTGATGTATTGGAAGAATAAAGTATAACTGATTGTGGACTTCGGAAGGGGTAGGATGGGGTCCCACAGTCCCGTTTATATGGTGGAAAGGGTCAAGAGCTTCAAATTCCTGGGCGTGCATATTTCCAAAGATCTCTCCTTGTCCCAGAACATAAAGAAAGCACAACAGCGCCTCTAGAAACAGAAACATAGAAAAATAGGTGCAGGAGTAGGCCATTCAGCCCTTCGAGCCTGCACCGCCATTCAATATGATCATGGCTGATCATCCAACTCAGTATCCCGTACCTGCCTTCTCTCCATACCCCCTGATCCCTTTAGCCACAAGGGCCACATCCAACCCCCTCTTAAATATAGCCAATGAACTGGCCTCAACAACCTTCTGTGGCAGAGAATTCCAGAGACTCACCACTCTCTGTGTAAAGAATGTTTTCCTCATCTCGGTCCTAAAGGAATTTCCCCTTATACTTAGACTGTGATCCCTTGTTCTGGACTCCCCCAACATAGGGAACAATCTTCCTGCATCTACCTTGTCCAACCCCTTAAGAATTTTGTAAGTTTCTATAAGATCCCCCCTCAATCTTCTAAATTCCAGTGAGTACAAGCCAAGTCCATCCAGTCTTTCTTCATATGAAAGTCCCGACATCCCAGGATGGTTCACCAGAATCAGTCTGGTGAACCTTCTCTGAACCTCCTCTATGACAAGAATGTCTTTCCTCAGATTTGGAGACCAAAACTGTTTGCAATACTCCAGGTGTGGTCTCACCAAAACCCTGTACAACTGAAGTAGAACCTCCCTGCTCCTATACTCAAATCCTTTCGCTATGAATGCTAACATACCATTTGCTTTCTTCACTGCCTGCTGCACCTACATGCCTACTTTCAATGACTGGTGTACCATGACACCCAGGTCTCGTTGCATCTCCCCTTTTCCTAATCTGCCACCATTCAGACAACAGTCTATCCTCATGTTTTTTCCACCAAAGTGGATAACCTCACATTTATCCACATTATACTGCATCTGCCATGCATCTGCCCATTCACTCAGCCTATCCAAATCACCCTGCAGCCTCCTAGCATCCTCATACCTAACTATACCCCCCAGCTTGGTGTCATCTGCAAATTTGGAGATGTTGCATTCAATTCCCTCGTCCAAGTCATTAATGTATATTGTAAATAGCTGGGGTCCCAGCACTGAGCCTTGTGATACCCCACTTCCTGAGAAGATTACAGAGAGGCGGTCTGTCAAGGAGGACTCTCTCTAACATCTACAGGTGCACAGTAGAGAGCTTGCTGACCAGTTGCATCGTGGCTTGGGACGGCAACCTGAGCGTCCAGGAGCAGAAAAGGCTGCAAAAAGTTGTAAACACTGCCCAGTCCATCATCGGACCTCCCTACCATCGAGGAGATCTATCGCAGTGGCTGCCTCAAAAAGGCTGCCAGCATCATCAAGGACCCACACCATCCTGGCCACACACTCATCTCTCCGCTGCCATCAGGTAGAAGGTACAGGAGCCTGAAATCTGCAACATCCAGGTTCTTCCCCACAGCCATGAGACTATTAAACACAACTTCAAACAAACTCTGAACTATAACAGCCTATTGCACTTTATCTGTTTATTGATGTGTGTCCATAAACTCGCTTGACTTGAGTTGACGTGACTATAATTAAAGGGCCTAGGCTGGGAGACTTTATCATGGTCCATTAGAAGTTGGAAAGACCTAATCAGGGCTGTTTTGTGCTGTTTCTCTATTAAGGCAATAAGTTGTCTTAATATAAATGCAATAATAAAATATGGAGGTTAGACAAATACAATAATTACTTTAGGATAATTGGCCCGTGTGTAAATTGCCTCTAGTGTAGGATTAGAAAGTGGGATAACAAACAACTGGTGCGAATGCGTGATTGGTGGATCGGCATGGATTTAGTCGGCCAAAAGGCCTGTTTCCATGCTGTTTCTCTAAACTAAATGAGACTTTCCATAAGTGTATTCTTTGAACGAGAATTCAGAAGCCTTTCGCATATCTACAGGTACGCCAGCCATCCTTTGAAAAGAATGTGGTCAAGAACTTACCCCAGGGTCTTCAGGCTGCAGAATACGAAGGGCAACTTCATCACTCAAGCCGAGTTGTAGCCAGACTGGATAGGTGTGCAGAAGACGATCAAATATGCTGAGGTTGCAGATGAAACTTTCGTAGCCAGAATCCCTCAGCCAGTATTTAGCAGCTTGTTCTTTCTCAGAGTTATACTCCATGTCCCTCTGCAAACTGCTTGACAACTCACCATCGATGAGAAAAACAGAGACAATTAAACAATATAAGTAGCCAGTCACGTGTGTGAGCAAAGTACAGCCACCTCACATTTCACATGTTCGATTTATGCGTTTTTAGAATAACGTGCTCGTTTAATTACTACCGAACTTTAATTTACATCCGGTAGCCACAAAATGCCGGAGACAGGCAGCATCTCTGGAGAGAAGGAATGGGCGTGCTGCTATTTTCGTGCTTCTATTTTCTGGGATAACGCGCTCAAATTTACGGAGTTTGTACATTTTCTCCGTGAATGCGTGGGTTTTCCCCGGGTGCTCCAGTTTCCTCCCACATCCCAAAGACTCACAGGTTCGTAGGTTAATTGGCTTTGATAGATTGGAAATTGTTCCTAGTGTGCAGGACAGTGCTAGTGTATGGGGATCGCTGGTCGGCGCGGACTCAGTGGGCCAAAGCTGTATCTCTAAACTAAAGTAACGAGAGATTTGATCAGTAATTATTTGTAATTATTTCACCCAAACCATAAGTCTATGAATATATTTCTTCCATTGTGAATAATTTTAGCACTCAAATTGGCAACGTTTGATTAAGTTTGACAAAACAAATCACCATTTAACTTTTCCATTTAAAAATCAAATTACTTTTTGTATTTTCTCCACTGTCTTCTGAAAAGGCATTTATTTTAGCATTTCGTACAGGGAACTGTTATGATCTTGAATGCATCGTCAGTAAAAGGGGTAGAAGTAGGCTCAATAATAAATCTTTTTACTATTGGATAAATAGTTAACAGCAAAAAGCAATTCCTCAGTTATGGAGGAAAGAGCAACGGGAACATTGAGGTGGTACTGATTCTTTCAAATGGAAGGGCAAATGACTTGTTTTCCGTCATTACAAGAGGGTTTAATCACAGGACTAAAGATGTATTTACATAGAGCCTTGGTGTGACCACACCTGGAGTCATACGTATTATTGTAGCCTCTTCAGCTGAGGAAGAACATACTTGCCATGAGAAATAGTAGTACAGATTCACTAGATTGGTTCCAGAGATGATGGTTTTGCCAGATTTGTAGAGATCAAGTTGACTAGACCTATATTCGACCCCGTTTAGAAGAATGAAAGGAGACCTCATCAAAAGATACAAAATTGTTGATGGACTTGAAAAGCCAAAATCTTGGGAAAATGTTTCCCTGACTGAGTCGCCTCAGATGAAGGCACAGTTTGAAAATAAGGGGTGGGTTGTTTAAGATTGAAACGAGGAGCTTCAGTTCTTCACTAAGCCTTTGGATCCCTCAGCTCTAGGTGGCTGAGGAAGTTGGGCCTTTCATTCCAAAACTGAGATAAATAGGTTCCCGGACGTTAGGGAACCATGGGATGTTGAGAGAGTGGTAGAATTAGCCACGATCTTGCTAAATGAATGGCAAACCTAGATTGAAAGACGCTACAGCTTACTGCTGTTTCTCTTTCTTATGCTCTTGACAGCTAACGCAAGCATGAGCTAAAGGACTTCCTTCAATAACGTATTCAATTAAATTCTATTGAGAGACTTTGCCAAAAACAAGTAATGAGGAATGAGGAAGAAGACAGGCAAAATGGCGGAAACAGAATTTTGATCATCAGGTACCAACTTAGTTGGTAAAATCAAAGTAAAGCAAATCAGAGGCAGCCACAAATGGTTAGCTCCAAACCAAAATATTCTGCCATTCTGGCAACAGACATGCTGAGGCACATAATGTTGATTCTGAAACCCAAGCAGATTTTGTCCGAAGCTTCCAAACAAATGAGCAAGGTTTTACCAATTTCCGCGGCGTTGAAAAAACTCAGCTGCAACAATGTTTGAATTCTATATTAAGAGTTGGAGTGTCAGAATAGAGTGCATGCTGAAAGAGAATCGGTCAGTGTGCAGGTGGGCAGCAATAGCTCGTGCAGCAAAGTATGCATTATTAAAACAAAGCATAAAAACTCACCCTAGCCACCTAGCAGAGTGAGCATCTTCCTCTGCATCGGGAACAGAGTGAACCATTTTCAGCTCTCCAATTTCGAAGACAAGTGCGTCAATCAGCTGTGGTAAGCAGGCAAGAGTGTACAGTTAGATGTCGGAAGAGTGTGGTGCCAACAACGAGTGAAGGGGTCTGCTGAAGCTTGGCATTACTAAGCACACAAAGTATTTCGGTCAGGATTTCCCCTGAACTTCCGTGAAGGGTTAGCATTCCCATTTAAGGCAGGCCCGTTAGAAAGCACTTTTAATTGTGCCAGATACATAGGTATCTCACGTAGCTTTTAAATAACAATGACTCGATGATACAAACGGTTCAGGGACAAAATTGCAAAGGAGTGACCTTTTGTCATTTGTGTGATAAATTGTGCAATGTTACAAATATATTGAAATATTTTTTTAAATATCAGTAACTGAGCTTTCTGCATCGTTTGTTATTAAAAAAAAAGTAACCTTTGGTCAAGCCAGTTAAAACAATTCTTATTTCTCAAATATTTATTTAGGTATTAGTTAAACTGTCCAAATGTCTAGCAACAGTAGGGCGATTCCTTTCTATTAAATCCAATTTTCTGCAGGTGTCCAAAAATAACTGACCACAGCGACAGATAGATTATAAAAACCGATAAATAACATCTCCAGCACTGAAAATGTAAAATTGAAAGTGTACAGATTTTGTTTTTTTTAATGAGGAACTCCATACGCAAAAACGATATAAAGTGCTGCAGTAACTAAACGGGTCAGGCAGCTTCTCTGGAGAACATGGATAGGTGATGAAAAGTCCAGAGGAAGGGCCCCGACTCGAAATGTCAGCTACCCACGTTCACCAGAGATGCACCCTGACCCGCTGAATTACTCCAGCACATTTTCCCATTAGCAAATGTGTACTTAATTAACACATGCCATTTCATGCTCCACTCCCACCTCTCTTTACCAGCTTTCTCCCCTCTACTTTATCAGTCATAATACAGAGCTGCCAACTCTCACGCATTTCGCCCAATTCTCACGCTCTCACGCTGATCACAGAATTTCTCACGCTCCGTCGTGAGAACTACGAGAATTTCAAAACTAATATCAACTGCTTATGTGCGCGTCTGTTGACAAGACAGCAGCATTTTTATTCTCTGCATTTCTCACTTGACCGAACCGTCACACACCTCCAAAGCATGTCCCCATGCAAATTTACATTGATAGACAGGGACCGGGCAGTGAATGAGTGTCACCCAGCGCAGCAAGTATGGCCATGTCCTGCTCCCGGCGGCTGTCTGAATTTAAGGATTTGCGGGATGCGGCTGACATGAGCGGGGCCGGCAAGCGGCAGGAGAGAGGTACATGGGCCGCGGACCCGGGGGGGGGGGGGGGGGGGGGGGGTGGCTGCAGCTGGACATATTTCAATATCTCCGGCTTTCTATATCCTGGACATATTTCAATATCTCAGCTCTCCAACACCCTGGTCGTGGGTGTTGGAGAGCTGAGGCGGAGGGAGGGAGGGATGGAAGCAGTAGCAGCTGCGGGAGCAGATGCAGACGGGGAGCCGGGGCTGGCGAGTGTTTGCGGGGCTGGTGAGTTGCTCGCTGCAGCTCCGGCCATGGAGCAGCCTCAGTGCAAGTGTCCTGGGCCGTCTGAGGCATCGGAAGATTTGCGCCGTGGCCGTGAGAGTCTCTGTGCCGAGTTCACCCAGGTGAGCGGCATGGACCAGGCTGCAGCTCGGTGCATCTCGGAGGACAACCAGAGGCTGCTGGGAAGTAGGTACCAAGCACTGGGTAGAAGCGGTGGAAGATAGTGGCCTTCAAATGGGGGTGGTTGGAGAAAGCATCCTGCTTTCCTGCTAGGTTTTTACTTGCTGTAACTGCAGCAAAAATGTTCCCGATGTTGGGGGAGTTCAGAACCAGGGGTCACAGTTTAAGAATAAAGGGTAGGCCATTTAGGACTGAGATGAGGACAAATTTTCTTCACCCAGAGAGTTGTGAATCTGTGGAATTCACTGACCCATTGTGTTCCTCCAGCACTGTGTGTTTTCATTTTGTAATCAATTCTCGTTTGACCAAAAATTCCACCCAACATGCTGAGAGAAACCCCCAAAATACATTTTCCAATGATAAACACAAAATGCTGGAGTAACTCAGCGGGACAGGCAGCATCTCAAGAGAGAAGGAACGGGTGACGTTACCGGGTTGAGACACCTGGTTCAGAACTTTATCCAAAGCTTTTTTTTAAAAACAGGCTGTAAAATGAAGAGGCTGCAAGTTGTTTTCTTTCAATAAATGGGATTAACCCAAGGGCATATTTGTTGGTTTTCTCATCAGAGGATTTGCAGTCTGACTGTCTGCAGCAATTCCACAGAAAAGCAAACAAATTCTCCAAGTGCTGATAAGTTCAGAGTTCTTCCCAACTCCAACCACTTTTCTGTGAAAATTGATGACACCGAGCCAATATGTTTAGGGTGCACGGACTTGCAGAATAAACTCGACAACGATTATTCGTTGTTCGTTTTCATGGCTGTGATTCTTCCGTATTGCAAGGGAAGTATTTAGGGCAGCTTGCCAGGATACTGTGGGCAAGTCTGAACCATCTGTACTGGCGGCAGTCAACTGTTTCATTCAATCACTGGGAAGAGTGTGTCTACAATCAGAGATGGAACTAATTACATGGGAGTTGAAGTTACAGTTCACAATAAAAATTGTGTTCGATCGTTAAGAGTGCAGAAGGACCAGCAGTACCTGTTATGTGTAAGGTAGAACTGCAGATGCTGGTTTAAATCGAAGGTAGACACAAAACGCTGGAGTAACTCAGCGGGACAGGCAGCATTTGTGGAGAGAAGGACTGGGCGACGTGTCGGGTCGAGACCCTTCATCAGTCTGAAGAAGGGTCTCAACCCGAAACGTCGCCCATTCCTTCTCTCCAGAGATGCTGCCTCACCATTGAGTTACTCCAGCATTTTGTGTCTAGCAGCACCTGTTGCTTTATTAGCCCTTCGTCATAGAGTCTTACAGCGTGGAAACAGGCCCTTTGTCTCAACTTGCTCTCACCAGCCAACATGTCCCATCCAGACTAGTCCCACCTGCCTGCATTTGGCCCATATCCCTCTAAATCTTATTCGCTAAGTTGCTTCTAACACATCATGTTATTTATAGTGCCTTTACATTATATTAGTTGTAATTATGGCTTAATAAAGATTTAATAAGTATATAAAGTTTGGCTACTTTGCAAGCCATGGATAGTTTAACACTGTCTAGAGAAGCTCAGAGCTGATCATTGATAACAGCTGTTAGGAAGACTTATACCTTCAGCTTATATTAGCATTTCTAGGCAAGTTCAAATCATGAGAATAATCAATTCTCCAAAAATTGCAGGTTTAAAAAAAAAAAAAAATCAAACTTTCAGATCACTCTGGCTTGGCAGCATATCACCTGTTTCAACCTAGGTCATCCTAATCTATTGGTCATAGTAGTACAGATGTATAAACATAGAAAATAGGTGTAGGAGTAGGCGATTCGGCCCTTCGAGCTAGCACTGCATTCAATATGATCTTGCCAAAATCAGTACCCCGTTCTGGCTTTTTCCCCATATCCCACGATTCCCTTAGCCCTAAGAGCTAAATATAACATTAGATCACCATTGGGGGGGGGAATGTTAGCAGATATTTAATGGATCACAACCACATTTATCAGCGGTACGGTAGTTCTACCCTTGATACACTACAGTTCAAGGATCTTGAGATCCAAGTCCATAGCTCCCTGAGAGTGGCAACGCAAGTGGACTGAGTGGATTGAATGCTTGCCTTCGTAGGTCGGGACGTTGAGTAGACGAGTCAGGAAGTTATGTTGCAGTTTTCTAGGACTCTGGTGAGGCTGCACTTGGAGTATTGTGGGCAGTTTCCCTATTCCAGGGGGGATTTGCAGGCTTTGGAGAGGGTGCAGAATGCTGCTTGGGCTAGAGGGTAGAAGCAATAAGGACAGGTTGGACAAACTTGTATTTTGTTTTCTCTGGGGTATCGGAGACTGAGGGGAGACCCGATAAACATGTATAAAATTATGAGAGGCATCGAGAGAGTAGACAGTCAGAACTTTTTCCCAGCGTGGAAATCTTAATGACTGGAAATCATAGCTTTGAGAAGACCAATGTTTGAAGGAGATGTGTGGGGCAAAGGTTTTTCTAAACAGAGATGGATACAATAGATAATAGGTGCAGGAGTAGATCATTCGGCCCTTTGAGCCAGCACCGCCATTCAATGTGATCATGGCTGATCATCCCAATCAGTACCCCGTTCCTGCCTTCTCCCCATATCCCCTGACTCCGCTATCTTTAAGAGCCCTGTCTAGCTCTCTCTTGAAAGCATCCAGAGAACCTGCCCCCACCGCCCTCTGAGGCAGAGAATTCCACAGACCTGGAATGTACAGCAAGTGGGGGAGGGGGGGGGGTTAGATATTACAACAGTGGCATTCAAGAGAGTTTTGGATAGGCACAAGGATATGCGGGAATGGGAGGATATGGATCACATGCAGGGAGAGGAGATGAGTTTAACTTGGCATCATGTTCCACTAAATGGGTGCACGACCATGTTCAGAAGGCTGTGGAGGCCAAGTCAATGGACATTTTTAAGGCGGAGATTGAAAGATTTGTGATTAGTCAAGGGATACGGGGAGAAGGCAGGAGAATGGGGTTGAGAGGGAAAGAGCCAAGATTGAATTGACTTAATGGGCTGAATGGCCTAATCCTGCTTCCATAATTTATGAACGTATGAACCTGGAAACATCTTACTGGTTCTATCATAAGAACAAATCTCAATCCTGAAAAGCTGTTACAAAGGAATTAGATTTGGACCAGTGAACAAGGTACATTTCACATTTTACTTCAGTGGAAAATGCAGGTATTTTTCCACTGAGGTTTTGAAACTCAGGTAAAAAGCAATATTATCAAACGTGGAGTCGACTAAAAACCTCAGGTGTAAAGCCAAGATCACAGTTACTTATATCTCCATTCAGATGCATAAACGTTGGAGGAATGTCAATAGACAATAGGTGCAGGAGTACGCAATTCGGCCCTTCGAGCCAGCATCATCATTCAATGTGATCATGTCTGATCATCCCCAATCAGCACCCCGTTCCTGCCATCTCCCCATATCTCCCGACTCCGCTATTTTTAAGAGCCCTATCTAGCTCTCTCTTGAAAGCATCCAGAGAACCTGCCTCCACCGCCTTCTGAGGCAGAGAATTCCACAGACTCACAACTCTCTGTGAGAAAAAGTGTTTCCTCATCTCCGTTCTAAGTGGCTTACTCCTTTTTTTTTAAAACTGTGGCCCCTGGTTCTGGACTCCCCCAACACCGGGAACACGTTTCCTGCCTCTAGCGTGTCCAAACCCTTAACAATCTTATATGTTTCAATATCAGTCGACATTCAATGGATCACAACCACAGTTAAGGACATGGAGAAAAATGCTAACTAAAAAATGTTAAATGGGGCCATATGCAAAACGTGAACAAGTGATAATTAAAAATCAATTTCAACAGACATGGTGTCTGTGACCTTGTTCAAACTATCTAGCAGTCCTTTCACAAACATCAGAGATAGATTTTAAAGTAGCAAAGTGCTATCCATTGAAAATTCCTCTGTGGCTAAAAGAAAGCAAAGTGGCATGTTACAAAATGCAACAGCGAGGGTACAAGTGACTTCCTAAACACTTAATTCCACTGACCGCAAGACCGTATTCCACGGAATTTGGTTACTGAAAACAAGTTGTTATCCAACATAAGGACTCCATTATCTTTGTTTCTTTGTTTATCTTTGTTGCAAAACAGTGGTTATGCAAAATGGAATCTCAAATCTGGGTTTTTACAGTTAACCCAACTGCTGCCAAATTAAAAAAAAATATGAAGGGACACATTCGCATTTATATGGCGGCATTCACAGCCCCAGGGTGCTCTAGGTTCAATCTCAGAGATGCCACTTGAACAATCTTGTTCGAGATTGAACCTAGAGCACCCAGGGGCTGTGAATGCCGCCATATAAACATGAATGTGTTCCTTCATATTTTTTTAGGAACATGGAGTCATACAGTTCTACCAAAGGAATGATGAATTTGATTAAAACACATCCAAAGACCTGCCTGTCAACATTTTACGTGATTCCCCTTCATTTGGTTCGAATAATTAATAAAAGAACGTGACGTGGCGTGTAAGGACATTACATCATCCAGCTGATTTAAAAAAGCTGAAAAACAAGTTCATCAAGTCTGCATTTTTATCTGTACATCAACAAGTTATTAAAGATCTGGGTAGTCATAGAGTCATACGGTGCGGAAACAGGCACCTTCGGCATAGCTTATCCATGCCCACCAAGGTACCCCATCCACACTGCCCGCATTTGGCCCATATCCCTCTAACCCTTTCCTATCCATGTACCCGTCGAATTAAAATATTCCAGGTTAAGATAGATAGGAGCAAGGGTAGGTCTTTCAGCTTGTTCTGCCATTACTTGACTCAATTTAACCAACCCACATTCTGCGCCATCTTTACATTTTCAGTCTGTTCAACATCTTATAGCAGATGAGTTCAAGTATCTTTTAATTGTTGTGAAGATCAACAATATCTCCACTATACCCCCACTCTATCTCTTGCCTTGTCGTTTGCCTGAAGCTTAATTAGACTCTCAGCGTAGGTGGCATAACTGGCCCAATGATGATGACCTTTGGATTGCATAACTGGTGGTGAGCCCTGTCAGCTGGCTTCAGTCAGGCAAACGACAACAAACAGAGACAGCAGCAGCACCGCAGCGTGGCGCCAACCCGGAGCATGCGCCCTTTTTAGGGCGGGCACCTACGGATGTCGAACCGGATGGCATCACCCTGCTGTAGGCTAAGAGGACTAAGACCATCCATTTCAACCCGTGTTACCTGCTAAACTCGTGTCATCTGCTGAAACCCGCAATAATGCTTTTGTTCCCCTTAAAGCCCTGTCCCACGGTACGAGTTCATTCAAGAGTTCTCCCGAGTTTGCTCCGATTCGAACTCGGAGATTTACGGTAATGGCCGCTCGTCGGTACTCGGGGCTCTCGTGGACATTTTTCAATATGTTGAAAAATCTTCCCGAGCTTACCGCGTTTCCCGAGTACCTGCCGTTAGTGTTACGAGTCGCTAAGAGACGTCCCTGAGCTCCGACGTACCCACTACGTACATTCTACGTGCTTCCACGAGTTTGATTTTTTTTTAAACTCGGGAGAGCTCTTGAATGAACTCGTACAGTGGGACAGGGCTTTTTAGGCTTGGCTGTTTCAATGCATTCCTGGCCAACCTCCCTCACGCTCGTTCCTTAAATGCGAGATTCATCCAAAAATCCGTCACGCATGTCTTACTATTAAGTAAACAGCTCATTTTTTAACTTTGCCACCCATTTTCTAACCCCTCAATATTCTTCCCTCTGCCGATCTCCATAAGCCCTGTAACTTTGAGATTCACTTCCCTCTACTTCTGCGTTTAATACTGAATTGAGGTTTTCCTCTTTGAACAGCTCCACCGCAAGCTTTCAGAACCCCCCACCCCCCAAGCTCTAGACATGTTCATCCTACCTCACGACTTCTTTAAAAACCTACTATCCAAAACAAACCATTTGTGGTTCTCATTGTGGTTTGGTGATGTTAATCTGTAGTCTATAATACTCCCATGCAGTGGGTGGTTCAGAGCTTTTTGGTACACCAAAGGAAATGTAATGACAATGAAAAACGAAGGGGAAATTAAAAAAAACTAATCTAGTCGTACAAGTGAAAACAGGCCCTTCGGCTCAACTTGCCCGCACCGACAAACATGTCCCATGTACACTAATCCCACCTGCCTGCATTTGCCCAATATCCCTCTAAACCTAGCCTATCCATTTAGCTGTCCAAATGCTTCTTAAACGTTGTGATGTTACCCGTCTCAACTACCTCCTCTGGCACCTTGTTCCATACACCCACCACTCTCTGTGTGGAAAAAGTTACCCCTCAGGTTCCTATCAAATTTCCCTTCCCCCCCCCCCCCCCCCCCCCCCCCCCCCCCCCCCCCCCCACACCCCCTCCCCCCCCAGCTCCCCTTAAACCTATGTCCTCTTGTGTTCTTGAGTTCCTCTGGTCCTATCTGGGCGAGACTGTGCGTCAACTCAAACTATTCCTCTCATGACTTTGTATCTGGTCTCTTTACCTTGGGTCTAAAACCTACATACATTACAAAACAAACAGCATCTGATGCAATGCATACATACATAATTTGTGATCTGTCTATGTAATTCTTTGCTCCCATCTACATGTTTTACTGCACTGCCTACGTAACACATGTGCACCAATTAATATGTATGGTTCACTATTCACATGTGCACCAATTAATATGTATGGTTCAGTATTCACAGTGAAAAGCTGTGGACGCACTCTGCTATCCTCTCAATCCCGCACTCCCTCTCTACCCACTCCAATTGCCGCAGATAAAGTCAAGTGTTATTTTTGTTAACATTTTATCGGAACTTGTCAAAAGCATTCTGGCAGCCCAGATAAATGACATCTATATCTGGCACAACCAGTTAATTTTTTTTTTAAAGTTCAACTAGGCTTGCTAATTATGACTTACCTTTGTTACTAGTCCATGCTGATGGGCAGTGATCAGCCGGTACTTGTCCTCTCAACCACTTTGCCCCCTCACGAACACTCTTTAATCCACTAACATTAGCAACTGAGCGTTTGACTGTCTCAGCAGCAAGTCTACAGGATAAAGGAAACGCAGTCCAGGGTGGGATCATTTCCTCACCGCTCATGCATGCTTCCTGGCATGTCCACTGATGGCAAAACACTAACAAAGAATTGCTGGACTCAAGTGCTCAAGTGCATCTTCCAACCCCCTCCCCTCTCCCCCTCCGCCCCACTTAACCCTCCACCCAATCCAAAATAAAAAGCAACAGGGTGGTTGTTGAGGGGCTGGCTAAAGAAATGAAGAAAGGGAAATAAAAAGAAAACAGATAAAGAAGAAATGCAAGGAACTAAAGTGGTTGGTGAATAGTGTTTCTGTTAAAAACACTGCAAACAAGGTTACATTACCTTAAAAAAACTCCCTTTCTGCCGCCCCGCCAGACCTGACATTATCAGGGGGTTATTTGGGAAAACTGTAGAGTTAGCCAGACGAACCTGAAACCAAAGATATTTAATGGTTATTCCATGTTGAAGGAAATACTGATGCTCGTTGCAAAAAAAAAATCCCCACCAGTCACAACACACATTCTGCCAAGATCTATGACAACACTCCCCTTTCATTAAATGCATGAGGCAGAGTAATACTGGTGAACTGACCCCAAAACAGAGAACACAAAGTTCAGCAACATTGTCTCCCAGACCCCACTTCGCCTGTATTAAATACAAACAGCTCCCAGCTCATTAACCAGAAACACTGGAGAGATCTTCCGCGAATCTCCTGCGTTGAGACTGAAGATAAGAAACATACAGCTGCTTCTGTTTAAAGTTTGGAAACCTGGCCCGTTAATTCACTTCTTTTTTTTTTTTTTAAGTCAGTATAAATCTAACTCTTTCTCATTTGACCACAAAGTAATTTAGATGCAAAGTGAAGGACAAAAAATAATTCTCAACCAGCTGGTTATTCTCATAGGGTTGCCTAAATCTGCAAAGCCTTTACAATCTTTTAATCTAAAACATACATTCCAAATTGCTCATGAATTTGTCACAGTAAGGCAGTGGCACATTGAAGAAATGTTATCCTTTATCAACCTATTGGAGTTTAATTTCTCACAAACCATGATATTTAGTTGTGTTCAGTTTATTGTCACGTGCAATTGAAAAAGGTTTGTTGCGTGCTAACCAGTCAGCGGAAAGATTATACATGATTACAATCGAGAATCCACAGAGTACAGATACATGATAAAGCGAAAAACTTTTAGTGCAATTTAAGACCAGTAAAGCCCGATTAAAGATAGTCCGAGAGCCTCCAATAAAGTAGATAGTAGGAGTGGGTGATGTTTTAGGTCGTGACCCTTCTTCAGACGTCTCGACCCGAAACGTCACCCAATCCTTCTCTCCAGAGATGCTGCCAGTCCCTGCTGGGTTACGCCAGCTTTTTGTGTCTATCTTCGGTTTCAACCAGCATCTGCAATTCCTTCCTACACAGTTGGGTCTAGTGTAGATGGGACACCTTGGTCAGCATGGGTAAGTTGGACTTTATCAAATACCTTACAAAAGGACTACATCCACCGACCTACCCTTGGTAATCACCTTCATCACCTCCTCAAAGATCTCAATCAAAGTTGTAAGCCATTGCTGACTGTCCCTAATTAGTCAATTATTTTCCAAATGTGAGTAAAATCCCAATCCAAAGAATCCTCTTCAACAGCTTCCCCACCGTTCTTGTGAAATGACAAGCTTGTTTTTTTTTGGCACCCCCCTAGATAATATAATGAAATAAATATTGCTTCCAGCAATGCTTTTCAAAATGGAGCAGAAAATCTACTGCTGGAGGTACTCAACAGGTCAAGCAGCATCTGTGAGAAAATGAGGGGGGAAATGGTGGGGGGGGGGGGGTGGGGGAGTGGGGAAGGGGAGGAATTTCAGTCTACACCAACAACAATTCCTTCCACACCAACCCCACTGATGTTGTTCGATGCAGTTTAATTGATTGTCACGTGAACCGAGGAACAGTGAAAAGCTTTTGGTGCGTGCTAACCAGTCAGCGGAAAGACAATACATGATTATAATCGAGCCATTTACAGTGTATAGATACATGATAAGGGAAAAACGTTTGGTGCAATGTAAAGCCAGCAAAGTCTGATCAAAGATAGTCCAAGGGTCATCAATGAGGTGGATGGTGTTTCAGGACTGCTCCCCAGTTGAGGTAGGATGGCCGATAACAGCTGGGAAGAAACTGTCCATGAATCAGGAGGTGTGCATTTTCACACTTCTATACTTCTTGAATGTGTTCCTCCAGCAGTATGTTTCTTGCCTACAAACCTCCAGCATCTCTCTATTATTCAAATATTGCCACCGTGCATAGAATCATTGCTCGGCCCTTGGTCCAGTAAACATCCTCCAGAAAGAAAGTGTCTGTGCGCACAAAAAAAAATCTGTGACTTCAGTGCCTTTAAATGTAATTTTTAATATTCAATTATTGTTTGCAAGAAGCAAACATAAACCTTTGCATATTCTCATTTTCGGGCAGGTTAGTATTGATATCACGAACGTGACAGAAAATGCATTTAATTTGCCAACTTTTTTTGCAGTTTATTTAAGCAGACTACCATGGTATTAGAAAGATAAACAAATATGAAAGTCATCCAAAGGCCTAATTGTGGACTTTATATACAATGCTTCAACGTAAAATAGTTGGAACTGGAAATTCCATTGTATAAAGTACCATTTTTGTGCAGAGCACCATTTGTTTATCTGTTCGAGAGAGCAATAGCAATAGCAAAGATATCACTTTTAGGTTGGCGGACAGCCATGAGAGAGATGCCACAGAGCATGGAAATGGAGCCTCAAGCTATTTTCATTTTACATGGAATGAATTGGATGAAAATACAGCATAGTAAATCCAATCAACAACACCATATTTGGGAATTTGTAGCATTGTCCCCGTGAGCAGTTATATCACACGGGGTGTCGTGTCCCTAGATGTTCTTGCACGTTTGTCTACATTGCACAACCCTTCACTCTCCGAGCTTCTATTGGAGAGTCTAGAGTCAAGAGTGTTTTCTTGTCATATGTCCCAAAACGGAACAATGAAGTTCTTACTTGCAGCAGGTATGTACCTAGTAGATATCAATTAGCCTGCAAACCTGTATGTCTTTGGAGTGTGGGAGGAAACTGGAGCATCCAGGGAAAACCCAGGCAGGCCGGGGAGAGAACGCACAAACTCCCTACAGACAGCACCCGTGGTCAGGTTCGAACCCAGGTCTCTGGCGCTGTAATGGCCCTGTCCCACTGTACGAGTTCATTCACCCGAGTTTTTAAAAAAAATCTAACTCGTGGTAAGCACTTAATAGTAAGGGCATGCGTGACGGATTTTTGGACGAATCTCACATGTAAGGAAAGAGCATGAGGGAGGCTGGCCAGGAATGCATTGAAACAGCCATGCCTAAAAGCCTGTCCCACTGTACGAGTTCATTCAAGAGCTCTCCCGAGTTTAAAAAAAAATCAAACTCGTGGGAGCAAGTAGAATGTACGTAGCGGGTACGTCGGAGCTCAGGGACGTCTCTTAGCGGCTCGTAACGCTAACGGCAGGTACTCGGGAAACGCGGTAAGCCTCGTGAAGATTTTTCAACATGTTGAAAAATGTCCACGAGAGCCCCGAGTACCGACGAGCGGCCATTACCGTAAATCTCTGAGTTCGAATCAGGGCAAACTCGGGAGAGCTCTTGGAATGAACTCGTACAGTGGGACAGGGCTTTAAGGCAGCAACTCCCATGCCTACGCCACCGTGCCGCCCTGGGGCAACATCTGGAATCTTTGAGGGTGCTCTCAGTGACATTTATCTCTTAAGTCCAAGGTCCTGCTTACCTGTGATGTTCCCAACAATGACAAGCTTTGTCCAACTGACTAGACATACGTCATGTCTGCTCCCAGGAACCGCCTGCCTTTCAAGGTTAAATCTGCCCAAAATCAGCCAGAGTTTCACGTGGCTCTGGGAGTAGCAGATGTCGTGTGCATGCAGAGAGCTCATGATTCTAACACTGTGAGCCCACTACATACACTCCATGTTAGAAGATGACGCCTTCAAAGCTTCCAATTAAATTGCATGGAACCCACTGTCCAGTACCACTAAATAGATGCTTTAGTTTAGTTTATGTTCATGTTCACAAGACATAGGAGCAGAATTAGGCCATGCGGCCCATCGAGTCTGCTACACTATTCGATCATGGCTGATCTATTTTTCCCTCTCAAGCCCATTCTCCTGCCTTCTGCCTACAACCTTTGACGCCATTAGGAATCAAGAACCTATCGATCACCGCTTTAAAAATACCCAAATGACTTGGCCACCACAGCCTTCTGTGGCAATGAACGCCACAGATTCACCACTCTCTGGCTAAAGAAATTCCTCCATCTCCATTCTAAAAGGTATGTTAGTTTAGTTTAGAGATGCAGCTCGGAAACAGGCCCTTCGGCCCACTGAGTCCGCACTGACCAGCGATCCCCACCCACTAACACTACCCTACACACACCAGTGGCATTTTTTACATTTTACACCAAGTCAAGTAACCTACAAACCTGCCCGTCTGTGGAGTGCGGGAGGAAACCGAAGATCTCAGAGAAAACCCACGCAGGTCGCGGGGCAAACGTACAAACTCCCTACAGACAGCCCCCATGGTCAGGATTGAACCCGGGTCTCTGGCACTGGAAGGCAGTAGCTCTACCGCCCATGCCCATCGTGCTGCCCGTGCACAGAAGCATTGCTAGGCCCTTGGGTCACCTTCCAGAAAGTGTCTGTGCACAAAAAAAAAAATTTTGTGACT
The DNA here is from genome assembly GCA_035221665.1 of Okamejei kenojei. NCBI lineage: Eukaryota > Metazoa > Chordata > Chondrichthyes > Rajiformes > Rajidae > Okamejei > Okamejei kenojei. Next base: position 16,431,983 of record CM069138.1, read on the forward strand.
TCAGTGCCTTTAAATGTAATTTTAAGTTACTACATATATGGAAGTGAATGCATTTGTTAAAGAAGCTATTTTAAGTACTGGTAGGACATGCCAAATGCCTAAGAAAGGAAGCAAGTGACCACTGTTGAATAGACCCACATTTCAAACAAGTCTGTGTAACAGCAAGCAGTATAGTTTTTTGCATGTGCCAGAAGTTACCCAAACTAACACACCTGGATTATATAGACTTCCCTTCATGGAACTCTAATGGAGAGAGGAATAGAAAACCTGGACCCCTTCACCTAACTTCTTTCTACTTGCTTTTATATATAAATGAGACAATCGTGGCAGAGTGGCGCAGCTGGTGGAGCTGCTACCAAAGGCCAGCATTAGATCCTAACCTCGGGGGCGGTCTGCGTGGAGTTTGCACGTTCTCCCGGTGACCGCATAGTTCAGTATCCTTCCACATCTTGCCTGTTCAACTGCCCGTCTAGATGCCTTGAGTTGTCACGTGTAGCGAGGTACCGAGCGAAAAGCCTTTGATTTGTGCTAACCAGTCAGCAGAAAGACAATACATGATTACAATCGAGCCATCCACAGTGTACAGATACATGAATAAGGGAATGAATTTGAATAAAGTTTTCCTAAGAGTATACTTGATTACTATCAAGCCGTCCGCAGGTGCATATATTCACAGGATCACGGGCCCGATTTCCGTGCTATATCTCTAAACTAAACACTTGCAGAGCTGCAGCAAGTCTCCTAATCCTTAGTTCTGAATAGATACGTCTCCTTTCACTTGGCTGCGCTGTGTCCCACCCCATCTCTCCTCCAGCTTTCTCCCCCCCCCCTACTACAATCAGTCCTGACCCGAAGTGGTGCCTGGCCATTTTGCCCAAGAGATACTGCCTGAACTGTTGAGTTACTCCAGCACTTTGTGTCTTTTTTAGTCAACCAGTATCTGCAATTCCTCAAGTCTCCTGATCCCCCCTTGTGCTCAATAATCGCCAATCTCTGGTTGCTTGATGGATTGGCCAAATGCATATCTGCCACATTTTCCAACAATATACCACATAAACAATCGGGCACTCCAGCAAAGGAGCAGGCCCTTTGGCCCATCATGTCTGCACCGGTCACGATGACAATCTAACTAATTGCATCAGACTGAACATGGTCTATGTCCCTCTGTTCATGTCTCTGCCCAAATGCCTCTTAAACAGTGCTCTCATATTCATGACCATTTTCCTGTCCACTCACTTCGCCCCCCTTATCCCGATGCATTTACTCTCACAGCTTTTGCTCATTGAGCTGAGTATCATCAACATACATGGCTGAATGATCTCGTCCTTCCATACAAACCTTCAATGCAGATTGCAAATAGTAGATTGCAATGGTTTCCTGTGGCACCTCGCAAGTAACATTTGCCAATTTGGAAATTATATCTTCGTTGCCAACACCAATTTTGGGTCCTTTAATTAACCCTGTACAACATCTTTTAAGTGAAAACCTTTCACGTACCACAGAGTAATGTGGAAACAGGCTCTTCTGTCCAACTTGCCCACGCCATCTACACTAGTCCCACCTGCCTGCGTTTGGCCCATAAACCTACCCTTTTCATGCACCTGTCTAAATGTTTCTTAAGCGTTGCGATAGCACCTGCCTCAACTACCTCCTCCAGCAGCTCGTTCCATACACCTACCACCCTTGTGTATAAACTTCTGAAAAACCTCGTACAAAATCCACTAGTTTTCCTTTATCAACCCACCAAATTACGTCCTAAAAGGGTCTGCACTCATTTTTCACATATATTGACTTTTCAAGTTATTTTCTTGGTATTGGCTTAATATTGTCACGTGTACCGAGATATAGTGAAAAATTGTTGGCATGCTATCCAGTCAAATCATACTAAACAGTGCTGTCAAGTTCAAGTTCGAATTTATTGTCACATGCACCAATTACGGTTCAGTGATAATTGAGTTGCCATACTAAGTGAAAAGCAATAATACACGCAGCCACATCAAATAAAAATGTTATCAACATAAAATACTATCAACGTGTAAGAAGGAACTGCAGATGCTGGTTTACACCGAAGATAGACATAAAATGCTGGAGTAACTCAGTGGGACAGGCAGCATCTCTGGGGACAAGGAGCAAGTCACTTTTTGGGTTTCGACCTAAAATGTCACCTACTCCTTCTCTCCAGCGATGCTGCCTGACCCGCTGAGTTACTCCAGCATTTTGTATCTATCATAAGTCCTATCGAGCCAGACACATGTACAGCAAAGAAAAGCATAATTTCTGTGCAAGATTGCCAGAATATAGTGTAACAGCAGCAGACTTAGTGCAGAGTAAAAACTGCAAGGGCTGCAATGAGGGACAACTCTCTTGGCCTGTGTGTGGAACAATGGGGAGGAAGCTGCTCCTGAGTCTTTTGTTTTAACTTGTACACTTTAACCACTCCTTAAATGCAAATCCCAACATTTTCCCGACAATTCATTTCAGGCCACATTGACGTTAGTTCTCAAAAATCACTCCTCCAATCCACTGGGACCGTTCTCGAAACTGGGGAAATTTTGGAAATTTTTTGGAAAATCAGCACCAGCACATCCACTAAATCTGCAGCCAACTCTTTTAGGATCTTATGAATCTGGCTATCAGCTCTTGAGCATTAGTTTGCCTCGAGGGTGGAACACTGACATTTTGATGAATCATTTCTCATACAAGCAAATCGACATTCGGCAATGGCCAGTTAACAACTTTTTCTGGTACATCACTGAAAGTGATGTTTCATAATTCTATTAATTAATCAAGAACATCACTGAAGTGGATCTTGGTCAATCTTTACTGAATCTCGTACTTTAAAATATACAAACTAACTTTAGGTTGTAACTTTTCTTTACGATCTATCGCAAACAGTCAATGTTCAGAAATGATTGCAATAAACGTAGCGTGTACAGATTTATGCTGACATAATTCCAAGACTGAAACTTGATCTGCGCGTTTAGGAAGCCATGTGTAGGGTGGAACTGCAGATGCTGGTTTAAACCAAAGTTGGGCTGGGGTAACTCAGCGGGACAGGCAGCATCTCCGGAGAGAAGGAATGGGTGACATTTCGCGTCGCGACCCTTCTTCGGACTGATTAGGAAGGTAAATGGCATGTTGGTCTTTTTTTGCAAGAGGATTTGGGTACAAGTGTAGAGACATCTTGCTCTAATTATAGAGGGACTGCAAGAGGGAAAGGTCTTGAAAGAGGGAATGCAGCAAAGGTTCGCTAGATTGATTAGTCAATTGCAAAGTTTGTCTTTCGAGAGAGATTAAACAGAACCAAAACCATGCTTTGCAGAGAGATACAAAAGCACTGCAGATGCTGGAATCTTGAGCAAAGTTCAAAGTGCCGGAGGAACTCAGCAGGTCAGTCGAAAGGATCCAAAACGTCTTCTCCCACAAATGTGGCCTGACCCGCTGAGTTCTTATAGTTTGTGGTTTGCTATACTTTCAGAGTTTAGAAGAACGATCACAATGTAACATTCACAAGCTTTACAACAGTTTACAAGGTAGATGCATTCTTCACATCTCCCTTGGGTGGTGAATCTAGAACCAGGGGTCACAGTCTCAAAATAAGAGATTGGCGACTGAGGACGTGGATGGGAAGAAATGTTTATATGGAGGGTGATTGACCTTTGGAATTGTAGACGGCTGTGGAAGCTCAGTTGCCACAAACATTCAAAACAAATACAGATCATTGTTTTGATCGTTAGGCAATCAAAGTATATGGTTTGGTGTGGGAAAGTGGTGCATTGTTTAAAAAACAGCCATAATTTTATTAAATGGTGAACAGGCACCAAGGGCCAAAAGATCTTCTCATGCTTCTGTTTATTATGTACACAGTCCATTCTCTGCTGGTTTGCCATGAGGTTTTGGTTTGTTTTATTCTTAGTTTAGAGATGCAGCAAAGAAACAGGCTCTTTGGCCCAACCAGCGATCCCCATGTGCTAGCATGATCCTCCACACATTAGGGACAATTTACAATTTTTACTGAAGCCAATTGACCTACAAACCTGCACGCCTTTGGAGTGTGGGAGGAAACCGGAGCACCCGGAGAAAACCCATTCGGGTCACGGGGAGAATGTATAAACTCTGTACAGACAGCACCCGCAGTCAGGATTGATCCTGGGTCTTTAGCGCTGAAAGCCAGCAGCTCCACGGCTGTGCCACCCTGCTGCCCCTATCTCTAGGTCTCATCTGATTTTATTTGTCCAGCTTATACAGTATATGTACACATTGAGGAACCAATATTTGTCTATAGAACACAGTAATTGGTTTTCGGATTACTTGTGCCAAGTGGCTCCGTACTGTGCACTGTTCGAATGAGGCACATTATTTGCCACATAGCTTTATTTACTAGGAGAAGGCAGGAGAATGGGGTTGAGAGGGAAAAAAATAGATCAGCTATGTTCGTACAGCAGAGCAGATTCGATGGGTCGAATGGCCCACACTCTGCTCCTATCTCCAAGTCTTTTAGTGGCAGCTTGTGCTTTCAAAAATTGACTGCTGTTTGCAGATTTCAACGGAAATAGTTTACTATTAATTCCTTTTCGGTATTTGCAACTTTTAACGCTTTGATTGAAATGTGTTAATGCTTTTCGTTCCTTGAGGCTTTTTGCATTCAGGTTTTTTTGTTACCTGTTGGAAGTCCAACCCTTGATACTCATGCGCACTAAAATTAGCCTCAATAAACAAAAGAGACTTCATCTGGGATTTCCAAGCTGTTTTGTCATCTCACATCTTACGGCATGAGCAATCGTAAGATCGAGAGTTCATGAGTGAGTGTGTTTATTTGTCATGTACACCGGATACAAACAGGAAGATTGGAATTCTCCTTGCTGCAGTTTTAAAGGCACGTCAGATGCAACAGAAAAAACCCCAATAAACTCCAGCCCTTTGTGTAACCCACATAGAAAAACAATTGTGCAAAGGATTTAACTGCAGATAGAAACAAAATGCCAGAGTGACTCAGAGCAGGGACAGGCAGCATCTCTCGAGAGAAGGAACGGGCGATGTTTCGGGTCGAGACCCTTCTTCAGTCCCTGCAAATGCCGATTTACACTGAAGATAGACAATAGACAATAGGTGCAGGAGTAGGCCATTTGGCCCTACGAGCCAGCACCGCTATTCAATGTGATCACGGCTGATCATCCCCAATCAGTACCCCATTCCTGCCTTCTCCCCATATCCCCTGACTCCGCTATCTTTAAGAGCCCTATCTAGCTCTCCACCGCCCCCTGAGGCAGAGAATTCCACAGACACAAAATGCTGGACTAACACAGCGGGTCAGGCAGCATCTCTGGAGAGGTGACTGGAGTCTGAAGAAGGGTCTCGACCCGAAATGTCACCCAATCCTTCTCTCCATAGATGCTGCCAGTCCCGCTGAGTTACTCCAGAATGTTGTGTCTTTCTTGTGGAAGTACAATTGAGTATTTTGTGACAATCCCACCCATTAGTCTGAGGAAGAGTCCCGACCTGAACCATCACTTCCCCATGTTCTCCTGGCATATCGCTATGCTGACCACCACCCGCTTCACCCCCCCACCCCAAATCTCCATGCGGTGTTTGACACGCCCAGGTTCAATCCTGATCTCTGCCGCTGCTGCTGCTGCCTCTGCGGAGGCATAAGTTCATAAGTGATAGGAGCAGAATTAGGCCATTCAGCCCATTAAGTCTACCCCGCCATTCAATCTTGGCTGATATGGCTTTCCCTCTCAACCCCATTCTCCTGCCTTCTTCTAATAACCCCCGACACCCATACTAATCAAAAAATCTATTTCTGCCTTTCAAATATCCATTAACTTGGCCTCCACAGCCTTCTGTGAATTCCACAGATTCACAACCCTCTGACTAAAGAAATTCCTCCTTATCTCCTTCCTAAAGGAACGTCCTTTAATTCTGATGCAATGGCCTCTGGTCATAGACTCTTCCCCCAAGTGGAAACATCCTCTCCACATCCACTCTATCCAAGCCCTTCAATGTTCGCATGCCCGCATGTACTCCCTGCGCTTGCCCGAGTTTCAGCCCTGGTGCTCCAGTTTCCTTTCATATCTCAACAATGTGCTGGTAGAATTTTAACTTGCCACAGTAGGTTACATTAGGTGTGGGTAAATAGCAAAATTCAAAATCCAAAGATGTTTTAGGGTCATGTAAAAAAATTGCAAGGCTATTAGTGGACTGAAATGAAAACTCGGCCAGAAGCTGAATCCGATGGGCTGAATGGTCTCTGTCGTAACTTGTAAGAATAAATGACTCTGACGGTGTTATTCAAACAGTGCAAGGCCTCCTAGATTGCCAAACCCGTCCCTAATATTTAATATCCCTCCCTGAAGTGCTACAGATGCATGTCCCCAGCCCTGCCACGGGGTGTCCCCCTTCCCATCCATATCCCCTCCCACCTTTGCTCCAGGATCTCCCCTCATCTCCCCCCTGACTTCAGGCCGTCTCCCTGCAATCCCCACTCCTCCCCATGCTCAACACGCGATATCCCCTTGCCCAACCCCACCCACCACCCCCACTTCAACACCACCCACCCTGCTTCCCAGCAACCCCCCACCCCCCTCTAAGGAAAGTTATTTGCGACTCCCTGCACGATTGATGTCAGTGATGATGCCAAGGTACACAAACCAGTTTGGTCAGCTCGTGTTCACTCAGACACAAGCATCGTGCAATCACTCAGCCTCACCCCACCACGGGAAATGTATTCTGGCTCGATGCGTGCCAGAAATTGTCAGCATGGACAACTTCAACGTGTCAATGATCGGAACGCGACTTGCTTCATTCCAAAGCAACAAAACTCCCTGCTGGGTAAACACCTACCACATCCCTCCCAAGAAAGCACTCTGCATGTAGCAACCTTCATCAGAGCTGATTAACCCTTGCGACTCAAGCACTTACAGGCAGAGGTGGTTTACCAGCATGATAGTGCCATAGAGGGCATGCCATAGAGGGAGTACAGAGAAGGTTCACCAGACTGATTCCTGGGATGTCAGGACTTCCATATGAAGAAAGACTGGATAGACTCGGCTTTTATAGAGACTTACAAAATTCTTAAGGGGTTGGACAGGCTAGATGCAAGAAGATTGTTCCCGATGTTGGGGAAGTCCAGAACAAGGAGTCGCAGTTTAAGGATAAGGGGGAAGTCTTTTAGGACCAAGATGAGAATTATTTTCCACACAGAGAGTGGTGAATCTGTGGAATTCTCTGCCACAGAAGGTAGTTGAGGCCAGTTCATTGGCTACATTTAAGAGGGAGTTAGATGTGGCCCTTGTGGCTGAAGGGATCAGGGGGTATGGAGAGAAGGCAGGTACAGGATACTGAGTTGGATGATCAGCCATGATCATATTGAATGGCGGTGCAGGCTCGAAGGGCCAAATGGCCTACTCCTGCACCTATTTTCTATGTTTCTATGTTTCTATGATGCCTGGATTACGGGGTAAGTAGGACACACAAGGTTGTTTTTTCCTGGTACGCCGGAGGTTGCAGGGAGACCTGATAGAGAGGTACATAAAACGATGAGAGGCATAGATAGGGTAAACAGTCAGAACCTTTCCCCTCAAGTTGGGAAAAAAAACAAACACTAGAGGGTGTAGCATTAAGATGAGAGGAGCAAAGTTTAAAGGAGATGCGTGGGGCACGTTGTTTTTTACGCAGAGATTGCATCTACCACATTGGTGACCCTCGAACTATCTTTGATCGGACTTTACTGGCTCGAGCTTGCACTAGCGTTATTCCCTTGTCATACATCTATCCACTGTAAACAGCTCGATTGTACTCATGTATTGTCTTCCCACTGACCGGTTAGCACGCAACAAAAGCTGTTCACTGTACCTCAGTACGTGTGTGTGACAATAAACTAAACTAAACTGAACGGAACTGCCTGGAACGTGGTGCCGGGGTCGGTGGATGAGGCAGATAATGGTGGCTTTTAAGAGACTTTTGGATAGGTACATGGATATGTAGGGACATGGATTATCTGCAGGCAGATAAGAATTGGTCTAGGCATCACGGACTTTGTGGGCCGAAGGGCCTGTTCTGGTGCTGTATGGCTCTGTGTCGCACACACTAGTTTTCTTTGCTAAAAGATGTCAGGCAAATTGAAACTTTGCTGCACCTATTGCCATCACCTCAGCGATGGACAGATGACAGATGGAAAGTGTATATGTCATTCAGGGGTGATGGGGAGAAGGCAGGAGAATGGGGTTAAAAGGGTAAGATAGATCAGCCATGATTGAATGGCCCGGTAGACTTGATGGACCGAATGGCCTAATCTGCTCCTATCATTCAGGAACTTATATGAGGACCTACAGATCAAAAGGTCATAAGTGATAGGAGTCGAATTAGGCTATTTGGCCCATCAAGTCTACTCCGCCATTCAGTCATGCCTGATCTATATCTCCCTCCTAACCTCATTCTCCTGCTTTCTCCCCATAACCTCTGACACCCCTGTACATCAAGAATCTATCTATCTCTGCCTTGAAGATGCCGGTTTACATAAAAGGACAAAATGCTGAAGTAACCCAGTGGGTCGGGCAGTATCTCTGGAGAACATGGATAGGTGACATTTCAGTTCGGGACCCTACTTCCGACTGATTGTGGGGGGAGGGGGGGGGGGGAAGAAAGCTGGAAGAGAGGAGAGGCAGAACAAAGCTACGTACGTTGGATATCGAGATTACTAATCGTTATCTCTTGAGCATCAGGTTTTTAAATGCTTGAAGCTGCTGGTGTGTTTTTGTTTGGGTGAGTGACACACAATGCAAATGTTGTCCTCTCATGTGTAGGAGGGAACTGCAGATGCTGGTTTAAACTGAAGATAGACAAAAAATACTGGAGTAACTCAGCAGATCGGACAGCATCTCTGGAGAGAAGGAATGGGTGACGCTGTCAGACCTGTTGAGTTACTCCAGCATTTTATGTCTGCTTTCCTTTCAGACCTGAATGGAAGGGAACTGTGCATCTCATCCAGGGGCCATGACCACGTTTGTATATATGCGATGAAGGCATAATGACAAGAAGGGGTGGGGGGAGGGCGTTAGCTCCTGGTGTCAAACACATTATTTTTATAGAGTTCATTCTGCACCAATAGAATGCATGCTGACGACAATTCTGACAGTTCAGTAATTGCATTATAGGATATGGAAAGAAAGATTTATGGACATAACATTGCACCTGAAAGTCATATTCAGAATTCATTGCGCATGGAAAATGATTAAAACACACAGGCACGGAGAAACAAAAATGAGCATTAATTGTTAAGCCCCTCCATTCGCTTTGTTATTTATTGCTTGGATTATACTGAATGCAGCAATTTAATCTCCAAAATTCTACAGCTGTAAAGTCAAGTACACTTTTTTAGCTCATAAATTCATTAGTGATAAGAGCAGAATTAGGATATTTGGCCCATCAAGTCTACTCCACCATTCAGTCATGGCTGATTTCTATTCCCCCTCCTAACCCCATTCTCCTGTCTTCTCCCCATAACCCCTGACACACGTACTAATCAAGAATCTATCAATCTCTGCCTTAAAAATATCCATTGACTTTGCCTCCAAAGCCGTCTGTGGCAAAGAAATCCACAGATTCATCACCCTCTGACTAAAGAAATTCCTCCTCATCTCCTTCCAAAAGAAACATCCTTTAATTCTGAGGCTATGACCTATGGTCCTAAACTCTCCCACAAGCGGAAACATCCTCTCCATTTCCAGGAGGTCCCCCCTCATCCTTCAAAACTCCAGCGAGTACAGGCCCAGTGCTGTCAAATGTTCATCATATGTTAACCCACTCATTCCTGGGATAATTCTCGTAAACCTCTTCTGGACCCTCTCCACAGCGCCACCATATCCTTCCTCATGATAAGAGGACCCAAAACTGCTCACAATACTCCAAATTGCACTCTGACCCTTGCCTGAGCTGTGAACCCATGACTTCAAGCCATGCTGACAACATCATTTCCTGATTGCCAAGATGCCAGCAGCTTGCATCCAATTTCATATGGAGCACCTCTGGGTAATAAAGGCAGGGACATTATTGTTTACAAATACACAGGACTAGACGTTAAAAGTCCAAAGTGCCAAATATCAATTTACTCCCAATGGTGATAGGAGCCTTCTGCACTCACCTATGCTCCTCCAATGTTGAGAAAGGTGAGGCAGACACGTCATTGGGGTTATCAAGTGGGCGCCTACTTTCATCGACGTTTCGCTGATTGAACCCACGACGTCTCCAGTAGGCTCAGCGGTGCATTCTGGCGTCCCAGAACCACCCCCCTCTGTATCTGTCTAGTCGGTTATTTAGGAGACCAAATGGGGTCTTTCCTCTTGAGCCAGAGCCACTGGCTACTCCGCTCTGCCACCAAAGCAAGCTGGTCACAGAACTTCCTGGTAGCAATTGAAAGGCAGGTGCAAAGCGAACGGCAACACCAAAGAAAATAAAACTCCAGGAACTGCTGCTCAAAGATTACCACCGCCAGTCCCTACTTCCACCGGCTATTACAAGCACAGCCATTTTCCAGACTACCCTTGGCATCCTTATAGGGGCAGATAACAGAGAGTGACAGAATACGCAACAGTCGAAGGTTGCAGTACAATTCCTGCAAGTTGCCAAGCAAATTCTTGTGAATAAAAGCAAATATCAACATTTTCATCCTGGTTTAAGTCATGCTGGGAAAGTTCAATGAGAACAAAGTTTGAATGAGATGAGAGACAAGATTCTGTTTTCGTGGATGAAGCTTTTTAAAAAAAAAATTTGGATTAATAAGAAAGGAGATTACTCGTATTTAATTGACAGCTGCTTTATTACTGGTGTAAAGTCTGAAGAAGGGTTTCGACCCGAAAAATCACCTATTCCTTTTCTCCAGAGATGTTGCCAGACCCACTGAATTACTCCAGCATTTTGTGTCTACATTCGGTTTAAGCCAGCATCTGCAGTTCCTTCCTACATCCAAGAAGGATCAATGTACTATTCAGAATGCGGCCAAGCGGTATACACACAATAAATCCTGGAGAAGTTACATTTTAGAAAAAGAATCATAATCTTAGAAACGAATTTAAATTCTCAGTTAAAAGAATGTGGACCCAAAAAGCTTACACCAACAAAGGAATTTAGGAGATTAAGAGGGGATCTTATAGAAACTTACAAAATTCTTAAGGGGTTGGACCTAGATGCAGGAAGATTTGTTCCCTAAGGGGGAAATCCTTTAAGACCGAGAAAGACTTTCTTCACACAGAGAGTGGTGAGTCTCTGGAACTCTCTGCCACAGAGGGTAGTTGAGGCCAGTTCATTGGCTATATTTAAGAGTGATTGGACTAAGGGGATCAGAGGGTATGGAGAGAAGGCAGGTACGGGATACTGAGTTGGATGATCAGCCATGATCATATGAATGGCGGTGCAGGCTCGAAGGGCTGAATGGCTTACACCAACATAAATCTAATAACGAGGAACTGCAGATGCTGGTTTATCTCAAAGGCACAAAATGCTTCCCTTCAGCAGGTCAGGCAATATCTCTGGAGAAAATGGATAGGTGAGGTGCCAGGTCGGGTCTGAAGAAGGGTCCCGACCTGAAACGTCACCTATCTGTGTTCTCCACAGACCCACTGAGTTACTCCAGCACTTTGTGTCTACCAACATAAATCTGTTCAGCGACTCCCTTTGTCTCTCACATTTTCTCTTTAACGTGTGCTATTCAAACTTTATGATTTGAGTTTATGTGCCTAATATTCTGGTGGCACGGTGGCGCAGCGGTAGAGTTGCTGCCTTACTGCGCCAGAGACCCATGTTCAACCCTGACTACGGGTGCTGTCTGTATGGAGTTTGAACGTTCTCCCTGAGACCACTTTGCTTTTCTCCGGGTGCTCCGGTTTCCTCCCACACTCCAAAGACGTACAGGTTTGTAGAATCATTGGCTTGGAAAAATTGTACATTGTACCTAAAGTTTAGGATTGTGCTGGTGTACGGGGTGACCACTGGTCAGCATGGACCCGGTGGGCCAAAGGGCCTGTTTCCTCGCTGTAGCGCTAAACTCCAAACCCAAAAAACCCACATTTTTGCCACGTTCTGTACAGGCATTCAAACATTTCACAAAATATTACTGGAAGTCTTGCAAATGTGGCCACGTGCTGCAGATAGAAGCAGCATCTCGTAATAATATGTCTTTGATTGCCAGAGTTGCAGCTTTGACACAGACAGCCGCACAGACAGACTCTAAACAACATGCAGGAGATTGTACCTAATAATCAGCCATCACAAAGTTTATATCCTAGGACATTGGCAGTGTTTATGTGCCGAGTTTTCAAACTACAAAATGGCTTTGTAAATATTTACCAACTATCTTAAATAAACACACATTAAAATCAACAAAGTGGTATTTATAACCATGAAAGGAAATCTAATTATCTACTTAGAGTTTGCCAATCACACGATGTGACTGTCATTTGGAATTCAATCCAAGGGGTATTTTTGGTTTTCAGAGTTTAGTTTAGTTCTTAGCTGAGAGATGCCACACAGAGACATGCCCTTCGGCTCACCAAGTCAGTGCTGGCCAGCGGTCCTTGCACGCACAAACACTGTCCTACAAACATTAGGGACCATTTACAATTTTACCGAAGGTAATTAACCTACAAGCCTGTATGTCTTTGGAGTGTGGGCGAGCCCGGGGAAACCCCACGCGGTCACGGGGAGATCGTACAAACTCCATACAGACAGCACCCTTAGTCAGGATCGAACCCGGGTCCTTGGAGCTGTACGGCAGCAACTCTACCGCTGCGCCATCGAGCCACCAATTGCGTCTTTTTGAATTGCAATTGACTGAGTGAAATCAGCCTTTAATTGTCCAATCGTATTGTTAAATATTTTGACTATGCTAAAAACTTAAAGGTTTTGAAAACTCCTTCATGCACAACTTATGTTTCTGCCTACATTCTGAAGTATCGAACAAGGAATGTTCAACTCTCCAGTTTCATCTTCAGAGTAAGTGTTATTAGGAAATCCATTACTGAACTATTATGGGCATGGAAATGGGGTGGGAAGGTCGCCCTTTGTTCCGTATCTACGAAGCCTAGATAAGAAGGGTTCCGACCCAAAGCGTCACCTATTCCTTTTTTCCAGAGATGCTACTCACTCCAGCATTTTTGTGTCTATCTTCCGTATAAATAGAGTATCTGCAGTTCCTTCCTACACATTTTGTATGTTTCCTTTAGTTTTTAGTTTTAGGGAAACAGGCCACTCGGCCCACCAAGGCCACGCTGACCAGCGTTCCCCGTACACTAGCACTAGTCGACACACTCGGGACAATTTACAGTTTTTACCGAAGCCAATTAACCTACAAACTTGTACGTTTCTGGAGTGTGGGAAGAAACCGAAGCACCCGGGGTAAACCTATGCGGTCAAGGGGAGAACGTACAAACTCCGTACTGACAGCACCCGTAGTCAGGATCCAACCCGGGTCTCTGGCGCTGTAAAGCAGCAACTTTACCACAGCTCGACCGTGCTGTTCCTTTTGTTTAGTTTATTTTAGAGATACAGCGTGGAAACAGGCCATGCTGGTCGACTGGGTAGAGAACTATAATCTCACCTCTGCACTGAATGGCTGACCAGAGCATGCTGACCGGTTGCATCGTGGTTTGGTTCGGCAACCTGAGCGTCCAGGAGCGGAAAAGGATGCGGAAACTTGTAAACACTGCCCAGTCCATCATCGGCTCTGACCTCCCCGCCATCGAAGGGATCTATCGCAGTCGCTGCCTCAAAAAGGCAGCCAACATCATCGAGGACCCACACCATCAAGGCCACGCACTCATCTCTCTGCTACCATCGGGCAGAAGGTACAGGAGCCTGAGATCGGTTACATCCAGGTTCAGGAACAGCCTCTTCCCCACAGCCATCAGGCTATTAAACGCGCCAACTCTGAACTGTAACAGCCGATTGCACTTTATCTGCTTATTTATGTGTATATTGAACTGAACTGAACTGTTCTGTATTTATGCTTAAAATATTCTGTTGTGCTGCTGCAAGCAAGAATTTCATTGTCCTAATTGGGACACATGACAATAAAGTCTCTTGACTTATTTGATAAATATGACCCCAGCTTCAAAACACTCCTCCGAGTCCGCACTGACCAACGATCACCCGCACACTAACTCTATCCTACACACTTGGGACAATTTACAGAAGTCAATTAACCTACAAACCTGCACGTCTTTGTGATGTGGGAGGAAACCAGAGCACCCAGAGAAAACTCACGCGGTCAAGGGGAGAACGTGCAAACTCTGTACAGACAGCACCCGTAGTCAGGATCGAACTTGGGACTCTGGCGCTGTGAGGCAGCAACTCTCCCGCTGCCCCAGTTTGTAATCCACCCTTCCTACTGTTCCAACCCGAACGCCATCACTCAGCTGCTTCCAATCTGCCAGAAATATGTTTGGTGCCAAAACAGAGATAATGTTGACAGATATATTTAAATGCTCTTGGGTTGAAAGGCACATTTTTGAAGCATGATTTGAATGTGAATGCTGGGTGCACATAATTCATGTTCATTTAAGTCACCTCGAAAAATACCTGGTATTTTATGTTCCACCCGGTGGCACAGCTGGTGAGCTGCTGCCTCACAGCAGCAGAGACCCGGGTCCGATCCTGACCTCGGGTGCTGTCTGTGTGGGATCTGCACGCTCTCTCTTTGACAGTGTGGGTTGCCCCCGAGTGCTCCCGTTTCCTCCTACATTCCAAGGACGTGCGGGTCGGTCGGTTAATTGGCCCTCGGTAAAATGACTCCCTAATGTGTTTGGGAGTGGATGAGAAAGTGGGATAGAATAGAATTAGAGTAAAAGGATGATCAATGGGCAGTGCAGACTCGGTGGGCCGAAGAGCCTGTTTCCATGCTGTATCACAAAACTAAAACTTAAACCAAAACCCAAAACCAAAAGCGAAACCACAGAAGCGTACAGTGGGTCTCTGCCCAGATTCCCTCCACATTCTGCCCAATTTGAGAGAAAATGTTACAGTATCCTCAAAGTCCAGGACTGATTCTGAAACACACGATAGGATTTGGAAAGCTAATTCGCTTTCCCTGATTGCTTCAGAACTGGCCATTTCCCTTGCATCCCCTCCTTCTCCATCCGTCCCCCACCCGAGTCATTGTTCTAGCTTCAAAATCATCTTGTTGTGTCTCATTGTCTGTAACTCGTTTTCACCTAGCCCACAGCTAACAATGGCCTGTTTGCTTTATCTCTTTCTTTCTTTTGCATATCTTTCATTCATTTGTTCTGTATCGCTCTCTATCACCGTCTATATCTCTCGTTTCCCTTTCCCCAGACTCTCCGCCTGAAGAGGGATCTCTATCCGAAATGTCAAAGCTTCCTTTTCTCCAGAGATCCTGCAGAAGTGGTGGAGGCAGGATCGATTTTAACATTTAAGAGTAAAGTGGATAGGTATATGGACGTGAAGGGAATGGAGGGGTATGGTCTGAGTGCAGGTTGGGACTAAAACAAATGGTCGGCCGGACTGGAAGGGCCGAGAGGGCCTGTTTCGTGCTGTAATTGTTATATGGTTATATCCTGTCTGACCCACTGAGCTACTCCAGCTTTGTGAGTCTATCGTAACCAGCAGGTTTTCCGCCCAGCTCTTATTCTGGGATAATTCTGTCTTGCTCAGCGCTTGCAAACACAGGAAGCCGCTTCCTACGACCTATCCCAGCAAAACCTTTGATCGTTTCAAGTGTCCCATGCACATTCAACTCTGGATCACTGGTCTTTTTTTTTTAAAATTTCAAAATATACTTTATTCGAATGATAAATATATACAATACATTAACCTTGCGGAAAATCCATCCGACATTTTCGGAGGCTGTACAATAGATCAATACAGTTTAGACATTTCTTTCCCCCAAATTTCCACAAATCAGTCCCCCACTCGTCTGGGACCACTGGTCTCTGACCCTGCATCTTGTGATATGCTGCAGCATGTCACACATTCTTACTGCTGGGAAGAAGGGTCTCGGCCCGAAACGTCGCCTATCTCCTTCGCTCCTTAGATGCTGCTGCACCCGCTGAGTTTCTCCAGCTTACTGCTGGGCACTTGGACAACTAGCAACCACCTTAAAGAAAGATAGTACCTTTTGTCACCAGAAATCTCCCCTCAAAACCTAAATCCAGCATTTGTGTGTAAGCTACTGATGGTTGTGTGAGAACCCCCCCCCCCCCCCCCCCCACCCCCCATTATAAAACACAAGGAACACAAGCAGCTCATAGAAACTAAATCCCAATCATTTTATGACAAAATTTAAACATCAGAGATGGCTTCAATACAGAGAAAACTCGCCAAGGAAGTCCAGTTTCTATTTTTCCAATTCATAATATACCCTGTGCGGGAAGGAACTGCAGATGCTAGTTTAAACTGAAGATAAACGTTTCGGGTGGAGAGCCTTCTTCAGACCCTGTAATTATACAGGGCTGCCAACATTGAGTGAGAGGTGAGAGTGAGAAATTGTGAGGGAGCGCAGCGACCGAGGGGGGGGGGGGGGAAGGTAGGAAGCTTTTGCATTTTTCAGTTTGTAATTTTGGAATCTGGTGCATACTCTTAACTTACACTTGATGCAACATCTATGCTTCAAATTGGATGAGGTGTGAATAAGGTTCGGCTAAATTACATTCCTAATTACATTCCACAGTAGAGCCAGGCTCTGATCAACAGCACATGAATGACCTTAGTGTATTCATGTATGGAAATCAGATTATAATTCATGCTGTTATGCATATATAGAGAAACAAAAACATAGAAACAAGGCAAAAGGAGTCAGACTTCCATCACTGTTCTGCACAAATAAATCAATCGACCTTACCCTTTGACTATAGAAACAAGATGAAAATAATGTCACATATTCAACCTTATATGGTTCAATTAAATTAAGATATATATGATATATATGAAAAACATATATATGGAAACAGGCCCTTCGGCCCACCAAGTCCACACCGACCGTAATCTACCTTACACCAGTTGTATCCTACATGCCACGGACAATCTACAGAAGCCAATTAACCTACAAACCTGCACTTCTTTCAGATGTGGGAGAAACCGGAATTTCCACAGAAAACCATGTGGTCATAAGGAGAATGTACAAATACTGTACAGACAGCACCCGTAGTCAGGGTCAAATCTGGGTCTGTGGTGCTGCAACTCTACCGCTGCGCCACCGTGCCACCCCATTAAATTATTTTTTCCGTAATATTTATTATGGTGTCACGTCAATAAAGATGAACACATGATTCTGATTACTGCCCTTAGTTGGATAACACACATCTCCAGTCATTGTGTTTCATGGCTGGTTTTCAACCTCTTCAGTCTGAAGGTCTCGACCCAAAGCATCACCTAATCTTTCTCTCCAGAGATGCTGCCTGTCCTGCTGAGTTATTCCAGCTTTTTGTGTCTATCTTCAGTTTAAACCAGCATCTGCAGTTCCTTCTTACACTCTTTATTAAGCGAAACAGATCCTATTCTCTTAATATTATTCACCTCAACTAAGTCTTCTTCGCCTCCATTGCTGCAGAGAATACAATTCCAGTTATCAAATGTTTCTTCAAAGTGAAACAAAAGTTCCAGCCATGCCAGTATGTTCATAAATCGCCCCTGGATCCTCTCCAGAGCAATTGCACCCTTTCTACAGTGTGTCATAGTCTTACAGCATGGAAACAGGCCCTTCATCCCAACTTGTCCATGCAGATCAAGATGCCCCATCTAAACTAGTCCCATTTATCCGCATTTGGCCCAAATCCCTTTGAACCTTGTGTGTGCCAGTGTGTGCGTGTACGGCAGTGCGTTAGGTTGTGTGTTAGGCTGTGTGCCAGTGTGTGCGTGTAAGGCAGTGCGTTAGGTTGTGCGTTAGGCTGTGTGCCAGTGTGTGCGTGTAAGGCAGTGCGTTAGGTTGTGTGTTAGGCTGTGTGTCAGTGAAGCGGCGACAACACCAGAGCAATGGTGTGGAGACTTTGCGATGTCCGGGGAGCATTCCCTTTCTCCCATCCCCCGGGAATGCGGGCTGGCCCAGGTGCTCTGTGTCCAGCTGGGGTCCGAGGGAGGTGAGGGTCAGTGACCCGGGGGTCCGGGGGAGGTGAGGGTCAGTGACCCGGGGGTCCGAGGGAGGTGAGGGTCAGTGACCCGGGGGTCCGGGGGAGGTGAGGGTCAGTGACCCGGGGGTCGGGCATCGGAGCGGAGCCTTAGCCCGAGATGCATCCCCGCAGCTCCGGAGGTGGCACCGACGCCCCCACTCACCTGGTCCGCTCCTGGCTCCGGGCCGGGGTTAAAACTCCATGTGGTGTGGACAGAGCGGCCGAAGGACACAGAGCGGCTGGAGGTGAGGGTGGGAGGTGTGAGCGGTGCCTCGGCGGGGGGGGGGGGGGTGCCTCGGCGGGGGGGGGTCGGTGCTGGGACCACCGGCTTGTCTCACCTATCACACCATCTGCACGGGAATGTGAATACAGGTGAGGCAGCATCTATAGAGCGGTGGACAAAAATGCTGGAGAAATGCTTGAGTCTAAAGAAGGGTCAAACTCACACAAAGATGCTGCCTCACCCGCTGAGTTTCTCCAGCATTTTTGTCTACATTGCCATTTTAAATAGTGTGCGATGGGCTTAAGCCAATTGCTCGTTCTTTACGGGGAACCTGCTGGCAAAAAACTATTCTCATTGGTGAGTGTGGGGTAGTGTGACTTTATTTATTTATTCATATATTTAAAAATATATATTTTTTGAGTGTGAGAATTTCTGTCATCAGCGTGAGAGCGTGAGAATTTCCTCAAATGCGTTAGTCTCACGCTTAATGCATGAGAGTTGACAGCGCTGAATTATATCCTGTGGTAAATGTTGTGCATTGGTTATAATCCAAGCCAATGATTTCTTCTAATTATGTTGAAAACAAATCTCCAAAATTGTTTTTCTCCATCATTATGATTAAAAAAAAATTAAAATCAGAGATTTATGTTACCGAATCGAGCCCTTCGGCCGACCTCGCGCATACTGACCAAGTTGTCTACTTGTGTCAGGTCCCATTTTCTGCAAAGGTATTGTAAAGTTATCTGTTATTCAGCATCCTGCTACTGCCAGGGAAATTCAAATCGAAATACATATTTGTGCTACTTGCCATTTTGGTAAATATGGGTCAGATTAAACATCGGAGCCAATGCAAATGAGCAACTAGAATGATGAAAGCAAGGGCCGCACGGTGGCGCAGCGGCAGACCTACTGCCTCAAAGCGACAGAAACGCCGGATCACTCCTGACCTCAGGTGCTGTGTGAGTTTGCACGTTCTCCCTGCGACCACACAGGTTTTCTCCGGGTGCTCCAGTTTCCACCCAAAGACGTGCAAGTTGGCAGGTTAATTGCATTCTGTAAATTGCCCCTAGTGTGTAGGTTGTGAAAGTGGGATAACGTAGAACCACTGTACGGGTGATCAGTGGTCGGTATCGACTTGGTGGGCCGATGGGTCAGTTTCCACACTGAATCTCTAAACTAAAGTGATCAGGTTCACTGTAAAAACACACGTTTAAGAATTCATTAGGTACGAGGGTTTCGGCCCGAAACGTTGCCTATTTCCTTCGCTCCATAGATGTTGCTGCACCCGCTGAGTTTCTCCAGCATTTTTGTGTACCTAAGAATTCATTACTTGTTCAAACTTCTTAAACATATTTATATTTTTCCGTGCAATGTTTTGATATTTGGTGAAGTTTATAAATGGAACATGCTTTCTGTGGAAGTTGGCAATAACTGTTTCTGAACTTTGTGATCTTTATTGAGCCTCATGGAAAAGACATCAACTTTCTCACTTCTGTTCACCGGAGGTATAATTTTCCGTGTTGCACTCAAGCCGACTTCTGGTGCATGCAGTCTGAAGGGAGAGATTAATGATCTTTGCAGAGGTCTGTCTCTACCATTAGTGTTGGTTCAGTACAGTACAGCATGGACAAGGTAACGTCTCACTGGCTGTGGGGAAGCACGTCACGTCCTTCTGCTGCCACTGGTTTGAGCCAGGTTTTAACCTCTGTTGTCATGTACAGTACAAAGGATGAAGTTCCAAACATAAGGTTAAAAGGATGAAGTTCCAAACATAAGGAGTCAAGGGCAGGTCACAACACTGGACTTTTCATAGGAAGGGCAGCACGGTGGCCCACCTGTGGAGTTGCTGCCTGACAACGCCAGAGGCCCGCACTAAATCCCGACTACGAGTGCTGTCTGTAAATAGTTTGAACGTTCTCCTTGTGACTGCATGGGTTTGCTTCAGGGGCTCTGGTTTCTTCCCACACTCTGAAGACATGCTGGTTTCTATTTCACCACTAAATCTTTCCAGCTCTCCAAATCGTTCATAATTGGATTTAAACTACATAGGTTTCCCCATGGAAACTGTTTTAGTACTCAGATAACCAAGTGTAGGAAGGAACTGTATCTCGAAAGTCTAAAGTGAAGGAAAATACGAGGGGTATATGGAGTAAGGCCATAGATCAGCCTGTAATGGATGGTCCCTAGTGTGTGCAGGACGGTGTGAGTGTGCGGGGATCGCTGGTCAACGCAGACTCGGTGGGCCAAAGGGCCTGTTTCCGCGCTGTATCTCCAAATTAAAAACTAAGCTAAACGCTATTAATGGTAAAGAAATTTACATTTTTAACATACAAACTTTATACTAAAAACTTGCGAAGATGTGAACATTTCTCTTACAATAGCTTGACAAGCACACACCCATAATATTTGACAAATGTTTCAACGGATGCCAAAACTAGCTGTACTTAGAGAAATAGCAACTGGGGTATCAGGACGTCCAAACAACAGTCACGATTCCTGTTGGAAAGATAGCTGGACAATGAGCCAGAAGGCATGCGTTATTCCTTGTTCATGAGAGCTACACCCATCATATTTCCATTTAAAAAAAATTAAACTTGAAGCCTATTTGTCAAGATGTTAACTGAGGACAGACAGCAACTATTTCTCAACAACACTGTCCTGCCCAGCTTCAATAGACAATAGACAATAGGTGCAGGAGTAGGCCATTCGACCCAGCACCGCCATTCAATGTGAACCGAGATGATGAAACACTTTTTCTGTGGAATTCTCTGCCTCAGAGGGCGGTGGAGGCAGGTTCTCTGGATGCTTTCAAGAGAGAGCAAGCTAGAGTCAGGGGATATGGGGAGAAGGCAGGAACGGGGTACTGATTGGGGATGATCAGCCATAATCACATTGAATGGCGGTGCTGGCTCGAAGAGCCGAATGGCCTACTTCTGCACCTATTGTCTATTGTGATCATGGCTGATCATCCCCAATCAGTACCCCATTCCTGCCTTCTCCCCATATCCCCTGACCACTATCTTTAAGAGCCCTATCTAGCTCTCCCTTGGAAGTATCCAGAGAACCTGCCTCCACTGCCCTCTGAGGCAGAGAATTCCACAGACTCACCACTCTGTCTGTGAAAAAGTGTTTCCTCGTCTCCGTTCTAAACGGCTTACCATTTATTCTTAAAGTGTGGCTCATGGTTCTGGACTCCCCTAACATCGGGAACACGTTTCCTGCCTCTAGCTTGTCCAAACCCTTAATAATTTTATATGTTTCAATAAGATCCCCTCTCATCCATCTAAACTTCAGAGTATACAAGCCCAGCCGATAAACCAGAATATAATTTTGCGGCAAAGCTAAATTCTCGGAAGGTGGGGGGGGGGGGGGGGGAGTTAAAAAGTTTGGCAACTGGGAGATCATGTGGGCCCAGGCGGACTGAGGGTAAGTGTTGAGTGAAACAATCATCCAGTCTCTGCTTGGTCTCGCCAATATATAGAGATTCAGGAGACATTTATTGTCACATGCTCCAATTGGTACGGTGAAATTTGGGGTCACCATACAGCCATACAAATAAAAAGAAAGGACACAGAACACGATAGTCTTTAACATAGACATCCTCACACAGCAGAATCAAAGTTTCCCACTGTGAGGGAAGGCACCAAAGTTCAGTCATCCTCCCCTCGGTTGTTCACCCGTGGTCAGGGCTTCCCGAGCCCCCCGCAGTCGCCGCTACGGGTGGCCCGATGATCAGGGCCGATGTTCAGTATAGAAGACCACGCCGAGAACACCGGGTACAGTTGATGAGGTGGGAGGAGGTGCAAGTGAACCTCAGGGGATATTAAAATTTGGTTTTTCATTAGCAAAAAAACATAGTGCTGGAGGAACTCTGGGCTGCAATACCAGCATTGCAGTGGAACAAATTACCGATGTAATACAGTCAATTCATCTCCAGGCACAGCATAAAGTTGGCATCGTTGGCATATACCTATAAAAACATAATTGTACTACCTCCCCCTTCAGTAGTTTCTGTTTTGCGTGGAATATGCGGCATATAAAAACCAAGTTACTTGGCTCTAAGATAGACACAAAATGCTGCTGTAACTCAGCGGGACAGGCAGCATCTCTGGAGAGAAGGAATGGGTGACATTTGAAGATGGGTCTCAGCCCTTCTTCGGACTGACGTTTCGGGTCGAGACCCTTCTCCAGTCTGACCCACTGAGTTACTCCAGCTTTTTGTGTCTATCTTCGGTTGAAACCAGCATCTGCAGTTCCTTCCTACACAAGTTACACGGCTGAACAGATTTGCGCACCACTCATTACTACGAGTTGGGACTTGACCAAGAGCACCTTGCGATAGGGTCACGATATTTTATCTCTTTCTCGCTAAGGCTCAGGAATTTTCTTTAGTGCGGAGACAGATCAACAAACCGAAAAACACGGTGGCTTCAGAAGAGCGAGGCTTTTACTGGACATCAACCAACAACAGTCACTGTGCAGCTGCCTATCCTCTTTCATTAGCCCAAACTACTCCATGGGGAAATCAGCTTTCCATTAAGATTGTAACAGTTAGAAAATGGAGAACAAAAACACACAAAATATTTCTAGCAAAATACTGATTGTAACCTCTCTGGTTTGCCACCTGGTCATAAATTATTGTTAATTAAAAAAAATATTCTGCCAGCTAATCCCCCCATAACGACAACAAGCACCTCTGCTTAAAACAAACATAGAGGACACACAAGTTACCTCATATGATCTCAAGAATGAAGAGGCATGCAAAGCAATGTTCTCTGAACCGGGCTGTGGGCTTACGACTGTACTGTGTGAAGCCGACTCAATTAAATTCTCACATTGAGTACATCCTGCAAAAAGTAAACCACAGATCCACGGTACTTTCAGCATTTTCTTTGTTTCGGATTTCCAGCAACCACGGGTATTTTGCGTTTGACTCTGTGACCTCAACAACTTCCATTCATATGTCGCAAACTAACCCAAGTGACTTCACTGGGGCATTCACAAACCAAAGGCTGAATTGCAATAACGTTAAAATTAATTTTCCAGCATTTTAAATATAGCCACTCATTTAACACGCGTTTTTTGGCCTCTCCCTGCGATCACTCTGGTATCTCACCAACCAAACGCAAAATAATCCCACACGTTTGTCACTGGCTCCAATAGGGACGTCGACTATTACACAGACTTGCTGATGAGTCGCATGTGCACAGGGAAAGAAGAGGTGAAATTTGTACAAGTGCATTTGGAAGACAGATGCCAGGTACACAGATGTGAGTGGCGACATGAAACATTGACAGCAGTTTAGTTGCAAGAACGAGCAAGGGCTCCAAGCACACTTACCTGGAGCAGCTCTGGACAATTTAAACAGGAGCATGTCAGAAATAGCATTCCTTGCCGGGCTCAGACATACGGAAACAAAGCAACGTTCCCGCCCATGTATCCTGTGCATTGCTCTCCAGATTCCCACAGCTAGTCTCTCTGCGGGGCCAGCCAATGGGAGGAAAATGACTTTCGCAGAGGCTGTGCTATGAAGTCATTTAATGGAAAGTTGGGCCTACTGTCAA
Source organism: Okamejei kenojei (assembly GCA_035221665.1). NCBI lineage: Eukaryota > Metazoa > Chordata > Chondrichthyes > Rajiformes > Rajidae > Okamejei > Okamejei kenojei. The sequence continues at coordinate 16,455,883 of CM069138.1, forward strand.
ACAACATTGTCGTTTGCCAGTGGACTCATGTCTGCGATCTAACCAAATATTATTTACGTTCAGACTGCTGGTTTATTGGGGGGGGTCACTTGGGAATTCTAGCAAAATAGAAATAGATTTTGCAGCTTTTGGGTTCCGCTTTGTTTCTGTTCACTCCCTCTAACTACTCCCGTGCACCTTTCACTGAATGGCTTCATCAAACATTCAGCCCATCAGCTCCGCAAACCGGGCCTTCATAAGTCACAGAAGTAGAAAGGCAGCCATTCGGCCCATCGAGTTTACTCCGTCATTTAATCAAGGCTGATCTATCTCTCCCTCGCAACCCCATTCTCATGCCTTCTGCCCATAACCCCTGGCACTCTTACCAATCAAGTATCTGGCAATCTCCGTCTTAAAAGTATCCAATGACTTGGCCTCCACTGCTGTCTGCGGCAATTAATTCCACAGATTCATCACCCTCTGAATAAAGAAATTCCTCATCTCCTTTATAAATGTATGTCCTTTTATTCTGAAGCTATGCACTCAGGTTCTAGACTCTCCCGCTAATGGAAACATCCTCTCCACATCCACTCTCTCCAGGCCTTTCACTATTCGGTAGTTTCAATGAGGTTCCCCCTCATCCTTCTAAACATGATGGCTCAGTGCCATCAAATGCTCATCATATGTTAACTCAATCTTCCCCGTGATCATTCTCATAAACCTGGGCGTTCGCGGTGGCGCAGCGGTAGAGTTGCTGCCTTACAGCGAATGCAGCGCCGGAGACCCGGGTTCGATCCTGACTACGGGTGCTGTCTGTACGGAGTTTGTACTTTCCCCCCCTGACCTGCGTGAGTTTTCTCCGAGATCTTCGGTTTCCTCCCACACTCCAAAGACATACAGGTTTGTAGGTTAATTGGCTTGGTAAATGTAAAAATTGTCCTTAGTGTGTGCAGGATAGCTTTAATGTGCGGGGATCGCTGGTGGCAGCGGACCCAGTGGGCAGAAGGGCCCGTTTCCACGCTGTATCTCTAAACTAAACTAAAACCTCCTCTGGACCGTCTCCAGCGCCAGCACATCCTTCCGCAGTTATGTCCTCACCCTGTCAGAGATGCTCTCTTTGTCCAAAACATCCCTCCCCCTAATCTCACTATAACTGAGTTTGTTTCCTCACATCTGATTAAGGGCCTTTGACCTAAAACATTAACCCTGCATTTTTTTTTCCCACAGATGCTGCCAAACCTGCTGTGCGTTACCCCAAAGAAGAATCTGAAGAAGTGTCAGATTCGAACCGAAACATCACCGATCCATGTTCTCCAGAGAAACCGCCTGACCTGCTGAATTACTGCAGCACTGCAAGTCCTTGATGGTTTTCAACACTTTGTTTTTGTTTCAGGTTTGCGGCATCTGCCGTTTATAAGAGTTTTTAAACCACAGGTCCCCGGATCCGCCAGGTTTCCGAATGCTCGTGGACTTCCCACACATACAAAGGAGTGTTTGGGAAACAGGTGGAATGGATCTGCCAGCTGGGTGATGCAGAGCAGAGCTGGGAGCACTGAGCAGACTCGGTCACTGGTGGCCACTCTTCCCACCCCTGCTCTCCTCTCCCGCACACCGTTTTTTGTGGTCTGCTCTCTAGTCGTCCATAACATGGCTCAGATGCCTAACTGACATTGAAAGAGTGATGGGACGGGGGCGTTTTCCCTCCTGAATTAGCGTTGCTGAGGTGAGGAGGCAGAGAGCGCACACTGAAGGTGAAGGAACAGCTTTTGTGGGCAGCGGTGGTGCGCTTAGTCACACCACTGTCTCGACTCCATTGGCTCCACTGATTTTTGCTGCTGTCTGTGAGCAGGTTGCACGTTTTTCCTGAGACTCTATGGGTGCTTCAGTCTCCTTCCCACTTCCCAAAGAAAATCGGAGCAGGAGTAGGCCACTCGGCCCCTCAAGCCTGGCCTGCCATTCAAGATGACCACCCTGCCCTCAACTCCTCGCTGTGCCAATTCCCCATGGCCCTCAATTCTTCACTCTTTCAAATATTTACCTTCCTCCACCTTAACTACTACCGCTGATCTGGTTGCCACCAAGGTGGGGTCGCGAGCTGAAACTTCACCCATTCCTTCTCTCCAGAGATGTTGCCTGACCCGCTGAGTTACTCCAGCATTTTGTGCCTGCCATGTAAAAGGAAACATTGATGCACCAAAGATACGCAGGATGGTAGGTTTATTGGCCACTAAATTGCCCCTGGTGTGTAGGAGGGTGGTGGAATCTGGAGAGTGTTGATGGGAATTTGAGGGGGGCGGTGTTGGAAGAGTTGGTTTGAGCGAAAATTACTGGGGTTGCTCCGTGAGCTGGCATAGTCTCACTGGGCCAAATGGCCTCCTTCAATGGGGGAAGCCTATGGCGTATTAACTGAAAACATTCATGTAATCCAGCTAAATCCCTGGTTTGACCCTTTGTGTTTGTGAGTTACAATAAACTATGGCATAAGACTCTGCATTGAAACTAATTACTCTTGGATTAGGTTGGAGGGCAATGCTCCAATTGCTGATCCCTAACTGGCAAGCCCTGCAGGAAATACGAGCTTGAGTATCAGGTGACAACAGAATGAGTGTTAAGCTGCAGTACATGGACCGCACAGTCTGAAGAAGGGCCTCGACCCGAAACGTCACCCATTCCTTCTCTCCAGAGATGCTGCCTGTCCTGCTGAGTCACTCCAGCTTTTTGTGTCTACCTTCAGATTAAACCAGCAGCTGCAGTTCCTTCCTACACAATAACTCACACTCATTGAGTTTCACTGGTTAACATTAATAATAGACATTTCCACAAGGTTCTGCGTTGCAACCAACATCTTTGGAATTAGAACACAATAAAGGGTAGACTCTTCAAACAGGGATTGAAACAAAATGCTGGAGTAACTCAAGGAAGGGGCCATCTCTCCAGAGCTGCTGCCTGTCCCGCTGAATTACTCCAGCATTTTGTGTCCATCTTCGGTTTAAACCAGCACCTGCAGTTCCTTCATACTCATTAAACAGGGAATAAGCTGTCCGCCATCAGAAACACTCATGGATGCCTGTACAATAATTTAAAACTTGCTATGCGCACATATTATAAACATGCCAGATTAATAAATACACAGCATTGTTTCAAGTATGCCCAGCATTTAAAGTACACGGGAAATGGGTACTTTTAATACCTTTGTACCTTTCCTAGAGATGCTGGCAACAAAACATCTTATACTTTATTAAATGCTATCTTAAAATTAACCTAAACTACCTACCCTGTCAACTTGTCATTGACCAATTATATTTGGTCCATAAAGCAGATCTTAAATGGTGTTTTGTTTTGGAAAATAAGGAAGCTTAACCAAGTAGTAATGATGCATCAGGAAATAGTGTCATTTAGGTACTCATTAGGAAATTGGCTTCAATGCCTTGAGGGCAGTGATTTTTTTTAAACTTTCATCAGAAAAATTTTAAAAAGTTGATAATAAGATAATTAAATAATTCTGTTTGAAAAATGCATTTTTTTGGAAGACTAAAATACATTGTTATTGATACTGAGTCAATAGACAATAGACAATAGGTGCAGGAGTAGGCCATTTGGCCCTTCGAGCCAGCACCGCCATTCAATGTGATCATGGCTGATCATCCCCAATCAGTACCCCGTTCCTGCCTTCTCCCCATGTCCCCTGACTCCGCTATTTTTAAGAGCCCTATCTAGCTCTCTCTTGAAAGCATCCACAGAACCTGCCTCCACCGCCCTCTGAGGCAGAGAATCCCACACTCACCACTCTCTGTAAGAAAAAGTGTTTCCTCGTCTCCGTTCTAAATGGCTTACTCCTTATTCTTAAACTGTGGCCCCTGGTTCTGGACTCCCCCGTTTTACCATTCAGCCATTTTACCTATTAATTTAATAGCATCAATTTACAGTTTCCTTCACTCTTTGAAATAAATGTGCTTATCTTTTGAAATGTTATCACGTCATGCTTATCTTTACAACAAACGTAATGTCATGGTGTGAATACTCAAACTTTACCAAAGCTAACTCATGCTCCAATTTTGAACAAAATCTTAGTTAGCAACTCTCTCTCTTTTCAATTAGATGTTAAACCTCATCCAAAGCTGATGTCAATACGCTCAAAGTGCTCGTTCACATTAACCTTGTCCCTTTCATCACCCTTACCCAATGTTCATTTAGTTTTCCCTTCCAGGTTGTCGTGTGACAACATCGAGAGGGAGTTGAGTTTTCATGGAAAACAAGCATCGTTCAGAACCAGACAGAATAGCCGGAAAAGTCGGGTGGCAGAAAGCTTAGGTCAAAATTCACCTGCTTCTCCCGGAATCCACCACTCACCATAGAACCGATCTCTGATTACTTTTTATACTACAAGCAAAAATAAACTTAACTAGCCTTTGAATGTTATCCCCATTCACCATTTATTCTGGGAGCTTGTTCAATGAAGACATTGTTTGCTGGTTGAAGTCATGCTCTGAATTACATCCCCTCAAGTCCAGGCCTTGTCCCCTCTCCCTACTGCTCTGGTAAACTACCGTTCATGCTCTATATTAACCTAGGCTTAGCTCTTCCTTACAAAGAAACGATACACTGCACAAAGAGAACTTCAGTACGATCGATTTCACACAGAAGGCCAAGGATCAGGGCTGTTGCTTTCCTGTTTTTTACAAAAAAGGCCTCACCAGTAGAGAAAGACATTTTACATAATACAACAAAAATAGGCACGCGTCCAATTAATCATACAAAGAGCATCGTATTCAAAGACATGGGCATTCCCACGACTCACTGGTCACCATTGGTCACAATGGATCTGCAATCAGGCATTACAATCCCTCCACGCCGTTAAACATTTATTCCAACGGCAGCATTATCATGTACCTGTATTCTGAGGATGGCCTGATTGCAATCATGTATAGTCTTCCCGCTGAAGACAGACACAAAATGCTGGAGTACCTCAGCGGGTCCGGCAGCAGATAGAAGGAATAGGTGACGTTTCGGGTCAAGGCTTTTCTTCAGACTGAGATTCAGGGGAGAGGGAGACACAGAGATATGGATGGGTAAGGTGTGACAACGAGAGATCAAAGCGGACGAAGATCAAGGAGAATGTAGAATCGATCACCTGACTGGGTAGCGCGCAACAAAAGCTTTTCAATGTACCTCAGTAGATCATGAGGTCGTAAGTGATAGGAGCAGAATTAGGCCCATTAAGTCTACTCCGCCATTCAATTATAGCTGATCTATCTCTCCCTCCTAAACCCATTCTTCTGCCTTCTCCCCATAATCCCTGACACCCGTACTAATCAAGAATCTATCTATCTCTGCCGTAAAATATATCAATTGACTTGGCCTCCACAATCTTCTGTGGCAAGGAATTCCAGATTCACCAGGCCCTGACTAAAGAAATTCCTCCTCATCTCCTTCCTAAAGGAATGTCCTTTAATTCTGAGGCTGTGACCTCCAGACCTGAACTCTCCCACTAGTGGAACCATCCTCTCCACATCCGATCCATCCAAGCCTTTCACTATTCGCTGCGTTTCAATGAGGTCCCTCCCCGTCAAACATGATTGCAACATTTGCCTTCACAACAGCAAGGCCTTGTGTGGAATCTAGAGCACTGAAACACAGCCATTTGGCACAACAGATCCATGCTGCCAGTAATGATAACAGAGACAAATGTAAGTGCAGAAGGAGGTGGTGAGTCTATAATGGGGAACAAGAGCAGTTAAACAGACACTTTCGATCGGACCTCACAAAAGAGAACACAAATAGTTGCTGATGTGAAGGAAAATGTTGCAGCAACTTTGTGTTTGGAATGAAAAGGAGCAAAAAGGAAATTAGTAATAACAAGAAATGGGGGAGAAATTAATGGGACTGAAAGGCAGAAACGCCCGAGAGAACTAAAAGAGGTTTCCATAGAAACAATGAATGCTTCGGTTATCATCGAACTAACATTCTATAGTCTATGAAGATGGCGGAATGCCAAATTTAAACATACTGATTACAAAGGGAGGAATCGAGAACACGGGGAACTTGAGACTGTTCAGTCCAACATAAGTCACAGGAAAAATACAAGAAACCAGAAGAAAGAGGGAGGTAAGAACAGAACACAGAGCACGACCCAAAACGTCCCCCAATCCTTCTCTCCAGGGATCCTGCCTGTCCCGCTGAGTTACTCCAGCATTTTGTGTCTATCTTCCTAGAAAACATCCGCAGGATTAGGTAAAGTCGACATGGATTAGTGAAAGGGAAATTATGTTTGACAAACCTACTGGAGTTTTTGAGATAAGGCAGAACTATTCGTCATGGGATATTTGGATGCAGGAGATTAATATGCAAAGCTATATGCATCGGTTGTCACAGAAAATTGGCTGATAGTGTATAACAGAGAATAAATAAATGGGTTTTATTTAGGGTGACAGGCAGTGGCTAGTGGATACCCAGGGAGCACCAAATGTAATATTCCTACATTCGCTAATTATATATTGTTAATATAGAATTTATATATATATACAGTAATATATTGGAAAATGTGGGCAGTGGGCAGGTGCTATAGACCTGCACGGGAAGGTAGACGCTCCCGCCCCCATGAGTCTCGGGCAGATGGGGCTCGTCAGCCTGGGAAGGCAGTCCATCTAGGAGAGGGAAAACTCCTAGAGATGCTGGCAACAAAATCTCCATTTAGAACCTCCACTGCCTTGTGGCCACATTCAGTCATGGAAAAGGCTCCAGGAGTAAACCTCAAGAAAATCCGGAGTCGGAGCCCCTAAGGCAGTTCGTCGTTGTCTACAACCTCGCTCTGGCAGCTCCTGCGACGGCGCGGGTGCCAAACTGTAACGGCCCTGCTGTTCCTTTGGATCGATCAGCGACATGGAGAGGGGGGACATGCTGCATGGGCAACAGCCTGCCCTCCATATGACATCGCCCAGGCTTGCATCCGACCACACATCACCTGCAAACTAGGATGCATCACCCATGGTCAGTCATGACCGAAGGGGGCCTATTACTATTGGGAAATGTTGGCATAAAAACGTGTGTTTTTCTACTCTAAACGAGTTCCCCCAATGGACCCTCCCAAACTCATTATTCAACCACCACTCACTTGCACATTCTATTCTGGACTCACCTAGAAAAGGAAAGAGTTTTTCAACCTAACCCAAACAAATAATTCTACGACATGGAACACCTCAAATTCCTTTGTCCTATTCGCTCTCAAGCAAAAACACAAATTGCTGGAGGAACTCCACAGGTCAGGCAGCATCTGTGGAGGGAATGGATAGGTGACGTTTTAGGTCAGAGTCCTTCTTCATACTGATTGTAATGGGGGGGGGGCAGAGCCTGGCACTTGTCATATTCTTTGAACTCTTTCCTGTAGTTTCTCTGGAACCATGGCTGCTTTCAAAAGAGAGTCACTGAGAACAAGGTGGTTTCAACACTGCAGCTGTCCAAGTGAGAGTCTATCATAGACACAACATGCTGAATTAACTCAGCAGGTCAGGAAGCAACTCTGGAGGAAAGGAATAGGTGACATTTCAGGTAGAAACCTTTCTTCGGACTGAGAGACTCAGCTTGAAGAGGAGTTTCGGTCCGAAACGTCACCTATTCTTTTTCTCCATAGATGCTGCTTGGCCAGTTGAGTAACTCCAGCATTTTGTGTCCACCTTCGGTGTAAACCGGCATCTGCAATTCCACGCTACACACGAAAGGCTATCTTAACTGTTTTCCACAGTTGATAACGATTCTCCGACAACTCATAATTGAACACAATGAGAACCGATGAATCATCGCCAAACAGGGTTTGGCTACAACTGGAGAAATGAGAGGAGATCTGGAAACCAACCTTAAAAAAAGAGAGAGAAATATCGAGAAAATATCCTCACCACCCACGAGAGTTGAGGGTGCAGGAGGCAATTTCTGTCATCTTTTAAGACTGCTACTGCTACTTCTCATTAGCCTCAAAGCCATAGCTAAGTTGCTGGCCTTGTGCAGGGAGGAACTGCAGATGCTGGTTTATACCAAGGACACACAGAAAAGACTGGAGTAACTCAGCGGTAGACAAAAAATGCTGGAGTAACTCAGCAGGTGAGGCAGCATCTATGGAGCAAAGGAATAGGTGACGTTCCGGGCAAAGAAGGATCTCGACCCGAAACATCACCTATTCCATTTCTCCAGAGATGTTGCCTGACCCGCAGATTGACTTCAGCATTTTGTGTCTCTCTTTTGTTGTCCTTCTTGTTGTAGCTGAATACATCTCCATTCAACTGGCTTCCTTTGATGACTTCTGGCAAAGTGTTGACTTCCCCCACTGTTCTCGTGCAACCGGAGCGCAGAAATTCCTGGCACGGAATGAGGCCACTCCTCCCATCACATCCACGCCAACCAAAGAAAAGTTATCACCAATCCAACATACATCAAAACAAACAGTGTTGTTGACCCACACAATTTTTAACAAGTTCAGATTTTCTCAACTCTCTTGGATTTCAGATACCTCCCTCCCTTTAACACCCCTCCCTTTTCCTGAAATGCGGTTCCCAGAGCCGAACACAATACTCCGGCGAAGACCAAACTTGTTAGTCATGAAGGCTCATCCTGACTTCCCAGCTCTTGAACACTCTGCTTCTATTTATAAAAGCCAGGATCCTGTCTTCATCTTTTTAACCTTTTCCTCTGTATGTATTGGTTCTAAGCAGACCAGATGCACGTTTCGAAAGAAAGTTTTACAATAGAGACAGAGAGACATAGAGTATGGAAACATGCCCAACTTGCCCACACCAGCCAACATGTCCCAGCTACACTAGTCCCACATGCCTGCGTTTGGTCCATATCCCTCCAAACCTGTCCTATCCATGTACTTGTCCAACTGTTTCTTAAACGTTGGGTAAGTCCCAACCTCAACTACCTCCTCTGGCAGCTTTGTTCCATATACCCACCACCCTTTGTGTGAGAACGTTACGCCTCAGATTCTTGTCCCCTTCACCGTAAACCCATGTCCTCTAGTCCTCGATTCACCTTGCTGGGCAAGAGACTCTGTGCATCTACCCGATCGATTCATCTCATGATTTTACACTCCTCTATAAGATCATTCCTCATCCTCCTGCGCTCCAAAGAAATAGGGTCCCAGCCTACTCAACCTCTCCCTATAGCTCAGACCTTCTAGTCCTGGCAACCATAGCATACACTGTGACATGGAGATACAAGGAACAGCAGGTACTGGAATCTGAAGCAAACATAAAGTGCGGGAGTAACGCAGTGGGTCAGGCAGCATCTATGGAGGGTATGAGTCTGAAGAAGGGTCCCGACCTGAAATGTGGCTGAAACAATGAGAGTCGAAAAAAAAGCACGGTGGCGCAGCGGTAGAGACGCTGCCTTACAGTGACAGAGACCTGGGTTCAATCTGACCACAGGCGCTGTCTGTACGGAGTTTGTATGCTCTCCCCGTGACCGCGTGGGCTTTCTCCGAAATCTTCGGTTTCCTCCCACGCTCCAAAGAACATACAGGTTTGTAGGTTAACTGGCTTGGGTTTGTATACTTGGCATAAGTGTACATTGTCCCTAGTGAGTGTAGGCTTGTGTTGGTGTGCTGGTCGGTGCGGACTCGGAGAGCCGATGGGCCTGCATCTCTAAACTAAACTAAACTAAACTACCTTACCAAGAGGGCGAGAGAGCAAAATACAGATTTAGTATCTGTGCAGCTGAGATGCAGTCATTAGTGACAAAAATTGGGGAAGACTAGAAGCTGGAGTTGGAGGTATGCAGAGGTTGTGTGAAGCCAGCAGTGGTGTTGAATGGGAGACATTGTTTTGTGTCTTGCAGCAACACGTCCCCACATCAAATATATAATGGTGATGCAAGATTCCTTGCATGCAAGGAGGAATTTTTTTTTTTTGCCAAACCAAATAAATCTCTTATTTTCTAGAAACAAAGAACTGCTGATGCTGGTTTATACCAAAGATGCACAACAAAGTAATTCAGCAGGTCAGCTAACATCTATGGAGAAAAAGGATGGGTGACGTTTCAGGTCAGGACCCTTCTTCAGACTCAAGAAATCTGTTGTTTTATATACTGACTTGGATTGCTATTGAATACAAATTACATCACCACGTTGCCTCTGCTGATTACGAGGAAGAAATTGAGATACGTGGCACTTTTTACTCCTGGCATTAAACCCCAAAATTATTTTTGTGCATCTGATGCTACATCTACACATTTCTGCATGTCCGTCCCAATTTTGCTGACCCATGTACATCTGCCCCCAAGATGAGGCTGTTCGCTCTAGGACAACGTCTTTCTTCAGTAAAGGTGGTTCCCCCCACGCTGCTCTGGGAAGAGCAGCTCTAGGAGCTCTAGCAGCTCTAGAGCTCGCTCTAGGACAACATCTTTCTTCAGTAAAGGTGGTTCCCCCATGCTGCTCTGGGTGGTTCCCCCACGCTCTCAGCTCTCGCTCCTCTTCCTCCCCCCAGATGGAACAAGGGTAGAGTTCTCTGGTCCTTGCCCTTCATCCCACCCGCCTCCGGATCCAACACATAATTCTCTGACATTTCCACCACCGACAAGGCGATCCCATCACTAGTCACATCTTCCCATCCCTGCCCCTTTCCGCTCGCCGTAGAGACCACTCCCTCCGCAACTCCATGGTTCGCCGATCCCTTCACTCCCAGCCCGCCCCCTCCCCAGGCTCTTTCCCCCTGCAATCCTTTTGTCTTCTTTTCACCTCTTGCCTTTGTCACTTCCTCCACCCACCCCCTCGCCTATCCACCTTATCACTTGCCAAGCTTTTCCACATCCTCACCTTCCTTTGTCAGCTTTCTCTCCTCTACTCCAATCAGTCTGAAGAAACACCCTGAAATGTGGTCTGCACCTTCCCCTTCACAGATGCTGCCTGACCCATTGAGAAACTTCCAGCACTTGGTTTTTTGCTGAAGCTTCCCAAATTTGCACAAGCTTTGAAGTCTGAAGAAGGGTCTCGACCCGAAACGTCACCTAGGGTTTGAAGAAGAGCCTCAAACCAAAACGTCACCTATTCCTTCTCTCCGGAGATGCTGCCTGCCCAGCTGAGTAACGTCAGCATTTTGTGTCTATCTTTTCAATTGGGAGAAGTTCGAATTGGTCTAACAAAAGACACTTTGCATACAATGAAAACCAGCAAAGGAATGCATGGCAGAAGCAACAACCACATGCAGCTGCCCATTTGAAACGTGCATTGGGTTTTCAAAGAGCATGATTATACTGAAGCATTTGAATGTACAGTGCATGAAACAAATAATATGCGGTGTCGGTGTTTTAAGCAAGATTCAAATTACACAAAACATTACAATTTAAACAAAAATATGCTTAATCGCGGTATTTAATTTTCCGTCTTTTATTTCATGCCCTGAATCTGCAGGAAGTTGGCAGAAGAAATGGAGATCTTCAGAAACACGAAGGGGAAGTCCTGGGGGTAAGATGGTGCATCTGGTGGGAGGAGGAAGATGTTAGGAGTTTAAAAAAAAAAAGAATACAGCGTGGAAACAGGCGCTTCGGCCCGAGATCACGCTGACCATTGTTCACCCACGCATTAGTTCTACCCTACACACCAGGGACAATTTACAGAAGCCAATTAACATGCAAACCTGCACGTCTTTGGAGTGTGGGAGGAAACCGACACGGTGGTGCGGCGATAGAGAGGCTGCCTTACAGCGAATGCAGCGCCAGACACCCGGGTTCAATCCTGATTGAGGGTGCTGCCTGTACAGTTGGTACATTCTCCCCGTGACCGCGTGGGTTTTCTCTGGGTGTTCAGGCTTCCCCCCACACTCCAAAGACCTACAGGTTTGCAGGTTAATTAGTTTCGGTAAAGATTGTAAATTGTCCCCAGGGTGAAGGATAGTGCTAGTGTACGGGGATCGCTGGTCGGCACGGACTCAGTGGGCCGAAGGGCCTGTTTCCCCACTGTATCTTTAAACCAAAACAAAACTAATCATTTTAACTGTACCTTCCGCTCCCACTTCATCCCATTAAATCACCGCGTGAAAAATGTGCCCTTCAGTAGGAAATATTTCATTGACTTGGGTCATTGTACAAAGTACATCATAGAGAAGAGGGAAGGAAACTTTGAACAGGTGAAACGGATGGAAATGGCAACTATTTGCAACAAAACTCCTTTCTTTAATCTACATTCAGGCGATAGGTATGTACGCACCGGATATAGTTTGGGGAAGGAATGTGTACTGAGGAAACTTGGATCACAACAATGACAACGTGTAATTCCAGTGAACTCGTGCACTGACTGAAATGTCCCATGGCATTGAGAATGCAACTACTGGAAGAGTCTCATAAACAAGATTAATGTGGCCACGTGCTCTGAGAGGCAGCAATGTACCAATTACTTAGATGTTTACAACATCACTTCCAAGTGGAATCAATCCAAGCTTCCTTTCGAGAACCTGCAAGAGTTAAGGGCCTGTCCCACCTAGGTGATGTTTTAGGCGACTACAGGCGACTAGACCGTCGCCACACGGTCGCCGGGGTGTCACCTGCATGGTCGTGAGTAGTCACCTCATTCGCCCAAAGAGTCGTAGCGTCTTTCTGGTCGCCGCTGGATTTTCAACACGTTGAGAAATTTTCGGAGACAGTCGGCGGCAGTGGGTTTGCCGCCGGTGAGCGTAGCTTGACTTCTCCTGACGTAGGTGCTGTCATGGCTGTCGCCAGGTTAACGTAGGTTGTCGCCAGGTTAACGTAGGTTGTCGCTGACCGGTGCTGACTTCGTTTTTTTGTTGTTGTTGTTAAAGTAATGATTCTATTTCAAATTTGATTTCGAAGGGCGGTCCAGTCGCCGAATTTTCGGCGACCTGCTGCGACTATGACAGTCGCCGGCTGTCACCTAACAATAGCCAAAGTTGGACAGGCCCTTTAGCCTCTTTCTTAAGTGTGCAAATGTACCTAGACAAATTCCACCCATCACAGCTAATTCGTCCTCAACACAAGAGAACTTACTTGAAAGTGCAACAACAGCACAAGCGGGTGTTAACACGGCATCCATTTTGATGGAGTTAGATTAGATATATCAGTCTTCTCAATGGCTTAATTTCTCAAGTTCAATTTTTAAAGAGTACAGGAACACAAATCAGGCAAACCTTACATATAATGGCTGCAATAATGTGCACAGAATGTATAACCAAACTGCTATCCTAACCCCGCACTCCTGCAAACACACTCAAAGCTAACACCCCATACAGACTATACCCTTTTGACAGGGGATTATCAAGGCATTTAATTGCTGAACATTCAAACAGGGTTACAATTTTAAAGATGGGTCCCGACCCGAAACGTCACCTATCCATGACCTCCCTTTACTCACACTTCATCGTCAAAGAGTCAAACACCGCGGAAACAGGCCCTTCAGCCCAGCTTTTGCCCACACTGACCAACATGCCCCATCTACACTAGTCCCACCTGCCTGCGCCTGGCCCATATACCTCTAAACCCGTCCTTTCCATGTACCTAAATGTAAATTTTTTAATTGCGATAGTCCCTGCCTCAACTAGCTCCTCCGTCAACTCGTTCCATACACTCACCACCCTCTGTGTGAAAAAGTCACCCATCATGTTCCTATTAAACCCCTCATCTTAAACTGATGTCATCTGGTCCTCGAATCCCCTACTCTGGGAAAGAGACTCTGCGCGTTTACCCGATCTATTCCTCTCATTTAATGAAAACATGAATCCTAACTTTGTTCCTCCAGTTGGGGAAACAAATCTATTCATTCCAATCACACAGAGTGAACCGGCTATCCTTCACGTGAGCATTATTTGCCTATCGGAGACAATGACCTGCAGATGCCGCGAAAAAAACCCCCAAGCTGCTGGAAGAACTCCGTGACTCAGGCAGCTTCTGTGGAGGGAAATGGTCAGACGATGAAGAGTGCCGATCTGAAAATCCTTGTCCATTTCCCTTCATTGATGCTGCCTGATAGACTGAGGTTCTCCAGCAATTATTTTATTTGAATGTTGGTTCTTTGTGGTAACATTGCCGTCCTGTCACGGACACTGTTCTTAGCGCCATCCGGTGTACTGATAATGTAATTTCAATTCTGAAGACCAAGAGCTCAGCGTTGGTTTTATTGTTGTCAGATGCACTGAGACAAGTATAATACGCCTCTGTGTGCTAAACCAGTCGAATTATTCCATGCACGAGTAGTCAAGCTATGCACAAGTACACTAGTGCTAGTGCAAAGAGAAAAATACGAGTGCACAGCATACCGTCTTACAGCGTATTAGCGTCACAGTTACAGAGAAAAAATGCACGGTCTGCAATGAAAGGTAGACAAAAATGCTGGAGAAACTCAGCGGGACAGGCAGCATCTAAGGAGAGAAGGAATAGGTGACGTTTCAGGTCGAGACCCTTCTTCAGACTGATGTTGGGGAGGGGTTGGGGCGGGGAAAAGAAGAGGCGGAGACAGTGGGCTGCGGGAGAGCTGGGGAGGGGAGGGGAGGGAGGGAGAAAGCAAGGACTACCTGACAGTGGAGAGGTCAATGTTCATACTGCTGGGGTGTAACCTACGCAAGCGAAATATGAGGTGCTCCTCCTCCAATTTTCGCTGGGCCTCACTCAGGCAATGGAGGAGGCCCAGGACAGAAAGGTCAGGTTCAGAATGGGAGTGGGAGTTAGGTTTGGTTTAGTGCAGTTTGGAGGTACAGCACGGAAACAGGCCCTTCGAGTCCACACCGACCAGCGATCCCCGCACATTACCATTACTGTACACACATTAGGGACAATTTTACATATCTACCAAGCCAATTAAACTACAAACCTGTACATCTTTGGAGTGTGGGAAGATCTCGGAGAAAACCCACGCAGGTCACGGGGAGAACATACAAACTCCGTACAGACAGCACCCGTGGTCAGGATTGAACCCAGGTGTCTGGTGCTATAAGGCAGCAATTCTACCACTGCGCCACTGTGCCACCCAAGATGGGGGGGATGAAAACAACTATCGAGACTTTCCCGAGGCAGCGTGAAGTGGAGATGGGAGTCAATGGTGGGGTGTCTGGTCTGAGTGATGGACTGGGCTACATCTAACACTCTCTGCAATTTCTTGCAGTCTTGGGCAAAGCTGTTCCCAAACCAGGCTGTGATGCAACCTACTGTAACATCACACTTTCTAGCTAGGTAAGAGTCCTTGGTGACATGCTGAATTTCCTCCGTCTCCTGAGGAAGTAGAGGCACTGGTGTGTATTTTTGGCTGTTGTTCAATGTGGTTGGTCCAGGACAGATTGTTGCTAATATTTACACAGATGATCTTGAAGCTCTCAACGTAGCGGGTACGTCGGAGCTCGGGGACGTCTCTTAGCGGCTCGTAACGCTAACGGCGGGTACTCGGGAAGACTCGCTAACGGCAAGTAAGCTCGGGAAGACTCGTGAAGATTTTGCAACATGTTGAAAAATGTCCACGAGAGCCCCGAGTAGCCATTACCGTAAATCTCCGAGTTCGAATCAGGGCAAACTCGGGAGAGCTCTTGGAATGAACTCGTAACATGGGACAGGGGTTTTAAGCTCTCATTTTCCTTCCTGTAATCAGTCTTGTCATAGTTACAGATCCGGCCCATCACAGCGGAGTCCTCTGCAAACTTGTAGATGGAGTTAGAGCAGAGTTTGGCTGCACAGTCATCGAGCACAAGTTGTGTAGTGAAGGGCTGGGAACCAATCTTTGTGGGGCACTGTTGAGAATTATTCTTTAGTTTAGCTTAGAGATACAGCACGGAAACAGGCCCTTCGGCCCACTGGGTCCGCGCCGGCCAGCGATCTCCGCACATTAACACTATCCTACACACACACTAGGGACAATTTTTACATTTACCAAGCCAATCAAGCGACAAACCTGCACGTCTTTGGAGCGTGGGTGGAAACCGAAGATCTCGGAGAAAACCCACGCGGTCACAGGAAGAACGTACAAACTCCGCACAGACAGCACCCGTAGTCGGGATCGAACCCGGGTCTCCGGCGCTGCAAGCTCTGTAGAGCAGCAACTCTACCGCTGCGCCACCGTGCCAGTTGTATTGTCAACTATTCACACTGATTGGGGTCTATGTGTCGGAAAAGTGAGGATCCAATGGCAGAGGAGGGTGCTCACCTTAAGCGTAGGAAGGCATTTGCTGCAGTATTTTGTGTCTCTCTAGGGTGCAAACCCTTAGTTTAGTTGAGAGATACAGCGTGGAAACAGGCCCATTGGCCCATGCCGACCAGCGATCACCCTGTACACTGGCCCCATCCAACACACTAGGGACAATTTACAATTTAATTTTTATCAAAGCCAATTAACCTACAAACCTGCATGTCTTTGGAGTGTGGGAGGAAACTGGAGCACTCGGAGAAAACCCATGCGGTTACGGGGAGAACGAACAAACTCCGTACAGGCGGCACCCGTAGTCAGGATCGAACCAGGGTCTCCAACGCTGTAAGGCAGTAACTCTACTGCAGCAGTACTGTCTCTTTACTTGCACTGTAACCAAACCTGAACCAATATTTCAACATTTTGTTTTCCGAATATGGGTTCGACAGAATAGTGCCAATACTTGCATGCTACTGCACAAGAAGCTATTCAGCCCATCAGATCCATGCAAGTTTATCAGAGCAGTCCCATTCCCCCGAGATTCTTCTCTCACTTATCTTTATGAATGAATGGATGGTTGATAATTTATCATGTGACGTGTCGCAGTGAGATTCCTTGCTTTGAATACACAAGGTATGCAAATAGTCGCCGCATATAGGGTGCCGACGGAGTTACAATGCTATCAACAAAAGGGGCCAATTAGCCGATCAATTTTGGAATGCGAGGGAAAACCAGAGCATCCTGGAGGAAATGATAACGAAGGAACTGCAGATGCTGGAGAATCGAGGGTACACAAAAGGCTGGAGAAACTCAGCGGGTGCAGCAGCATCTAAGGAGCGAAGGAGATAGGCGACGTTTCGGGTCGAGACCCTTCTTCGAAAGCCGTGTGGTCACAGAGAACATGCGATTAGATAGCTGCTGAGGTCAGGGTCAATGAGGAGGAAGGAGATGCAGACGCTGGTCTAAACCGAAGATAGACACAAAAAGCTGGAGTAACTCAGCGGGACAGGCAGCATCTCTGGAGAGAAGGAATGGGTGACGTTTCAGCTCGAGACCCTTCAGAAGAACCATTCTTTCTCTTCAGAGATACTTCCCGTCCCGCTGAGTTACTCCAACTTTTTGTGTCTATTTTAGGTCAGGATCAAGCCCAGGTCACTTGGGAAAGGGCTAAAGGAGCAGCACTATCCGCTGCATCAGTGTCCTTGTTTGACTGCCTTGGCGAAACCTGGTCTTCCACACTAATATTGGCCCAGATTTGCTGTCAGCATTGATGATTACACTTTCAGACATTCTGCGGAGTCTTAAACTAAAACCTAAAGCCATAGGGAGCTCAATACAGTGTGTATTTTCGATAAGGAAGCGAACAGGACAGAAGGAACTGCAGATGGGGGTTTAGTCTTAAAGGATTGGGCAGGCTAGATGCATGAACAATGATCCCGATGTTGGGAGAGTCCAGAACCAGGGGTCACAGTTTAAGGTTAAGGGGTAGGCCATTCAGGACTGAGATGAGGAAAAAAAAATTTCACCCAGAGAGTTGTGAATCTGTGGAATCAGAAGGCAGTGGAGGCCATTTTGCTGGATGTTTTCAAGAGGGAGTTAGAGTTAGCTCTTAGGGCTAAAGGAATCAAGGGATATAGGGAAAAAGCAGGATGGGGTACTGATTTTAGATGATCAGCTATGATCATAATGAATGGTGGTGCTGGCTCGAAGGGCCGAATGGCCCGCTCCTGCACCTATTTTTCTATGTTTCAACATTTCTAAACCGAAGGTAGGCACAAAATGCTGGACAGGCAGCATCTCTGGAGAAAAGGAATGGGTGACATTTCGGGTCGAGACCCCTCTTCAGTCTGAAGAAGGGTCTAGAACAGAAATGGAAACGTCACTCGTTCCTCCTCTCCAGAGATGCTGCCTGCCCCACTGAGTTACTCTAGCATTTTGTGTCTACCTTTGGGGTATAACCAGCATCTGCAGTTCCTTCCTACACATTTAGTCAGCATGTATGGATGGATACACAGAACAAAGAGGAATGGCTCGAGTTGTAAACATTTAGAAAGCAGCAGCCGAGAGAATCTCTGCTCTCTAAACATACAAGCGAATAAATGCGTGAAGAAATTTTACAGGAGAGTTTTGACACCATGTTAAATATTTAAGTTCCATGCAGTGTGGAATGAAAGCAGGAAAATGTTGTCCCTCGATGCAACATCCAACCACTTTGCCTCAGAATTAAATTAGGGATGAAGCCATCAACATGAATCAGTATGATTAAAGTGAAAGGCCTTTAATGAAAGGGTTGAAATAACCACCATTGGAGTCATTAACACTGCTCTACGAGGTTATAATGAAAATTGGTTAAATTGAGCAAAATACAGCTACATTAAGGGTAGACTTAAATATTATTAAAGACCCATTAATTATGAACTTTGTTGATTCTTATGAGGGACAAAGAATGCACATGCAAATGAATGACTACTGGAATATCCATGCAACAAGTAACCATAATGCTGTTAGTCCATTTATGTGGACTTATTCCTGGGAACAACAGTTATCTCAGTCACATAATACTTAAATATGAAGATTTTACCCCATTTACAAATGCTGTTTAGACATAGATTTACAAAATGCCAGAATATAACCAAGGACATGTTCCAGCTCCATGGAAAAATAGCCCAAGGCATAATCTTTCAGAAATATGACATTACGAGATAAGGAGATATTAAGCTGGTTAGGCAAGACATTGCTCATTTTTAGTTTAGAGATACAGCACGGAGACAGGCCCTTTGGCTCACTGAGTCCGCGCCGACCAGTGATCCCTGCACACTTACACTATCCGACACACACTAGGGACAATTTACAATCATACCAAGCCAATTAACGTACAAACCTGTACATCTTTGGATTGTGGGAGGAAACCAGAGATCCCCGGAGAAAACCCATGCAGGTTACAGGGAGAACGTACAAACTCCATAAAGACAGCACCCATGGTCAGGATCGAACCCGGGTCTTTGGCGCTGTAAGGCAGCAACTCTACCTCTGCGCCATCATGCGATACTTTTTTGCATATCTTTCATTCATTGTTCTTTATCTCTCCACATCACCGTCTATATCTCTCGTTTCCCTGATCCCTGACCAGTCTGAAGAAGGGTCTCGACCCGAAACGTCGCCTATCTCCTTCGCTCCTTAGATGCTGCTGCACCCGCTGAGTTTCTCCAGCCTTTTGTGTAACCATCATGCCACCAGTTGTTTTGAGACACGCCTTCACGGAGACACACTGAGATTCAGCGGGGTTTATGGATGGTTTTCCAGTTTGATGGCTAATGAAAAGGTCCGACATGAAGATCAACAGAAGAGACAAGGGCAAAACATTTAATGTGGTCTATTTGTACACTATGTTAAAGGCAGAGATATTTGGAATTTTGGATAGTAAGAGAATCAAGCAATAGGGGGCTTATGCAGAAAAGTGTTAAAAGATCAACAATAATGTTATTGAGAGATGGAGCTGGCACAAGGGCTGAATGGCCTCCTTCTGCTTCTACTTATTAGTTTTCAAGACTGCAAGATAGTCTTGAAAACTAATGACGTATGAAGAATTTAGACATAGGAAAATCTAAAGTGACAGAGCTAAGGATGACAAGGCTGCGAAGAGAGGAGATCACAAGGATGTCCAAGGAGATCAAATTAAGCAGCACAAATGGGGAGAACAGAGAGCAGAGTTTCCGGAGAGGAGAAGCCAACAGAAGAACATTGAAGTAGCAAAGTCTGGAGGGTGTGAACTTTGTGGTGAGGGGTGCAGGCAAGGGTTTTGATTATCATCGTATTAAACTGGAGGAAATAATCCATGCAATGTTTTGTCAAGGACTTGCTCTGAGAGTTCTGCCCCCTCTTGCTCATGGGCGGCACGGTGGCGTAGTTGTAGAACTGCTGCCTTACGGCGTCAGAGACCCGGGTTCGATCCTGACCACGGGTGCTCTCTGTACACTGTTTGCACGCTCTCCCCGTGACTGCGTGGGTTTACTCCGGGTGCTCCGGTTTCCACCCACACTCCAAAGATGTGAAGGTTTGTAGGTTAACTGGCCTCAATATAATTGTAAATTGCCCCAAGTGTCTGTAAGATAAGTGTTATGCCCCTGTCCCGCTTAGGAAACCTGAACGGAAGCCTCTGGAGACTTTGCGCCCCACCCAAGGTTTCCGTGTAGTTCACGGAGCTTTTTGTCCTCCGGCAACCACCTTCAACAGTCGGCTTCGACTAAAAAATGAACGATTTTTAAAACAGAAACCACTTTCGACCATTAGGGAGACTGACAAAAACCTCCGGGAGGTTTCCGTTCAGGTTTCCTAAGTGGGACAGGGGCATTATTGAGCTAGCCGGTATGGACTCCGTGGACTGAAGAATCTGCTTCTGCCTTGTATCTTTAAAGTCCAAAGCCTGAAAGTCCATTGTAACATTCAGCACTATAACATGTCCGTCATCAGTTTCCAGATTTTATTTTTTGTGCAACTCATCTGCAATTAAAACAATTCCAAAAAAAAAACAAACTGTTGGACGAACTCAGAAGGGTAAGCAACATCTGTGGAGGCAAAGACATGGTCAACATTATGGGTTGGGACCGAGGGTATAGAAGGTAGATAGCCAGTCTGGAAGGATGCCTACTGGCCATCTTTCATCTACTCTCTTAGTCATGATGCAGGGTTTGACATGAAACGCAACCATTACCTTGCCTCCGCAGATGTTGCTTGACCTACTGACATTCTCCATTTGTTTTTGTTTTGCACCAGATTGCAGCATCTGCAGTCACTCAAGTCTCCAACTCCTTCACTGAGCCCGCTAGGTTCCATTTCGCATATTTCGCATATAACTGTAGCAAGGAGAGGCCCGACAGTGCCATTCAATAAAACCATCACTGATCCTATGCCTCGTCCTATTTCCTGCCGCAGTAAATCAGACCAACCGGGGACAAGGAAATGTTTTCCAGACTGGTCCCCACCACAGCCCTGCCACAGCTTTTAGTTTAATTTACTTTATAGATACAGTGTAGAAACAGGCCCTTCGGCCCACCGAGTCCGTGCCGACCAGCGATCACTGCACACTAACAATATCCAACACACACCACGGACAATTTACAGTTTTGCTAAAGCCAATTAACCTACAAACCTGTACGTCTTTGGAAATGGCAAGCAACATCCAAGAAAGGAAACCGGGGGGAAATAAATGTCTTCAATGCTCATCGTCAAGGATTGTTAGTAGCAACACCACTGGCTAAGTCCTGAAAGGCATGGCCTTTAGATTGGGAAATGAACCCATAAGAGAAATGAACTTGAAGGCAGATACAAAATGCCGGGGTAAAGGGGCTGTCCCACTGTACAAGTTAATTCAAGAGCTCTCCTGAGTTAAAACAAAAAATCAAACTCGTGGTAAGTACGTAGAATGTACGGAGCGGGTACGTCGGAGCTCAGGACGTCTCTTTGTGGCTCGTAACGCTGACGTACTTGGGAAACGCGATAAGCTCGGGAAGACTCGTGAAGACTTTTCAACAGGTTGAAAAATGTCCACGAGAGCCACTAGTACCTACGAGCGGTTATTACCGCAATTCTCCGAGTTCGAATCAGGGGAAACTCGGGAGAATTAGCTCGTACAGTGGTTCAGCCCCATACCTCATCGCTGGAGAAGAGGAATAGATGAAGTTTTGGGTCGAGACCATTCTTCAGACTCCAGCATTTGTGTCTATCTTTGGTGTAAACCAACATCTGCAATGCCTTCCTACACAGGGAAATCAACTTACTTGACTTCATCGTACAAGGCCAATATCCATATCAGCAATGGTAGGAGTGACCAACGTACTATCTTTATAGAGACAAGTTCCTCCACCATACCCTGTCCATCTTCCATCTTGTGTGTCATTGCCATTATTAGGAATGGGGATGGCCAGAGCAGGGCTGGTGGCTCAAACCCATGTGTGCTCAAGGTGCTGTAGATCATTAGCTGTTTTTGTTTTTTTTAGTTTCAGAAATACAGCATGGAAACAGGCCCTTCGGCTCACCGAATCCCCGCACATTAATACCATCCTACACACACTAGGGACAATTTACATTTATACCAAGCCAGTTTACCTACAAACCTGTATGTCTTTGGAGTGGGGGAGGAGAGCGAAGATCTCGAAGAAAACCCACGCAGGTCACGGGGGGAGCGTACAGACAGTACCAGGATGGAACCCGGGTCTCTGGCGCTGTAAGGCAGCAACTCCACCGCTGCGCCACCGTGCAGAAGCGTCAACCATCAATCAGTAACCGCAAGATCTGGTGAAGCACCCGCTAGCATTATCATTCAACAACATTCCCATCCCCAATGCTGGCTGGGGCCACCATATGAGTGCTAAAGACAGATCTGAAATATTTGCGCTGCCACACAGCATCGGAGGTTTGGCTTCAATCCTGCCCTTGTGCACTACCTGCGTGGAGTTTTCACCCTGCGACTGAAAGGGATTCCTCCTACTTCCCAATGTGAGTGAGTTGGCAGGCAAGTTGGCAACTGGAATTTGCCCCCAGCGTGTAAGCGAGTGGTGGAATCTCGGGGGGAGTTGTAGAGAATATGGGAAGAATAAAAGCAAATGGGATTAATGTGGAAACAAAGAACTGCAGATGCTGGTTTACAAAAAAAATGGACGCTAAGCGCTGGAGTAACTCAGTGGGTCAGTCAGCATCTTTAGATTTTACTTCAGAGATACAGCATGGAAACAGGCCGTTCGGCCCACCCTGACCCATGGATCACCCCATACACGAGCACTATACTACACACAGGGGCAATTTACAATTTTACTGATGCCAATTAACCGACAAACCTGCACATCTTTGGAGTGTGGGAAGAAACCGGAGCACCCGGAGAAAACCCACGCAGGTCACGGGGAGAACGTACTAACTCCGTACAGGCAATACTCATAGTCAGGATCGAACCCGGGTCTCTGCGCTGTAAGGCAGCAACTCTACCGCTGCTCCACCGTGCCCCCCCTCTGGAGGATTAATGCAGGGTTAGTGTAAAATGGGTGGTTGATGGCTGGTTCAGATTCAATGGGTTTAATGGACCTCTGCTGCTACATCCCGCTGTAATACCACGACATATGGAGCCAGAAGTTGTGACTTAATGATCCTCCCACACCTTCCCACCATGGTACAAGCCAAAGATCAGCTACTTTACTTCATGTGAAGGGATCCTAAAGCAGGTTGAAGCAGCTGGAACAATGCACGGGTTGTATCGGGACCAGACAACACACTAGTCAGAACTAATGGGCCTGTCCCACTTCGGTGACTCTTCCGGCGATTGCCAGGGACTAGTTTTCAGGACCTGTCCCACTTGGCGATTTGTTTCGGCGACTGCCCGTGTCGTGTCGGTGTCGCCCAAAGATTTTGAACATTTGAAAATCCAGCGGCGACAAAAAAAATGTCGCGACGCTTGAACAAACGGCGCACGTCATACAAGTTTTTCGGTGACCTGATACGTCAGTCAATGATCCCAACTGTCGCCGGAAAAAATCGCCAAGTGGGACAGGCCCTTTAATGGAATTCACCTACGACAGGACCTACGTCCAGCTACGACAACAAAAATGTCGCCACAGCCGCAGATTTTTTTTTTTTAACGTGCTGAAAATGTTGCGGCAGTCGCCTGTAGTCGCCCAAGTGGGACAGGCCCATTAGTGTCCGCTTTTGAAAACCAGCATCTGGTTAATTCTTCTTTACAAAATACTTCTGCTTTGATCGAGTGAAACAAATCAGTCAGATTTCATGCCCGGACGTATAACTAAAGAAGCCAAACAATGTTACTGTGTGTGCACAGCTGTGATGGGCACAGAGAAAGGCGAATACGTGTATCCTTTGGGAACTGTGCCGAGAACTGAACACAGTGGCAACTCTTTCCTCCCACTTCAATGATCGGTGGAAGAGGAGGACAGAATGAGTTGAGAATGGAGGGAAGAGAAATACTTTCCCAATAGGCAGCTGCCATTCTCAGAGTGGCAACTGTTTAAAGAATTATTCATTCACGAGACACAAACACACCTGGCAAGCACTCCCAGCATTTATTATTCAATAGTAAAACACAAAGTGCTGGAGTAACTCGGCGGATCAGGCAGCATCTCTGGAGGACATGGATTGGCGACATTTCGAGACCGGACCCTCCGAAGACGGCAGAAGGGTCTAGACCCAAAACATCGCCTATCCATGACGTCACAAGGTGCTGCATGACCCGCTGGGTTCCTCCAGCACTTTGCGTTTTACTCAAGATTGCAGCACCTGCCGTTTCTCATATCTCCGTTAATAATGCAATGCTTGGCACAGGAGAGTCATGGTTTGATGCAGAAAAGTATCTAACCCACCACCCTCTTACTTTCAACAGCATCATCATTGTCGGATTATCTGCTGGCATCCTAGCTCTGATGAGATAACAACAGCTGAAACATTAACCGTTTCTCTATCCTCTGATGCTGTCAATGTGCAGCATTTTTACTTTCTATATCAGCATGCTGTGAGCCACCAATCACCAGCAACATAACTGAATTACAACCCAGCGGTATGAATATTGACTTCTCGAACTTCAAGTAACCCTTGCTTTCCCTCTCCCTCCCTCAGCCTAGTCCTCCAACTAGTTTCACTGTCCTCCTGATTAAATGTTGCTGATTGTATGCCTCGATGTCCCCTTCTCCTCAGCTAACAATGATCTGTTCTTCAGTTCCCTTGGAGCTTCGTCCCCTTTGATCTCTCGTTTTCACACCTTACCCTTCCACGTCAATCTTCTCTGCACCCTTTCCAGCTTAACAACATCCTCCCAGTAACAGGGTGACCAAAAATAAACACATACTCTAAATGTGGGTGGACAAAAATGCTGGAGAAACTCAGCGGGTGCCGCAGCTTCTATGGAGCGAAGGAAATAGGCAACGTTTCGGGCCGAAACCCTTCTTCAGACTCTAAATGTGGCTTGATTAATCTTGTACAATTGCAACTCGAGCTCCCAACTTCTTTACTCAATACTCTGAGCGATGAAGGCCAATGTGCCCATTTGACCACCCCATCTACAAGTGATGCTACTTTAAAGGAACTACGTACCTGCACTCCTAGATCCTAGATGTGTGAAATTTGGTCACCGTACTATGGGAAGTGTTTACACCAGAGTGTGCAGAAAGGTTTTAGAAGGATGTTGACGACATCGACGACTGCTTTGGTGTCACCTCCTGCACCCACACACAACTGACTGACTTCATCCATTTCACCACCAACTTCCATCCGGCACTCAAATACACCTGGACCATTTCCGACCTTTCCCTACCATTCCTTGACCTCACCATCTCTATTGCAGGTGATACACTCCTGACCGACAT
The DNA here is from genome assembly GCA_035221665.1 of Okamejei kenojei. Classification (NCBI taxonomy): domain Eukaryota; kingdom Metazoa; phylum Chordata; class Chondrichthyes; order Rajiformes; family Rajidae; genus Okamejei; species Okamejei kenojei. The sequence continues at coordinate 16,481,317 of CM069138.1, forward strand.
CCGACATCCACTACAAACCAACTGACTCCCACAGCTACCTGGACTACTCTTCCTCCCACCCTGCTTCCTGTAAGGACTCCATCCCCTATTCCCAATTCCTCCGTCTACGCCGCATCTGCTCCCAGGATGGGTTGTTCCACACCAGGTCATCACAAATGGCCTCATTCTTCAGAGAACGGGGATTCCCCTCCCCCTCTATAGATGAGGCTTGCACCAGGGTCTCCTCCATACCCCGCAACACTGTCCCCTCTCCCCATTCCCCCATTCGCAAACAGGGCAGAGTCCTCCTGGTCCTCACCTTTCACCCCACCAGCCGGCAAATACAACAGATAGTCCTCCGCCGGTTTCGCCACCTCCAACATGACCCCTCCACTCGCCACATCTTCCCACCTCCCCCCCTGTCTGCCTTCCGCAAAGACCGCTCCCTCCGCAACTCCCTTGTCAATTCTTCCCTTCCCTCCCGCTCTACCCCTTCCCCGGGCACTTTCCCTTGCAACTGCAAGAAATGCTACACTTGTCCCTTCACCTCCCCCCTCTACTGCTTTCAGGGACCCAAGCAGTCCTTCCAGGTCTGACAGAGGTTCACCTGCACCTCCTCCAACCTCATCTACTGCATCCGCTGCTCCAGATGCCGGATGATATAGATCGGTGAGACCAAGCGGAGGCTTGGCGATCATTTCGCCGAACACCTCCGCTCGGTTCCGCAATAACCAACCCGACCTCCCGGTGGCTCAGCACTTCAACTCCCCCTCCCATTCCGTATCCGACCTCTCGGTCCTGGGCCTCCTCCACGGCCAGAGTGAGCAACACCGCAAGTTGGAGGAACAGCACCTCATATTCCGCTTGGGGAGTCTGTATCCTTTGGGCTTGAACATTGAATTTTCTCAATTCTGTTAACCCTTACTGTCTCCTCCCCTTCCCACCTCTCCCTCAGCCCTCGGGCCCTGGCATTCCCTCTATCTCTATCTCCCTCCCCCACCCTAGTTGCACTAGCTTCTAATTTTCACACCACAAACAGCTTACAATGGCTTGTTCCCTTTAACATCGATACTTTTTTGCATATCTTTCATTCATTGTTTTTTATCTCTCCACATCACCGTCTATATCTCTCGTTTCCCTGATCCCTGACCAGTCTGAAGAAGGGTCTCGACCAGAAACGTCGCCTATCTCCTTCGCTCCTTAGATGCTGCTGCACCCGCTGAGTTTCTCCAGCCTTTTGTGCACTTTAGAAGAATGCTGCTGGGATTGGAAGGCTTGAGTTATATGGAGAGATTAGACAGATTAGGGTCAGTTTCCCAGGACAAAGAAGGCTAGCAGATGTCTTTATAAAGGTGTGTTTAAAATCATGAGGGGCATAACTAAGGTAGATGGACAGTCTTTCCCCCAGGGTAAAACTAGAGGGCCAATATTTAAGGTGAGAAGAGAAAGATTTCAACCCCCCCCCCCCGGGCAAATGTTTCACAGAGGATGGTGGGATTTGGAACAAACTGCCAAAGGAAGTGGAAGAGGCAGATGACAGTCAGCTAACAATGGCCTGTCTCCTTTATCATCGTTACTTTTTTGCATATCTTTCATTCATTTGTTCTACAGCGCCCTCCATAATGTTTGGGACAAAGAGCCATCATTTATTTATTTGCCTCTGTACTCCACAATTTGAGATTTGTAATAGAAAAAAATCACATGTGGTTAAAGTGCACATTGTCAGATTTTAATAAAGCCCATTTTTATACATTTTGGTTTCACCATGTAGAAATTACACTGTGTTTATACATAGTTCCCCCATTTCCGGGCACCATAATGTTGTGGACATATGGCTTCACAGACATTAGTAATTGCTCAGGTGTGTTAATTGCTTCCTTAATGCAGGTATAAGAGAGCTCTCAGCACCTAGTCGTTCCTCCAGTCTTTCCATCACCTTTGGAAACTTTTATTGCTGTTTATCAACATGAGGACCAAAGTTGTGCCAATGAAAGTCAAAGAAGCCATTATCAGATTGAGAGAAAGAATAAAACTGTTAAAGACATCAGCCAAACCTTAGGCTTTCCAAACTGTTTGGAACATCATTAAGAAGAAAGAGAGCACTGGTGAGCTCACTAATCGCAAAGGGACTGGCAGGCCAAGGAAGACCTCCACAGCTGATGACAGAAGAATTCTCTCTATAATAAAGAAAAATCCCCAAACACCTGTCCGACAGATCAGAAACTCTCTTCATGTGTGGATTTGTCAATAACCACTGTCTGCAGAACACTTCATGAACAGAAATACAGAGGCTACACTGCAAGATGCAAACCACTGGTTAGCCGCGAAAGTAGGATGGCCAGGTTACAGTTTGCCAAGAAGTACTTAAAAGAGCAACCACAGTTCTGGAAAAAGGTCTTGTTGACAGATGAGACGAAGATTAAAGGCCCCGTCCCACTTACGCGAGCTCGTCGTCGCGTTGAGGCGCATGGGCATCGTGTGGCCACGCGGGGCCAGTCCCACTGAGAAGCGCGGAGGGGTGTGGAGTTGTGCGCGATATTGCGCGGCGCTCTGGGATTTTGTACCGAATGAAATCTTCGCGCGCCACCGGCCCGTCGCGTAACTGATGGCCAAAGTGGGGAGACAGGCCCAAGACCCTGGCGCGACGCAACGTCTCACCTCCAACAGCAGCAGAAGCCATATAACCATATAACAATTACAGCACGGAAACAGGCCCTCTCGGCCCTTCCAGTCCGTGCCGACCATTTGTCAGGCAAACGATCGCCGAGCTCGGCCTGGGGCTCACGGCCGTTGCGGTCCGGATCCGCCCCCACTCCTACTCCCAGAGCGGGGCCAAGAAAATTGAAGACAGACACAAAATGCAGGAGTAACTCAGCGGGACCAGCAACATCTCTGGAGAGAAGGAATGGATGATGTTTCGGGTCAAGACCCTTCTTTCAGACTGAAGGGGGGGGGCGGGGGGGGGTCTTAGTTTCAAACATTATGGAGGGCACTGTATATCTTTGTCTATATCGCCGTCTGTATCTCTCGTTTCCCTGTCCCCTGACTCTCAGTCTGAAGAAGGGTCTTGACCCGAAACGTCTCCCTTTTCCCCCAGAGATGCGACCTGACTCTCTGAGTTGCTCCAGCTTTTTTTGTGTCTATCTTCGATTTAAACCAGCATCTGGTGTTCCTTCCTACACTCATCCAGAACAAGGGGTCACAGTTTAAGGATAAGGGGGAAATCTTTTAGGACCCAGATGAGAAAAACATTTTTCACACAGAGAGTGGTGAATCTCTGGAATTCTCTGCCACAGAAGGTAGTTGAGGCCACTTCATTGGCTATATTTAAGAGGGAGTTAGATGTGGCCATTGTGGCTAAAGGGATCAGGGGGTATGGAGAGAAGGCAGGTACAGGATACTGAGTTGGATGATCGGCCATGATCATATTGAATGGCGGTGCAGGCTCGAAGCGCTGAATGGCCTACTCCTGCACCTATTTTCTGTGTTTCTATGTTTCAACAGTCATTTGGACAGGTTCATGGAGAGGAAACGTTTGGGAGAAAGAGAGAAACATGGGGGGGGGAAAAGAGAGAAACATGGGGCCAGCTCAGTAAGGCATCTGGCTCGGCACGGACAAGTTGGCGCAAGGGCTGGTTTCTGTTCTGCACTCAATGACAATTTCTCTGTGTCCAAACGTCTATCCGCTCTCTTCCTGACAGACAGATGGGGATTCCCTTCATATTATTGCAGCAATCAGACCAAATCTGCTGAAGCAGAACACAAATATTTGTGGCATTGTAAACACAGTTCTGCCCAAAATCTAATTACTCACACATTTCTAGAAAGCTTTTATGATGCATATCTGTTGCAGAAGATAAATACATTATTTAATACAATAAATAAAAGATTCATTTAAAAAAATTCTAAAGATAATTTCAATATCTAAATATTTTACAACAGCAACAGGCACGCTAGATTATGTTCATAAAATCCTAAGGAATAGGAGTAAAATTAGGCCATTCAGCCCATCAAGTCTACTCCACCATTCAATCATAGCTGATCGATCCCTCCATCCTAACCCTATTCTCATGCCTTCTCCCTAGAACCTCTGACACCTGTACTAATCAAGAATCTATCTCTGCCTTAGAAATATCCACTGACTCTGCCTCCACAGCCTTCTGTGACAAAGAATTCCACAGATTCACCACCCTCTGACTAAAGGTATTTCTCCTCATCTTTCTTAAAGAATGTCTTTTAATTCTGATGCCATGACCTCTAGTCCGAGATTCTTCCACTAGTGGAAACATCCTCTCCACATCCACTCTATCCAACCCTATTCTGTATTTTTCAGAAGTCCCCCCTTCTTCTTCTAAACACCACCGAGTACAGGCCCAGTGCCGTCAAACGCTCATCATAGGTTAAACTACTAATTCCTGGGATCATTCTTGTAAACCTCCTCTGAACCCTCTCCAGCACATTCTTCCTCAGATACGGTTCCCAAAATTGCTCACATTATTCCAATTGCGGCCTCACACGGCCTTCTAGAGTCTCAACATCGGCTTGTACTCGCTAGAATTTAGAAGATTGAGGGGGGATCTTATAGAAATTTACAACATTCTTAAGGGGTTGGACAGGCTAGATGCAGGAAGATTGTTCCCGATGTTGGGGAAGTCCAGGACAAGGGGTCACAGTTTAAGGATAAGGGGGAAATCTTTTAGGACCGAGATGAGAAAAACATTTTTCACACAGAGAGTGGTGAATCTCTGGAATTCTCTGCCACAGAAGGTAGTTGGGGCCAGTTCATTGGCTATATTTAAGAGGGAGTTAGATGTGGCCTTTGTGGCTAAAGGGATCATGGGGTATGGAGAGAAGGCAGGTAAGGGATACCGAGTTGATCAGCCATGATCATATTGAATGGCGGTGCAGGTTCAAAGGGCCGAATGGCCTACTCCTGCACCTATTTTCTATGTTTCTATGTTTCTAACATTACATCTGTTTTTGTATTCAAGCCCTCTTGTTTTGGGTGGAATCTATTTTACTGCTTCACATTCTGCCTCAGTAAACATTATTTTTCAGAGTTGGAATCATACAACCCTTCAAAAGCAAGCCCTTTTACCCAACTCGTCCATGCCAGCTAATATGCCCCATCTACGTGAGTTCCATTTGCCCGTGTTTGCCCCATATTCTTCTGAAATTTTCCCATCATTGTTCTTGTCCTAATATCTTTAAATGTTGTTATTGCACTTGCCTCAACTACTTCCTCTGGTAGCTCTGGCATATATCCAGCACCCTGCTTGAAAAAGCTGTCCCTCTGGTTCCTAGATCTTTCCCCTCTCGCTTTACTTCCTCATTCCACAGGGGACTTTAGCGAGAAGAGTTCCATCAAAATGTCTTCTCCTGAATCACTGACCTAAAAAGTGGCAGATCTAGTCTCAAGGTCAACAGCTAATACAGGCGCTGGCTGGACCGTTGTAGGTATTGGGATCAAGAGCAGGAGTGTCTCCAGACTCCTCATGGCCCATTCTTAGTCACGCGTGTGATCAAAAATATGAAAAATTGTTGCGTATATCTCTTCTAATTCTGAAAGCATTACTGGTATATTGTTTTGAACCGTATATACAATTCATATTTTTTTCGAAGTTTATCAAGTGAAATATTTATGGTATGCTGACAATGTTTGACAATAGACAATAGGTGTAGGGGTAGGCCAATTTGGCCCTTCGAGCCAAAGGGTCGGCAGTCAAATATGACTGGTCATGTGTGACCTCACACGGAAGCATTTGTTTCCATAACTCAGTTTTATCTTACCAACTCTAGTGAATTTAAAAAAAGCTAAGAGTGTTCATATCTTTAGCAGACGTGCATTATAGTTCTGTAGGCAGGAAAATAGCAATGAATAAGGTTAATCTCTTACATGATTTTTTTTAATGCATTACTTCATGTGAGGCCACTAGGTAACGTGTATGACATTTTGGTTCACTTTCCAAAGAATGGCCCTCATTCGGGCAAATAAAACTCATTGGTGGCGAGTCGAGGGACTGCTGATTTGTCTGCCTTGGCTTGACAAGTGGACAACAAATGTGTGGCTCAGGTAGTTGACCACACCAACATTTTTCTTCAAGGGTCTATAACAGGCGTGGGGCTTTGACTCTATTTGTCATGTGTGCAACTGCCCAGTGAAAGTAACAGCACCAACCCTGGTCAGTAAATGACTTGAAGATTACTCACACCTATTGCCATGAGAACCTCTTGAAATGATCTCAAAATAATCATTGGTGATTGACCTCAATAGGTCAAGTCATTCTAACCCAAGGTGAATGCTGGACATGCGTCCATCTAAATACATATGGAACATTTATGTTATTTAAGTACATCGGAAAGATTTGGATTAGGTGTGGAGAGCACAATCTCAAAACCTGCATCTAGAACTAGAACACTTAGCGATGACCAAGAAAAAAACTTCAGCAAGGCTAGTTAGAAGCAGAGGTCGATAGAAGAAAAATGCAATCCAAAGGGCCTGTCCGACTTTCACGACCTAATTCACCACCTCTGCCGAGTTTGCTCTCGACTCATACTCGCAGCATGGTCGTCACAAGGTCGTAGGAGGTCGTAGGGAGGTTGTGATGCTAGTCGTAGGTACTCGTGGCTTCAAGTAGGTCGGGCCGTATTTTCTAGCCTGATGAAAATTGTTCACGAGTAAAAAAGGTCATAAATTAGGTTGTGAAAGTGGGACAGGCCGTTAATAGGTACGAGGCAAAAATCAAACAAGTAAGCAGTGATGCAATGGGAAAATACAGAATGCTACAGGCAAACAGCTAGGTTCAAATGTAGTGGATGTAGCTAGTGGATCGTAGAGAGTAAAAAAAAAGTTGGAACGAAGACTTTATACCAAAACAATTATTAAGTGTAGTTTTGAGAGTCAATTAAAGGGGGTACAACGCAGATACACCACGATGGGTGAAATTGTTGGGAATAGAGGCAAGAACTGGAGAGAAGATGACAGGTTTAAACTTCAGAAAGGTTTGGCAGAATTAAAGAGACTTTGACTGCTTTCACTGATTTGAGTCGGTGATGAGAGATTACTTAACGCCTGGATTAGGGGGGGTATTAGCTACAGGGAGAGGTTGGATTGTTTTCCAAACCCGATGAAGTGCATAAAATGATGAGAGGCAAAGATAGACAGTCCAAACCTTTTTCCCTCTGGATGGAAAAATTAAATACTAGAGACGTAGTTTTAAAAATGAGAGGGTCAAAGTTTAAAGGAGATGTACGGGGCAACTTTTTTTTTTTACACAGAGAGTAATAATTGCCTGGAACATGCTGCCGGGGGCAGTGTTTGAGGCAGATTCAATCGTGGCCTTTTAAGAGACTTTTGGATAGGTATATAGATATGCAGGGAATGGAAGGATATAGATTACGTGTAGACAGATAAGTGATGATCTTGGCATGTTTGGCACAGATATTATGGGCCGAAGGGCCTGTTCTTGTGCTGTACTGTTCTATGTTAAATTATTATTATTATTTTATTATTATTGAGAAACTGGGCTGGAAAGACTAGGTTCATCGATTGTTAAAAGAAACAATGCTGGATATTGATGCCATTGAAAGATGTGCCAGGGGAAATGGTTCAGGTAGAAACTATTGCAACTTCAAATTGAATGAACATTTCGGTCAGTGGAAGGTACAGAACCATAGGAAGGGTGCAGTGCGATGGTATTAATTTTGTCTTGCTCCACCTGAGAACAAAGAGACACAATAATCCGAATAACTTTCTTCCAAATCTTGGGGGTACTTTCAAATTATGAATGAAGTTTTGGGAATTGTTATCAGTGATATTTGGTTTTCCAGCTTATATTATCTGCATAGGGTTTTTGTTTGGATTAACGTGAGCCAAAGATTTCCACATGGATGTAAAAAACATTCATAAATGGCACTAAAGCCTATACGAAATTACGGGCGATGAAAAAATAACGTATCAGTATACTTGAGAAAATAAGTAAATGCTATTCTTATTGAAGAGTAAATACCAATGACATTTTAATATTAACATCTGTAGCTGATATAAATTGGGAAGACATTTATGGCATAAATCATACCCTGCTTTTAATGTTTCAGGGTGTTTCGAGGTACAGCATGGAAACAGGTCCTTTGGATCAACAAGTCCATGCCGACCATTGACAGTAGTTCTGTTATCCCACTTTCACATCCAATCTCTACACATTAGGGCAACTTACAGAGGGCCTACAAACCCACACGTCTTGGTGACGTGGGTGGAAACCGGAGCACCCGGAGGAAACCCACGCGGTAACAGGGAGAATGTGCAAACTCCACACGAACAGCACCCAAGGTCAGGATCGAACTCGGGTCCCTGCATTACATTGCAGCGTTAAGAGAAAATAAAAAGGTACGCTCCAATCCTGAATCAAACAAGTGATGTTGTAGTATGAATAAGATTAAGTTCAGATGCCTTTAGAGCATGTGCTCAGGCAAGATGCATGAGGAAATCCTTCAGTTCTTGAGTTGAAGCAGACTATAAGACGTGCTTTTTGCAGAATACAGAGCTTACAATTAAAGAAACATCAAATGTCATTTACAGTGGGGTCCATGTCATCAAGTTAAGTGCCATTTACACAGCTTCAATCAATTAAATGTTTCAAAAAGTATCCTTGCAATAACAAGAACATAATTTTGAAACATTTCCTCTCTTGAACCTACATCAGAGCATAATGGTATGTAGTCAAATAGGCTTCGGCTGATGACATGCTTTTGCTAAAGTACTCTTTCCAAAAAGGATTTAAAAATCCTATGCCATAATCAAACATATCTGGATGATAGTTTCAGATCTGCACACGTCAGGAGTTATGGGGCAAAGGCAGGACAATGGGGTTGCGAGGGATAGAATTGTGGAGTTGACTTGACGGGGCAAATGGTTTTATTCTGCTCCTAGAACGTATCGATGCTGATAGAGTCAGTAAAATAATACCAGTGACCCAAAAATTTCAAAAGGTATTTTTACGGAATAGGTTTTTCTAAGGGTGAAGGATTGCTTCAAACTTTGTTGGCTTGCAGTCGTGTTTGAAACTGCCAAGACACATAGATCAACCACGGCCAGACAGAAGCTTCCTGAGCTATTTTCCTAGTTGGACGAGTGCGAACAGCAACATCCAAACTCAAACCAATGGTTTATCTGCAATTGAGTTATTTCAGACTTTGGCTCCATCCTGAATTTTCTGCACATCAGTAGCAGTTGATTATTTGTCTACCTTTGGTCTTTTAAGTTTCAAAGTGAAAGGGGTCATAAATATCACGACATATTTCTCATTTTGTTATTCCTTTCGACATCACAAAAGCAACCATCAATTACAATCTTTCTTTAATATAAAGTAACAAAGGCAGGGACATCATTATTTCAAATGCTCAGTGTTTTGAGATGAAAATGACTTTTTTTAAGGTTTTTTTTAAAAAAAAGGAAGCCATCAGACTTGCAAATGTAATGTGACTTTTGGTTAACAGGGCGCTAGTTACAACATGATCAGATTATATCTTTGCAGGCAAAAAGTTATCAAAGCAAAGTATGTGTATGTGAGCAGATCTTGGGTACCAATACGGGTTAAGTTATTTTTAAACAGTGGTTTCAATTCAGCTTCAAATTCCAATAGGATATTTCTCATTTACATATTATGTTTCGTACTTAGGATGTAGGGAGAGAGACCACTCAGCCCATTGAGTCCATGCTGGTACTCAGAGCAATACCATCACTCCATTCCCTCACCTAGTTCCCTGCAGTGTACTCTCTCGTAAGCGCCCTAGCACCTATACTTGGGGAAATTTACAGTAGACCATTAGCCTGCCAACCCACACACCCTGGGGATGTTAGAGGAAACCAAAGCCTCAATGGATAACCAAAAACAGACACAAAATGCTGGAGTAACTCAGCGGGTCAGGCAGCTTCTCTGGGGAAAAGGAACTCCAGCTTTTTTGTGTCTATTATAGCGTACCTCCATTTGGAAAATACAGATGGATAAAATTCTGGTGTCCTGTACTTTGACTCGCTTTATACATAACTATATTGCTTAAACATGATACAGAAACAAGAAAGGCATGATTGCAGATCTAATGAAACACTGGAGCAAATACTAATTGCCATTAGCATTATGGCAGAATTTTGCACAAGGATTTCACCACAACCAGAGAGCAGTCCTGTACTACAATCTACCTCATCGGGGACCCGTGGGCAATCTTTGATCGGACTTTACTGGCTTTACCTTGCGCCAAAGCTTATTCCCTTATCATGTATCTGGTTGGCTAGCACGCAACAAAAGCTTTTCACGGTACCTCGGTTCATGTGACAATAAACTAAACTGATAAGTTGAGAATTAAAGAATGCACGAGGTTTAGGATCCTTGGAACTAATGCAAATACAAGAAGATATACACCAATGAGTCAACGATTTCTGGAGGGTGCTCAAAATAGTTTGCTGCAACAGGATATCCTGAAACTAACAAAAATATAACCCATGTGTTATTGTGTAATCTGTGTTAAGGGTGGCACTGTAGCTCTCTGGTTGAAAGAGCTGTCCTGCCTGACGTCTTGCAGCAACAGATCTATACCCCACAAGGCTTGGCTCTTCGAGTACAAATCCAAGAGAATTCTGCCTCTATTATCCTTCCAGCCAACGATGTAATACAAATGTAATACAGAAACAAGAAAGCCATGATTGCAATTCTAATGAAAACCTGGAGCAAATACTGATTGGTGTCAACAGAGTTTTGCCACGATTGTCACACAAGTTGAGGGTTAAAGGATGCGAGAGGTCTATGGAACAAACACAAATACAACAAGAAATCCAATTGGGTCAGTGTAGGAAGGAACTACAGATGCTGGTTTAGATCGAAGATGGACACGAATTGCTGGAGTAACTGAGCGGGACAGGCAGCATCTCTGGAGAGAAGGAATGGGTGACGTTTCGGGTCGAGTCCCTTCTTCAGACTCAAATTTTCCGATTGAGTCAGCCATTTCCGGAGAGTGCTCAAAGTAGTTTGCTGCAATGCAACGTGATGAAACTAACATAAATATTGCCCTTGTAACATTGTGTCATTTGGGTTAAGGGCGGCACTACAGCTAGTAGAACAGCTGCCTTGCGTCCGTAACGACCTGGGTTCAGTTCTGACCTGGCCTGCTCTTTGTGTGGAGTTTGCATGCTCTCTCCTTGACTGCGTAGGTTTTCCCGTAGGTTGGTCCAATTCCCTTCTGCATCCCAAAGACACGTGGATCGATGGGTCTGAAGCACGGCAAATTGTTTGTAGTTTGCGCGCGAGTGGTAGAATCCGGGGGAGTTAACGGGAACGCGGGGGGTGGGGATGGGTGGAAATAAAACATGGGATAAATGTAGGAGTACAAACAGCTGATCAATGGTCAGCATGGACTAAACGGGCTGAAGGGTGGACATGTCCCAATGACACAAATGAGCATGACGAATGGTGTGCGAGACATGGTTATATACATAGAAATAGGTGCAGCACTAGGCCATTCGGCCCTTCGAGCCAGCACCGCCATTCAATATGATCATGGCTGATTCTCCAAAATTAGTAGCCCTCTTCAGGTTTTTCCCCCCATATCCCTTGATTCCGTTAGCCCTAAGAGCTCTATCTAACTCTCTCTTAAAAACATCCAGCGAATTGGCTTCCACTGCCTTCTGTGCCAGAGAATTCCATAGATTCACGACTCACTCTCTGGGTGAAAAGTTTTTTTCTCATCTCAGGCCTAAATGGCCTACTCCTTATTCTTAAACTGTGACCCCTGGTTCTGTGGACTTAAATCTTATATCTTAAAGTGTTTCAAGATTCAAGAGAGTTTATTGTCACGTCTCCCTGATAGGACAATGACATTCTTGCTTTGTTTCAGCACAACAGAACATAGTAGGCATTGACTGCAAAACAGATCAGTGTGTCCATATACAGTGGCTTGCAAAAGTTTTCATACCCCTTGAACTTTTCCACATTTTGTCACGTTACAACCACAAACGTAAATGTATTTTATTGGGATTTTATGTGATAGACCAACACAAAGTGGCGCATAATTGTGAAGTGGAAGGAAAATGATACATGGTTTTCAAATATTTTTACAAATAAAAAACTGAAAAGTGTGGCGTGCAAAAGTATTCAGCCCCCTTTACTCTGATACCCCTAAATAAAATCCAGTGCAACCAATTGCCTTCAGAAATCACCTAATTAATAATTAGAGTCCACTTGTGTGTAATCTAATCTCAGTATAAATACAGCTGTTCTGTGATGGCCTCAGAGGTTTGTTAGAGAACATTAGTGAACAAACAGCATAATGAAGCCCAAGGAACACACCAGACAGGTCAGGGATAAAGTTGTGGAGAAGTTTAAAGCAGGGTTAGGTTATAAAAAAATAACCCAAGCTTTGAACATTTCACGGAGCCAGAAATAAAGGCTGTGGAGCTGATGAAATCTCTAAGTTACAACTATATATTGGAAGAATACGTCTGGCTGGCACTCATTCAAGATTTCGATCGATACGATACGATGGAACTTTATTTATCTCAGGAGGGAAATTGGTTTGCCAACAGACATGGACACATGAAATTAAAGTGACGAATAGAAAGGCCAGGAGTGGGGATGTGCAAAGAAATGGTGGGGGTGGGGGGGAAGGGGAGGTCAGTCTACCCCACCACAGACGGGGGAGGAGTTGTACATTTTGATAGCCACAGGGGAAAAAGGATTTCCTGTGGCATTCTGAGCTTCGTCTCTGATGCAAGAATCGGGCAACGAAGTAGGCTTTGTGGACGATGCAGGGGCCCCCAATGGGACACAGACCAGCTAAGAATGGCTAAGAACATGGCAGATGGAACATAATGTGGAAAGACATGCAATCACCCACAAAGGCTGAGTTTTCCTTTTAAAAATGGTGGGAGAATGGAAGGATATTATCAGGGCGGCCAACTCTCACGCTTTGAGCGCGAGAATAACGCAGTTCGACAAATTCTCACGCTGATCACAAATTTCTCACGCTCTGTCGTGAGAAATTCTGTGATCAACGAAAATTTCAAAACTCATATCAACTGCATGGGCCACGGGTGTTGGACGCAGAAGCAGCAGCGGCGGGGACAGATGAGGACGGGGAGCGGAGCTGGCGAGTGTTTGCCGGGCTGGTGAGTCGCCCACTGCAGCTCTGGCCATGGAGCAGCCTCAGTGCAAGAGTCCTGGGCCGTCAGAAGCGTTGCGCTGCTGCCGTGAGAGTCTCTGTGCCAAATGCGCCCAGGTTACCGGCATGGCTCAGGCTGCGGCTCAGTGCATCCTCAGAGGAGTCACTGTGGTGGATGTTTATGTTAAAACGTATTTTGTGTGTTTTGTTACTTTTTTTAAATGGTATGACTATGGGAAATCAAATTCCTCGTATGTTGCAAAACACATATGGCTCAGAAAGTATGATTACGATTATGATTAAGCACAAAATTAGCTTATAAGGATGCTCGCTGGTCAGTGTGGAATCGATGAGACAAGAGCCCATTTCTGCTCTGTATGATTCAATGAAACTGTGGGCAGCAATGACTGGAACAGCTACAAAAATAAAGAGAATGGATAAAAATGTTGGAATGGATATCAAAATCCACCCAATTTTCTTACAATAATATTAGGGAGGAAAAGTGCGGTCAGGTTCAAAAAAGGTCACCAAAAAAACAGATCCTCACAATACGCAACTGGAAGTGAAGTGGCGGGCCTGTTGAATGATTGCTTTGTTGCTATATTAATAGCAGAGAGAGGATAACACTCTGGACATTTGGAGATAATTAATTGAATTGGGCACAGGGAATTGCCAGTAATAACAAACAAATCAGTGGCTAAGCTGCAGCAAGTGGGTAGCGGGGACATCGGGCTCCAATTGCAGCGAGCCCTGTTAGGTTGTAACTAGTGGGCTCACAGCAGAATTTTTTTGGGGTCACAACCGTTTATGAATAGTTTCCAAAATTGCTGGCTGAGAGCCTTACTTCTTCACCTCGGTAAAATACATGCACCCTTCTCCCTTTCCCCACATTTCCTGATGTCCACTCCCCATAAATTCCTGACAATATCCTGGATCTCTACGGGCTGTCCCAATGTCTGACTGAAGTCTTCTGCCCAGAGAAACTAACGTGTAGAGTAGATTTTTATAGCTTGCTTTTTTTTTTGATTGGCAGCAGTAGAGTAGCTGCCTAACCGCGCCAGAAACCCGGGTTCCGTCCCGACAACGGGTGCCGTCTGAATGGAGTTTGCACGTTCCCCGTGACCCGCGTGAGTTTTCCCTGGGTGCTCCAGTTTCCTCCCACACTCCAAAGACGTACAGGTTTGTAGACGAATTGGCTTGGTAAAATTGTAAATTGTCCTTAGTGTGTGTAGGATAGTGTTAGTGTGCGGGGGTCGCTGGTCGGTGCAGACTCGGTGGGCCGAAGTATCAGTTTCAGCGCTGTATCTCTAAACTAATTACATTAATAACTACATTTTTGGCAATGCCATGGCACCCCTAGGAAGGAGGTTGGACACGAGGGGGGGGGGTTGCAGAACTTAAAAACTGTGTAGTACAGGTATATAGTTCACTGAAAGTGGCGACACAGAGAGACAAGATTGGTGATGATGGCATTTGGCCCCACTTGGTTTCATAGTTCTGGGCAATAGTTGGGGTATCGTGTTAGGAATGTGCCCAACGTTGCTCGGACTACACGTGGAGTATCATGTGCATTTCTGGTTGCTAAGCGATAGGAAGAATGTCATTAAGCAGGAAGGGGTGAAAAATGATCCACAAGGGTGTTACTTTAATTGGAGTGCTCAAATTATAAGAAAAACTGGGTGGGTGCAATAACAAGGAAGTGTAAATGCTGGCTTCCACGGAAGATAGACATAAAATGCTGGAGTACGCAGCCAGTCAGGCAGCATCCCTGGAGAACATGGACGGGTGCCGTGGACGGATGCCAGACCGGCTGAGTGGGCGGGTTTTCTCTGGGTGTTCCGGTTTCTTCCCACTTTCCAAAGGTGCATGTTTTCAGGTTAATTGGCTTCTGGAAATTGCCCCTAGTGTGTAGGATGCAAAACTGGGATAACTAGTGTATGGGTGATCAATGGTCAGCGTGGACTCGGCGGGGCAAAGGGCCGGTTTCCACGCTGTAACTCTGAACTCGACCAGGTTGACAGCATTGCCCAGGTGGAAGTACTTAATCGCAAGGAGATTTTTTAACAAGTTGCGTGAGTTGGCAAAAATGTGACAAATGAATTTGGCAAAAATATAAGCAAATGCACGAACATCCTTCTTGGACCTCTAAGACCTGGAGAATACTTTACAATCTGTTGGAAACTAGAAGAGTGATTTGGGGGAATCAATGTACAGGAGTCATTGAAATGTCACGGACAGGTGTGGAATTCAAAGGCTAAGACAATATGAACCTTTAGAGTAAAATTCGTGCAAAAGCTACACAAAGCCTAGCTAAATCACACCTCAAGTGCCAGTTGTTGCTCTGACCTTAGGATAGATACATGACTACATCACTGCATTATCAGATTGACGACAGGATTTCATTATTGTGTGAGGGATTGCACAATTTAAGATGATGTTGAATTACAAGTGTTTAATTATCATATGTACTAACAATGGAGCAATGACATTTTTTGCTTGCCGCAGCTCGACAGGCTTATTAACATTACAACACATAAATAAATGTACAATAATCAATAGCACAATTACTTAATTATCAGTAATGCTTAAGGTCGGCACGGTGGCTCAGCGGTAGTTGCTGCCGTACAGCGCCGGAGACCCGGGTCTGTACGTTCTCCCCGGGACCTGCGTGGGTTTTCTCCATAGATAGAAACATAGAAAATAGGTGCAGGAGGAGGCCATTCGGCCCTTCGAGCCAGCACCGCCATTCATTGTGATCATGGCTGATCGTCCGCTATTAATAACCCGTGCCTGCCTTCTCCCCATATCCCTTGACTCCACATCCATGATCTTCGATTTCCTCCCACACTCCAAAGGCATGAAGGTTTGTAGGTTAATTGGCTTGGTATAAATGTCAATTGTCCCGAATGTGTGTAGGATAGCGTTAACGTGCGGGGATCGCTGGTCGGCGCGGACTCGGTGGGCCGAAGGGCCTGTTTCCGCGTTGTATCTCTACACTAAACTAAACTAGGCAGCCAGACTGTAATAGTGCAAAACCAAAGTCCGTAGTGCAACCTAAACAAAGTCCATAGAAGATCATAGTTGCGGAGGTGGTGGTTAGTGTCGTGCACTGTTCTAAATCCTGACTGTTGCTGGGAAGGAACTGCTCTTCAACCTACACGATGATGATATTAAAAAGAGACGATTTCTGCTGGCTGGAAACCTCTCGAGACTTGAGAGAAGAGCCTAAACATTGGTTTGGTAGTAACCAAAACACAATTCTATACAGTAAGAGAGGGAAGAGTTTGAAACTCATATGTACAAGCAGGAATTCATGTTAGCCCACTTGTTATTTATGGAGGAAAGGGCCAACGATATGGAGTTAAGACATATACAAAATATGTCTGAAGAACCGAAACGTCACCCTTTCCTTCTCTCCAGAGATGTTGCCTGTCCCACTGAGTTACTCCAGCTTTTTGCGTCTACCTTCAGTTTAAACCAACATCTGCAGTTCCCTCTTACACACATATCTAAAACAATCCGTTTCATGTTGGAACATGCCTGCCTCCATTATTTCCATGTATTCTACCAGATAAGACAAAGCAAATTCTCTGATCCCGTCAGTCGTTGAATACATGCCTATCACACGCATAGAACACGCCCCGTACTGGTGTACCGTGACCTGCCGTTTGAATTACTGGATTAGCTGCCAGAAGCCAGAGTCAATGATCCAGAGATACGAGTTTTCATCTCCATGGTAGCTGGGAACTTAAACACAGCTGGAGCTTTAAAAATGCTAGTCTCAATAACAACGACCATGGAACTCCTAGATTATCACTAAAATCCCAGCCAGCTTCCGCCGATGGTCCAACAGGTGAGGAAAATTCCCATTCCCACCCAATCTGGTCTAGAGGTGACTACAGGCTCATCAAAGTTGTTGACTCATAAATGCATCCTCAGTGAAGAGATCATTGGGGGTGGAGAATAATTTAGTTTGAAGAAGGGTCTCGACCCGAAACATCACCAATTCCTTCTCTCCAGAGATGCTGCCTGCCCCGCTGAGTTACTGCAGCTTTTTTTAAACCAGCATCTGCCGTTCCTTCCGACACATAATAATTTAGTTTAGCTTAAAGATACAATGCAGAAACAGGCCCTTCAGCCCACCAAGTCCGCACCAACCAGCGCATACTAACACTGCCCGACACACACTGTGGGCAATTTATAATTTTACCAAAGCCAATTAACCTAGAAATCGGTACGTCTTTGGAGTGTGGGAGGAAACCGGAGCACCTGGAGAAAACCCACGCAGGTTCCGGGGAGACAGCACCCATAGACAGGATCGAACCCAGGTCGCTGGCGCCGCAGGCAGCAACTCTACCACTGTGCCACCGTGCGGCCATTACAACGCCTATGTCCTGTGAGTGGAAAATGAAAGATATAATTTATAACCAGCAAATGTTGGAAGTGATGAAAGTAATTTTAATTCTCTTGATAACCAAATGGGACAATCTGGTACCCTGCCCTACAAATACAACTGGTTATTTTAAGCATTAGATTTACATTAAAGTAAATTGGAATGATCACATCTATTCTGTAAGAGTGGAAAGAAACTGAAGGAAAATGAACAAATTGGATTTTATAAAATATTTCACAACCGTACAATATTATTCGGGGTGGCACAGTGGCAGGGTTGCTGCCTTACAGTGCAGAGTTCATGGTTCGATCCCGACTACAGGTGATGTCTGTACGGAGTTTGTCCGTTCTCCCCGTGACCGCGTGGGTTTTCTCCGGGTGCTCCGGTAACCTACCACACTGGCTTTGGTAAAATTGTAAAAATTGTCCCTAGTGTGCGTAGGATAGTGTTAGTGTACGGGGTGATCACTGGTGGGCGCGGACTCAGCGGGCTGTTTCCGCGCTGTATCACTAAAGTCTAATCACAGGATGGTTCACAGCCAAAGCACGACTGATGCGAGGGACAGTGCCAGCCCGCTTGCGTTCCACAAAGTCTCGCGTACAAAAACAACGGAATCAAAATACAGACCAAGCAGATGATCAGCAATACTCCCCAACTCTTTCTGCAGTCGCTGGGATATTTTACAACGGTCTAAGATGAATGTGATTTTGATTCAATGTCGTATCTGAAAGATGGGCTTCCTCATCTTGGCACCGAGATAGCAAGATGATAGCCTGTTTCAATGGCCAGCAGTTATATTGTCACCCATTGGATTTATCTACGATTGCGATCAGGAAGTGGGAGGACTTAGGCTAATTTAACACATACTTTTGCAAATTGTATAAAAATTAAGAATTTCTGAATTTCTGAGATTTTTAGAACAACTTCCGAAGTTATTAATACTAAATTGGATCCGGACTCAAAATTAATAATACTTGGAATATCAGAACAAAGTTTAACTCTTACAACAAGTCAAAGAAATTTCCTAGATTACAGTATAATAATTGGGAAGAAATTAATATTAAAATTTTGGAAAGGCCCTATATCCCCCACAATTAAAATGTGGATTACGGAAATGTCAGAGACCCTACACCTGGAAAGAATCAGATTTGCCCTAATGGACAAACAAGAAGTTTTCGTTGGAACTCCTAGATTATCATTAAAATCCCAGCCAGCTTCCGCCGATGGTCCAACAGGTGAGGAAAACTGCAATTCCCATCCAATCTGGTCTAGAGGCGACTACAGGCTCATCAGCACATCCTCAGTGAAGAGGTCACTGCGGGTGGACAATCATTCAGTTTGAAGAAGGGTCTCGACCCGAAATGTCACCGATTCCTTCTCTCCAGAGGTGCTACCTGTACCAGAGTTGAGGTCAGACCCTGGATACCTTTTATCTGGTGAAGAGATGTAGCTGTGTAATGGAGATGAGGTTACCTTCCACTCCCTGTGACCACTTGGTGGTTATCCAATGTGCTTTTGTCTCAGTTGGCTGGATGGATGGATGCTAATTGTAGTTTCCCATGTGGAGCAAAGGGGTGATGGGACTTCAGTCGGGGTGGCCTCTACTCTCTGCTGATAGCCTGATGGAGGAGGTGATCTGGGTCCATGGCACGGCGAGATAGTGCCAGAGTTGCTGCTTGCCTTCGGATCCCTTCAGGTGGAATACCTGCATATATAGGGAGCTGCTCGACTGGAGTAGGTTGAAGGCACCCAGTGATGGTGCGCACGGTGCTGTTCAGGCTCGTGTCTACCAGGCTAGTATGTCTACTCCTACTCCATAAGTGTGCGCAGTATTCAGCTGGGGCATACACAAGAGCTAACAACCATCAGGCACTTGAACACGACACAAGATTAACCTCTGCAAATATGAACTTCTATACGCTGTTTTTAGTTGCATTATAGACTTTGGAGTTTTTTTAAATTAGTATTACAGTTATTAATTTATTGAATTTCTTGCAATTATTGTATTTTAACTACGTGTCATTGCACTTACAGGGCTGTCAAGCTGCTGCAAGTGATAGCCCTGTCCCACAGTACGAGTTCTTTCAAACTCGTGGTAAGCACGGAGAATGAACGTAGCGGGTACGTCGGAGCTCGGGGGCGTCTCTTAGTGCTAACGACAGGTACTCGGGAAGACTCGCTAACAGCAGGTACTCGGGAAGACTCGCTAACGGCAAGTAAGCTTGGGAAGACTCGTGAAGATTTTACAACATGTTGCAAAATGTCCACGAGAGCCCCGAGTACCGACGAGTGGCCGTTACCGTAAATCTCCGAGTTCGAATCAGGGCAAACTCGGGAGAGCTCTTGGAATGAACGTGTACCGTGGGACAGGGGTTTAAGAATTTAATTGTCTGCACAAATAGCAATTAAACACTCTTGAACTAAATTGTGGTAACGACAAAGTGGAGTAGCATGGTTTGGTATTGTATTGTATATCTTTATTATCATTTTCCTGAGTACTTACATACCCAGAGGAAACGAAAAAACGTTGCTCAACCAGTGTCCATTCAGTGTGCGGTAAAAAATAAATTGAAATAAAAATAAAAATACATATATCATGAGTTCCAATCGGCAGCAGCGCGACAATGGCTCTGCTTCAGTGTGTCCAGGTTGGTGGTTGGTGCGCGATACTTTGGCAGGGGGCAAAGTCCGTTTATCAGTCTAATTGCCTGCGGGAAGAAGCTGAGGAGCATCCTGCTGGTTTTGCAGCTGATGCTCCTGTACCTCTTCCCAGATGGCAGGATGGAGAATATGTGATGCGATGGGTGGTAGGGGTCTTTGATGATGGAGATGGCTCTGCTGATACATCTCTTCCTGTATATGTCCAGCAATAAAGGGAGTGGAGCACCAATAATCTGCTGGCGGTCTTCACAATCCTGTCCAGTTGGTGCCGTTCGTACGCCTTGCAGCTCCCGAACCAGGAAGTGATGCCGTAGGTTAATGTGCTCTCGATTGTCCCCCTATAAAAAGTTCGTAGGTGTGCAGTGGGGAGACCTGCTTTCCGTAGTCTTCGGAGAGGGTGTAGTCGCTGCTGGGCTCTCTTGACCAGTGCTGTGGTGTTGGTCGTGGACGTCAGGTCATCTGACAGGTGGAGTCCTAGGAACTTCACACTGCTGACCCTTTCCGCATCAGCTCCATCGATGTGCAGAGGTGTATGGCGTTGTTTTCCCGCCCTCCTGAAGTCAACCACCATCTCCTTCGTTTTTCCCACGTTGAGAATGAGGTTGTGGGATTTGCACCATCCTGTGAGCAGCTCCACCTCCATCCTGTACGCTGACTCATCATTGTCACTGATGAGACCCACCACTGTTGTGTCGTCAGCGAACTTGTTGATGAAGTTGTTGTTGAGTCTAGCAGTACAGTTGTGCGTAAGCAGACTAAACAGCAGGGGGCTTAGGACACAGCCTTGGGGCGAGCCAGTGCTCACGGCTATGGTTTTTGATGTCCTACTGCCCACTCTGACTGTCTGCTGCCATTGCGATAGAAAGTTCAGGACTCAGTTACATGTGCCAGCATCAACCCCCAATAACTCCAACTTCTCCACCAGCTGCTGCGGAATGATTGTGTTAAAAGCAGAGCTGAAGTCTATGAAGAGGATCCTGGCATAAGTATTTTTCCGATCAAGGTGTGGCAGTACGAGGTTCAGTGTTGTTGAGACTGCATCCTCTGTGGATCGGTTGGCTCTGTAGGCGAACTGCAGTGGGTCTAGGTGAGCAGGTTGGCTATTTTTGATATGCTGCATAACCAGTCGCTCAAAACACTTCATTACCATGGGTGTTAGAGCCGCTGGTCGAAAGTCATGATGGCAGGCTGGGTTTGGTTTCTTCGGGACAGGAACGATGGTGGCACTCTTAAGACAGTTGGGCACTACTGCCTGGCTGAGCGAGGTGTTAAAAATGTCTGTGAAGACATCTTTCAGTTGCAGGAGGAAACTGGTTTAGGAGGAAACAGCAATTTCCCATGACGGAGACTTATTGTTGAAAAATGGGCAAAGTAATAAAGCCAACCTGCTGGACGTTCCTCCCGACATCATATTCACAATTATTTAAAGCGTTTGATTCTGGTAAAATTAACTCTTGTCGTTTCCTCTCCTATAACTATAATCTACTATAGAACTACGATACCCATATCTGATGTATCAAAGAAAATGTATTTGGCCCATCAAATCTGTGCTAGTTGAGTTACCCAGCTAGAGGTCTTGCAGCAACAGGTCTGTAATCAGCAAGTCATGGTTCTTCAGGTACAAATCCAAGTGCCGCTTGGATGCGGCAGAGAATTCTGCCGATATTATTCTTCCAAGCACAACTTCACTTCCGCTCTGATCCTTTTACAATACACCAAGTGAAGAGACGCAGCATAGTAAAACTAGCAGTGCCTCGAGCCAAACTACTCCAGTAGAACACTGGCGTCTACCCAACAATGTGCAAAAAATGCCCAGGCGTGTTGTCTTCACAAAGAAACCTTCATCTAATCTGATTAATTACCAGTCTACTCATTCGGCAGCAAAGTGATAAACGGTGTGATTCTCAATGCTTTCAAGCAAGCCTGATGGCCCTTGTGGCTAAGGGGATCAGGGGGTACGGAGAGAAGGCAGGTACGGGATACTGAGTTGGATGATCAGCCATGATCATATTGAATGGCGGTGCAGGCTCGAAGGGCCGAATGGCCTACGCCTGCACCTATTTTCTATGTTTCTATGTTTCTAGGAGTTTTTTCAGATATAATCTGTTCACTAGTGTCCAGTTTGGCCGGGCCCACTTGGCACCAGGCCACATCTCAACCTTGGTCCAAACATGGATCAAAGGGGTGAATTCCAGAAGCAAGGTGGGATTCACAGCCCTTGCTACCAAGACCAAAGAGCCTGTTGCTGCACTCTGACTCTCAAGATGGGATAAAAGGCCTGTCCCACTTTCCCGAGTTACTCACGCATTCTCCCGAGTTTTCCCCTCGATTCAAACTCAGAGAACGCCCGTAGCGAGTCCGTAGGAGTACGTGGATATATCGTAACGGCTCGTTATTGCCAGCTGTAGGTACTCGGGGCATCAAGTAAGTCGGGACGTTTTTTTCAGCATGTTGAAAATGCCCACGAGTAAAACAAATAGCCCCGAGTACCTACGGCTGGCACCTCCGAGTTTGAATCAAGAGGAAAACTCAGGAGAATTCGTGAGTAACTCGGGAAAGTGGGACAGGCCCTTAAAAGTGCAAATCTTCAGATGTAGGGAGGGCTGCAGAAGCTGGTTTAAACCGAAGACAGTGACTCAAAAAGCTGGAGTAACTCGGCGGGTCAGGCAGCATCTCTGGAGAGAAGGAATAGGTGACGTTTCGGGTCGTTTCAGTGTGAAGAAGGGTCTCGACCCGAAACGTCACCTATTTACTTCCTCCAGAGATGCTGCCTGACCCACTGAGTTACTCCAGCACTTTGTGCAAATCTTTACGCTCGGATTGGAGCTTTCTTGCACAGGGTTCACGCCTTACTCAAGCAAAACACAAAGTGCTGGAGGAACTCAGCAACGCATTCCAGTGTCTGTAGGCATTTTCCAATGGGGACAATTCTTCAGACTAAAGACCTGCTGCTTGGTGCACTTAAACTGTCCATTTGTCTTAGTCGTCAGTCTCCCTTATATTAGCTTTGTTTATAATTTATCAGTTAGAATCAAAAATAATTGCTTGACACCATGCCGTGAACCATAGAATTCCTCAACTATTTGTAAATTACTAATTATTCTGCTTCAATCCCCTGCCATCCCTGGAGGTATCCATGCACACTTCCTTTGGTTAAGTGGCCACGTCAGCCAGAATATCAGATATCCAAAAGCCGTTCGATGATTAGAAGGTTGGGCAATGATCCTTTTTTTTTTTCGACACACTCCCTGTCATTTGAGTTTCCTTGCAAGAGCCTAGAGTTATCTAGGGAAAGACGGTACGGTGGCGCAGCGGTAGAGTTGCTGCCTTGCAACGCCAGAGTCCCGGGTTCGATCCTGACCATGTCCGCTGTCCATACGGAGCTTATACATTCTCCCAGTGAACGCATGGGTTTTCTCCGGTTGCTCCAGTTTCTTCCCACACACCAAAGGCGTGCAAGTTCGGGGGGAGGTTAATTTTCAGATTTTCAGTAAATATTGTAAAATTGTCCTTGATGTGCAGGATAGTGTTAGCGTGCGGGGATCGCTGGTCGGCGCAGGCTCGGAGTGTGGCAGGGCCTGCTTCCACCTTGTATCTCTAATCCAAACAATGAGTATAGACGTACAGGAGCACACAGAGGCCCTTCGTAAGCAAAGGGAGGAGCAGAACATCAATTACCCACTTGCCTTGTCAAGCTGCTCCAGCTTGCTCTGTGGAGGGGACTGCAGTTCCCACATTGACCTCACGAGCCATCCGAGAAGCCACAAAAACTATAGTGGGAGCAAGTCAACTTTCGTCATTGCAACAGTCGAAGACGAGGACGATGGCGTACGTTCCGTTGTTTTTATGGACTCTCAGGTGGCTTGAGTCCAATCCTGACTTCAAAAGTTCTTCGGCATTCCGGACAGATAATTCCAACGGCAGATGGGGCTTTGGTTGTTGCCGCCTCTCTTTCCATTTTCTTCTCTTCTCTTCTAATTCTGCGCATCTCTTAGCTTCGATGGTCGCTGTTCCTTCTTGGATGATGGTTGGCCAGAGTTTCCTGTCCTTGGCATTGGTTTGAATACTGCTACCGAAAAAGGTTCCTGCTTCTGGCCAAAGTTGAGCGATTGAATCCAAATTGTATTCACCGCTTCCGTGCCGGTTCTTGACTAGGAGCTTGCATCCATCACGTGTCCTGCTCCCGTCGGCCTTCCCCGATCGCCAAAAGTCTTGAGAAGTTTTGTGCTGCTCACACAACACAGATGCCCGTGCGTGCGTTTGTTTAATGTGTACTTGATGTTGCACTCCCAAGTTCGGGGAAATCTGCT
The DNA here is from genome assembly GCA_035221665.1 of Okamejei kenojei. Taxonomy (NCBI): domain Eukaryota; kingdom Metazoa; phylum Chordata; class Chondrichthyes; order Rajiformes; family Rajidae; genus Okamejei; species Okamejei kenojei. The sequence goes on from CM069138.1 coordinate 16,505,809, forward strand.
GCCCTTACAAGTTCTAACCAATATGGGACTTCAGACTCAGCCCACGTGGGGGAAAAAAAATAATAGATCTTGCTGGCTTCCAAGTGTAGGAAGGAACTGCAGATGCTGGTTTACACGAAAGATAGACACAAAATGCTGGAGTAACTCAGCGGGTCAGGCAGCATCTCTGGAGCAAAGGAATAGGTGATGTTTTGGGTCGAGACCCTTCTTCAGACTGAGAGGCAGGGGAGAGGGGAACTAGAGGTTCAGACAAAATCAGAGCCAGCACCGATGACCAAGGAAAGGTGGAGCCCACAATGATCCATTGTTGGCTGTGGAAGAGGTGATAACGACGAGATACGACAGTGAAACTAGCAGGATGACTAGGCTGGGGGAGGGACAGAGGGACAGAGGGACAGAGGGACAGAGGGACAGAGGGACAGAGGGACAGAGGGACAGAGGGACAGAGGGACAGAGGGACAGAGGGACAGAGTGCAAAGGTTACTTGATATTAGAGCAATCAATGATTATACTGTTGGGTTGTAAGTTGCCACAAGCGAAATTTGAGGTGCTGTTACTCCAATTTGCGTGTGGCCTCGCCCTGACTGTGGAGCTGACCCAGGAGAGAAGTGTCAGTGTGGGAATGGGAAGGGGAGTTAAAATGGTTGTCAAGCAGGTTCCACTTTGAATTCTCCATCTATGTCCAACATTAATAATAAAAAGCTCTTTCTGGTGCGATGTCGTTTCTTCTGCCAGAGGAATCCACTTTCACCACTGAAACAAGCCTGCAGGTGACACATGCAGAAGCCAGGCACACAGGCAATGTGATTGTTAATGCCCAATAGCACATACTGTATATTGGATCGTGGTAATGGGCGATTTCAAAGCTTCAGGGTCTTTTTGTTGGTTTTGGATAACAAAAATCGACACTCAAATGAAACTTACAGCCAGCAGAATAATCACACATCACAGACGTGGGATTAGGTTAATAAGAGAGGGGGAAGCCAGAGCCAGTCTGTTGCCAGAAAAATCAGAAATAGGTCACAGAAGTGCTTGAAGCACTGTACAATTAAACAAGCTCTTAAACCTCTTCAAGTGCAGTCATATTTGTTCGCTTGCAGCAATGGAAAGTTTGATTTGCCGGCTAATGGCGCGTGCGACACAGCTCGCTACCAGTCCGAAACCGGAGAAGGCCGGTTTCCAGTGAGGCGTGACCTGCTACACAAGGTCCTGTGTCTCTTCGCTTTGGCCGTGCCCCCCCCCCCCCCCCCAGCGCATCGTAAACCCAGAGCAAACAGTATGCTGTCCTTCGGGGTGCCTCACGTTCGACTAAAGGCCGTCTAGTGGGTGATCGGGCCAATCCACGCATGCAGCCAGTGTCGTTGAGTTACTCCAGCATCTTGTGTCTATTTCAGGCCAGAGACACGTCTGCTTTCTGAACATAACACCGCGCGAGGCACGTCGGCAGAGTTGCCGCCTTACAGCGCCGGGGGAACCGGGTTCAAACCTGGCGGCAGGACCCGTGCAGAGTTTATACGTTCTCCCCGTGACCTGCGTGGGGTTTTGTCCGGGATCTCCGGTTTCCTCCCACACTCCGAAGTCATAGAGGTTTGTAGGTTATTTGGCTTGGTGTAATTGTAAATTGTCCCTAGTGTGTGTGTGTAGGGTAGTGTCCGTGTGCAGGGATCGCTGGTCAGCGCAGACTCAGTGGGCGGAAGGGCCTGTTTTCACGCTGTATCTCTAAGATAAACTGCAGCTCCAGTCACCAAGTACTGGATGCTGTATCTCCCAATTGCCCCAAAGCGTTTCTCAGCCAATTTCATCATCTTCCTCTGAGGCTAACTTATTTTTACTTCCTTATTCCTCTAATCTTATCTGCCAAGTCCAGCTCTGCTTTGAAACAGAAAGTATCATTTGCTCAGCTTGTAAACATATCTCACATGCAATTTTAGATAGAATCATAATATCAATGATATCAAAATATCACACCGACATCTAATACCCAACATCAAAAATCCAATAGATCGCAGAACTTCAATGTGCCGATGCACTTCATTGAAGTGGCAAAGCCATATTTCTAAAAAAAATTTGAATAATGTACTTCTAATAGTCTATAAGCTCTAGGAGCCGAATTAGGCCATTCGCCCCATCAAGTCTACTCTGCCTTTCAATCACGGCTGATCTATTTTTCCCTCTCAACCTCAGTCTCCTGCCTTCTCTCCGTAACCCCTGACGCCCGTACTAATCAATAGGAAAATAAAACGTCCTCCTTTGATCGCTAGTCGGCGTGGACTGGGTGGGCGAAGGGCCTGTTTCCACGCTGTATCTCTAAACTAAACAAAACAAGCTTCCACAGTCCTCATGCTGACACTGCACTCAAGGGATGAGGACATAAATATTTTCTGGACTCTTGCCGCTGTTGTGCCTTTGCTGAGAAAGATGCTATTTCGAAACAACTTATTTATTCAGGATTCATTGGGTCAGGGAGTCCAGAGACCCACTTTGTCAGACATCCCTTTAACTGGAGCCATCAAACTTATACACTCCATGGCCACACTTTTAGACGTTTCCTGTAGTAGTAGTAGGCCCCCCTCGGCCATGAATGACCATGCGTGATGGATGCATCCTGGTCAGATGCAAGCCTGGGCGATGTCGTATGGAGGGCAGGCTGTTGCCCATGCAGCACGTCCCCGCTCTCCACGTCGCTGATCGATCCAAAGGAACAGCAGGGCCGTTACAGTTTGGCACCAGCGCCATCGCAGGAGCTGCCAGAGCGAGGTTGTAGACAACGACGAACTGCCTTAGGGGCTCCGACTCCGGATTTTCTTGAGGTTTACTCCTGGAGCCTTTTCCATGACTGGATATGGCCACAAGGCAGTGGAGGTTCTAAATCAGAGTTTTCCCTCTCCTGGATGGACTGCCTTCCCAGGCCGACGAGCCCCATTTGCCCGAGGCCTTTACTGTAGACTTTAGAGATACATGCAGAAACAGACTCTTTGGCGAACCGAGTCCGTGTCGACCAGCTATCACCCATAAACCAACCTACACACACCAGGGACAATTATACAATTTACCAAAGCCAATTAACCTCCAAACCCGCATGTCTTTGGAGTGTGGGAGGAAACAGGGATAACGTACAAACTCTGTAGAGGCACCACCCGTGGTCAGGATCGAACCCGGGTCTCTGTCGCCGCAAGGCTGCAACTGGGACGCCCCTAAGACCCAATTTTAAATTTACTTACAAAACGTGGGTGACATTGCTAATCTGAGCATCTATTGCCAAACTACACATTAGCTATTGTAATATCACCCCTCAAACACGTCTTGTACCTTATTAGTTCTTGCAATGGAATTGTCATGGGTGATATGACGTCCACTGGGATGGTATCGATTAGTAAAGCTCCAGCCACCATCTTCTGGCAAGGCCTAGGCTCGTTGCACTATTCAGCACGGACTTGGTGGACAGAAGAGCCCATTTCCATGCTGTATCTCTAAATCTAGATGTGGCACAGCGGTAGAGTTGCTGCCTTACAGCTCGGAGACCCAGGTTCGATCCTGACTACGAGTGCTGTCTGTGTGGTGTTTACACGTTCTCCACGTGACCTGCGTGGGTTTTCTCTGGGTGCTCCGGTTTCCCCCCACACTCCGAAGACGTACAGGTTTGTAGTTTAATTGGCTTGGTATAATTGTAAATTGGCCCTAGTGTGTGTACAATAGTGTTAGTGTGAAACGATTGGTGGGCGGCGCGAAGTCAGTGGGCCGAAGGGTCCGTTTCCTCGCTGTATTGTCACCAAGTGGTGGATGCTGCATCTCCCAACTGCCCCAAGCCCTTCCTCAGCCAATGTCATCATCTTCGGACGCTAGCTTATTTTTACTTCCTTATTCCTCTCATCATATCTGCCGAGTCCAGCTCTATTTGGGCTTCGAAACAGAAAGTATCATTTGCTTGGATTGTAAACATATCTCACATGCAATTTAAGATAGAATCATATTAAAATATCAAAATATCACACCGACATCTCATACCCAACATCAAAAATCCAATAGATCGCACTTCATTGAAGTGGCAAAGCCAAATTTCTCCACAAAGACCACCGAATAATATCCATGTTCTAAGGAGCCTGAATTAGCATCAAGTCTACCCCACCATTCAATCATGGCTAATCTATTTTTCCCCCTCAACCTCATTTTCCTGCCTTCTCCCCATAACCCCTGGCGCCCTTACTAACCAACAGGAAAATGAAACTTCCTCCTTTGATGTAGGAGTTGTACCACAGCTCTGCAGCGGTAGAGTTGCTCCCTCATAGTGCCAGAGGCCCGGGTTCGATCCCGACCACGGGTGCTGCCTGTGCGGAATTTGTACGTTTTCCCCGTGGGTTTTCGCCGGTTTCCTCCCACACTCCAAAGACGTACAGGTTTGTCCGTCAATTGGCTTGGTGTGAATGTAAATTGTCCCTAGTGTGCGTGTGGGACAGCGTTAATGTGCGGGGATCGCTGGTCGGTGCGGACTCAGTGGGCCAGAGGTCCTGTTTCCGTGCTGTATCTCTAAACCCCATACCATCCTCCAGATAAATGTCCCTACTGATATTTTTTTGATGACTTCTGTTCTGTGTGACTCTAATGATGGCAGGTGGAACATCGGTGACATCCAGGTAAGATAGATTATTAGGTACACATTGGTCACTTACGGACTTTGTATGTTTTCCCCCTGACCTGCGTGGGTTTTCTCTGGATACTCTGAAGATGTACACTTTTGTAGATTAATTGGCTGTGGTAAAAATTGTAAATTGTCCCTCGTGAGTAGGAAAGTACTGGTGTACGGGGTGATCGCTGGACAGCACAGGCGGGGAGGCCGAAGGGCCTGTTCAAACTACGATTTAAAATGAAAGCGTAACATCAATGGATGAGGAATTGGATGAGGAGTCTGAATATTCCTGTCATGCCTCTAACCTTTGCAGTTTAGTTCAGACGTAATCTGAGTCTCTGCAGCCAACGCCACAGCCTTAATACAACACAACGCACAAACTGCACCAGAGTTCGAGTTTACACGTATCGTCACATGGACTGAGATACAGTGAAAAGCTTTTTGTTGCTGGGTAACCAGTCAGCCGAAAGACAATACGTGGTTCCAATTGTGCCATCCAGTGTAGATACAGTATAATGGGAATAACGAAAGAAGGGAGAGAGAGCGGGAGAGAAGGGGGAGGGGGAGAGAGGGGGGGGCGGGGGTGAGAGCGAAAGGGGGAGAGAGAAAGAGGAGAGAGAAGGGGGAGATGGGGAGAGAGAGAGGGGGGAGATGGGAGAGGGGGAGGAGAGAGGGAGGAGATGAGCGAGAGAGGGGGAGAGGGGAGAGGAGAGGGGGAGGAGGGAGGGGAGGAGACAGAGAGGGAAAGAGAAAGAGAGAGAGAGAGAGAGAGAGAAAAGAGAGAAAGAAAGAGAGAAGAGAGAGAGAAAGAGAGAGAGAGAGAGAAAGAGGGAGAGAGAAAGAGGGAGAGAGAAAGAGGGAGAGAGGAGAGAAGAGGAAGAGAGAGAAAGAGCGAGAGAGAGAAAGAGAGAGAGAGGTAAAGAGAGAAAGAAAAGGGAGGGAGAGGGAGAGAAAGGAAAGGGGGGGAGAGAGAGAAGGGGAGAGGGAGGGAGAGAGGGAGGAGAGAGAGAGGGGGAGGGAGAGAGGGGAGAAGGGGGGAGAGAAGGAGAAGGGAGGAGAGGGGGAGAGGTGGGGAAAGGGAGAGTGTGGGAACAGAAAAGGAGGGGGGGAGAGAGAGAGAGAGAGAGAGAGAGAGAGAGAGAGGTTAGTCAGACAGCCCAGTGCCTCAGCTGCTCATTCACGTCAACCCAAAACAAAAGGCAAAGGAGACAAAAGAAGCGACCACCCCCTCCCCTCCTTCCCTTCCCTCTCTGCTCCGTCTGTGGACACTTACCTCCACACCTGGGCGCCTCGCTGACCCACCTGCCGGGACTTGTGCTGTGTGCTGTGTGCTCTCCTCTGCTCTGCTCTGCTCTGCCCTGCTCTCACACTGACAACATGAGTGTTGTCCGCCGGAGCCCGGCTCCAGCAATGTCCTGCGCAGACGCCGCTCCCTCAACACAAACGGGAGGAGGGAGAGACGGAGGGAGGGGGAGGGGAAGGAGGAGGAAAACAAAAGTAAACTTTGGTCCAAACTTCTGGGAGAGTACGTAATCCTTGCTTTGGGGTGGGCAACAATGCTGTTTGCAAATAGCCATTGACTTGGCCTTCACACAGTTGCACTGCTAAACGAAGAACTTCTTGTAAAGACTTTTTTTTAAATAATCAAATAGAAAATTGTAAGTACGTAAGCAATTAAGTTTATTGGCCAAGTATTTCACATACAAGGAATTTGCCTTGGTGCTCCGCCCGCAAGTAACAACATGACATACAGTGACAGTTACGAATGAACTCCGAAAACACTAAACATTAATAATAATAAGACATTAATGATAAAACACCATTGACCAAGCATGTGAACCAAAGCATTGTAAGCCAGAAGGATGTGGAGGCCAAGTCAATGGATATTTTTAAAGACAGAGATGGATGGACTCTTGATTAGTTCGGGTGTCAGGGGTTATGGGGAGAAGGCGGGAGAGTGGGGTTCGGAGGGAGAGATAGATCAGCCATGGTTGAATGGCGGAGTAGACTCGATGGGCCGAATGGCATAACTGCTCCTATCACTTCTGAACTTACCCAATATTGTGCCCGTCCAATGTGCCCCCTGTGGTTAACGATGTAAAAGTCTTTAAACAGAATGTTCACTCCCACTCCAACCCCCCCCCCCCCTGTGAATGTTGAAACCCAAATTACATGGAGCATCTTTATTACTCTTCCATTATCCTTCTGCAAATAACACAGCGTTTCACTGTGAGAGCGACACACACAATCAGCTTTTGCAGAAGATTAGCGTCCTCCCATGTTGTTTTAAATTTCAAAACTGAACTTTGCTCGCAATAAAAAATGTATGCAAAACAAAACAAAACATGTAAAGCCGTGTCATGTGTTATTAGTGTTATGAGTACGTAAGTGTACATTGATACACAGTGCTGGCACAGCGGTGGAGTCGCTACCGTACAGCGCCAAGGGACTCGGGTTCGATCCTGACAGCAAGTGGCGTCTGGACAGAGTTTGTACGTTCTCCCTTAGACAGTGTCGGTTTCCTCCGGGCGCTCCGGTTTTCTCCCATATCCCAAAGACAAAGGTTCAACGAGTCATTGATTGCCACACACACCAATCAGTGTAATGAAATTCAAGTTGCCAATGCAGCACATTAAAGAGAATACAAACATAACAATAATAAAGAAATGTAAACATAAAAACATCCCCCCACGATGGTTCCCACTGCGAAGGAAGGCACAAGGTCCAGTTCCTATCCCCATGTCCACCCACAGTCGGGCCTAGTGAGGCCTCCACAGTCGCCGCTGTTCCAGGCCCTTCTCGCTGGGTGATGGTGCTCCGGCGTCGGGAGAACGTGCAGGTTTGTAGGTTCATTGGCTTCTGTAAATTGCCCCTAGTGTGTCGGGGTTGAACTAGTGTACGGGGTGAATGCTAGTCGGCGCGGACTCGGTGGGCCGAAGGGCCTGTTTCCACGCTGTATCTGTAAACAATCTAACTAATACATTCAATATTGCAAGAGTCATACACAGTGACGTTGGCTCCCTACATCGATGTTAGGAAGGCGTGTGGACTTCCTTATGCAGACGTGCATTGTGCTTATTCAGCCAGTGTTGTGTGGGGGTGAGGGAGGAGGGAGTGCCGCTGTAACTTCATTACCACACCAAAGATGCTAGTATCTTTGTACCACACTGTGGAAGTCCCTGGCTCATGTTGCAGCATTAGAACCGCATTTTGCGCCTTTCAGAAACTCGTCTGTGTCCAGTATCAGCATCTCGGGAGAAAAATGGACAGGCGACGTTTTTGGATGGGAAACCCTTCTTCGGACATTTCCTCCACAGATGCTGCCTGACCGGCTGAGTTTGTGCTTTGCTCCAGATTCCAACATCTGCAGTTTCTTGTAGACCCAATCTCGACGTTTAGTTTAGTTTAGCTTTTCTTAGTATAGAGATACAGAGCGGAAAACAGGCCCTTCAGCCCACCAAGTCCGCGCCGACCAGCGATCTCCGCACATTAACACTATCCTACACACTGGGGACAATTTACAATTATACCAAGCCAATTAACCTACAAACATCGTCAGTCTGAAGAAGGGTTTCGACCCAAAACGTCATCCGTCCCTTCACTCCAGAGATGCTACCTGTCCTGCTAAGTTACTCCAGCATCTTGTGTCCATCTTTGGTTTGAACCTGCATCTGCACACAACCTACAAACCTGTACATCGTTGGAGTGTGGGAGTGTGGGAGGAAACTGGCAAAAACACACACGGCTCACGGGAGAGAACGTACAAACTCCATTAGACAGCACCCATAGTCAGGATTGAACCCGGGTCTCTGGCGCTGTAGGGCAGCAACTCTACTGCTGCGCCACCGTGCCACCCTTTTTTAGGCTGGTATTGATCAAGGAGCCATTATAGCATCAATATTTAATTTTAATGTTTTCATCCTACCTCAGTTATAGACAATAGACAATAGGAGCAGGAATAGGCCATTTGGCCGTTCGAGCCAGCACCGCCATTCAAAGTGATCATCCCCAATCAGTACCCCATTCCTGCCTTCTCCCCATATCCCCTGACTCCGCTATTTTTAAGGAGCCCTATCTAGCTCTCTCTTGAAAGCATCCAGAGAACCGGCCTCCACCGCCCTCTGAGGCAGAGATTCCAGTTCTGGGAATACAGCAGAATTTAGAGGGCAAATGGGAGACAATACAACCTATGTCACCTCCATTCCAAAAGCAAGATTATTCCAACCTCTGTCATTGAGCCTGAGTGAATGGATGATGCCTGCGTCTGTGCATGCTCAGGAGCTGAGTCCAAGTCATGTTCCACTTGATCACTGAAGTATTGGAAAGAACGGCGTGTGGCATCGGGAGAAAAATGACCACACCGACACTCACTGTAGGGTGAACTCACAAGGTTTATTCCATTTACAGTGGTAAGAAAGTCCAGGACCACATGAAAACACCACCCCTCACTGTCAGAGCGACTGTGTGACGACGCTGGTGATCTCGGGCTTGTCCCGGCAGCTCAGTCCTTCTCTTCGAAGGAGGGGGTGTGGCAATGTCTGGCTCCTTCCGACAGTTCACCTTTGCTTCAAGAGGAGGTGCTGACAATACAAGTTTCTTCCTGGCAACTCAGATTCGCACATGGATAGGAGATTCTGGCTGTCTCTGGATTATCCTGGGTGTGTGTGTGTGTGTGTGTGTGTGTGTGTGTGTGTGTGTGTGTGTGTGTGTGTGTGTGTGTGTGTGTGTGTCTGTGTGTGTGTGTGTGTGTGTGTGTGTGTCTGTGTGTGTGTGTGTGTGTGTGTGTGTCTGTGTGTGTGTGTGTGTGTGTGTGTGTGTGTGTGTGTGTGTGTGTGTGTGTGTGTGTGTGTGTGTGTGTGTGTTTACAACAGACAATAGGCGCAGGAGTAGGCCATTCGGCCCTACGAGCCAGCACCGCCATTCAATGTGATCATGGCTGATCATCCCCAATCAGTACCCCGTTCCTGCCTTCTCCCCATCTCCCCTGACTCCGCTATTTTAAAGAGCCCTATCTAGCTCCCTCTTGAAAGCATCCAGAGAACCTGCCTCCACCGCCCTCTGAGGCAGAGAATTCCACAGACTCACCACTCTCTGTGAGAAAAAGTGTTTCCTCGTCTCCGTTCTAAATGGCTTACTCCTTATTCTTAAACAGTGGTCCCTGGTTCTGGACTCCCCCAACATCGGGAACATGTTTCCTGCCTCTAGTGTGTCCAAACCCTTAACAATCTTATATGTTTCAATGAGATCGCCTCTCATCCTTCTAAACTCCAGAGTGTACAAGCCCAGCTGCTCCATTCTCTCAGCATATGACAGTCCCGCCATCCCGGGAATTAACCTTGTAAACCTACGCTGCACTCCCTCAATAGCAAGAATGTCCTTCCTCAAATTAGGGGACCAAAACTGCACACAATACTCCAGGTGTGGTCTCACTAGGGCTCTGTACAACTGCAGAAGGACCTCTTTGCTCCTATATTTGATTCCTCTTGTTATAAAGGCCAACATGCCATTCACTTTCTTCACTGCCTGCTGTACCTGCATGCTTACTTTCATAGACTGATGAACAAGGACCCCCAGATCCCATTGTACTTCCACTTTTCCCAATTTGACGTCATTCAGATAGTAATCTGCCTTCCTGTTTTTGCTACCAAAGTGGATAACCTCACATTTATCTGCATTAAACTTCATCTGCCATGCATCTGCCCACTCCCCCAACCTGCCCAAGTCACCCTGCATTCTCATAGCATCCTTCTCGCAGTTCACACTGCCACCCAGCTTTGTGTCATCTGCAAATTTGCTAATGTTACTTTGAATCCCTTCATCCAAATCATTGATGTATATTGTAAATAGCTGCAGTCCCAGCACCGAGCCTTGCGGTACCCCACTAGTCACTGCCTGCCATTCTGAAAGGGACCCGTTAATCCCTACTCTTTGTTTCCTGTCTGCCAACCACTTCTCTATCCATGTCAGCACTCTACCCCCAATACCATCTGCCCTAATTTTGCCCACTAATCTTCTATGTGGGACCTTATCAAATGCTTTCTGAAAGTCCAGGTACAGTACATCCACTGGCTCTCCCTTGTCCATTTTCCTTGTTACAAAATTCCAGAAGATTAGTCAAGCATGATTTCCCCTTCGTAAACCCATGCTGACTCGGACCGATCCTGTTACTGCTATCCAAATGTTCAGCTATCTCATCTTTTCTAATTGATTCCAGCATCTTCCCCACCATCGATGTCAGACTATCTGGTCTATAATTCCCTGTTTTCACTCTCCCGCCTTTCTTAAAAAGTGGGATAACATTAGCTACCCTCCAATCCACAGGAACTGATCCTGAGTCTATAGAGCAATGGAAAATTATCACCAATGCATCCACGATTTCTAGAGCCACTTCCTTAAGTACCCTGGGATGCAGACCATCAGGCCCTGGGGATTTATCAGCCTTCAGTCCCATCAGTCTATCCAACACTATTTCCTGCCTCATGTGGATTTCCTTCAGTTCCTCCGTCACCCCAGATCCTCTGGCCACTACTATATCAGGAAGATTGTTTGTGTCCTCCTTAGTGAAGACAGATCCAAAGTACCTGTTCAACTCATCTGCCATTTCCTTGTTCCCCATAATAAATTCACCATGTGTGTACATGTGTGTGCGTACATATGTGTGTGCGTGTGTGTGTACGTGTGTGTGTGTACATGTGTGTGTATGTACATATTTTGTGTGTACATGTATGTGTGTTTACATGTGTGTGTGTGTACATGTGTGTGTGGCGGGAGACTTAGCCTCAAGTAGAGGCACTGGCTGTGTAGGTCTTTTCCAGCAGTTAAGCACTTTATCTCTCCCAGTCTCCATCTCTGGCTCAGGATCCTGGGTTTTATAGCTACACTCACAGTTGCCATCAGTATCCGGACTCTTCCAAGATAGTGTAGAAAGGAACTGTAGATGCTGGTTTACACCGAAGATAGAAACAAAATGCTGGAGTAGTTTAGGCAGCGTCTCTGGAGAGAAGGACTGGGTGATGTTTTGGGTCAAGACCCTTCTTCTCTTCCCAGATAGGTTTGCCATTCCATGTCTTCCTAGATCTCTTCATCATTTTCCAGTGGCTTGCAATAGTTTTAAAGTACAAGTCATCCCTGGGTTATGCAAGGATTCTGTTCCTGAGAATGCGCACTAATGCAAACTAATGTTTCTGGAGCCACCCAACATTCATTTTCTGTAGCTACCCATAGTGTGTCACTCTGCTTACACTTCCTACAAGTTCATGTCATTGGAACAGCATGAGGCCATTCGGCCCATCAAGTCTACTCCACCATTACTCCGTCATGGCTGATCTATCTTTCCCTCTCAACTCTATTCTCCTGCTCTCCCCCTGTAATCTTTGACTTCCTTACCAATCAAGAATCTGTCAATCTCCACTTAAAAAAATACCCAATGACTTGGCCTCCACAGCCGTCTGTAGCAATGAATTCCAAAGATTCACTACCCTCTGGCAAAATAAATTCCTCCTTTTCCCCTTTCTAAAGGTATGTCCTTTTATTCTGAGGCTGTGCCCTCTGGTCTAGAACTCTCCCACTAGTGGAAACATCCTCTACACACCCACTCTGTCTTTCACTGTCCAATAAGTTTCAATGAAACCACCACACATCCTTCAAAATTCTAGCGAGTGCTGGTCCAAAGTCGTCAAATGCTGTCATTCTTTTGTTTCATTGAATATCTTCTATATTCACCCGGACACTACAATAATTAAATAGCTACTGCTGAAGTTGCTGTTGCTGCTGACTCTGGTTGTTGTCGTTCGCCTGATAAATCAGTTACCAGGGCTCACCACGGGGAGGTCGACAACTTGAGCCTCAGTGACTCAAGGTGACACATCACCTTGAGTCACTGAGAGCCAAAGTATCATCCAGAAATAACCTCCTTCGCCGCCTGGCAGGGTCATCATGGGGAGCCAACGCATCTACCCTTCGCACCGGAGCCCTCGCCCTGGTATACAGTGCTGCCGAGTACGCTGCACCAGCATGGTGCAGGAGTGTACACACACGCAAGCTTGATACCACACTCAATGAGACATTGAGGATCATCACTGGCTGCCTGCGGCCCACTCCATCAGAGTTCCTCCCTGTGTTAGCTGGCGTAGCACCTGCAGCCCTGCGCAGAGAGCACCTAACCCACAGCCTGGTGAACAAAGCCTCAATGGTGCCCAGTACTGCCCCTTCTCTCGTCATGCTGCATCTCTTCGTAGCTCCGATTTCAACATGCTAAGAGCATGGAGAGGCTGCTGGCAGGACACCCAACATCCCGCCCAAATGACCGTCTACCCAAACACACTGTTGCCACCTGGTGCAGAACTGGTCCGCAGAGAGTGGGTTACACTGAATCGTCTGCGAACTGGTGTTGGGCGTTTCAATCATAACATGAAACGTTGGGGACTGCGCCCATCAGCAGCCTGTACTTGTGGACACCCCGACCAGACCGCACACCATGTAATCCACGACTGTCCCACCCTCAGCCCACCAGATACCACTACCATCGACCTGACCAACCCCAATCCTGACACAGTGAACTGGCTGCGACGCCTGAATCAAACTGTGTAACTGACTCATACGCAAGAAGAATACAATAATTAAATAAATGGTTCCTGCACTGTCCACAAAATAGGCACCAAATGCAAGTAAGTATTTCATTGTTCCGTTTTGGGACATGACAATAAAGCATTATTGCTTTACTAGAATGTTGCCAGGGCTCCAGCAACTATGTTAGAGAAAGGTTGAACAAGTTAGGTCTTTATTCTTTGAGGCGCAGAAGGTTAAGGGGGGACTTGATTGAGGTCTTTAAAATGATGAAAGGGATAGACAGAGTTGACGTGGATAAGCTTTTCCCATTGAGGGTAGGGAAGATTCAAACAAGAGGGCATGACATGAGAATTAAGGGACAGAAGTTTAGGGGTAACGTGAGGGGGAACTTCTTTACTCAGAGGGTGTTGGCTGTGTGGAATGAGCTTCCAGCAGAAGTGGTGGAGGCAGGATCGATTTTAACATTTAAAAGTAAAGTGGATAGGTATATGGATGTGAAGGGAATGGAGGGGTATGGTCTGAGTGCAGGTAGATGGGACTAGGGGAAAACAAATGGTCGGCACGGACTGGAAGGGCCGAGAGGGCCTGTTTCCGTGCTGTAATTGTTATATGGTTATATGATTCTTGAGTAACTCAGTGGGTCAGTCAGCATCTCTGGAAAACATGGAGATAGGTGACATTTACAGCTCATCCCCCCCCCCCCCCCCCCCCCACACTTGTATTCACCTATCTTCTTCTTAGGCCCCCTTCGGTCATGGCTGACCATGTGTGTCACCAGGGTGCTATTCCCTATATGGGGGACGCCTGTGCGTGACTTTGTTTAACGTGGGGAGACTGGTGCACAGACAGCCAACCCGCGGTCCTTGACAGATCTGGGTCAGGATCCAGTGGCATGGAGTCCAAGACGACCAGAGACCCTTTTCTGCTGCAGCCTTCATCCGCCTTCCCAGCCGTTGTGACGTTCCACTAAGGTCAGCCATCGTCCTCCACCTGTTCCACCGTTGAGGTCTTGGTTGGATTGCCCTTTGTCAGAGACCTCCCCCTCGACCCTACCGCCATGGGTGGCCCTACCAGGAGCATAGCTCCAGACGGCATCGCTCTCAGGATCTCAGGTCCACACAAGCTTCTCCACCACGACAAGGTGACAATCCACGGAGAAAAATCCACAGACAATCCACCTTTCACTCGCCAGGTATTGTTCTGACCTTCCTCTCTTCCAACTTTCTTCCTCCCGCCCCACAATCAGTCTGAAGACGGGTCCCGACCCGAAATATCACCTATCCACATTCTCCAGAAATGCTGCCTGACCCGCTGAGTTACTCCAACACTTTTTGCCTCTTTTGTTTTAACCAGTATCTTCACTTCCTGTATGTGTTTACATGCACCATATCCTGTTGGTTATGCAAAACCACCAAACATTTAATTACAACCTAGTAAAATTCTTTCCAAATTTATTGGAGGATTTAATTCTGTTAATTACATTCCCCAGTGTAATTATTAGTTAAGGTATCATTAGCATACATGGTAAAAAGTTCCGGAAGCTAAATTGTCCACATACGTAGATCCATCGGCATAGAGTCATGCAACATTGATAAAGGCCCTTTGGCCCAACTTGCCCATGCCGGCCAAGAGGCCCCATCTACACTAGTCCCGCCTGCCCATATTCTGCCCATGTCCCACTTGCCGATTTTTTTCAGCGACTGCCGGCATCATTGACTGACGTATCAGGTCATCAAAAAAGTCTCTTTATTATTGGTGTCTGTATTCTTTTTTTATGTGCTGCATTGGCAAGAAACATTTCACTGCACCAATTGGTGTACGTGACCAATAAATATCTTTGAACCTTTGAACCTTTGAACTTTTTCACGTGAAGTGTGGTGGGTATATGCCAGAGGAGATGGTTGAGGCAGGTACTATTACAACATTTAAAAGACATTCGGACGGGTACATGGATAGAAAATTTTAAAGGGATACTAGACCAAGTGCAGACCCGTTGGGTCAGCTCCCCCAATGCACCCGTTCCCTACCCGCAGCCCCCATGGGAGGCGAGGTCCTTCAACTCAAGCCATTCTCAAACGTAAGATTCCAGCACTCCCCTTGCCTCCCTCAGCAGTGTCCTTTAAAAAAAATTCCAATTGCACTTGCCCTGCGTGTTGCAATAGCAATTCGCCCTCCCCCTGCTAGCCAAGCCATTGTAACGTCATCATTTGAAACTGGTCGTTTTGAAATTCACAGTATCTTGATTTTTTTAACTTTAATCAGTAATAGGTCGAGAAATAAAGCATAAAATGTTCAGTGAAAGTGATCTCTGCCTAGAGGGGAAAAATGTGAATCGGAATATGTAAACATCTTGCAAATGTTAGCATTTTTAAAGCTTTAATTGTGAATAACGTGTCAAATATAGGATGAAATCTTCAGTGAAGATGATCACAGCTAACCAAGCCATTGTGACGTCATCAGTGAAAGCGCGGTCATTTTATATTAAGTCTTTTGATGTTTTTAAACTTCTTACTTACTTTTAATGAGTAAGAAGTCGAGAAATAAAGCATAAAATGTTCAGTGAGGGTGATCTCTGCCTAGAGGGGAAAATGTGAATCAGGATATGTAATAATCTTGTGAAAGTTTGCATTTTTAAAGCTTTAATCACAAATAACGTGAGAGCAATAACACCTACATCAGGTTGCTGTTCATTGACATCAGCTCCGCCTTTAACACTGTCATACCCGCTAGCTTGATCACTAAACTCAGCGGTCTAGGCATCTCCACTTCCCTCTGCAACTGGATACTGGATTTCCTCACTAACAGACCACAGTCTGTTAAGATCAACAACCTCACCTCCTCCACTATAACACTGAACACCGGCGTGCCACAGGGCTGTGTGCTCAGTCCTCTCCTCTACTCTCTCTTCACCCATGACTGCATCCCTAAGTTTAGCTCCAACGCCATCATAAAATTTGCCGACGACACCACGGTGGTAGGACTGATCAGCGACAATGACGAGTCAGCCTACAGGGAGGAGGTCCAGCACCTGACAACCTGGTATGCCAATAATAACCTCGTCCTCAATTCCCAGAAGACGAAGGAAATCATTGTCGACTTCAGGAAGAACAGAGGGGGCAGACACACCCCCATCCACATAAACGGGTCTGAGGTGGAGCGGGTCTCCAACTACAAATTCCTCGGGGTACACATCTCGGAGGATCTGTCCTGGTCCCTCAACACCTCCAAGCTGATCAAAAAGGCGCAGCAGCGCCTTTACTTCCTGAGGAGGCTCAAAAAAGCCCACCTATCCCCCCAAATCCTGACCAACTTTTACCGCTGTACCATCGAAAGCATCCTGACCACCTGCTTTACGGTCTGGTACAGCAGTTGCACCGTAGCAGACAGGAAGGGCCGGGAAGATCATCAAGGACCCCTCCCACCCTAACCATGGACTGTTTGCCCTCCTACCATCGGGGAGGCAGTACAGGAGCCTCAGGTCCCGCACCAGCAGGATGAGGAGTAGCTTCTACAATAACACCATCGCACTGCTGAACTTGGAGTCCCGCCGACAGATTCCCACATCTGTATTTATTTATCTGTATTTATCTATATATTGCTATCACTTCGTACTGTCACTAAACTGCATTTCGTTGTACCCATACTTGTATCTGTGCAATGACATTAAAGTTGAATTGAATTGAATTGAATTGAATTAAAATATAGGATGACATCTTCAGTGAGGCTGATCACTGCTAACCAAGCCATTGTGACGTCATCAGCTTGTTTTAATTTCAAAGTCTTTCGACTTTTTTAGACTTTTCATCGGTAATGAGTCGATAATAAGTCGAGAAATAAAGCATAAAATGTTCAGATAAGGTGATCTCGGCCTAGAGGGGAAATATGCCAATCAAAATATGTAAAAATGTTATCGTGATAATGGGCCAAACATGGGCAGGTGGGACTAACATAGGTGGGGCATGTTCGCCGAAGTGCTTGTTTCCACTGAAGATAGACACAAAATGCTGGAGTAACTCAGCGGGACAGGCAACATCTCTGGAGAGAAGGAATGGGTGACATTTTGGGTCGAGACCTTTCTTCAAAAGGGCCTGTTTCCATACGGTATACCACTATTTACCACTTTCTGGGCGAATAAGATACCACTATTATTATGAAATGTTCATAACCAAATTATAACAACATTTTTAAAACATTTGGACAGATATGTTGATAGGAAACATTGAGAGAGAATTGGGGCAGGTGGGATTAGTGTAGATGGGGCATCATCATCCGAATGGGCGAGTTGGGCCAAAGGGCCAGTTTCCGTGTGGGAAGGAGCTACAGATGCTGGTTTAAACCAAAGATAGACATAGAATGCTGGAGTAACTTAGCGGGACAGGCAGTATCTCTGGATAGAAGGAATGGGTGACGTTTCGGGTCGAGACCCTTCTTCAGACCTATTTCCGTGTTGTATGACTCTAGAGCCATTTTACTTTTATTTTATCAACAGACTAAAGTATTTCCGGACATCTGGAAGCGGCAAACGTTTGTTTTTTTGCTGACCTTTGGATAGTTAATGTGGTATAATGCTGTGAAGTTGAATAGTTTCTCTGGAAATGCCCACATGTGACAACCACAAGAACGCAAACACTGGAAGAGAGTAGATTCACTCCATAAGAATGGGGTATGAAATTTGTTCTCGAGCTTTGATGAATGAAGATCGTTTCTCAAGACATTTCTGCCTTTGGGAATATACTAGTTTATAGTCAGGAGTGTTAGGAGCAGGATTAGGCCATTCGGCCCATCAAGTCTACTCCGCCATTTAATCTCTCCCTCCTAACCCCATTCTCCTGCCTTCTCCCCATAACCCCTGACAACCGTACTAATCAAGAATCTACCTATCTCTGCCTTAAAATATCCATTGACGACCTCCACAAAGGAAAGGTTTTCTGTGTCAAACAATTCCATAGATTCACCACACTCTGACTAAACAAATTCCTCCTCATCTCTTTCCTAAAGGAACGTCCTTTAAATCTGAGGCCTTGACCTCTGGTCCTAGAATATGTGGCTGCAGAATGGCCCACACGTACGATTTGCCCCATGACCTCGGGTGCTGCCTGTGCGGAGTTTGCACGTCCTCCCTGTGACTGCGTGGATTTCCTCCGGTTACCTCCCACATCCCAAAAACGTGCGAGTCTGTAGGTTAATTGGCTTCTGTTCAGTAAAATCAAAACCGCCCTATGTATAGGGAGTAGATGAGAAAGTGGGATGACATAGCACTAGTGTGAATGGGTTTTAGTTATTTTTAGTATTAGAGATTCAACGTGGAATCAGGCCCTTCGGCCCACCCTGGTCCGCACCGACCAGCGATCCCCGCACATTAAAGGACCTGTCCCACCAGCATGCGACTCCATGCGGAGAGCGCGACCTAACGTGGTCGCTTGAGCCGTCCGGCCTCGCGGGGCCGGTCCCACTTCGATCGCCGGAGCCGTGTGGAGTTGTGCGGAGGTGGCCGCGACATCGCGCGGAGCTCCGAAAAACTGACCGTGTTCAAAAATTCCGCGCGGCAACGGCCTATCGGCCCGCAACTGCCTCGGCGCATTACGCACCGCCTCACGTCGTGCCTTCGTGACCCTCTCTGTGTGTGCCTCCGTGGCCCTCTCTGTGTGCCTCTGTGCCCCTCTCTGTGTGCCTCCGTGTCCCTCTCTGTGTGTGCCTCCGTGTCCCTCTCTGTGTGTCCCTCTCTGTCCTTGCGAACTTACCGCGGACTTCGCTCCAACTTCGCGCCACGTCGCGCTACTCACCCGAATTCCACGCAGCCCCCGCTGCCGGTTTGGTCGCGCTCGCCGCATGCAGGTGCATGCTAGTGGGACCGGCCCTGTACGGGGATCACTCGACCTCTGCGCGGCCCCCGCTTCCAGTTTGGTCGCGCTCACCGCGTGGAGTCGCATGCTGGTGGGACAGGCCCTTAACACTATCCTACTCACACACTAGGGGCAATTTACATTCATACCAAACCAATTTAACCTACATGCCTGTACGTCTTTGGAGTGTGGGAGGAAACGAAAGATCTCGGAGAAAACCCACACGGTCACGGGTAGAACGTACAAACTCCGTACAGACAGCACCCGTGGTCAGGATTGAACCCGGGTCTCTAGCGCTGAAAGTACTGTAATTGCAGCAACTCTAGCGCTGTGCCACCATGCCATCCATTGATAAATGGTCAGTGTGGACTCGATGGGCTGAAGGGTCCGTTTCAATGCTGTATCTCTAAATATATTTTTTTAAACTCTTGGAAATAAATATGTTCATATACAAAGAAAATGCAGCCTGTTTCACGGAAAATTCTGAAGTCTGACAAAAAGGTTGTGCATGGTCTGAGAATAAAATAAAAAATAGGAGTTGCATTTGTAAATCACATGCTGCAATAACCATATAACATATAACCATATAACAATTACAGCACGGAAACAGGCCCTCTCGGCCCTTCCAGTCCGTGCCGACCATTTGTTTTCCCCTAGTCCCTATAAATAGTCCCATAAATAATCCCACAATCTCATAACCCTAATGCAGGGAAGGGCAATGCAGTATATAATGCAGTATAAGCAATTTGCAAAAACTTTCAAACCATGATAAGATAATGAATATAAAATTTGTATTAAATACTGATAAAAGAGAAGACCATTGATACATTGATTTTTGTAATCACATCATGAGATATTTCTCAAAAGATTGTTTAGTATGGATCGCAAGCTAAAACCTTACAATATAGCATTGTAGATCATTGAGTCATATAGCGCAGAAAATGCCGGGTCCACGCCGACCAGCGATCCCCACGCACTAATACCATCCTATACCCACTAGGGACCATTTTTACGTTTACCAAGCCAATTAACCTACATACCTGTACGTCTTTGGAGTGTGGGAGGAAACCGAAGATCTCGGAGAAAACTCACGCAGGGGAGAACGTACAAACTCCGTACAGACAGCACCCGTAGTCGGGATCGAACCTGGGTCTCAGGCGCTGCATTCGCTGTAAGGCAGGAACTCTACCGCTGCGCCACCGTGCAATCAATTCCATGCTAACCATCAAATTCCCCTTAAACTAACAGACGATAGACAATAGACAATAGGTGCAGGAGTAGGCCATTCGGCACTTTGAGCCAGCACCGCCATTCAATAGTAAGATTAAACGAGAACTTACCAGTTCGAAGTTTGATCTTTATTTTATGAGGAGTAACGATGAGGGATTACGTGAAGAAGGCCCGCCTGGCGCTGGAACGGCATACTTCAAAGCAGCGGCATGAAAAACACAGAACATAATAGCCGGAGTAAGATAGTAAGGCTCATCATAGATTTAGAACCACCAGATGATCATTTATTTTATGAGGGTGTGGAGTGGAGGGCACGTAATCCCTCATCGTTATTCCTCATAAAATAATGATCAAACTTCGAACTGGTAAGTTCTCGTTTAATCTTACTATTTTACTTCGGAGTCACGTGAGTGACTACATGAAGAGTTTGAAGCTTTCTGTGTTTTTCATGTCGTAGAATTTATTCCATACGACAGTCCGGCTCATTTAACACAGTAACGAGCGAATAACACATTTTTCCCCAAACATTGCCTCAAGTTATGTGATAAATTATTTCACATTATAAAGAATAAAAGTAATGCCCTTTCCATTGAAAGGCAAGTTTATCACAAAATACCAATTGATATATATATTTTGATGGTATGACAAAGCAACAATTATAGAGAACCCAACACTGCGTGTCCAAACCTGACACCATGACTGGTTCCTTTTTACTTTAACATTAATTTACACCCTCCTGCGGCCTTGCATCTTTGCTCGAGTGGCTCATCCCGTGCCATTCCTGTGAATGTATCTACCTCATTAACAGAGTGATTTTCCACCTTTCAGTGTCTAGTTCCACTGAGTGTATCCAATTTCTAACCATCTAGAATACATTCCTCTAGAACCATCAGTTTTTACTGAACCTAATGTGGTTTTTGTGTGTAATAAGCAGTCTCATTACCACAGAGACTCTTACCTACTGCAACATATTTCATCAATGTTCACACACACAACTTAAAGCCGACAGGATATGCTTATAGGTTTACCTTGGTTTCAGCTCCTCTTGGTGTGCTTTGTTTGGTAGATTCATAAACATATATGATAATGCAATCTGTATCCACATGCAATTATAACGTAACATTTGCAATGTTTGCACTCTTATATTGATACTAAAGTCATCAGCATTATTATTTTCAATGTTTAACTTTTTTGAATCATAGATAGAGTTAGAGTCCATTGACTAAGGCAATTCAGGATTATTTATCTCCTGACTTTATATTTTTTACAATTTTGGACAGATTATATATAATATCCCGATATGGAAAGGGATATATATGTAGATATTAATAAATATATATATATATATATATGTGTATATATATATATATATATATATATATTTATACACACACACACACACACACACACACACACACACACACACACACACACACATATATATATATATATATATATATATATATATATATATATATATATATATATATATATATATATATATGTGTGTGTGTGTATATAAATATATATATATATATATATATATATATACACACACATATATATATATATATATTTATTAATATCTACATATATATCCCTTTCCATATCGGGATATTATGAATGCACCTGATAACTTCTTGGTTAATATATTGTCTGTTAATAGGACGGTAACACTCTGAGCCCTATTATTGGCTCTATCAATTAGATACTCAGAAAAATGCAATCCACAAGGAACTCACATATATCTAATATGATAAAATAACTTTACTGTATACACAGACCTCCAATTTCTTATAACAAAATATTGCTTTTTAGACTTATTTCTGCAAATTGCAGGTATAACACTTCTTTTATACATAATTATTTTATTGATATGTTGTTATATTAGTTAACATTCATAGACTTCTTTGACCATCAGCTGTTGTAATGGTCTGGTCAACCTGCAGATAGTCAAATTCATATTTTCATGTCATGGATGCTTTTGTACAACAATAAATTACTGCAGGGTTTCACAAACCTGGAGATCCCAGCGGGTGCAGCAGCATCCAAAGAGCGAAAGGAGACAGGCAACGCCTCGGGTCGAGACCCTTCCCCAGACTTCAATAAATTGCTGCAACTATGAATCATCACAAGTATTTATGAAACCATGAAGGCTCCGTATTAGGCCACCAAAAATGCCTCTGGCAGTGTCCTGCTACATTTTCATCAGACACTGCCCTATCAAACAAAATGAGGAACACAAAAGAACATCTTTTCCTCATGTAATTGGGAGAAAAGCATCCACCTTCCCTGTTCTTGGTTTACCCACAAGAAACATTTGAAAGATCGGTGATTTAATCTGTATGCAACCAGATTAATCGTAAGTAATCCATATTAATGACAATATGTTTTTCTCCCAAATTTGTTGTCTCCGATACCATTGTCTCTTCCTTAGAGATAAACAGGTGGACTAAACTTTAAAATATGCCACATCTGTTTACTCAGATAATCCCATCATTGTTATTTGACTTATCTTGTGTGTTTTAACATATGCCACAGCCGTGGTATTGTTCATCTTGATACGACATGGACACTTCCATAATAAAACAATCGATATTTAATCCATAACTCCTTATACTTCAATAATTAATACAAATGTTTGGAAAATTTCTTAGGACAAACCATTTATGCTCACCTGGTATTATTGTCCGCAGTCCCAACAAGAGACGTATCAATTATTCTTATAAGAATAGATAATATTCTTATCTTTACCCAAACATTCACAGAAGCTGTACGTCATCTGTAACACTTGCTTCAGTTTGCAACAGCTGTTAATCTTATAGTTGAAGCAGCTTGTGAACCTTTTTTACATTACTTTAATAATGATAACGTATCATTTGATATTTGCATAAGCCTCTTCACAAAGGCATACATATTCTTATAAGCTTCTGTATTCCTTCTTTTGGAACTTTATTTATTCTTTACCTAACCTAATGGAGGGACAAAGCATGTCAACAACAATGAGACATATTTGTATCATGGAACAATTTTTCCCCCCTCTTATGGTGCTGAATTACTTCTAAATTCAGAATAGTAATTTATGAATATTTTATTAATGCCTAAGCATACGCTTTATGTAATGGGTCAGGTCCTTGCCATTCCACCAGGTTTGTAATTGCAGCACTAATTTGCAGCTGACTCTTATACCTTCCAATTTAAATGTAATCAAGATAACCCATGACCATGGCCTCATTAGTGCAAGTGCTGATCTTTTATCAGCATAATTGTTCCTTCAGTATTCTGTTTAACAGCCTTGAACTGGTTTAATCCTTTGGACAATGTTTTAACTTGCACAGCTTGACCCACTTTAATTAATTTCAAGCACCTGTAATATTGATTAACACTTTGTTAATAGCAACTGTATTTCCATGTTCTAGATGTTTCCATTTTCTTACACTGTGAAAGTTTATATAAAATGATGTTTTGTATGGTTTATACCATCAAATCTTTACACTGAGGTAATTTTATAATATACATGTACGTACCCCTTCTTTATTGAAATTACTTTTGAGTGCAAACCTAAAATCCATTTTTAAGGTTTTCTTATACAGGTGAACCAATCCTTCCTTAGTTATATTAAATTAATGATCATAATACACCTGTAATCCCCCACAATTGGAGATTTCATTAACTTATTTTGTAACCAGATGTTTGCACCTCTTCAACGTACTTCAAGCCTTCTTTTCCCAATTATATGGGTTTGGATAAGGCTATGTTGGATTATACCACTTCTGCCTTTGTTTTGATCCATTATCAAATCTTTCATTGGATCATAGTTTTTTCCCCCAAAGTTCAAAGATCAGTAGTCTGTTCTTTTGTAATCAATATCTTTGATTTATCATAAGGCAGGTTTATTTCATAATAATCAGGAGTTTAACATAACCTGATTTGTATTTGGTAAATTATATATATTTCTTCCCATTGAGCTCCACAAACTGATGGCAATTTATTTTATTTTAAAAGTATTAGTTATTTGCACAACGTTTTATTTTATTTTATTTTTATTTTTGAATAGTAATGCCATGCACCATTTTGAAATACTTTGAAATTGTATTTCTTATATCTCATATAATTTGAGACATGGATATCATAAACGGATTCACCGTTGATATCTTTATAAAACATAAATGTTTTATCGTATTCTGCTGTTTCAATCATTACAGCTTTGGTGAGGTTTTTTTCCATGTTTATTTTTCATGGCCTCACTCATCATTAGTTCTGCTGTTTTAACCATAACAGCTTTTAGTGAGACCAACTTAATTTTTGGTTTCCATGGTAATTTTCCATGGCCTCACTTTTTATTCAGGTGTTGTGCATACACCTGTGTGTATATATATATATATATATATATATATATATATATATATATATATATATATATAATTTGGTGCTGTGGTGGGTACTTCATGACCAGCCACCACTATCAGTGCATTTTTAGGGTCAGTTTTTGCATTTTATTTTTTACTGCCCTTGTTTCTCCTGAGTTTTTTCCCCCTCAAGGAGACTACCTTCAGAAAAATCTGAGGTAGATATTCGCACCATATTTCATCATATTTTTCCCTTTTTATATGTGAAACCCCCTTAGGGTATGTTTAGGGAATATTTCCATTATTTTCCGTCTGAAGGCCTTTATTAACTTTTTTAAATTACGGCCTTTCTGACATTTAAAATTTCCCCCCCTGCAAAAAGTTTGTGGAGCATCTTAAACTCCCTACCGTATTTTTAACGGTCACCAGTATCGGAACCGGCCCCGTAATTAATCTCCCGTCCCGATCGCTGGGTATTCCCCCGGGACGTTCTTTTTCAAACTCCGTTGTTTTAACAGAGTATTTCTGTTCTATTTTAATCTTTTACTTTACTTTTGTTTTTAAATTCATTTTAAATCCTGGTTCAATACACCAGGCACGGAGTTTTCCAGACCCTAAAAGATTTTTCAACTGCACTTACCTGCCGATTCCGTACCTACCGCTGTCGAGGAGCTGCCTCTGCAGCTCCTGCTTCTGCCGTCAGCGTCGACGTAATGCCGTTCCAGCGCCAGGCGGGCCTTCTTCACGTAGTCACTCACGTGACTCCGAAGTAAAATGTGATCATGGCTGATCATCCCCAATCAGTACCCCGTTCCTGCCTTCTCCCCATATCCCCTGACTCCGCTATTTTTAAGAGCCCTATCTAGCTCTCTCTTGAAAGTATCGAGAGAACCTGCCTCCACCACCCTCTGAGGCAGAGAATTCCACAGACTCACAACTCTCTGTGAGAAAACGTTTCCTCATCTCCGTTCTAAATGGCTGACTCCTTATTCTTAAACTGTGGCCCCTGGTTCTGGACTCCCCCAACATCGGGAACATGTTTCCTGCCTCTAGTGTGTCCAAACCCTTAACGATGTTATATGTTTCAATGAGATCCCCTCGCATCTTTCTAAACTCCAGAGTGTACAAGCCCAGCCGCTCCATTCTCTCAGCATATGACAGTCCCGCCATCCCGGGAATTAACCTTGTAAACCTACGCTGCACTCCCTCAATAGCAAGAATGTCCTTCCTCAAATTAGGGGACCAAAACAGCACACAATACTCCAGGTGTGGTCTCACTAGGGCTCTGTACAACTGCAGGAGGACCTCTTTGCTGCTATATTCGACTCCTCTTGTTATAAAGGCCAACATGCCATTCGCTTTCTTCACTGCTTGCTGTACCTGCATGCTTACTTTCATAGACTGATGAACAAGGACCCCCAGATCCCGTTGTACTTCCCCTTTTCCCTAATTCACCTGCACGAGTAGAGTCAAAGAGTCTTACAGCATGGAAAAAGGCCCTTCGGCCCAACGTGCCCATGCTATACGATATGATACGAATCCGATAGAACTTTATTTATCCCAGGATGGAAATTGATCTACCAACAGTCATAAAAATACAAAATAAATGAAACATGAAATTAAAGTGACGAGGGGAAAGGATTGAGGATGTGCAAAGATTGGAGGGGGCGGGGGGGGGGGGTGTGGCAGGGGGAGTCACTCAGTCTACCCCACAACAGAAGGGGAAGGAGTTGTACAGTTTGATAACCACAGGAAAGAAGGATCTCCTGTGGCGTTCTGTCCTGCATCTTGGTGGAACCAGTCTGCTGCTGAAGGTGCTCCTCAGGTTGACCAGTGTGTCATGGAGGGGGCGAGCTGTATTGTCCATGATGCTCGCAGTTTGAGGAGCATCCTCCCCTCCAAGACCACCTCCCGTGAATCCTACTCCACCCCCAGGACGGAGCCAGCCTTCCTGATGAGTTTGTTGATCCTATTGGCGTCTTTGCCCTGCTACCACAGCAAGGAAGATGGCACTGGGTACCAAGATAACCCATTTACAACAGTCCTATCTGCCAGCATTTGGCCCATATCCATCTAGTAAACCTTTCCTATCCATGTACCTGTCCAAATGTCTTTTAAATGTTGTTATAGTATTTTTAGTACTATCAAGTAAGCTATTACCCTAATTACCATCTACATAGAAGAATAGAATGCCTTTTATTGTCATTCAAACAGAAAAGGTTTGAACCAAATTTCATTCCTGCAGTCATGAGATTAGAAAAAAACCAAGACACACACTTAACACAATTTACACAAACATTCATCACAGTGAATAAGGGGGGTGGGGTGTCAAATGGGATAGTCGAGGGCGGAGTTAAAGGGAAAGAGAGTAAAGGGATGGTTAATGACCCCAGAATTAATGGGAAAGGAAGCTCACAAAGGGATAGGAGAGTATGGCCAAGTGTAATAGGGATCGATGTGAATGGTGAGATGCGTAAGGAATTAAAAGTATTGTATATGAATGCGCAAAGTATAAGAAGTAAAGTAGATGAGCTTGAGGCCCAGTTAGAGGTTGGTAGATATGACATTGTGGGGATTACTGCGACGTGGCTGCAGGAGGATCGGGCCTGGGAACTTAATATTCAGGGTTATACATCCTATAGAAAGGACAGGCAGGTGGGCAGAGGAGGGGGGGTAGCTCTGCTGGTGAAGGATGGAATTCAGTCCCTTGCGAGGGAAGACATACAGACTGACGAGGTAGAGTCACTGTGGATTGAGTTGAGGAATTGTAAAGGCAAGAAGACACTAATTGGTGTTATTTACAGACCCCCAAATAGTAGCCCGGATGTAGGGTGTAAGTTGCAGCAGGAGTTAAAACTGGCATGTAACAAAGGTAATGCCACTGTGGTGATGGGGGATTTCAATATGCAGGTAGACTGGGAAAATCAGGTTGGTTCAGGACCCCAAGAAAGAGAGTTTGTAGAATGCCTCCGAGATGGATTCTTAGAGCAGATTGTAATGGAGCCGACCAGAGAAAAGGCAATTCTGGATTTAGTGTTGTCCAATGAACCAGATATGATAAGAGAACTTAAGGTAAAGGAACCGCTTGAAGGTAGTGATCATAATATGATTAGTTTTAATCTGCAATTTGAGAAGGAGAAGGTTAAATCGGAAGTGTCAGTGATGCAGTTGAACAAAGGGGACTATGAAGGCATGAGAGGGGAGCTGGCAAAGGTAGACTGGAAAGGGATCCTAGCAGGAATGATGGTGGAACAGCAATGGCAGGAATTTCTGGGCATAATCCGGAAGACGCAGGATCATTTCATTCCAAAAAGGAAGAAAGGGAGTAGGAGGCAACTGTGGCTGACAAGAAAAGTTAGGGATAGAATAAAACTAAAAGAAAAGATGTATAACACAGCAAAGAGTAGCCGGAAGCCAGAGGATTGGGAAACTTTCATAGGACAACAGAAGGAAACAAAACAGGCAATACGGGCTGAAAAGATGAAGTACGAAGGGAAGCTGGCCAGGAATATAAATAAGGACAGTAAATACTTCTTTAGATATTAAGGGAAAAAGAGTAGCAAAGTCAAATGTGGGTCCCTTGAAGGCAGACACGGGTGAAATTATCATGGGCAACAAGGAAATGGCAGAAGAGTTGAATAGGTACTTCAGATCTGTCTTCACTAAGGAAGACACAAACAATCTCCCAGATGTCCTGGAGGACAGAGGATCTAAGGGGGGGTGGGGGGGGGGGGGGTAGAGGAACTGAAATAGATTTTCATTAGGCGAGAAATAGTATTGGGTAGGCTAATGGGACTGAAGGATAATAAATCCCCTGGGCCTGATGGTCTGCATCCCAGGGTCCTCAGGGAGGTGGCTCAAGAAATAGTGGACGCATTGGTGATCATTTTCCAATGTTCAATAGATTCAGGATCAGTTGCTGTGGAATGGAGGATAGCTAATGTTATCCCACTTTTCAAGAAAGGAGCGAGGGAGAAACGGGGAATTACAGACCAGTTAGCCTGACCGGTGGTGGGAAAGATGCTGGAGTCAATTATTAAAGAGGTAATAATGGAGTATTTGGATAGCAGTAAAAGGATTAGTCCAAGTCAACATGGATTTATGAAAGGGAAATCATGCTTGACTAATCTTCTGGAATTTTTTGAGGATGTGACAAGTAAAATGGATAAAGGGGTGCCAGTGGATGTAGTGTATCTAGACTTTCAGAAAGCCTTTGATAAGGTCCCGCACGGGAGACTGGTGACTAAAATTACAGCACATGGTATTGGGGTAGGGTGTTGACATGGATGGAAAATTGGTTGGCAGACCGGAGGGAAAGAGTAGGAGTGAACGGGTTCTTTTCAGAATGGCAGGCAGTGGCGAGTGGAGTGCCGCAAGGCTCAGTGTGGGGGCCGCAACTGTTTACCATATATATCAATGATTTGAAAGAGGGAATTAGGAGCAACACTAGCAACTTTGCGGATGACACAAAGCTGGGTGGCAGTGTGAACTGTGAAGAGGATGTTAGGAGGTTGCAGGGTGACCTGGACAGGTTAAGTCAGGCGGCAGATGCGTGGCAGATGCAGTATAATACAGATAAATGTGAGGTTATCCACTTTGGTGGAAAAATCAAGGGGAAAGATTATTATCTCAATGTGGTTAGGTTAGGTAAGGGGGAGGTACAGCGAGACCTGGGTGTCCTTATACACCGGTCACTGAAAGTTGGCGTGCAGGTACAGTAGGCAGTGAAGAAAGCTAATGGAATGTTGGCCTTCATAACAAGAGGATTTCAGTATAGGAGTAAAGAGGTTCTTCTGCAGTTGTATAGGGCTCTGGTGAGACCACATCTGGAGTATTGTGTACAGTTTTGGTCTCCTAATTTGAGGAAGGACATCCTTGTGATTGAGGCAGTTCAGCGTAGGTTCACGAGATTGACCCCTGGGATGGCGGGACTGTCATATGAGGAAAGATTGAAAAGACTAGGCTTGTATTCACTGGAGTTTAGAAGGATGAGGGGGGACCTGATAGAAACATATAAAATTATAAAAGGACTGGACAAGCTGGATGCAGGAAAAATGTTCCCAATGTTGGGCGAGTTCAGAACCAGGGGCCACAGTCTTAGAATAAAGGGGAGGTCATTTAAGACTGAGGTGAGAAAAAACTTTTTCACCCAGAGAGTTGTGAATTTATGGAATTTATGGAATTTCCTGCCACAGAGGGCAGTGGAGGCCAAGTCACTGGATGGATTTAAGAGAGGGTTAGATCGAGCTCTAGGGGCTAGTGGAATCAAGGGATATTGATAGAGTACGATCAGCCATGATCACAATGAATGGCGGTGCTGGCTCGAACGGCCGAATGGCCTCCCCCTGCACCTATTTTCTATGTTTCTATTAATGTCCAACACCTCCACACTGTGATGCCTTATCTCTTCCCTTTGTTCTCCCGCGGTCCAGCAGTCCAACTGCAGCATTGTCATTAATAGAAAAGAGTAATTGCAAGGATTTAATTTGATACGTAGATGCTGTGAAGCTTGAGTGAATATTCATCTGAAAGCTGCATGAAGGAATAATTGGATTTTCTTTTTGTTGAGTTCTGCTTTTTAACTAAATGGAAAAATGATTGTATTAATTTTTCTCCTGTTTAAGTTTGTTACAAAATGAAGCAAAAGATTAAAAGGTAAAGGAATCTATAGCATTTGAGACGTTCTGTATTTAGATCTAAGTGTATGTAAGGAAGACAGGTGGCAGCTGTATATGTGCTACACATCATTAGTGGCTCAGCTGACAGAGCCGCAGCCTCTGAGCCAGAAGGTTGCGAGTTCAAATTCCAACCCAGAGACTGGGTGCGTACAAACTGAACGCACCCAGACGGGGCGGGTCTATCCCTGAAAAGTAAACTTAACGGAAGTTCACTTTTCATCTGCCAGCGCTACCTTTGTGTTGAGAATCCGTGGGGCGGCACGGTGGCGCAGCGGTAGAGTTGCTGCCATACTGCACCAGAGACCAGGGTTCGATCCTGACTACGGGTGCTGTCCGTGTGGGGTTTGGTACGTTCTCCCCGTGACCGCGTGGGTTTTCTCCGGATGCTCCGGTTTCGTCCCACACTCCAAAGACGTACTAGGTTAATTGGCTTGGTAAAATGGTAAATTGACCCCAGTGTGTGCAGGATAGAGTTTGTGTGCGTGAATCGCTGGTCGGCACAGACTCGGTGGGCTGAAGTGTCTGTTGCCACGCTGCACCTCTAAACTAAAGCTAAACTAAACTAAATTAATACTAATTATACATTCATACTTATGGGCGTGTCCCACTTTGGTGATTTTATAGGCAACTAGGCCGTCGCCACACGGTCGCCGGGGTGTCACCTGTCTGGTTGTGAGTCGTCACCTCATTCGCCCAAAGAGTCGTAGCGTCTTTCTAATCCCCGCTGGATTTTCAACATGTTGAACATTTCTCGGAGACAGTCGGCGACAGTGGGTTTGACGCCAACGAGCGTAGCTTGACTTCTCCTGACGTAAGGTGCTGCCGTAGTTGTCGTCAGGTTAACGTAGGTTGTCGCCGGGGCTGACTTCGTTTTTTTGTTGTT
Source organism: Okamejei kenojei (assembly GCA_035221665.1). Lineage (NCBI taxonomy): Eukaryota > Metazoa > Chordata > Chondrichthyes > Rajiformes > Rajidae > Okamejei > Okamejei kenojei. The sequence goes on from CM069138.1 coordinate 16,536,984, forward strand.
GTTAAAGTAATGATTCTATTTCAAATTTTAGGTCGAAGGGGGGGGGGTTCCAGGGACCCACCTGCTACGACTATGACAGTCGCCGGCAGTCACCTACTAATAGCCTAAGTGGAACAGGCCCATTACATTCAAACTTCAAGCATATTTCAGAAGTTTGAAAATGCATACATCCAGGTTCAGGAACAGTTTCTTCCCAGCTGTTATCAAGCAGCTGAATGCTTCTCTCATCAGCTGGAATGCAGTCCTGATCTCCCATCTACCTCATTTGATACCTTTGAACTTTGGGCTGCAATGTTATATCCTTGCACTGAATGGTGTATCCGTTATCCTTTATCTGTGCACTGTCTTCCTGTATAATCTTTTCTTTGACTCAGTACATATGAGGAAACAAAGTCTTTTTTTATTTTTATTTATATTTTTATTAGAAGCAGTGTACAAAAGTATAAACGGCGGCATATGACGTAGTACATTTATTGTACAGCTTCCATTTTTAATTTTAGCAAAGATGGAATAGAAAAAGAGAGGAACAGCAAGAAAGGAAGAAAGTGGAAGAGAAGGTGAATGTGTAAGAATAGAACCCCGAAACTACCAAATGAGTGTAGTCAAAGAGTGAGTAAGTAAAAACTTAAAGAAATAAAAAGACATAAACGAAAAAAAGAAAGGAAAAAAAATTAAAAAAGAAACAAAAAGTGTTGATGTACCTACTTCATTTCTCTCCCCACCCATCACCCAGTCCGTAAATCGGTTTAATTCCAGAGTTGTGTTGCACCATACTATCCTTGTAATGAATCAATGAAAGGAATCCATATCTTTGAAAATTGCTCTGATTTTGCTGCTGAGACAAGTCTCATATCTTCAAGATGTAGTGTCTCAGACATGTTTTTGAAATCCACATTCGAAACAAAGTCTGTTCAATGCACCTCAGTACACATGAGTAAATATATATTATTCAACTAAACTAAATTAACCTAAAGCCAATTTTTGCCTCCAATTAATTTCACACTGATGTTCAAAACAATTTAATATTTCCTTGGCAAGCCCGCAACAATTCCGTCCTAATGGTCTTGTTGCTTTGTAGTGTCAGCAGAAATCCTTTTCCAGAAGTCAGGCCTCTTGAATTTCCTAAAGAGAGAAAGAACCAATCCACAACTGTTGCCAAACCCTGATTTGTGACGTAGAAACATAGAAACATAGAAAATAGGTGCAGGAGACACTTTAAGCCAGCACCGTCATTCAATATGATCAAGGCTGATCATCCAGAATCAGTACCCCGTTCTTGCTTTCTCCCCATATCCCTTGATTCCATTAGCCCTAAGAGCCAGATCTAACCCTCTCTTGAATACATCTGACCTTCTCCTACCTACAGTTCCTTCCCCTTTAATTTCAGTCTGAAGTAGTGTACCGTTCTGAAACGTCACCCGTCCTTTTTCTCCTGAGATGCTGCCTGACCTGCTGAGATACTCCAGTGTCTGTCTTCGGTATAAACCAGCATCTGTAGCTCCTTCCTGCACATGAACTAAGTACAATATGAACAAACAGAGTAATTCCCACTAATCAGTCCAAACATTGTATTTTGGCCGAGACACAATAACATGCAAATGGTGGAGTCTTGAGCAGAACACAAATTGCTGGGGAAACTCAGGCAGATCTGAGGAGGGAATGAATGGAGGACGTTTCGGGTCAGGACCCTTCTTCAGACTGGAGTCAGGGGGTGAAAGCTGGGAAAGAGAGTGATTGGTGCTGCAGGTGAAGGGGTGGTGGGCCAGGAGTTGATTGGAAAATGGATGGAATAAGTGACAATGGTTTGCCGTGATCAGGAGACAAAGAGGTGTCAGATTGGGTGGGAAGGGGAGAGAATTATAAAGCTGAAGGGGACATATGGGTGGAAGGGGAGAGGGGAGAGAGGGGTGATAGATAGCAAATGGGTGACCTGTTACCAACAATTTATTGGAAGCATACTTCGGACTTGAAGAGTGCTAATCTTTGCCTCAAAGTGACCTTCGATTAGCACTCCCCTTAGGCCTCCTTCGGTCGTGGCTGACCATGGGAGTCTCCAGGGTGCTGTTCCCTGTATGGGGGACGCCTGTGCGTGACTTTGTTTAACGTGGGGAGACTGGTGCACAGACAGCCACCCAACGGTCCCTGATAGATCTGGGTCAGGATCCAGTGGCATGGAGTCCAAGACGACCGGAGACCCTTTTCTGCTGCAGCCTTCATCCACCATCCCAGCCGTTGTGGCGCTCCACTAAGGTCAGCCATCGTCCTCCGCCTGTTCCACCGTTGAGGTCTTGGTTGGATTGCTCTTTGTCAGAGTCCTCCCCCGCGACCTTACCGCCATGGTTGGCCCTACCAGGAGCATCGCTACAGACGGCATCACCCTCAGGATCTCAGGTCCACACAAGCCTCTTCACCACGACAAGGTGACAATCCACGGAGATTCACTAATGCCAACAAAAAGTACTTTGTGTCACCTTTATTCAAAGAGGAATTGGGGGGGGGGGGGAAGGTTAACCATAGGGAGATGATCCTATTGCCAGGTTGTTGAACGAATGTTAAGACTGATTATTGAGAGGGTAATAGCAGAACACTCGCAAAGTCATAATCTGGTGAAGTAAAGTTAGCATGGGTTTGTAACGGGGAGATTGAGTTTGGAAACATTTAGAGTCCTTTGAGGAGGTATCAGACACCTGATGAAGGGGAATATTTGGATAGTCAAAAGACGTTCAAACAGGTGCCACACAAAAGTTACATTGTGTGTGAAGAGTTACAGATTCATAGAGTGATACAGTGTGGAAACAGGCCCTTCGGCTCAACTTGCCCACACCAACCAACATGTCCCAGCTACACTAGTCCCGCCTCCCCGCATTTGGCCCATATCCCTTCAAGCCTGCCCTATCCATGTACCCGTCCAACTGTTTCTTAAACATTGCGTTAGTCCCTGCCTCAACTCCCTCCACCGGCAGCTCGTTCCATACACCCACCACCCTTTGTGTGAAAAAGCTACCCCTCAGATTCCTGTTAAATCTTTTCCCTTTCACCTTCAACCTTTATCCTCTGGACCTCGATTCCCCGACTCTGGGCTAGAGACACTGTGCATCTACCCAATGTATTCTTCACATGGTTTTATACACCTCTATAAGATCACCCCCTCATCCTCCTGCGTTCCTGAGTTCATGGTGTTGGAGGTAATATATGAACTCAAAGATTGCCCAACGAGGAGTAGACAGCGAGTCGGGCATTAGGGATCAATTTCAAGTTGGCAGCCGGCATTCCACAGGGAACCGTTCAGGGACTGCAGCTGTTTACAATCTTTATTAATGATTTAGACGAAGGACCCAAATTACTGATGACAAATTTGAAACAGATGTGGCAGAGGGCGAGGTGTAACGAGAATACAAACAGCTTACAAACAAATAGATGCACGGGAAAAAAAATGGCAGAAGGAGAAATTGGAAGGGTTCACCTTGGAGGTGAGAATGATAAGATCTTATGTTTAAATGGAGAAAGACTGGAGAGAAGGAATGGTTGACGTTTCGGGTCGAGACCCTGCTTCAGACTGATCTATAATATGAAACATTGCAGCGGCACCTGTTGGCGCACGCAGGTATCGAACCCGGCGTTCGGAAGCCGCGGTCACGTGACTCGGGAGGGGCTGCTGTTTTCGCGCGGTTTCGCTTTCGCGCCACGGTTGTGTGCGCTGACCACTGTTGTGGTCAGACGTGTTTGTGAGGACCTGTAAACCAAAGAGTTATTTCTGAAATAAATAAGTTCATAAAAACTTGGTTGCCGTTCTTACAGCCGCCAAAATATAACAATATATATTAATATAATATTATAATGTATAATAATAAAATAATATATACTATCATATATAATGTAATAATATTTAATATAATATACAATTTGTTATTTTAAATGATATGTTATATTTAAAACTTTTTTGCGTTTATTATGGGTTTTACAGAGTAATATGTTTCCATATCTGTTGTGCTGCTGCAAGTAAGAATTTCATGGTACGTGTTCATCGACTCGAAACGTCACCCATTCCTTCTCTCCAGAGATGCTGCCCGTCCCGCTGAGTTACTTTTTTGCCTAACTTCAGTAAAAACACTGAATTCTCCAATGGTCGTTATCTAACCAAATCACACACCCCCTTTTCCGCAACCCCTCTTCCCTGTACCCCATCTGGACGTTTCTCTCTCTCTCTCCCCCCCCCCCTCCCCTCTCCCCCCCCCCCCCCTTCCCCCTCCCCCCTTCCGCTACATTCCTTTCTCTGGTTTCATAATCGGCAACTCTTCTATGTGCCGGAAGGAACTGCAGATGCTGCAGTCTGCCGCTGCTCCACCATGATGCCACTGTGCCGCCCAAACATATTCAATCATCTTCAGACTCTTCATTGTTTGGACGGGGGGAGTGAGGTTGAGGGGAAATGAATCGTTCTCCTATTGCAAGAGCTGGCCAAGTGAATGTGCAACTGAAGATTTGCTGTGTTTGTGTTGTAGAGAGACCGACAGAGTGCTTTGAAGTGGGTTCCAAGCATTTTTCTCTCGTCAGCTGTTGGTAGTAAGTACAAACAGATGTTGGTTGTGGGACAACAGTATTTTGAAAGCTACAATAGCTACATTTTTGTTTTCACCATCGTCAGCTGGAAAGCTTGTTTATATCAGAAATTCTCTTAGCACCCCCAGCGTGGAGGTTGGGCTCAGTCCATAACAACACAAAAGCAGATCTAGATTAGATTAGATTAGATGTTATTACTTGTCATTCCAAGCTCAGAGAGGCTCCAGCGAAACTCCGTTTCTACAAGCCATACAAACAGAACAATTCCTACAAAACATACAAACAATTCAATTTACACAAACATCCATCACAGTGAATCTCCTCCTCACTGTGATGGAAGGCAAAGTTCTTCTCTCTCTCTCTACACTCCTATCTCGAGCCAAAACGTCACCCACACCTTCTCTCCAGAGGTGCTGCCGCTGAGTTACTCCAGCTTTTTGTGTCTACGTATGCCCCTGGCCTTTCCTTTCCCATCCTTTCCTTTAAAATCAAGTGGGTGGAGATATTAGGTCAGGGCGGGATCCCGCAGTGACAGGCAAGCCAGCCAAGCAAGGAGCGTCACCCATTCCATCTCTCCAGAGATGCTGCCTGCCCCGCTGAGTTACTCCAGCATTTGGTGTCTATCTTCGGTGTAAACCAGCATCTGTAGTTCCTTCCATAAGTTTCATAAGGTCATAAGGAATAGGGATAGAATTAGGCCATTCGGCCCATCAGGCCTCCTGCACCACAATTCGCCTCCTACACAAGCTTTTTCCTTGCCTGGCCCTCTTGCCTTTTGTATTCCTTGCAGGGAGCTGACAGATGCGGTCTTTCAATAAGGAGACAGGCGCAAAGTGCTGGAGTAACTTTAGGAAACATTTAGTGTAGGGAGGAAATGCAGACGCTGGGTGAATAACCGAAGATACAGGCCACCTTGCCCTTCAGCCTGGGCTGGCTTGTCTGAACAAGGGTCCCGACTCGAAACGTCACCCTTCATTTGTGGTAGAGTTGCTGCCTTACAGCGGCAGAGACCTGGGTTCAATCCAGACCAAGGGTGCTGACTGTATGGAGTTTGTACTTTTCTACCTGTGACCGCGTGGGTTTTCTCCGGGCGCTCCAGTTTCCTTCCGTACAGGGTTGGAGATTAATTGGCTTCAGTAAAATTGTAATTTGTCCCTTGAGTCTAGGATAGTGTTAGTGCGCGGGGATCGCTGGTAAACATAAAGAAAGATCTTGAAATTTATTCGGAACCTGTCTGTGTGGAGTTTGCACGTTCTCCCAGTGACCGCATGTCTTTCCTCCGGGTGCCCCAGTTTCCACCCACCCATGTAGGTGCTCGTAGGTATATTGGCCTCTGTAAATTGCTCCTCATGTGTAGGGAGTGGATGTGAAAGTGTGAACTGGTGATCGATGGTCGGCGTGGAATTGGTGAGCTGAAGGGCCGGTTTCCAAGCTATGTCTCTAAAACTAGTAAAACATGAAATCAAGTTATTTTGAATGAACAATAAGCCTAATCTTTCTTTCCGTGCCAGTTTTACCTTCCTCCCTGTTCCTGGGTTATACGGGCCTATGTGTGCAGTGGGAGAAGGTGTTAAGTTTCACGCCACTGATCTTTTGTCAGCTCTGGCATTGTGTTTTCATTCTTTCCGTGGGAGGGAGAAGCGATTTGGAGAGAGCACTGAGGGATCTAGTAGTGCGAGTGTAAGTGTAATTCAACCTTTGTGGAGCTGTGTGTGAGCTCCAGGCAGCATTAGGCTTACGTCTTAGGTTCAGGATGAGTTCATAAGTTCATAAGTTCCAGGAGCAGAATTAGGTGGTTTGTCCCATCAAGACTACTCCGCCATTCAATCAAGGCTGATCTATCTTTCCCTTTCAACCCCATTCTCCCGCCTTCTCCCCATAACCCCTGACACCCGTATTAATCAAGAATATGTCAATCTCCGCCTTCAAAATATCCATTGGCGGCCTCCACAGCCGGCTGCGGCAATGAATTAGACAGATTCACCGCCCCCTGACTAAAGAAATTCCTCCTCATCTCCTTTCTAAAGCCACGTCCTTTTATTCTGAGTGTGCCCTCTGGTCCTAGACTCTCCCACTAGTGGAAACATCCTCTCCACATCCAGTCACGGTGGCGCATCCCGACTACGGGCGCTGTCTGTACGGAGTTTGTACGCTCTCCCCGTGACCTGCGTGGGTTTTCTCCGAGATCTTCGGTTTCCTCCCACACCCCAAAGACGTGCAGGTTTGTGGGTTAATTGGCTTGGTAAATGTAAAAAATAATTGTCCAGTATAAAATTGTCCCACTTCCAGTATAGTTCCTGGTAGGCTCTTCGGAAGGTACAAGGTACAAGGAACAAGTCTATCCAGGCCTTTCACTATTCGGTAAGTTTAAACGAGCAACCCCCCCCCCCCACCCCCCCGAAGGTTTTGCTGAGGTTTATTATTGTCACACGTAATGAGGTACAGCGGACAGCATGCTATCCAACACAGGTCAGGTAAACCACACATAAATACAATCACATCAAACTCAGGTGCAATAGATAGAGCAAAGAGAAAGGTGCAGAGTGGATACAGGGAGCTAAACGGTGGTTCATTACTTAGTGCTGACACTCATCATCTTGGTGAGAGCACACATTGGCACACCGCCTGAAATGAACCTGAATCTTTGCCCAAAGCAACTCTCTTCTCCGAGGGGGGATATAATATGCAGCCAAGTGAAATAAAGATGAGCGGTTGCCCTGCTGGTATCTAATGCTCAGTCCAGACTGCCTGATGAACAGAATGAATAATGTAAGTGACGAACGTTCTTCTTGTGGAGGGGTTACGGGGAGAAGGCAGGAGAATGGGGTTGAGAGGGAAAGATAGATCAGCCATGATTGAACGGCGGAGTAGAGTTGATGGGCCGAATGGCCTATTTCTGCTCATCGCACTTATGAATGTATGGATTTGTGGAAGTTGAATCTTTAGAACTAGTTGTGTGTGGATGTCCAACGTTGTTACATTCAGTCCTGTCGCGGTAAAATTCTAGTCTGCTCCACTGCTAAATCTCCCCAAGGCATGCCTACTTTGAAGAAGTTCTCCTCCTCTCTCCGACGAGAGTTCTGCGATATCTCTCGTTTCCCTCTCCCCTGACTCTCAGTCTGAAGAAAGGTCTCGACCCGAACCGTCACCCATTCCTTCTATCCAGAGATGCTGCTTGTCCCGCTGAGACACTCCAGCATTTTGTGCCTGTCTTCGCAGTAAAACTCTATATCCTTGCGGACAGCCAAAGTGCTATTTGCTTGTCTAGGTTCAGTTGGCATCCAACTTGTTTTTTCATACATAGCCAAGAAGCTCCAATGGGTGGAACAGGCCCACAGCAAGGGATGTGACCTCTGGCACCATTGCTGTTCCCCATCTACAGCTGTCGCACGCATTATCTCCCTCCTCCATTGTAAGGAAGAGACTGCTCGCTGCTGTGCACTGTGCTCTTGGATGGATTCAGCCATTATAAGGACCAGCTGCGGTCAGTTTTAATGAACCCTGGCTCAATGCAAAAATGATTGAAGCACAAATAACTCGGCGGGTTCCTGTTAATAACATCAGACCATTACAACCCATTCCCACCAACAGTCGCCTTCTCCCCAGATGCACCTTCAGTTAGAAACATAGAAAATAGGTGCAGGAGTAGGCCATTCAGCCCTTTGAGCCAGCACCACCATTGAATATGATCACGGCTGATCATCCAGAATCTTAAAGATAGCGGAGTCAGGGGACATGGAGCGAAGGCAGGAACAGGGTACTGACTGGGGATGATCAGCCATGATCACAGTGACTGGCGGTGCTGGCTCGATGGGCCGAATGGCCTACATCTGCACCTATTGTCTATTGTCAGTATCCCATTCCTGCTTTCTCCCCAATATCCCTTCATTCCGTTAACCCAAAGAGCTATATCCAGCTCTTTCTAGAAAACATCCAGTGAATTGGCCTCCACTGCCTTCTGTGGCGGAGAATTCCACAGTTAAAGCACTCATTGACTTCGATAGCACCGTAGATGTGTGTGAAAACTCCAGCTCGATTTAAAAAGTGAGATGTGCCAAGCATAGTGATGGTGAATAGTGTTGCCCCAGTGAAAATAGTGCTCGCATAGCCGTGCCTCTGGGGAATCTTTCATTCAAAATCTTTTACAAATGACCCTTCACTTACAGCTTTGCAACACAAAAGTCAATTCATTTCAAGCGAGTCGCGCTCAGATAACAGGATGACAGCAACAGCTGGCGGGCAAACACGCTGCTAAAATCATCTCATTTTATCAGAAACAAAAGCCTCTAATTTCCAGTCGCGGAATGAAAATATTTGTTATCAATTGACGGGCACAAAGTCTGCGTTTCTATCTTGCGGTCCTAAATGTTCTTGAGGATCTGCTGATGTAATGCTGTGGTAGAAACCAAGGGGAACAAAGGCACATGAGGCGATGATTCATCTGGCAATTTAAGTGGCACTGGGTTTCATTCAGCGGACTGCAAATCTTCCTGACACTCTCTGGCACTGGGGTAATCTATCCCAACAAGGACATCCCACAAAAATGAACAATGGGGCGAGGATGTGTTTATTTTGATTAGTTTGCTTTGGCGATCGGAGATTGCGACCGACCGGCAACACTCTCAGCGGGGAGAACTGTACTGCCTTTCAGGGGGAAGGAAACAGTTGATTTAATTATTGAGCAGCAGTGTGAAGCAATGAATTGCTGCAGATAGTTTAGTTTAGTTTAGAGATACAGCATTGGAAACAGTGCCCTTTGGCCCACGCTGACCGTTGATCACCAGCACACTTAAGGGTCTGTCCCACTTGGCCGTCATTTACGCGACAGGCCGGTAGTGACTGACGCGTGACGGTCGCGTGCGTCATCATGCGTCCGTACTGCCGTCTGGAGCGGCAACGTCATTTGAAGATAGACACAAAATGCTGGAGGAACTCAGCGGGACCGGCAGCAACTCTGGAGAGAAGGAATGGATGACGTTTCTTCAGACTGAAGAAGGGTCTCGACCCGAAACGTCACCCATTCCTTCTCTCCAGAGATGCTGCCGGTCCCGCTGAGTTACTCCAGCATTTTGTGTCTATCTCCGATCGTCTTGGCCCCGCTCTGGGAGTAGGAGTGGGGGCAGATCCGGGTCTGCAACGGGCGTGAGCCCCAGGCCGAGCTCGGCGATCGTTTTCCTGCTTCTGCTGCTGTTGGAGGTGAGACGTTGCGTCGCGCCAGGGTCTTGGGCCTGTCCCACAGGCGGGAGGCGCGCGTAGATTTCGTGCAGGATGAAGTCCACACTCCTCCACACCACTCCTTGCGCCCGTCCCGCGCTACGCATGCGCTACGCATGCGCTACCCAAACGCTACCCACACGCTAGCAGGTCGCGTAAATGGCGGCCAAGTGGGAGAGGCCCTTTAGTTCCACGTTATCCCACTCTCGCATCCTGCACTCTAAGGACAATTTAACGGAAGCCAATTAACCTACAAACCTGCATGTCTTTGGAATGTGTGAGGAAACCGGAGCACCCGGAGAAAATACACGCGTTCACAGAGATGTTTGTTTGTAGGTTAATTGGTCATGGTAAATTGTCCCTGGCGTGTGGGATAGAATTAGTGTCCTGGTGATCGCCGGTCAACACAGATTCGATGGGCCGAAGGGCCTGCTACCACGCTGTATCTTTAAACGAAACTAAGCTCATCAATTGAAAGTTAAATAAAACGAGATAAAGGTCTGGAAGACATGGGGAAGCAAGATATTTTGGGCAAAGCACAGCTTTTTTGCATCAACATCCTACTTCAATCAACATACTTCCATCTAAAGGCAATGGGGCCAGGAGAGCGAATGCCACTAAATGTGAATACCGCTCTGAATGTTCCCATGTATTTAACAGGAGTGCAAGCAGGAACAGGGTACAGATTTTAGATGATCAGCCATGATCATATTGAACGGCGGTGCTGGCTCGAAGGGCCAAATGGCCTACTGCTGCACCTAATTTGCTATGTTTCCATGTTTCTAAGTTTTTGTGAAGTGTGACTGATTGACTGAAAAAAACCATCGAGAGTAATCAAACAACATATGAATGGATAAAGGGAAAAGCATCTTAGTCACAATACACTTGAGAATTAAAGAATCTGACCCCATTGTCCCACTGAGATAACAAGGGGCCCTCAGTCCGAAACCTATCGGTGGAACAATGATGTAGCCCAGATAGCTGCTGCCCATTCTACTCTGCAGGAATGTTTAATGATTCTTCACAAAGGGATGTTCCAGGTAGCTACCTGTCAATCTGTCTGGTGCCTCACCTTATGGATATATTTAAGGCAGAGATAGATGGATTCTTGATTAGTACACGTGTCAGAGGTTATGAGGAGAATGGGGTTAGGAGGGAGAGATAGATCAGCCATGATTGAATGGCGGAGTGGACTAAAGATAGAGTCTAGGCCGGAGTAACTCAGCGGAGATAGACAAAAGGCCGGAGTAACTCAGCGGGACAGGCAGCATCTCTGGAGAGAAGGAATGGGTGATGTTTCGGGTTGAGACCCTTCTTAAAGAACAATGAATGAAAGATATGCAAAAAGGTTACGATGATAAAGGAAACAGGCCATTGTTAGCTGTTTGTTGGGTGAAAACGAGAAGCTAGTGTGACAGGTGGGGGAGGGATAGAGATGGAGAGGGAATGCCGGGGCTACCTGAAGTTGGAAAAATCAATATTCATACCACTGTGCTGTAAACTGCCCAAGCGGAATACAAGTTGCTGTTCCTCCAATTTGTGTTTAGCCTCACCCTCACAATGGAGGAGACATAGGACAGAAAGGTGACGCATGTGGCATGTAGCATGGCATCCAGGCCATCACTGACTACTGAGCCACCAACTCCACCCCCACTTCCAGCGACGCATCCTTCCTCGAGGAACTCAATCACTTTTATGGCCGCTTTGAAAGGGACAACCAAGAGTTGGCCATCAAGGCTGTGCTCCCCGATGACCACCAGCCCCTCACACCCAACCCCTACGACGTGCACGTGGCACTGAGTAGGATCAATGTACGTAAGGCTGCCGGCCCTGACGGCATCCCCGGGCGCGTCCTCAGGACCTGTGCTGCACAGCTGACAGACGTCTGGACTGACATCTTCAACCTGTCACTTGCCCAGGCAGTTGTCCCCACGTGCCCTAAAACTACCTCCATCGTGCCAGTGCCAAAACACTCCACTGCGGCGAGCCTCAACGACTTCCGCCCAGTTGCACTCACCCCTATCATCGCCAAGTGCTTTGAAAGGCTGGTCATGGCACACCTCAAATGCTGCCTACCTCCCACTCTGGACCCCTACCAGTTTGCATACCGCAAGAACAGGAGCACGGAGGATGCCATCTCAACGGCACTCCACTCCGCCCTCTCCCACCTTGACAACAAAAACACTTATGTGAGAATGCTGTTCATCGACTACAGCTCAGCATTCAACACCATTATCCCCTGGAAATTGATCGCCAAACTCGATGACCTGGGCATCAACCCCTCCCTCTGCAATTGGTTACTGGACTTTCTAACCAACAGACCACAGTCTGTTAGGTTGGATAACCACTCCTCTTCTACGCTCACCCTGAACACTGGCGTACCCCAGGGCTGCGTGCTGAGCCCCCTCCTCTACTCCCTCTTCACCGACGACTGCATACCTGTACATGGTACCAACACCATCATCAAGTATGCAGATGACACGACGGTGATTGGCCTCATCAGCGACAACGATGAGTCGGCCTACAGGGAGGAGGTTCAGCTCCTAACAGCATGGTGTGCCGACAATAACCTGGCCCTCAACTCCAAGAAGACCAAGGAGCTCATTGTGGACTTCAGGAAATCGAGAGGCTGCACGCACAACCCCATCCATTTCAACGGGACGGAGGTGGAACGTGTCTCCAGCTTTAGGTTCCTGGGGGTCAACATCTCCGATGACCTCTCCTGGACCCCCAACACATCCTCGCTGATCAAGAAGGCTCACCAGCGTCTCTTCTTCCTGAGGAGACTTAAGAAGGTCCACCTGTCTCCCCAGATTCTGGTGAACTTCTACCGCTGCACCATCGAGAGCATCCTTACCAACTGCATCACAGTATGGTACGGTAACTGCTCTGTCGCCGACCGGAAAGCTCTGCAGAGGGTGGTGAAGATCGCCCAACGCATCATAGGCTCCTCACTCCCCTCCATTGAGTCTGTCCATAGTAAACGATGCCTGCGCAGGGCGCACAGCATCGCCAGGGACAGCTCACACCCCAACCATAGACTGTTTACCCTCCTCCCATCCGGGAGACGCTACAGGTCCCTCCGCTGCCGGACCAGCAGGCTCAAGAACAGCTTCTTCCCTGCGGCTGTCACACTTCTCAACGCTGCTCCTCAATGACTGCCTGTCTCCACCCCTCCCGTCTCACCTCCAATCATACCCGAAACTCGTCAAGAACAGAACCTGCACATTTTTAAAAAATATGACAAAAACTCCCAATTTTCCGAGACATTGAGGTCGGCCGCAAATTGACCAATCCTGCGCTTTGTTTTATGGTCGCTAGGCAGCGAGGACCTTGGGATCATGGCTGTCTCCTCATTACATCAATAGCAATAGCAAAGTTTCCGAGGAATAAAGGTAATGCCAACCTTGCTGATCATTTTGTTTTTCAATTGATTTATCTTTATAAAGTTATGATGTGAACTGTTAGATAAAAATTATAAATAAAAAATGTAGAGTTAGGTTAGGATTAGGATTAGGGTTAGGGTCAGGGTCAGGGTCAGGGTCAGGGTCAGGGTTAGGGTCAGGATTACGGTCAGGGTTAGGGTCAGGGTTAGGGTCAGGGTCAGGGTTAGGGTTAGGGTCAGGGTTAGGGTTAGGGTTAGGGTTAGGGTTAGGGTTAGGGTTAGGGTTAGGGTTAGGGTTAGAGTTAGGGTTAGGGTTAAGGTTAGACATTTTCCTGTCAGTGGAAGATGCCTTAGCCTTGCCCAAGCCTGGCACTGCCCCAGTCCCACTATGGCCGTGACCCCCACTCTGCCCACTGTCAGTCAGTGGGGTTCAGTAAACGGGGGAACCCACAGGAACTGCCCTCACCCATTAATTTGGCTGGTTCAGGAGCCAAACCTCTGCGGCAGTCTCTTTCAAAAAACTCACTCACAATTATATTAATTATATTATTTTATATGATATAATTATACATAATTATATATTATTACAGTCATATTCACGTCATATATATATGGTATAATAAAGCCCCTGTCCCACGATATGAGTTTACCCAAGAGCTCTCCCGAGTTTAAAAAAAAATGAAACTGGTGGTAAGTATGTAGAATGTACGGAGCGGGTACGTCGGAGCTCGGGACGTCTCTTTGCGGCTCGTAACGCTAACAGCAGGTACTCGGGAAACGCGGTAAGCTCGTGAAGTTTTTTCAACAGTGTGGAGAGTCCCCGAGTACCTACGGCGGCTATTACCGTAATTCTCCAAGTTCGAATCAGGGGAAACTCGGGAGAACTCGTGAATTACCTCGTGCAGTGGGGCAGGGGCTTTATATATGGTTTAAATAGACTGCAACACGGAAAAAGGCTCCTAATGGTGTAATATGGGCATTGGACACTGGATGGCGCTTACTTTTTCGATCTCATTTTCTAATTAGTTTAATTAATTAATGTGCAACGTTTGGCACTGATGAGTTATGACTTCCTCCTCAATTATATTTCATCTAAATCTGTGCAACATTTCATGTAGTTCCGAGACATGGGTCACGAACGTTGATTTCTGGACACATTTTTGATGCTCGGCCTATAGTCAGGGGAAAGGGAAACGAGAGATATGGACGATGATGTTGTAGAGAGATAAAGAGCAATGAATGAAAGATATGCAAAAAAAAGTAACGATGATTGCTCAACTCCAATCAAAACCGCTTCATGCAGCAATGATTTGGATCACGCTGATCAAACAAGAAACCGCAGATGCTAGTTTACAGAAAAAGACACAAGGTGCTGGAGGAACTCAGCGGGGCAAACAGCATCTCTGGAGAACAAAGATAGGTGAAGTTTCGTATCGGGTTACTTCTTTTAAACAAAAAGCTTACTGAGTCATGGAGAGCCAACGCTGTAACACCAAATTCCACTGCACGCCCGCTTGTTATAAAGGTGGAATAAGATGGGTTTCCTACCATGAAGTAAAAAGCCGAATGAAAGCTGCTAAAAAAGTGAGAAAAATAGCCATATATGGTAGGCTTTGAACAATAGTTTGGTCCTAAATCTAGGTGCAGTCTGTGCGGAATTTGCATGTTCTCCCTGTGACAGTGTGGGTTTACTCCGGAAGCTCCAATTTCCTCCCACATTGCAAAGATGTGTGAGTTTGTAGGTTAATTGGCTTCTGTAAATTGCCCCTGGCTTGTAGGGTAGAATGAGTGTACGGGTGATCGTTGGTGGGCGTCGATTTGGTGGGCCGGAGGGCCTATTTCCATTCTGTATCTCTAAACTAAACTAAAAAGCACACTGTGCGTATTTTGCATGTTCTCCCTGTGACCACGTGGGTGTCTTCCTATTTTCCTTGCGCATTCCCAGAGAGGTGCTGGTTGGGGATAATGTCAGTGGACAAACGCTTTTCACTGTACCTCGCTACATGTGACAATAAACTAATCTGAACCAAAGTGGACCTGTTGAATTGACTAAAGATAGACACAAAAAGCTGGGGTAACTCAGACAGCACCTGTGGAGAAAAGGAAAAGGTGACGTGTTGGGTCAAGACCCTTCTTCAGGCTAGCCTCTGCCACTGGAGGCAAATATGATTTGCTTTCTGCCTCCACCATCCCAATCTTGGGACACCCAGAGCATAGCTGGCCATGGTGCTGGGTCACGGCACCAGGCTGATGGAGGCATTGCCCGGGCCGACCGCCCGTCCCCTTTTCCGGGGTTATGTCAGCGCCCGGGTGGTGCCCGCCTTGAAGACGAACCCAGGGAGTGGGCCGCTGGAGAGCTTACAGCAGCCTGGTGCTTGCCTGGATCGGGCACCACTCCAGGAGCTCCGAGCGCAGGGTTCGGATGTGGCCCACAGCAGCTCGGAGCGGCGGAGCGGCGGTGGAGGACACCCACCGCTTCCCTTGGCCAGGCCAACCCTGAAATGCCACCAGGGGCTTCACGGACAAGTCAAGAACTCTACACTTATAACATCTACAGACTTGAATCTTGAAAAATTGTGCCAAAACATGGTGACTCCTGTATTCTGTCTTAGTGTACTATTCCTATATATTTGTGGGCAGCACGGTGGTGCAGCGGTAGAGTTGCTGCCTTACAGTGTCAGAGACCCGGGTTCAATCCTGACCACTGCTGCTGTCTGTACAGAGTTTACCCACTAGAGTAATAGAGTCATAGATACAGTGCGCAAGCAGGTCCTTCGGCCCAACTCGCCCGCACCAGCCAACAATGTCCCAGCTACCCTAGTCCCACATGCCTGCTCTTGGTCCATAATCCTCCAAACCTGTCCTATCCGTGTACCTGTTCAACTGTTTCTTAAACGATGGGATAGTCCGAGCCTCAACTACCTCCTCTTGTTCCATGCACCCACCACCCTCTGTGTGAAAAGGTTTCCCCTCAGATTCCTTTTAAATCTTTTCCCCTTAACCTTGAACCTATGTCCTCTGGTCCTCGATTCCCCTAGTCTGGGTGAAAGACTCTGTGCATCTACCCGATTTATTCCCCTCATGATTTTGTACACCTCTATAAGATCTCCCCACATCCTCCTACGCTTCATGGAATAGTGACCCAGCCTACTCAACCTCTCCTTATAGCTCACACCCTCTAGTCCTGGCAACATCCTCGTAAATCTTTTCTGAACCCTTTCGAGCTTGACAATATCTTTCCAATAACATGGTGCCCAGAACTGACCACGTGGGTTTTCTCCAGGTGCTCCTGTTACCCCCCCACACGCCAAAGACTTACAGGTTTGTAGGTGAATCGGCTTCTGTAAAGTGTGACTTGTCCCCAGTGCGTACCAGAGTGCTGGGGTACGGGGTGATTGCTGGTTGGCGCGGACACAGTGGCTGTATCTCTATAGTCTAGAGTATAGTCTACTTAACTACGCTTGTGCTTATGTGTGGTAATACTGTTACTGAGCCATGTGCAAAAATAGGAATTTCGCAGTACCTCGGTGTACATGTGACAATAGTGTACCATTGTGAATTATGAACCTCTCCACCAGCCCGTAACTTGAGAACACTTCACGTTCGATGGTTAAATGTTCCCTTCACCAAATGCTTCTGTGGACAGAGAACGTTCTCAACCTGATAGACAAGACAGTAGATGGTGCTGATCAGATTGATCATCAGGTCATATTCATATAGATTCATAGACTTACACAGCATGGGATCAGGCCCTTCGGCCCGACTTGTCAATGCTGACCAAGGTGTACATCCAAGCTCGTCCAAGCTTGGCCTGCATTTGGACGAAATATTTGGTTGTCAGTCCTGCAGCTTCTGTAAAAATGACAACCATTCAGCAACTGAAGTGGTAACCGCTCGCCATGGGGCACAGTGATTTCCCCTGACCCTCGGTCTGATGAAGGGTCCCGACCCAAAACATCACACATTCCTTTTCTCCAGAGATGCTGCCTGACCCGCTGAGTTACTCCGCCATTTTGTGTCTATCTTCGATGTAAACCAGCATCTGCTGTTCCTTCCTACTCAGTTACTGATTGGCTATTTCTATATTCAGCCTCTGACCTCAATCCCGATCTGGGCGGCACGGTGGCGCAGCGGTAGAGTTGCTGCCTCGCAGCGCCAGAGACCCGGGTTCGATCCTGACTACGGCTGCTGTCTGCACGGAGTTTGTACGTTCTCCCCGTGACCTGCGTGGGATTTCTCCGGGAGCTCCGGCTTCCTCCCACACTCGAAAGACGTACAGGCTTGAAGGTTAATTGGCTTGGTATCATTGTAAATTGGCCCTGGTGTGTAGGATAGTGTTAGTGTGCTGGTCAGTGCGGACTCGGTGGAACAAGGGGCTTGTTTCCACGCTGTATCGCTAAACAAAACTAAATTATTATCTGAACGTAAATCCATTAGATGTGTGGCCACACTTCAGCTAAAGCATGAGCACTTTGAACTTGCAGGTCAGGATCAGTACCACAACATTACATGGGTGAAGATTTTAACAAATTCTGCCTCTGAGGATGACCTTGCAGATTTTGAAACTTCATCTGATTCAGCAAAAACTGCTCAAGACTGATTGCACAACTTCCTCTTTCAGATTTAACTTTGCGGCATTATTTTTCTTTGCTAGGAAGCAGTCAGCCAGCCTTCTTTGGTGAAGGGAACATTTCACCACGGCACATTCAGTGCTCTCAAGTTACTGGATTGCCGGCTGGTGGGCGGGTTTATAACTCCACCCTCCCCCCTCCCCCCAATGATCCTTTGTTTAACATTCAACGGTACACTATTGTGAGGGATAAAGTGATTAAACCCCATTAAAGTAAGGAGTTTTAAAGAGAATTCGAACTGAGAGGGGCTGGAGAGAGGGTTCTGACACAGCTGTGTCTGAAGGTTGCCAGACCCATCCTTGAGTCCTTGAGTAAGAAGTAATAGCATTGTATAGCGGTAGAAGGGAGTGATGTAGAGAGATCCCTATCAGTGGAATGGAGTGATAGATGGGACCCTTGTCACTATAGCTTAGCTTTAGTACTGATATAGGAGAACTGAGAGGGTTCACTAGGAGGTGAGTAAAACTAGGGTAGGTCATGAGCAACTGAGCATGCTTAATAGAATAAATGAATATTACAACACACCCCTGGTCAAGAAACTGCTCATTACCATGAACATGTTTGAACATGCGATGTATGATATGGGAGGTACAGGAGGATGTACGGGGGAATGTACCTACAGATTGTGCACCTCAGACCCTGATTGGAGAAGGGTCCGGAGGGGAGGTTGAATGTAAAATTCTGTGTATAAAGGGGGATGACTTCTTTGGCTTCGGTGTGTCTCAACTTGGAGAGGCACCCGGGTCTGCAGAGTCGTGAGGAATAAAGAACTCTTGCTTCCAAGATTTAGTCTTTGAGCGGTGATTGTGAGCACAAAGCGTATCTCACAAATTGGGGGCTCATCCGGAATCGTCACTCCGGCTGCTTGGTAGAGGCAAAGAAGGAGGGGAAGGTGCACCCTGCTGATTTCAGCAGTCTCCGATCTCCTTGCTTGCCATCAGCAGTTTGAGCGAGTGATATTCGGTTGGAAAGACTCGGGAAGCAAGAGGGGGTGTAAGGTAAATACGTACGGGACGGTCGAGCGATTCTTGTGCACAGGACCCAGGTAAGAAAAGCGACTATTAAGCATTGCCTGGGCGACCGGGGTCTGTCGGACGGGAATAGTCCGACGAGACGATGGGAAACCGGAACGGGAAAAGTAAGGGTCCGGGGAAACAGGATGAGGCTCATACTGATATGGAGCCGAACATTCCGCCCGATAGTCCGTTGGGGCGAATGTTGTATGGATGGGGTGAAGGGAACACCCGGGGTAAGAGTAAGGAAACTATGATAAAGTTTTGTTACTTTGAATGGCCAGAAGGAGCCTATTCGAGGGAGCGCAGTGTGGTGGCCGCGGTTGGGTTCAAATGAGGACTGGGTGAGACAGGCGTTGAATGTTTTTATGAATGAAAGACAAACGCTGAATCAAATAGAAAAGGAATATGCCCAGTGCTGGAAACCCAATAATGGGATGTTTCCGTTAAAGACGGAAAGAGAGCAGGATGAACCTGACTGGCCACCAATTGGTGATGATCACCTACGGAGACTGCCCCCGCCATATGAATCCCAGCCCCCAAATATACCCCCATCAGCGCCGGCTGCATCTGCCCAGGAGGTCCCACTAAGCCAGAGCGGCTCGGCAGTAAACCTGTCCGCTCCTGTCTCAGAAGAGACAGATAGTAGAGAATCACGGAGAGTAGAGAAGAAACAGGGTGAAAGAAACTGTGATTCAAACATAGAACGTGAAGGAGAGAGCCAGTCAGATAAGGAAGAGGAAATAAAAAGTGAGGACGAGAATGGGACGGGTGTCCCAGGCAGTAGTCGGATGACGCGATCTCAAACGAGGACAGCCGAACAAAGATTAGACCGATCTGTTCAAATGAAGCCCCTCAGGGAGGTCCCGTTAGGGGGAAATGAAGGGGGGATGGGATTTGTAAATGTGCCTCTCACCAGTATGGAGGTGAGGAACCTCACCAGTATGGAGGTGAGGAACTTTAAAAAGGAGATGAAAAGTTTATTGGAAGACCCCTTGGGACTGGCTGAACAAATAGATCAGTTCCTAGGGCCAAATATAATGGGAAGAAATGATGTGGAATTCTCTGCCACAGAAAGTAGTTGAGGCCAGTTCGTTGGTCATATTTAAGAGGGAGTTTGATGTGGCCCTTGTGGCTGAAGGGATCGGGGGGTATGGAGAGAAGGCAGGTACAGGATACTGAATTGGATGATCAGCCATGATCATATTGAATGGAGGTGCAGGTTCGAGGGGCTGAATGGCCTGCTCCTGCACCTAATTTCTATGTTTCTATGTTTTTATGAAAAATATTGAGTTGTTTCAAACAATCTCATTGAAGTAAGAATGGAACTAATGTGATGTGTGTGTAAAAAACGGTTTTGTATGAATGAGGAAGTTTGTATATGTGATAGGTTTGTTTGCTGTGGGCCACATGCTGTAAGGGTATGTGTGTGTGTTCCTTTAAGAAATTGTAAGCAATGGGGGAGGTTATTGTAAGGTAACGGACAACGCTTTGTATCATCGCAACTTAAAAAGGGGAAGTTGGAAAATGTAGGTTGCTTGGCTTCTATAGATTTCTTTTCAGTAAAGTTAATTTGGAAAATTGTTAGTCGTATGTATTTAAACTAGGAATTGGAATTTGGGAATTGTAGGGGGAATGGTTTGAACAAAATTAGAAATAAGTTAATTGCTGAACAACAAGCAGCTTTTATGGTTTGTTTAGATAAACATTCTGGTTGGAGAAGGGTAATAAATTAATGGGGCCCAGGGAAAAAAAAGGAGTTGGCAGACAATGATGTCAATAATGGGAAGTTTGTTTACTTCAGAAGAAAGACAGATGGTCAGACAGGCAGGAGAAGGGGTTACAGGCCCAAGCGGGAGCAGCAGATGCGGGAGCAGTAAAATATCCCATTACTGCGCCGGATTGGAGTAACCAAACAGAAGAAGTATGAGAGATCTCAGGGAGATGATAATCAAGGGAATCAGAGAAGCCGTTCCCAAGGGACAGAATTTCGAACGGGCTTTTGAAAATTAGCAGAACAAGGACGAACCTCCGACAGTGTTCTTACAAAGGTTGAGGAGGAATGTCCAGCAGTATTCGGGGATAGACCCTGATTCAGACGCAGGTCAGCAGTTGCTAAAGGTTAATTTTGTAACCAAATCATGGCCAGACATTAGAAAGAAACTGGAAAAATTGGAAGATTGGAATGACAAACCATTGAATCAATTGTTAACAGAGGCTCAAAAGGTATATGTAAGACGGGATGAGGGAAAACAGAAGGGAAAGGTAAAAATGATGTTGCAAGCAGTACAGCAAGGAGTACAGAAGGGGGGAATCGAAGGTGATAGAAGGCCGGGTGCTCATGGAGACCGGGGAAGGGGAAGCGGTAGTATTAGAGAACAAGAAAGAGGTGAATGGAGGGACCGAAGTTGGGGTCCCCGGGAAAACAAGGAACAAGGATCAGGAAGATGGCACACGGGGCCACCCGGGTGTTATTATTGTAAAGAGGAGGGTCATTTCAGGAGGGAATGTCCCAAGCTACGACGGGAGGTGCAGACGTACGCACTCATGGAGGAAGAATAGGGAAGTCAGGGGTTCCGCTCCCTGGGGTGTGTGGGATACACACGGGAACCTCTGGTAAACTTGAAATTAGGACCCCAGGGAGAGGATATGGTATTTATGGTAGATTCAGGAGCAGAGAGATCAAGCGTAACTAAGGTACCGGAAGGAATGAGATTGGGTGAAAAACAAGTTAGAATCTCAGGGGTAGAAGGGAAAGTGATGACATTACCCGAGGTAGAAGGGGTGGTGGTAAAATATGAGGATCGAGAAGTCAGTGGAAGATTTTAAAAGAAAGGTGAATAAATTTGCAAAGGAGGATAAACTATCTGAGAAGTAAGACATTGAGTTTAGAATGAGAAAGAAGGCAGATCAGAAAGGATTAAAGTGGGAAGCAGAGGGATAAATTGATGAGACTGCTTTAGAAAGAAAGAGCGTGAAAAAGGAGAGACAATGTTGTCAGTAACAACAGACCTGGTTGAAAAGTCTGAAATATGGTATGCACCGACACACAGTGAGTCCTATGACAGAGCCAAACAGGGGCCAGAGATTCCATGCCAATAATAAATATATTTGGGAGAGTGTTTTCTCAAATGCCCTATCGGGAGTGAAATAAATCTGGATCTAAGCCCAGACAAGGCTAGTAAGGAGAAAGGTAATGGATAAGGTGTGTTGGGGATGTGAACATGTACGATAATCAGGAAATAATAATAATAATAATAATAATAATAATAATAATAATAATAATAATAATAATAATAATAATAATGATAATAATAATATTAAGGTAATGGTGAACATAGCTATGGCAAGAACATTAAGAAGAGGTATTAAATACACCTAGGCTAGGATGCGGTAGCGTTTTTAAATACTAGCGCCGTGTTTTTAATCAGATGTTGTAGGCAGATTTGGAAGGTGTTGATATAGTATGTGAATGATTTGTTGGTTTGTTCCACAAGTGAGGAGCAATGTGAGAGAGAGACATTGTAATTATCTTGGAAAAGGTGGCACAGGAGGTCATGATGTATCAAGGAAGAAGTTTTTGTTTTGTCAGCAGCAGGTAGAATACTTTGGACGAGTAATATCTAAAGAAGTAAAAGCTATAGTGCAGGATCAAATTGGAAGCTTGCCTGCAATCTTGCTTAGCTCAATTGGCAGAAATTAAGGCTTTAAGAGCAGAATATGTACATGGAGTCTGGCACATGTTTGGAGCAGTAGGGAAACAGAAAGGCTTTGAGAAAAGCAACGGAGACCCCATGCAAAGTTAGCAGTGTCCCCCTATGAAATGTTGTTTGGGTTACCTTATTTGGGAAAGATAGAAGGAATACCCACCATAGAGGGCAGTGATGTATTCTTAAGGAACTATTTACTGGCAGTATCTCGTTCCCTTACAGAATTAAAAGCTAAAGGACTATTGGCTCAAAGACCACCACTCGACTTTCCGATACATGCTGTAAAGGCCGGCGACTGGGTACTGGTCAAGAATTGGAAGGAGGAGAAACTCCAGCCCAGGTGGACCGGCCCATACCTAGTATCACTGACAACCGAGACAGCAGTACGAACAAAAGAAAAAGGGTGGACCCACGCAATCCGGGTTAAAGGACCCGTTGATCCACCCGCCCCTGATGAGGAGGAACAGTGGATGGTGAAGCCAGGAAACAAACCCTTAACAGTAATTTAAAAAAAAAAAAAGAATTGAATGTATAACTGACAGTATGAAGGGAGCAGTCGTGGTATTGTTTGCTTTGTATGTAATTGTGGTAAAAAGTATTAATAATTGTGATAAATGTTATCATCCTATCCAATACAGAGGGCGGACAACCAGATCATTTACCTATCATTCCCATGTGAACAATGTATGCCATAACCAGAAGACTAGAACCATTTGTGAAGAGGGGGGAAAGGAGTATTTGATGGTAGGCAATAGGGGGTATATAGGGAAGTTTGGGCCCGTTACCTTTCCAAGGGGAGAGAGATGGGTTTGAGTAGCCAAGGCAGGACAGTTAGGTTTCCCTTTTCAGATCATAAAATGGGCAATGGATAAGATGAAGGAGGAAGTAATAAAAGAGTTTACAGAAGTAGTAGTCACTAAGCCTCCCCCTCCCCCACCTACTTAGCCTCAAGTGCACCAGACACTGTACGAAGAGATAAAGAAGCAGATCGAGATCCCTGAAGGAGAAAAAAACCTGTTTGTGGACTTGGCCCTCCGGATAGCTGGAATCCTGAATGTGACTAACTGTTGGGTCTGTGGCGGACCACTGATGAGTTCACGTTGGCCGTGGAGGGGATCCATTGTTGAAGTATGGGACCTGATGGGGTGGAACCTGACAGTTGGACAAGACCGAGATCCCCAGGTATGGGTCCTGACAGACACTCCGGTCGGGACTGAGTGTATCGCTAGGCCCTGGGCAAAGGATGCCGTCCTAGTAGGCAGCAGCCCCTGCCAGCGCATCGTCACCCAGTGGCCAAATCAGTCCCGAGTGTGGTGGCCAGAGGAGCCTAAATGGTATCTAACTAAGAAATATGGGAAAAACTGCGCTATCTGGATGAAGACCGATGGAGTGGAATCGGCTGGACTATGGAACTGCACCGGGAACAACCCTTATCAGGGGATCCCAGTATTGCGAGACATATGGAACAAGGTTGCCTCTAGTGGACCGGCCCCTGAAGGACTGTTATGGATATGCGGATACAAGGCATACTCGGTGTTACCGATAAATTGGAGTGGGACTTGTTTTATTGGACTGGTACAACCTGGATTTTTCCTGTTAAACACCAAAGAAGGCCGGTCGTTAGGAACACCTGTATTTGATTACCTATATCGGAAAAAGAGGAAAATAGACATTGGAGAATGGGAAGATGATGAATGGCCACCAGCAAGAATCATCTCATACTACGGACCAGCCACTTGGGCACAGGATGGATCCTGGGGCTACCGAACACCAGTATACATGTTAAACCGGATCATAAGGCTTCAGGCAGTACTGGAGGTAATTACCAACCAAACTATATTGGGGCACTGGAGATGCTGGCAAAGCAGCAGACACAGATGAGAGCAGCAATATACCAGAACAGGTTAGCCCTAGATTACCTCCTGGCAGAAGAAGGAGGGGTATGCGGGAAATTCAACCTCTCTAATTGCTGTTTGAACATCGATGATAATGGACAGGCAGTGATGGACATATCAGAAGGGATCCGTAAGTTGGCACATGTTCCAATACAAAAGTGGAATTCGATTATGGGAACCCAATGGTGGGATTCCATCCTCGGAGGAACATAGTGGAGAACGGTGGGACTCGTGTTTCTATGTGCAGAAGCTGGACTGATCTTTATCCCCTGTTGCATCCCTTGTTTTAGGGAACTTATTATCAGAAGTATAAGTCAGATGCAGGCTGTAGTCATGCCTATGGGAGAGAAAGGGGAAATACAGAAAATAATGATAATGCGGCCAGGGGAGGTTCATGATCTACAGGAAAAGAAGGTTAGGACAATGTTATGTCAATTCGAGTTGAGGGAACTTGAAATGGGGGTTTAATCAGTGTATGCGTAGCAAAAGAAAAAGGGAGGATTGTGAGGGATAAAGTGATTAAACCCCATTAAAGTAAGGAGTTTTAAAGAGAATTCGAACTGAGAGGGGCTGGAGAGAGGGTTCTGACACAGCTGTGTCTGAAGGTTGCCAGACCCATCCTTGAGTCGTTGAGTAAGAAGTAATAGCATTGTATAGCAGTAGAAGGGAGTGATGTAGAGAGATCCCTATCAGTGGAATGGAGTGATAGATGGGACCCTTGTCACTATAGCTTAGCTTTAGTACTGATATAGGAGAACTGAGAGGGTTCACTAGGAGGTGAGTAAAACTAGGGTAGGTCATGAGCAACTCAGCATGCTTAATAGAATAAATGAATATTACAACACACCCCTGGTCAAGAAACTGCTCATTACCATGAACATGTTTGAACATGCGATGTTTGATATGGGAGGTACAGGAGGATGTACGGGGGAATGTACCTGCAGATTGTGCACCTCAGACCCTGATTGGAGAAGGGTCCGGAGGGGAGGTTGAATGTAAAATTCTGTGTGTAAAGGGGGATGACTTCTTAGGCTTCGGTGTGTCTCAACTTGGAGAGGCACCCGGGTCTGCAGAGTCGTGAGGAATAAAGAACTCTTGCTTCCAAGATTTAGTCTTTGAGCGGTGATTGTGAGCACAAAGCGTATCTCACACTATTGTCACATGTAACTAACTCAGCGGGACAGGCAGCAACTCAGCATAGATGGACTGGGTGACGTTTCGGGCCGAGACCCTTCTTCAGACTCAAGTCACTCCTTCAGGTCTGAAGAATGGTCTTGGCTTGAAACGGCATCCAGCCCTTCTCTCCAGAGATGCTGCCCGTCCCGCTGAGTTACTGCAGCATTTTGTGTCTATCTTCAGTAAAAGTATTACTATACAGAAGCACGTTCTTCCCTTTGACACCCCTACCGGCCTGTGTCTGAGGGCCATCACCCTCACCATGGTAAGACACAGAGGAGTGTTGCAGAGCAGAGGGGTCTCTAAGTACAGGTACATAGTTCACAGGTTCTCTAAGTACAGGTCTCTAAGTCACAGGTAGATATAGTAGCGTGGTCACAAAAGGCGTTTGGTGCATTGGCTTTCATCAGTCAGGTTATTGAGTACAAAAGACACAAAGCGCTGGGGTAACACAGCGGGTCAGGCAGCATTTCCGGAGAACGTGGATAGGTGACCCCTTTTCAGACTGGAGGGGTCCCAGCCTGAAACAACACCTGTCCGCGTTCTCCAGAGATGCTGTCTGACCCGTTGTGTTACTCCAGCACTTTGTGTCTTTTATTGAGTGGAAAAACCGGGAGCTTGTGTTACAGTGGCTGCAGGTATTGGCGAGGCTACATTTGGAAGTACTGTGTTTAGTTTTGTTTACCCTGCTGCATGAAGGATGTCATTAAACTGGAAAGTGTGCCGAGAAGATGTACAAGGATGTTGCCAGGACTAAAGGGGCCGAGTTATAGGGAGAGGATGGGCAGGCTGGGACTGTATTCTTTGGATTCAAGATTCAAGAGTGTTTATTGTCATGTGTCCCAGTTAGGACAATGAAATTCTTGCTTTGTTTCAGCACAACAGAATATTGTAGGCATAAATACAGAACAGATCAGTGTGACCATATACCATTGAATATATATATATATATACACACATAAATAAGCAGATAAAGTACAATAGGTTATTAAAGTTCAGATTTTTGTTTGAGTTGAGTTTAATAGTCTGATGGCTGTGGGGAAGTAGCTGTTCCTGAACCTGGATGTTGCAGATTTCAGGCTCCTGTACCTTCTACCTGAAGACAGCGGAGAGATGAGGGGTTGGACAGGCTAGATGCAGGAAGATTGTTCCCGATGTTGGGGAAGTCCAGGACAAGGGGTCACAGTTTAAGGATAAGGGGGAAGTCTTTTAGGACCGAGATGAGAAGATCATTTTTCACACAGAGAGTGGTGAGTCTGTGGAATTCTCTGCCGCAGAAGGTAGTTGAGGCCAGTTCATTGGCCATATTTAAGAGGGAGTTAGATGTGGCCCTTGTGGCTAAAGGGATCAGGGGGTATGGAGAGAAGGCAGGTACAGGATACTGAGTTGGATGATCAGCCGTGATCATATTGAATGGCGGTGCAGGCTCGAAGGGCCGAATGGCCTACTCCTGCAGCTATTTTCTATGATTCTATGAGTGTGTGGCCAGGATGGTGTGAGTCCTTGATGATGCTGCCAGCCTTTTTGAGGCAGCGACTGCGATAGATCCCCTCGATGGTGGGGTGGTCAGAGCCGATGATGGACTGGGCAGTGTTTACTACTATTTGTAGTCTTTTCCGCTCCAGGGCGCTCAAGTTGCCGACCCAAGCCACGATGCAACCGGTCAGCAAGCTCTCTACTGTGCGCCTGTAGAGGTTAGAGAGAGTCCTCCTTGACAAACCGACTCTCCATAATCTTCTCAGGAAGTAGAGGTGCTGATGAGCTTTCTTTCTGATTGCATCAGTATTCTGGGACCAGGAGAGATCTTCAGAGATGTGCACGCCCAGTGCAGGAGGCTGAGGGATGATCTGATAGAGATGTGGAAAATCATGAGGGGGATAGATAGGCTGTATGCATATAGTCTTTTACCCAATTAAAAACCAGTGGACACAGGTTTAAAGTGAGAGGGGTAAGATTTAATTAGAACATGAGGGGCAGCGTATTTACTCAGAGGCTTTTTCACTGTGTCTTGGTGCATATGACAATAGCAAACCAACACCAGTACTAAAACAAAGTGCTGCAAGAACTCACTTCCTCACTAACCCAAAACAAAAAGGAGACATTACAAAAACAGTATGATGATTATTTTTGTTTTATTCATTGATAATGTTTAAAACTGGATCCGTGAAGAAAGGCGGTTTGGATGGGGCTAGTGGTTGGTGGAAGTTGATGTGATGAAAATCACCGGAAATATGTGAACTTGGAAACTGTAATCTCGGCGTCAAGTATGAAGTGATCGCTCTGTGTTGACAGAAGGATTCACCAAGCAAGCGTCAGAGAATCTGACCTTAAAGGAAATCTCGGCTATTTGAATTAAATTGAGAAATCACATTATTGCAACACGCTCATTTTCTAAAGAGAAGGATTTGCTTGCAATGTTTGCAAAGTAAATGCTTGCAATAATATTCTAGGATTATCCTTGTTGAGAGAACACGCTATAATCTCCCAAGTGCCCAGGGAAAGGTTTACTGCTGACAGTAAAGTCTGCTTTGTGTATTAAAACTCTGAGTATTCAAGTTCTGCTTTTGAGTCAGTAGGGTCCTGACCCAAAACATCCCTGTCCATTCCCTCCAGAGATGCTGCCTGCCCTGCTGATACACTCCAGCACTTTATGTGTAGATGAGTCCCTCACACGTGTCTCAGTACCCTGCAGCTCCACCCATGCTCCTTCTCCTCCTAGTCGCAACAGAGACATAGTCCCCCCTAGTCCTTATCTTTCACCCCATCAGCCGTCGTAAACAATTCATAGCCCTCTGACATTATTGCCACCTCCAACCGGAGCCCACCACTAGTCACATCTTCCCATCTCCACCCCTTTCCACCTTCCACGTTCCCTACGCAACTCCCTGGTTAACTCATTCCTTCCCAACCAAACCATCCCCTCCCCAGGTCGCTTCCCCAGCAACCGCAGAAGATGCAACACCTGTCCCTGTACCTCCTCCATCAACTCTGCCCAGGGACCCTGACAGTCCTTTCAGGTTAGGAAGAGGTTCACTTGCACCTCCTCCAACCTCATCTACTGTATCCGTTGTTCAAGATGTGGACGCTTATACATCGGCGAGACCCAAACGCAGACGGGGCGATCGTATCATGGAACACCTTCGCTCAGTCCGCCTGGACCCACCTGACCTCCCGATTGCTAAACACTTTAATTCTCCATCCCATTCCCACACTGACCTTTCCGTCCTCGGTCTCCTCCATTATCAGAGTGAGGCTAAATGCAAATTGGAGGAACGGCGTCTTATATTTCGCTTGGGCAGCTTACAACCCAGTGGTAAGAATCTTGATTTCTCTAACTCCAAGTAAACCCTACATTGCCTCTCTCTTCATCAATCCCCCACCCAAGTCGCACCAGTTTCTTGTTCTCACCTGGCAAACATAGAAACATTGAAAGTAGGTGCAGGAGGAGTAAGCCATTCGGCCCTTCGAGCCCGCACCGCCTTTCAATATGATCATGGCTCATCATCCAGAATCAGTACTCTGTTTTTGCTTTTATCCATTTCCCTTGATTCCGTTAGCCCGAAGAACTATATCTAACTCATATATTTAACTACACAGGTAACAATGGCCCGTTTCCTTTGTCATCATTACTTTTTTGCATATGTTTCATTCATTTGTTCTATAACTCTCTTCACCACCGTCTATACCTCTCGTTTCCCTCTCCCCTGACTCTGGTCTGAAGAAGGGTCTTGACCCGAAACGTGACCCATTCCTTCTCTCCAGAGATGCTGCCTTGCTTTGTTTTACTTTGCATCTGCATTCCTTGTGCCTCCAAAATAGACTTGCTTGATGAAAAATGAGTGTTGGACTGATTTCTCAGTGGGGAGAATGGGGTAGAGGGCTTATTCAATGGTTCTTCAGGGAACAGTTGTGTAGGGTGGAACTGTAGATGCTGGTTTAAACTGAAGAGACATAAAAAGCTGGATTAACTCAGCGGGTCAGGCACAGCACCTCTGGAGAAAAGGAGTGGGTTACGTTTCCTATTCCTTTTCTCCAGAGATGCAGCCTGACCCGCTGAGTTCCTCCAGCATTTTGTGTCTGCCTTCAGGGAACAGTTAGTGGAAATAGTGGAAAATGGGCAAAATCAGCCATTCATTGCGTTTCTGTGAAGAATTCCTTCATCGTTCCCTAATATTACAATGGGAGCTTATGGGAATTTTCTTGACTGTCTAGTCCATCCATCACATAGATCTCATATGGTCTTATAGAAACATGTAAAATTCTTAAGGGATTGGACAGGCTAGATGCAGGAAAAATGTTCCCCATATTGGGGATGTCCAGAACCAGGGGTCACAGTGTAAGAATAATGGGTCGGCCATTTAGGACTGAGATGCGGAAAAACGTTTTCACCCTGAAAGTTGTGAATCTGTGATATTATCTGCCACAGAAGGCAGTGGAGGCCAATTCACTGGATGTTTTCAAGAGAGAGTTAGATTTGGCTCTTTGGGCTATCAAGGGATGTGGGGAGAAAGCAGGAACGGGGTACTGATTTTGGATGATCAGCCATGATCATATTGAATGGCGGTGCTGGCTCGAAGGGCCGAATGGCTTACTATGCACCTATTTTCTATGTTTCTATCACACACTACAAAGCCAAATCCAGCAGGAGGAACATAAGAGACAAAGACTATCTGTATATGTATCAAAACATTATATAGTACAAGAACAAAAAATAGACAGAGAAAACTAGAGTACCTCAGGTGGTCAGACAGCATCTCTGGAGAAAAGCTATAGGTGACTTTTCGGGTCGAGACCCTTCTTCACACTGAGAGTCAGTGGAAAGGGAAACAAGAGATATAGATGGTTTTATAGAGAGATATAGAAAAAAAACAAATGAAAGATATGCAAAAAAGTAACAATGATCAACTGGCCATTGTTAGCGGTGGGCTAGGTGAAAATGAGTTTCAGACAATGAGACTCAACAGGATGACGTTGAACCTAGTACAACACCTTGGGTGCGGTGGGATGGAAAGAGGCAAATATACATATTTATTTTTAATTAAGAAATAGAGGCAGCTTCTGATCATCATCTGTCAAATAACACACAGCAGTTACTATACTAAATTACATATGACATCATTTTACTTTAAACTCTTAATAGTAAACCTTTTGATCCTTAAATATACAAACAATGCCGTCTGAGGATTTCTTATGTTATACTATATTGGATCAAAGGAGTTTTTTTCATCTTCCTATAATCTGAAAAATAAAAGCCACCAAATTTGAAAAGCCTCTTTAAATGTTATTCATTATTGACCTTGCAAATAGATAATAGTTTGAGAGAAAATTCTTATTGGATCAAAGCAGTTTGCTTTCATCATCATGTCTGAAAAGACAACCAAATTCAAAAAGCCTCTTTAAATGTTCTTTATTGTTTAGATTAGTTTAGTTTTGAGATACCGCGCGGAAACAGGCCCTTCGGCCCTCCGAGCCACACGGGGCACTATTTACAGTTATACCAAGCCAATTAACCTTCAAACCTGTGTGTCTTTGCTCTACCTGTTGTACTTGCGTTTGGCATGATGTATTGCACATGAAAAATGTTGTGGAGAAAATGGGGATCTTATGGGCGGCACCAGGGCCGGCCTTAGGAGGTGCGGGGCCCAATTGGGAACAATTTTGGTGAGCCCCAGGTTCCCAGCCAAGGTCTGTAGAATCATAGAAATACAAATAAAGTCTATTATAGACTTTATATCTCTATGGTAGAATGGAAAGTAATCAAAATGTGCGCTTAAAAAGTGCCTGCGAATTAATGGACCAAACAGATCTAAGCTACATTTTAATATAAAATTGCATACATGTAAGCCTACAAGTAACAAACAAAATGTATAGGTCACCTCTGAAAAGTACATAGTTACAATATCACTTGTTTTAGTGACTGTGAAATGAAAAAAAAAAATTGACTAGATCCTGTCAAACTAATAACCATTGGCGAAAAACCAGTCCAGGCATTAAATTTTGTGCTTCAGCCCCATCCTACCCTTTGGGCTTCTACCCCCATCCTAACTTAGTTGTGTGTGTGTGTGTGTTAGTTGTCTGTGTGTGATGTGTGTGTGGGGTGGAAGGAGAGAAGAGAGGGAGGGAGAGAAGGGAGGAAGGAGAGAAGGGAGTGAGGGAGGGAAGGAGAGAAAGAAGGGAGGGAGGGAGGGAAGGAGAGAAGGGAGGGAGGGAAGAAGGGAAGGGAGAGAGTGAAGGGAAGAGGAGAAGGGAAGGAGAGGGCCCGCGGCGGCAGCGGATGCCGGGGTCCATGCGAAGGCCTGTGAGCTGAGGCCGAGGTTAGTGAACGTTGCTCCAACCCCCGGCCCGGCCCGGCCCCCCCTGTATTGCCCACCGCGTCTCCCCGGGGAGAGAGAGGGGTGGAGTCGGGGCTGTGTGCGTGAAGCACGGCGACTGGAGGGGCGGGAGCGCTGCCCTGGGACCGTGAGGGCCCTCCCCTTCTCCTCCTTCTCCATTCCCCCTCACACCCCCTCCCCGTCTACCCCTTTCTTCCCTCTCCACCCCTCTACTCTCTCTCAACCCCTCCACCCAGGGTAGATCTACCCGAGCCGAGAGTAGATTACTGCAAAGATCCTAGAGCGGACCTTTGAATTACTCTAGTATGATCGGCTTAAGGCCGGCCCTGGGCGGCACGGTGGCGTAGCGGTAGAGTTGCTGCATAACAGTGCCAGGGACCCAGGTTCGATCCTGACTACGGGTGCTTGGCAACCCGATTGGCAGCCCTGCCAACAATCTGTCTGTTTTTTCGTCTTTTAATTTTTTATTTTTAGAGCATTTTAAAAGCCTGTGTAAATGTTCACTGGTTTGTGGGGGGAGGGGGAGGGGGTTAGGGAAACATTTTTTCAGTTTCTTACATTGCCGGAGATGCGATTTTTTCCGGATTGTGTCTCCGGTCGCTCTGCGGCCTACCATCGATGGAGCTGGAGGCCTCCTCGGCCTGACCTTGGGCCCCACCGCGGGGCGTGGACTTAACATCGGGAGCTCGCAGTCTCGGGAGAGGCCTGGTCGGGAGCTCCTACGACGCAGAGGCTCGACCAGTCCCGACCCGGGGTCCGATGACACCCCCCCGATGCAGGAGCAGATCGCCCGATGCGAAGGGCCCAAAACGCCGCCGGCTACGAGAGTCAAGATCGTCTCGTCAACGGAGGGCTCAAGCCCCCCGACCGCGGGAGAGGAAAGAAGGGAAGAGATTTGAACTTTTTTTTTTGCCTTCCATCACGGTGAGGAATGTGGAGGAGTCACTGTGATAGATGTTTATGTTAAAATGTATTTGATGTGTTCCGTTGCTTTTTATATGTATGACCGACTTGGCAAATGAAATTCCTCGTATGTTGCAAAACATTCTCCGAGTTCGAATCAGGGGAGACTCGGGAGAACTCTTGAATTACCTCGTACAGTGGGACAGGCCCTTTAATTGGCTTGGTATGAATGTAAATTGTCCCGAGTGTGTGTAGGATAGTGTAATTGCGCAGGGATCGCTGGTCGGCGCGGACTCGGTGGGCCGAAGGGCCTGTCTCCTCTCTGTATCTCTAAACTAAACTAAACTTTGATACATGAATCCTAAATAAAGGAAACTTGGTTTATAAAGTATTATGTGATTGTGAGTTTGTATGTTCTCCCCGTGACCTGTGTGGGTTTTCTCCGGGATCTCCAGTTTGCTTCCTAAAGCCCCTGTCCCACTGTGCAAGGTAATTCAAGAGTTCTCCCAAGTTTAAAAAAAAAATCAAACTCGAGGTAAGTATGCAGAATGTACGTAGCGGGTACGCCGGAGCTCGGGACGTCTCTTAGCGGTTCGTAACGCTAACGGCAGGTACCCGGAAACGCGGTAAACTCATTGTGAGGGATAAAGTGATTAAACCTCATTAAAGTAAGGAGTTTTAAAGATAATTCGAACTAAGAGGGGCTGGAGAGAGGATTCTGACACAGCTGTGTCTGAAGGTTGCCAGATCCATCCTTGAGTCCTTGAGTAAGAAGTAATAGCATTGTATAGCGGTAGAAGGGAGTGATGTAGAGAGATCCCTATCAATGGAATGGAGTGATAGATGGGACCCTTGTCACTATAGCTTAGCTTTAGTACTGATATAGGAGAACTGAGAGGGTTCACTAGGAGGTGAGTAAAACTAGGCCAGGTCATGAGCAACTGAGCATGCTTAATTAGAATAAATGAATATTACAACACACCCCTGGTCAAGAAATTGCTCATTACCATGAACATGTTTGAACAGCAATGTATGATATGGGAGGTTGCGAGGGGATGTACGGTGGGATGTACTTACAGATTATGCACCTCCGACCCTGATTGGAGAAGGGTCCGGAGGGGAGGTTGAATGTAAGATTCTGTGTATAAAGGGGGATGATTTCTTTGGCTGCGGTGTGTCTCGAGTTGGAGAGGCACCCGGTCTGCAGACTTGTAAAATAAAGAATCTCTTGCTTCCAGGATTTAGTCTTTGAGCATTAATTGTGAGCATAAAGGGTATCTCACACTCGTGCAGATTTTTCAACAGTGTGAAAAATTTCCATGAGAGTCCCGAGTACCTACGAATGGCCATTACCGTAATTCTCCGAGTTTGAATCAGGGGAAACTCGGGAGCATTACTCTTGAATTACCTCGCACAGTGGGACAGGGGCTTAAAGACGTACAGGTTTGTAGGTTAATTGGCTTATTGTAAATGTAAATAGCCCCCAGTGTGTGTCGGATAGCATGAATGCGCGGGGATCGCTGGTCGGTGCGGGCTCGGTGGGCCGAAGGGCCTGTTTCCGCGCTGTATTTCTAAACAAAACTAAGAGACTGATTGTTGGCTTTGCATGTTGTAAGGAAGGCGTAGAAGACCCTTGCAGAAGGAGGAGATCAGGAGGTTCAGTGGTCAACTTCCCAAAGTTGGACAGAAGCAATAGATTTGTTTGCAATGAACTTGCCCCTTTCGTGGTCGTAAAGTATCCACAATACACAAAATCCAACGGATTTCTCTAGAAAACAGAACTGGAGAATATTACATCAATTAGCAGGAAAATGAACTCAGATTAGCCAAAGGTCGTTACAATAGATTGGACCTTGGACCACTGCTGCTCGTTAAGGCTTGTGACGTGTTTTTTTGTACTTTAGTGATAAGTATCAAAATAGGTCTCTCTGAGAATAACTCCATATTTCAGTTAATAAAAGACACAAAGTGCTGGAGTAACTCAGATTAGCCAAAGGTCGTTACAATAGATTCGGCCTAATTCTACTCGAGATCAAGCATCAAGTCTACTCCTCCATTCGATAATGGCTAATCAATCTTTCCCTCTCAACCCCATTCTCTTGATTTCTCCCCAAAACCCCTGACGCCCGTACTAATCAAGAATTTGTCTATCTCTGCCTTAAAAATATCCATTGACTTGGCCTCCACAGCCTTCTGTGGCAAACTGTTCCACAGATTCACCGCCCTCTGACTAAAGAAATTCCTCATCTCCTTTGTAAAGGAACATCCTTTAATTCTGAGGCTATGACCTCTGGTCCTAGACTCTCCCACTGGTGGAAACATCCTCTCCATATCCACCCTATCCAGCCCTTTCACTATTCGGTAGGTGTATGTGATTTATACAATTGGAGGGTTATTTGAAATTTAGTTAAAGGTATATTTTCAGTGATATTTACACTTTGCATAGGTAATACGTTTGAAAATCAAAAGGGTACTCAGAGTTTACTGCTGCTGACCTCAGTAGCATAGTGTTATTAGAAACAGAGAAGAAATGCAAATAATTTCCAGATAAACTATAAAATTAGGTGATGTACAGTTAACATTCTCCCCTAAAAGGCAATTCTCTCAGCCAAGTCTCTGAATGGAAAGTAAAACGGACTCGTATGAGCTCTTGTCTCCCTTCACAGGGACATTCAACAAATGATTTGAAGCTCTCTCAAAATGTTTTACAAAGGGCAGCACAATGGCGCAGTGGTAGAGTTGCTGCCTTAAGGGCCTGTCCCACTTTCACGACCTAATTCACGACCTCTGCCGAGTTTGCCCTTGACTCATACTCGCAGCATGGTCGTCACGAGGCCATAGGAGGTCGCAGGTAGGTCGTGATGCTAGTCGTAGGTGCTCGTGGCATCAAGTAGGTCGGGGTGTTTTTTTCAGCATGATGAAAAATGACCACAAGTAAAAAAGATCGTGAATTAGGTCGTGAAAGTGGGACAGGACCTTAACGATGCCAGAGACCGGGTTCGATCCTGACTACGTGTGCTTGTCTGTACGGAGTTTGTACGTTCTCCCTGTGACTTGCATAAGTTTTCTCCGGGTGCTCCGGTTTCCTCCCACATTCCAAAGACGTGCAGGTTTGTGGGTTAATGGGCTTCTGTAAAATTGTCATTAGTGTGCAGGACAGAACGAGTGTACAGGTGATTGTTGGTTGACCCGGACTCGGGGGCCCTAGGGCCGGTTTCCATGCTGTATCTCCAAAACTAAAGTCCCAAAAGCCCACTGCTCATGTACAATACCCGACTCTACCTTTAATATTCAGCAACGGAACTAACACAGAAACGTAGTTTTGTAGAAGAGACCAAATTTCTAATCTTTGCATTACCCTGGTTGGAAACGTATATCAGTTACGAAAAGGATTGCAAAATTGCTAAGTAGAATGAATCGTACTGCATTTTAATGCAATGCAAATTATCAACTAATTGCAATACAATGCACACACAGCTTTTAGAGGCACTGCCTGCCGTACAATTTCCCTTGTCATTTAACAGAAAATTTATGATTTTGAACGCTCTCGATGCCGTGAGATTCTTTTAATTTCAGACAGAGTGCCTTGTGAAAAATCTGCATTCAACCAGCTTACTGGCAAAACTGAAACTTTAATCAACTCAATATAGTGGTAGGTTGTGCTAGAAAACAAGACTAGCCCGCAAGGTAAAATCTTACTGTTTATACATCATGGGGATTCATCCAACATTTTACATCAAACTTCAAAAAGTGATTATAATGCATTGAATTAATTTGCAGAAAAAAAAGTTGCCATGAGATATTTATTCCAGCTAAACACTATTTGGATAAAATTCTCCTTTTTGCTCAGGACGTGTGTATTAAGTGCTGAAACTCTATCACCAAGACAAGGATTCCACTCCCTTGGAGATGGAAAGAAAACTACAGCAAGAGTTAATAAGACGGTAACCACTGATAGATATTAAAACAACTGATGTGTATGGTGTTGGCCAGTTCTGGTAGACAAACTGAAAACCTTTAATATGTACAAGTCTTTGTGATCAATGATCCTGCCATCTCATTCTCCTGGTCTGCTGGCTACATCCCTCTCTCATTTTAGATTTTAGCAAAGTGACTCTAGACGGGAAACGGGTTAGGGCAGAGGATAGAGAGGCGGGAAGCTATGGAAGTTAGAATATACAAAATGACCCAGCGATCTACACGGATCAAGAAAATATAATGGACAAACGTGGCGGGGAGAAAAAAAGCCAGCGAGCCTAATGGAATGCAGGCTTGTGTATCCACAGAGCTGATACTTAAGGTGGTAAGTCTTGGTTAGACTTCTCTTGGAGTATAGTGGGCAGTTCTGGGCATCGCTGCTTTGGAAAGGTACCTTGACCTTTCATGGGAGGAAGTGCAGATTAAATTTACCAGAACACAAACCTGAATTTCAAGGGTTGAACTGCGTGGAGAGGAGAGAGAACAAACTAGGAAAACGTCCCCTGGAATTTAGAAAGTTAAGAGGCGATTTGATCATGGTTTTCCACATGTCTGCCATTCTCTGCCTCAGAGGGCGGTGGAGGCAGGTTCTCTGGATGCTTTCCAGAGCTAGATAGGGCTCTTAAAAAAAGCGGAGTCAGGGGATATGGGGAGAAGGCAGGAACGGGGTACTGATTGTGGATGATCAGCCATGATCACATTGAATGGCGGTGTTGGCTTGTAGGGCCAAATGGCCTACTCCTGCACCTATTGTCTATTGTCTTATGTTAAGAGAGTAGAGAGACAGGGAGAGAAACTATTTCCGCTGACTGGATTATCCAAGACTAAAGTCTAGAATGGACTGTCAGGGTTTGGAGATGAAATATAAGGATAGGAAAGCAGAATTTTGCATCTCTTTGGTGCAAACAACACTCGATACCAGATTGTCGCCCATTCTAAATCTTAGACTGATATTTTATTAACTGAATGGAATAAAGTGCAAGAATAGGTGGATAGACCAGCCGTGGTCTCAATGAGTGGCTGAACAGGCAATGGGGGTGCCCACCGCTTTTCCCATGCGGCTAAACTCCGATTTGAGGATTGATGATGGAAGGGGCTAGAGGGAGAG
The DNA here is from genome assembly GCA_035221665.1 of Okamejei kenojei. Taxonomy (NCBI): domain Eukaryota; kingdom Metazoa; phylum Chordata; class Chondrichthyes; order Rajiformes; family Rajidae; genus Okamejei; species Okamejei kenojei. The sequence goes on from CM069138.1 coordinate 16,574,889, forward strand.
AGAGACAGAGACAGAGAGATACAGAGACAGAGACAGAGAGACAGGGACAGAGAGAGACAGAGACAGACAGAGAGAGACAGACACAGAGAGATACAGAGACAGAGAGACAGGGACAGAGAGAGACAGAGAGAGACAGACAGAGCGAGAGAGAGAGAGAGAGAGAGAGTTAGAGAGAAAGATGCGACAAGAGAGAGGCAGAAAGATGGGATAAGAGAGGGAGGGAGAGGGGGGTAGAGAGTGGGGGAGAGATAGAGAGGGGGGAGACAGAGAGAGGGAAGAGAGTGGGAGAGAGAGAAAGAATACAGAAGAGATATAGAGCAATGGGAGAGAAAAATAGAGACACGACATGGTAAAAATATTGTTTGAATTTGCAAAGCAGGACGATTCTGGTGGCATAGGACGGGTAAATGATGAGCAATCCATGCACGTTACGTTGGACTCACTCAGCCAATACAACCCTGAAGCTCATTGTTCTTGAAAGGTTCGAAACCCATTAAATTCCTCGTGTATTTACTTCTCTGGAGCATTAACAACAGTTTGGTTCCTACTGAGATCTCACTTTAACACTGTCCAGTGGCAGTAGGCTTAGTAGACTTGTAAACGTGGGCGAGGCGCGGTAAGTTAAATAATAATCCACCCTTTCTAATCGTAGGTTGGGAGACTCGGTGGCCTTATTACAGAATCACTTGCGGAACGGGAGAAGTTAGAGTTGGATTAAGACGGCCAACTGCATCCGGCTTGGGGTGGAGTAGGTTCACAGCAAATTCATCTAGAAACTTATTAACTCCAGCAACTGTTGAAGGCAATCAAAATCTTCCTCACCATGGTCGTTTCTTTGGGAAAATATGTTGAGGAAGGCAAATGGACTAAACGTGGGGGTGGGGCGGAGGCCAAGCATGCAAGGGTGCATGCAAGGGTGCATGCAAGGGTGCATGCAAGGGTGCATGCAAGGGTGCATGCAAGGGTGCATGAGGCTTTCAACCAGTCCTGTAAAAATGTGCCGTGAAACTGCAAAGTGGCTTCCTGTGCTGTTTTTTTTTTATAAATATATAAATTAAACATGCTTTATTCTCAAAACTACCTGTACAGACAAAGCCCAGAGCAACTCTGCTTCTTCATATGCACTGTTCGTACCTTAATCAACATTTCCAAATCAAACACCGCACGGCTGGGTTAAACTGTGATATAATATCTTACATACTCTACCTTTTCGAAAAGGAAAACAACAAAAAAAAACCTCCCAATATATACAACTTTTTATACCATCAATATACACAGGTGTACCATTGACTGAGCAACTGTTCCAACAAAACAAAAAAAACTAAAAAAAATCGTGCAAAATGTACCTCCTGGTGAAATTGTTATCAGGAGTAGTATCAGGGTACAAACTGCAGTAGGTTTCAGACATCAAATTCCATAACTCAAATTCTGCTTAAATGCTGTGGCTCAGAGTTTACACTCTGCTTTCCCATCAGTGGGAGGAACAGCTAGTGGGCAGCAGGGCAAGGGGAAACTCGTTGATATGTACATTCTTGTTTCTTCAAGCCCTCCGGCAGAGAGAGGGGCACCCGGGTGGTGAAATGAAGGCTTTGTGGAAGGGGAGGGAGAGCAAGGGGTAATTTCACAGGGCAATATACTTCCTTGCTTTCAGGCACGCCTTATTCTCTTCGACAAGAAGAGCCATTGTACACTTCTGATAGAACTTTCTGATAGAACTGAGAATATACAAACGCGGCAGGTATATTTTCCAGACTCACGTCAATTAGCAGCCAACAATATCAGATACGTTTTCTTCTTAAGGTGTTTGTGTGTGTGTGTGTGTGTGTGTGTGTGTGTGTGTGTGTGTGTGTGTGTGTGTGTGTGTGTGTGTGTGTGTGTGTGTGTGTGTGTGTGTGTGTGTGTGTGTGTGTGTGTGTGTGTGTGTACGTGTGAGCGTCTGTGTCACAACTCCACATAAATACATTAAAAAATACGTTCACATCAATACAGGTGTTTTGTTTTCTCTCTCAAGAACACACGTCTTGCACCAAGTTCTCGGCAGTAGCAGTTCCTTGCAGCTCACGACATTCAGCCATGGGACGTTTTGCTCTCGTATCGTTTTTTAGCATTGCACTGACTCCAAGGTCGAGCTGTCTTTATCGGCCATCAGTGGTCCCGGCACATGGGAAGGTTCACAAAGCTGAAGACGTTGAACTCCGTCATGATGGAGAAACACAAGAAAACTCCGTAGAGGAACAGGGTTACGCAGCCGAGCTTCTTGTCCAGTTTCCACTTGTTCATATGAACGCAGACCACCTGAAGAGGACACAACAGGAGCGGCGTTATGTGGCGCGACCAATATCTCCAATTAACCTTTTAGCGGGATGCATCACAGCGTAGTTTGGGAACAGCTCCATCCAACACCGCAAGAAATTGCAGCGAATTGTGGACGCAGCCCACACCATCTCACAAACCAACCTCCCTTCCACTGACTCCACGCTGCCTCGGCAAGGCCAGCAGCACAATCACGGACGAGTCGCACCCTGGCCACTCCCTCTTCTCCCCTCTCCCATCAGGCAAGAGGTACAGAAGTGTGAAACGGCAAACCTCCAGATTCAGGAACAGTTTCTTCTCAGCTGTTATCAGGCAACTGAACCATCCTACCACAACTCGAGAGCAGCCCTGAGCTACTCTCTACCACATTGGAGACCCATGGGTCGGACTTTACTGGACATTACCTTGCACTAAACGTTATTCACCTTATTACCTTTATCATCTATCTGTACACTGTGGACAGCTCGATTGTAATCATGTATTGTCTTTCCGCTGACTGGTTAACACACAACAAAAGCTTTTCACTATATCTTGGTGCACGTGACAATATACGAAACAAACGCAAACCTAACTCAAACTCTGCAGGATGAACTTCAAAATATCACGGAGAAGACTGCAAGGCCGTGGAACGGTAATATTTTCTTTTAACTGTGGTAAATTGGAAATGTCAGTAGAGGGAGTACAGATACACAGAGTGGCCGAGAGACAGAGAGAGAGGCCAGAATCCATGGGAATGATTGACAGAGAGACAGGAATCTCTGGGATTCATTGAGTGAGAGGCTAAGGTCTCCTGAAGCGATCGGCAGAGCGGTCAGAGTCCCTGGGGAGAGTGGCTGGAGCTTCAGGGAATGATTAAGAGAGTGATCAGTCTGTGGCAGCATCTATAAAGGGAACACGGGAGCTGATGTTTCAAGATGATGACTTCCCAGCAGAATGGTGCCGGTTGCAATAGAAGTTGGAAATGCTGGTTGTCTAAAATGTTAGAGTTCAGTGTTGAGTCCTGAGGAATGTAACACAGCTTGACAGAAGAGGAGATGATCATAGTTATAAAACACAGAATCAGGACTTTTATCCAACTTGTCCATAGAGTCGTAGACTGATACAGTGTGGAAACAGGCCCTTCGGCCCAACTCGCCCACACCGGCCAACAATGTCCCAGCTACCCTAGTCCCACTTGCCTGCTCTTGGTCCATAACCCTCCAAACCTGTCCTATCCATGTATCTGTCCAACTGTTCCTTAAACGATGGGATAGTCCGAGCCTCAACTACCTCCTCTGGCAGCTCGTTCCATACACCCGCCACCCTCTGCGTGAAAAAGTTACCCCTCGGATTCCTATTAAATCATTTCCCCGTCACCTTGAACCTATGTCCACTGGTCCTCGATTCCCCGACTCTGGGACAAAGACTCTGTGCATCTACCCAATCTATTCCTCTCGTGATTTTGTAAACCGCTATAAAATCTGCCCTCATCCTCCTATGCTCCATGGAATATAGTCCCAGCCTACTCAACCTCTCCCTGTAGGTCATACCCTCTGGTCCTGGCAACATCCTTGTAAATTTTTTCTGAACCCTTTCAAGCTTGACAATATCTTTCTTATAACATGGTGCCCAGAACTGAAGATAAAATTCATGCTGATCAACTTGCCGCATCTACACTAGTCCCACCTGCCCACATTTGGTCCATATCCCTCTAAACCTTTCCTATCCATGTACTTTTCCAAATGTCTTTTGAATGTTGTTATAGTACCTGCCATAACTACATCCTCTGGCAGCTCGTTCCATGCACCCAATACCCACTGTGTGAAAAAGTTGCCCCTCGAGTTCCTATTAAATCTTCCCCCTCTCACCTGAAACCTATGTCCTCTGGTTCTTGATTCCCCTGCTCTGGGTAAAATACTCTGGGCATTCACCCTATTTATTCCCCTCATGATCTTATACACCTCTATCGGATCACCCCTCATCTTTCTGTGATCCAAGAAATACAGTCCAAGCCCACCCAAACTCTCCCTATAGCTGGGGCCTCAAGTCCTGGCAACACCCATGTAAATCTTTGCTGCACTCTTTCCAGCTTAACAACATCCTTTCTGTAGCCGGGTGACAAAGACTGAACACAGTACTCCAAATGCGGCCTCACCAACATCTTGACAAAGCATCCAAAAGTCTATACTCAATGCCCTGGCTGATGAATGCCAACGTACCAAAAGCCTTCTTGACCACCCTATTTCCAGAACAAAAGCTGGTGACTTCTAGGGAGGGCGCAGTGGGATGCTTACAGCAAATGAATACAGAGTTAAAGGCTTGCATACTCACTTATGTTGAAAGAACGGATCGCCTGGGCTCTTATTCACTGGAATTTACAAAATTGAGAGGGAATCTTATAGAAACATATACAATTCTTAAGGTATTGGGCAGGCTAGATGCAGGAAAAATGTTCCCGATGTTGGGGGAGTCCAGAACCAGAGGTCACAGTTTAAGAATAAGGGGTAGGCCATTTAGGTCGGAGATGAGGAAAAACCTTTTTCACGCAGAGAGTTATGAATCTGCGGAATTCTCTGCCACAGAAGGCAGTGGAGGACAATTCACTGGATGTATTCACGAGAGAGTTGGATATAGCTCTTAGGGCTAACGGAATCAAGGGATATGGGTAGAAAGCAGGAACGGGGTACTGATTCTGGATTGATCAGCCATGATCATATTGAATGGCGGTGCTGGCTCGAAGGGCCGAATGGCCTACTCCGGCACTTATTTTCTATGTTTCTTAAACAGGAGGCAATAGCAACGTTGTCTCCTGTCAAAATGACTAAAAATTGCAACTGATTTCATAGACGGAATTATACAAAGGCATCACGTCAGTTAAAAGCTTTCAACATCTAGAAATAGTCAGCAGCATCATCACTGTGTTTTTCTAATGAAATATATTTGTGGCCCTTCTACAATGTAAGACTGACTGGCACAACACAAAATTACACCGTGGGATTGTCTGACTGACATTAAGCATCAGATTTAAGGTAAGGTTGACCATTAAGAATTTTTAATGCACGCAAGCATTTTATCAGAGTGCTGGAACTCTTCTAAGGCGCTGATAAGCAATTGAGCTAAATGTGCATAAAAATGTTTATTTTCTTTGCTCTTGGTGGGGAGGTAACATTTTACTGAATCTTAGAGAACGGCTCTCAATCAACAGATTGCCAACTTGTTAGCAAATTCATATTGGGTAGTACATGAGGAAAACCTCACTGAGATTAGACAAGTTAATCTGAATTCCTGTACACAAACGGATGATTTATATGAAAAATCTATATTGACTGAACCACAGAAAAGAGGGTTTGAATCATCTCTTAAGGGCCTGCCCAGTAGACGATTTTTTTGGGCGACTGCCATAGTCTTAGCAGGTCGCCAAAAAACCGGCGACTGGACTAATGGGTCTGTCCCACTTAGGCGATTTTTTTAGGCGACTACGATAATGGAATTCACCGAAGTCGGCACCGGCGACAACCTACGCCATCCTGACGACAACCTACGACAGCACCTACGTCAGGAGAAGACAAGCTGCGACAAGCCCACGGTCGCCAACAAGATTTGAACATTTCAAAATCCAGCGGCGACCAGAAAAACTCTACGACTCTTTGGGCGACTGAGGAGACTACTCACGACCGTACAGGCGACACCCCGACGACCGTATGCCGACAGCCTAGTCGCCGGCAGTTGCCTAAAAAAATCGCCAAAGTGGGACAGGCCCCTTAGAGAATCAATAGCATAAATGCTGTTAAAGGTTCAATTAACGGTCAATTAAAGGTTCACAGTCGTCACTGAATGTGTAATGTCACTGGTCTCAGCCACTTGGGAGGCACGGTGGCGCAGCGGTAGAGTGGCTGCCTTACAGCGCCAGAGATCCGGGTTTGATCCTGACTACGGGTACTGGCTGTACCGAACTCCCCCTGTGACCGCATGGGTTTTCTCCAGGTGCTCTGGTTTCCTCCCAAACTCCAAAGAACCATGTGCATGCAGGTCGATTGGCTTTGGTAAAAACTGTAAATAGTCCCTAGTGTGCACAGGATAGTGCTAGTGCACGGGGATCGCTGGTCGGCGCGGACTCGGTGGGCCTGAAGGGCCTGTATCCGCGCTGTATCTCTAAATTACACTAAACTAGAACGGATGGTACATGAGCGGAGTGAATACTTACTGTTACAAAAACAGAGGCAAGCAGCAGTCCCACCGAATATTTTAGCCCACGACTGTTCAACGTTAACTAAAAAGAGAAAATAATTTTACATTCCTTTCCAAAATGTCACTGTATATGTATACTTGATGATCTAGTGACAATATTTCTGCCATTCCACAGTAGAAATTAAGGTTTCATTTACCTATAATCAATTGCAAAGTCATTCCCTTTTATTCCCCTTTTGCGCATAAAGGCTCAGATAATCCCAAACTGGATAGAGTGAATGTGGACATGATGTTTCCACTGGTGGGAGAGTCCAGGACCAGAGGTCATAATCTCAGAATTAAAATACGTTCCTTTAGGAAGGAGATGAAGAAGAATTTCTTCAGTCAGAGGGTGGTGAATCTGTGGAATTCTTATGGGGGTCAGGGGTTATGGGGAGAAGGCAGGAGAATGGGATTAGGAGGGAGAGATGGACCAGCCAATGGCCTAATTCTGCTCCTATCACTTATGAATTTTGTAAGCAGGAACTGGAAAATCACAGACCAATTCTTTACAGACATTGAATTTTCTCAATTCTGTTAACCCCTGCTGTCTCCTCCCCTTCCCACCTCTCCCTCAGCCCTCGGGCCCTGGCATTCCCTCTCTCTCTATCTCCCTCCCCCACCCTAGTCGCACTAGCTTCTCATTTTCACACCACAAACAGCTTACAATGGCTTGTTCCCTTTATCATCGATACTTTTTTGCATATCTTTCATTCATTGTTCTTTATCTCTCCACATCACCGTCTATATCTCTCGTTTCCCTGATCCCTGACCAGTCTGAAGAAGGGTCTCGACCCGAAACGTCGCCTATCTCCTTCGCTCCTTAGATGCTGCTGCACCCGCTGAGTTTCTCCAGCTTTTTGTGTAACCCTCTTTACAGACACAAATTGCTGGAGTAACTCTGGAGAGAAGGAACGGGTGACGTTTCGGGTCGAGACACCTCTTTGTGATCCATTTGACAAGTTTGTGTGCCTTGCCACGTGGAATGGCTTGGTTAGTCTGCTCCATGGCACATACGAGCCCTGGATAACATGGAGTTCGTCTGCTGCCAAGGGGAACATGAGCAGGAGGGAGGGAGGGAGGCTGAGGACAATCTGTCACATCCTAATGCTGTTGGTGACAAGCAATAATTCAACCATACTTGATTTGTCACAGGTTCGGTGAAATGCTGTTTTTGTTTGTGCGTGCGATACACAAAGTACGCAAAGAGTATCTGACGCCCGATAATGTTACAAAAGTATTCATTAGAATCCCGGTGGTCTTTCGATTTTGACGGCCCTTTCCGCTGGTCCCTCCTTGTTTTCGGCACCACGTCCTGCCCACCCCACCCCACTCTGCCAGGTCCCTCCTCCTTCCCCTCAACCCAACCCCCCCCCCCCCCCCCCCCCCCCCCCCCCCCAGTCCCTCGTTGTTCTCGGTGCCCCCCCCCCCCCAGTCCCTCATTGTTCTCGGGCCACCCCTCTCCCCCCCCCCTCCCCCTCCCCCTCCCCCATCTAGTTCCCTCTTTGTTCTCCCCAGACTGTCCTTGTCCTCGTCCTCGTTCCACCCCCCCCCCCCCTTATGGAAGCAATGTCTTTGTTTGACCAGCGTGCCGCCCCTCTCCTCCCCAGTCCTTCGGCCTGCGTTCCCCGGTGGGTGGGTGGGTGGGGGGTGGAAGGGGCAGTACCGAGCCTGGAGGCACCAAAAAACTGAAACCCAGCTGCGTTGATAGCCAATGCTTGTAATCTGGGCGATTTGCAGCCTGAGCACGATGAATGCTTAATCTAGTGACGTTCAAAACTCTAATGATGGGGGAAGCAAATCCTTCTGGACCACAACAGATGGACAATAATTGGAGGGATTAACATTTTAATAGGACTCACAACCATATTGTTCCATTTGCAAAGCTGCTATTTGTACAGTGGGCAACATGTAATTAATAATGTAATACAACTGCCCCGTTTATACTTTGATACATCTAAGGACTAGCAGGAGTGTTGAAATCTGTGCACACATAATTCCTCCAGGATTTTACACCCTCGCGGTTCTGGTCAAAGTCTTGTGTGAAGGTCCATGTAGTCAAATATTAACTGGTCGGTCGTTGGCTCTGTGGCAGGGCTCACTTTCTGGCAGCTGGATGTTAAGCAGCAGCTTTGGTGACTGTATCTGATGGGCAAGACCCTATGAAGCGGGATTTTCTGTCTCTGTGGGAATGTAAACTGCCTTGTTAAACTAGATGCACTGGTTCCACAATCAACCTGGCTGGATAAATGAGAGACTTACGTGTGAGCCAAAGTTCACCATAATCGTCTTAATCGTCCAGGGCAGGCCAAGCCCTATCAGGATGTCAAAGACATTGCTTCCTATAGAATTAGATACTGCCATGTCTCCCATGCCTGTGGACACAAGAAGAAACCATTTATTCTTCAACATCTGAAGAAGGGTCTCGACCCGAAACGTCGCCTATCTCCTTCGCTCCTTAGATGCTGCTGCACCCGCTGAGTTTCTCCAGCTTTTTGTGTACCCTCGATTCTCCAGCATCTGCAGTTCCTTCTTTAACAACATATAATTATTGTCTCACTGTTTACAGATATGTTGAGAGGATAATGGGAACATGACGCTTCTTTCACCTCCCCTTTGTTAAGTTATTGCTGATTAGCAGAGGGCACTTGTATCCTTGCGACACCACGTTTAATTTGCCTAAAGGGTCCCACCCCTAAACACATGTGCAGCAAACAGCTGTCAGAGGTTATGGGGAGAAGGCAGGAGAATGGGGTGAGGAGGGAGAGCAAGATCAGCCATGATTGAATGGTGGAGTAGACTTATGACTTATAGATATGTCTTATGACAAAGGACAAAGGACATTTATTGTCACATACACCAATTCATGCAGTGAAATTTGAGTTACCATGCAGCACACTAATACGATGAACACAACACTATAGAACTTAACATAAAACATAAAACATCCCCCACAGCAGAATCAATGTTTCCCACTGTGAGGGAAGGCAATAAAAGTTCAGTCCTCTTCCCCTTGTTCACCCATGGTCGGGGCCTGTTGAGGCTTCCACAGTTGCCGCTACGGATGGCCCGATGTTTCAGGCCCTCTCGCTGGGATGACGGATCTCCGGCATCGGAAGAACACTCTCAGCGGCTTGGAGTTCCGAAACGGCCGCTTCCTACCGGAGACCACGGCTCCTGAAGTCCGCAGGCCGAGCTGGGCGGAGCTCCAACACTGGCGACCTCGGCGAAAGATCCCAGGCCTCCGCGATGTTAAAGTCAGGGCCGCCCGCGGCTGGAAGCTCCGCAGACCACAGCTCCACGGCGTCAAAGTCGGCAGTCCCAGCACTCTGGAGCCTCCAACACGGCGACCCCAGCAAGGCAGCGGCCGCTCCGCGATGGCACCCCATGCCATGCCTCCGCTGAAGCCGAAGCTCTGGCCGGTCTCCGGCAGGAAAGGCCGCGCCAATCCAGATGGTAGGCCATGAAGAGGGGGGCGAAGATGCGGCTCGGAGGAAAGTCGCATCTTCGGCCCAGGTAGCGACTGTGGATGTGGGACAACTTCCCACGTCCACTCCTTTCCGCCTTCCGAAAGGACCGTTCCCTCCGCGACTCCTCGGATCGCTCATCCCTTCCCACCCATCAGAATAAAAGGACATATCTTTAGAATGGAAATGGGGAGGAATTTCTTTAGCCAGAGGGTAGTGAATCTGTGGGATTCATTGCCGCAGACGGCAGTGGATGCAAAGTCACTGGGCATTTTCAAAGCAGAGATTGATAGGTTCTTGATTTGTAAAGGTGTCAAAGATTTTCGGGGAGAAGGCAGGAGAATGGGGTTGAGAGGGAAATATTGATCAGCCATGATCGAATGGTGGAGTAAACTTGATGGGGCGAATGGCCTAATTTTGCTCCTATGTCTTAACATGTTATGACAGCATTGGTCTTATATGATACGATATATGATACGAGGTCTTATGATATCATTAACCAATGAACACGTGAAAGATGGATGGAAACGTATTGTGAATTTCCGTAAACAATAAAATGAGTACGCCACGACGTAAACTAACTTAAGGCTCGTGTATTTTAAACCAGCCGTCGAGAGTTTCAATGATAACAACCGCACCGGGCTTACCTTGTCTTGCAACTATGAGGCTGGCCATGCAATCCGGTACACTTGTCCCAGCTGCCAGGAACGTGATTCCCATTATTACGTCAGGAATTCCCAGGGTGTATCCGATTATTGTGACCTAGACAACAGCACATCGTTCTTAGCAGTGGAATGCGGGGAGTATCTTCACGTTGAGTTAGCCATTCGAAAACCAAACTTGCTCGCTGTCGAGCCACTCGTTAGAAGGGTGGAAGGCAGACACAAAGAGCTGGAGTGATGTAGCGAGGTCAGGCAGCATCTCTGGAGAGAAGGAATTTGTGATGTTTAAGGTCGAGACCCTTCCTCGGACTCCAGAGAAGGCTGCCTGTCCCGCTGAGCTACTCCAGCATTTTGTGTCCATCTTCGGTGTAAAGCAGCACGGGCAGTTCCTTCCCACATGTTAAAGAGCGTTGTGTTGTGGTTTATACTGGTAGACTACTAGTGGAAAAATCTGGTCTAATGACCCCGTCAAATCAAACTATGATGATGTAATTAAATTCAGTTCATTAAATAAATCTGGAATAACATAAATCTAGTGCCAATAATGGTAAATATGAAACAACTAGACAGTTGTTAAACCCCCATCAATTCATGCCCTTCCTCAGTCTGGCCTAGGTCACTCCAGCAGCCCAATACTGTCATTATTTCTTAATTTCCCCTTGGAATTGCTCAGCATTCCCTAGTGCACAAAACTACATTGATTTTAGATTTCAGCTGCAACCCAGGAGTCTGGATAGAAGATATGGAAGTGTCGAAATAAATCAACTCAAATTTAATTTGTTAGAGGCAAAAAGCAAATTCAGTATATGAGAGGGAAGTAGTTAAGGCTGGGGACTATCCCAACGTTTAAGAAACCGTTAGACAGGTACATGGATAGGACAGGTTTGGAGCGATATGGGCCAAACGCAGGCAGGTGGGACTAGTGTAGCTGGGACATGTTGGCCGGTGTGGGCAAGTTGGGCCAAAGGGCCTGGTTTCCACACTGTATCACTCTATGACTCTGACTATCCAATGCTGAGCATTGGAGATAGCGAATTCTATTAGCACCAAGGGTAAAGAGTTAGTCTTCTACTGCCCTCAATGGCTTATCTTGCAATAGTGCTTCTCTTTAGTCCGACGGTGGTGAATCTGTGGAATTAATTGCCACGGGAAGGCTGTGGAGGCCAAGTCAATGGGTATTTTTAAGACGGAGATTGATGGATTCTTGATTAGTACGGGTGTCAGGGGTTATGGGGAGAAGGCAGGAGAATGGGGTTAGGAGGGAGAGATAGATCAGCCGTGATTGAATTGTGCAGTAGACTCGATGGGCCGAATAGCCTAATTCTGCACCTATCACGTATGACTTTTTTGAAACTCTCAAGCTCTCAATTTCTACCATTGCAACAGAATCCTGTAATTCTGAGTGAAATCAAGTCCTTGTATGTCAAATGAGTATATGGTCAGGCCTACTTAATGCTGTGAATTAGATGATAAATAAGGGGAGAGTGCGGTGAAATCTCTGCATTGTGTAAACCAAGGTGCAGCTCTTTTGCAAAGGAATATCACTTGCATCCCAGGAGTCTGGACTGGAAAACTAATGAACTCAAATTTAATTTGTTGAAGGCAAAATCAAATTCAGTAAATGTGGGAACTACAGTCGGTCAGAGCAGAGGTAACCTGGTCCTCTGTGATTTGTCACTAACTATTTTGCATTGTCATTATAGTTATGACCATTGGGTGGCGCAGTGGTGCAGCGGTAGAGCTGCTGCCTGACAGCGCCGGAGACCCGGGTTCGATTCTGGCTACGGGTGCTGCCTGTACGGAGTTTGCACGTACTCTCCGTGACCTGTGTGGGTTTTCACCGGGATCTCCAGATTCCTCCCACACTCCAAAGAAATACGGGTTTGTAGGTTAATTGGCTTGGCATAATTGTAAATTGTCCCCAGTGTGTGTAGGTTAGCGTTAGTGTGCGGGGATCGCTGGTCGGTGTGGATTCGGTGGGCCGCAGGGCCTGTTTCTGCACTCCATCTCTTTAGTGCTGGATAATGGGTGATAGAGAAGAAACAAAGACTTAAAGGGCCTGTCCCACTGTACGGGCTAATTTAAGAACTCTCCCGAGTTTGCCCTGATCCGAACGCAGAGATTTATGGTAATGGCCGCTCGTAGGTACTCGGGGCTCTCGTAGACATTTTTCAACATGTTGAAAAGTCTTCACGAGCTTACCGCGTTTCCCGTGTACCTACCGTTAACGTAACGAGCCGCTAAGAGACGTCCCGAGCTCCGACGTACCCGCTACGTACATTCTACGTGCTTACCACGAGTTTGATTTTTTTTTTAAAATTCGGGAGAGCTCTTGAATTACCTCGTACAGTGGGACAGGCCCTTAAGAGGGTCTGCTACGAGATGTCTAAACTGATTCGAGGAACTTCATGGTTACTCCTGCTCCTATTTATCATTAGAAAAGATTTTGGAAAAGAACATTTGCTCTTGTCAGCTGCAACCTGATAACCTTTCCGGACTCCACCGAAAATTAAAATGGCTGACACCAGGATCTGCCGTGAGCAATAGTCATCTCTGCACCAAAGGATTCCCTTCTCAGCTTGCTCCAGAGTGGAGATATCCTTTCTGTGGATCTAACCTGGCCAGGGGGTGCTACTTGTTACTGATGTAGGTACAGCTCCTTTCCCCCGTGCTAACACATGAAAGAGAACAACAAGTTAACGCATCAAAATACCGCAAGGTACGCAGGTTTCCGTCACAAGCTGGCCACCACCGTCTCTCAATGATTTTTGCTGGCGGTGGTGATTAATAAAACAATTCTAATGACTTATTTCACCTGCATGTAAAAACTATGACAAGATCTAAACACCTCAGTCTAGCACATCGCGGAACCAGTCCCTTTTTGTTCTCCCTTCAGTTTAAAGACTTTGGTGACACGATGACGGGGGGGCCTCATTGAAACTTGCCGGATAGTGACTGGCCTGGATAGAGTGGATGTGGAGAGGATGTTTCTACTAGTGGGAGAGTCTAGGACTAGAGGTCACTGCCTCAGAATAAAAGGACCTACCTTTAGAAAGGAGATCAGGAGGAATTTCTTTAGTCAGAGGGTGGCGAATCTGTGGAGTTCATTGCCACAGACGGCTGTGGAGGCCGTGTCAATGGATTTTGGCTAAGGTGAAGATTGACCGATTCTTGATTGGGAAGGGTGTCAGGGGTTATGGGGAGAGGGCAGGAGAATGGGGTTAGGAGGGAGAGATAGATCAGCCATAATTGAACGGCAGAGTAGACTTGATGGGCCGAATGGCCTAATTCTACTCCTATCCCTTATGACCTTCATAGACCAGCTGCATTCCTAAACTCCCCCCAGGCTCATTGACGTGTCATTAAAACCTCGGTTTCTGGGCTATCCAGCCTTGGTAAGATGAGTTAACTAAAGTCACACCGTGCACCAATTTTCAGCACATTTTGCTGGACTTCATTTTCACCAAATAAAAAAGATCTTGCTCCAGAACAAAGACAGAGAAACTGCATGATCCCACTAGGTTTTTGTCCTGATCTTCCCCAATAACTCATGAAAGCCTTTGAGGACGAGATCTCATCGCAGACCCCGTGTCGGTCAACTCAATGCTTCTTTTATTCATTCTGAACAACTCTCCTCCCCCTATCTACATTACTCAAGTGTTGCTAATTTCCAAAGGACTAAAGTCCCATCCTATCCATTCTTTGCTTGCATACTTTTTTCATTACTTCACAATCTACTACTGTCACCTCTGAGCAATAATACTCTTGCTGAGAGAAATAGGATCGTGTGGCGTGCACAGCCTAAAGTTGTAGATGAAGGGTAGGCATCCAGGCCAGGACAGCATCAGTTACTGGGTGGATGGGCTTTGATGCCACTCAGTGGGCAGTCGTTCACGATGCGTGGGATGGTCTGGTCTGGATGTCCGCAGTCACAAGCAGGGCTGTCTGTCACCCCCCACTTACACAGGTGATGATGGGCTGTTCTTGCATGGAGGGTGCGGATTCTGTTCAGAGTTAGCCACTGCTTGCGATGGAGGTCAAAACCCGGTGGTTTCACTGTGGGATCTGCAATGACCTCTCCGTTGTTGGTGTTGCTTGGCATCTTTCCAGTGTTGTGCGAGTAGTTTTACCAGAACGATGCCTGGATTGGAGGCTGTCAGCTACAGGGAGAGGTTGGATAGACTTGGATTGTTTTCTCTGGAACGTCAGAGGTTGAGGGGAGATTTGATTGAAATATATGAGGTCATGAGAGGCGTGGACAGGGTAGGCAGCCAGAACCTTTTCCCCAGGGTGGAGATGTCTAACACTAGAGGGCATAGCTACAAGGTGAGAGGGGGAGAGTTTAATGGAGATGTGGGGGCAAGTTTTTTTACACAGAGGGTGGTGGGGGCCTGGAACGCATTGCCTGGTGGAGGCAGATAGGACATTTAAGAGGTGTTTACACAAGCACATGAAAGTACAAGACATAGCGGGATCTGCATCATGCACAGGCAGATGAGATCAGCTTTACTTGGCACCATCTTCGTCACAACCGTTGTGCGGCCAAAAGGCCTGATCCTGTGCTGTACTGTCCTGCGCTCTAGTGTACTCCAGCTTTTGTACTACAGAACTCTCCTACCCCGCTCCCCTGTCCCAGCTCTAACCAGTTCTATATATTTTCAAGTACATGTTGGTTCAGTGCCGTAAACATCCAATAGCACACGAGTACTTTCTATCGGCAAATTTAGCAAACATTGGCAAACATGTAAGGCTTTTAGTTTATTGGAAGTTTATGGGCTTGGAGGTGTTCCAACAGTGAATTTATGAACAAACCACTCTGTCAATGCACCTTGGAGATTTCTTTTCTAGTTTTCGCCTTTGCCGACCCACAACGGGCAATGACTAGAAACTGTAAGACGGCCTCTGTTGTTGTTCAAGTTCCCATCCTCCATGCGTGAACACGGACAGAGAACGTGGGGAGTTTAATTAAGGGTGAAAGACAGCAGCGCACCTAATCCCGTCCCCACCCAGCCTCTTGCCCTGTGCCCGAGGACAGAGGTCTTTGCCCAGATATCGCTCCTGGCTATAACCTACACAAGTCGTAGATAGATAGGGTAGACAGTCAGAAACCTTTTCCCCAGGCGTGGGGCTGTCAAAGATTAGAGGGCAAAGATACAAAGGACATTTATTATCGCATACACTAATTGGTGTAGTGATTTGCCATTGCAGCGCACACATAAGGTTAGGTTTAAGGTGAGAGGGGCCGACTTTTCGGGTTGAGACCCTTCTTCAGGCTGAGAGTTAGGGGGGTGAAAAGAGATGTGTAAGGCAAGTTTTACTTACAAAAGAGTGGTGTGTTCCTGGAGCAAGCTGCCAGGGTTGGTGATGAAGGCACATGCGATCACGGCATTGAAGACGCTTCTGTTAAGAACATGGACGCGCAGGGAAAGGGAAGGATATGGATCACGTGCGAGCAAAGGAGATTAGTTTGGCATCGTGTTTGACATGGACATTGTGGGCCGAAGGGCCTGTTCCTGTGCTGTACTGTTCTACGTTCAGCAAGGAAGCAGGCTTTGGCGGCCTTCTGCGCCTGAGGCTGAGGAATTAATTGCTGGCTTGGCTCTGAAATACGTAACAACAGACAACACACAAAGTGCCGGAGTAACTCAGCGGGTCGGGCAGCATGCGTGGAAGGAGCGGAGAGCGACGTTTCGGGTTACTCCAGCACTTTGTGTTTTATGCAAGGTTCCAGCATCTGCAGTTCCTCAACCTTATTTTAGGACGTTCTTTTAGGAAGGAGACGAGGATAAATTTCTTTATTCAGAGGGTGGCGAATCTGTGGAATTATTTGCCACAGAAGGCTGTGGAGGTCCAGTCGGTGGATATTTTTAAGGCAGAGATAGATAGATTATTGATTAGTCCGGGTGTCAGAGGTTATGGGGAGACGGCAGGAGAATGGAATTAGGAAGCCGAGATAGATCAGCCATGAATGAATGGCAAAGTAGACTTGATGGGCTGAATGGCCTAATTCTACTCCTATCCCTTATGACCTTCATAGACCAGCTGCGCCAAGGGGCACGGGGTGGAAGGTTGCAACCTTCACGTGGTCCGCCCTGTTACGACTAATGCAATCAACTCGATGTGCACAAACGGAAGATCAAATAGAACAAGTTGTCCAACAACTTTAGGCTGTGCACGCCACACCCAGAGTCGACACGTTCACCTTGGCCAAAAGAAAATATCCCCCGAGGAAGCCTATTCTTCCGGCCACTCACCATCCACACCATCACGTAGGAGAAAATGGCGATCCACAGGGTCGCTGCGACGAAGGTGAACATGAAATACTTCTCCCATCGAGGCTTGGCACAGTTCGGGATGGTGAAGTACATCAGGAAACACAGCGGCCAGGCTATCGCCCACTTCACCACGTCCCACATTCCCGCTGCGGAGAGACCAGAGGAAGATAAGGCTCCGTACCAGACACAGGGCAAAGCAGCGGACGAGGAGCTCACGGATGTTTGCACTAGCGGGAGCGTCTAGGACCAGAGGGCACAGCCTGAGAATTCAAGGACGTTCCTTCAGGAAGGAGACGAGGAGGAATTTCATTAGACAGAGGGTGGTGAATCTGTTGGATTTCATTACCACAGAAAGGCTGTGGAGGCCAAGTCAATGGATATTTTTACGGCAGACAGAGATAGATTCTTGATTAGTACAAGTGTCAGGGGTTATGGGGAGTATGGGGTTAGGAGGGAGAGATAGATCAGCCATGATTCTGACTCCGCGACAATGAGGAACAGAAGATGCATTGTGCACCTTCGCTTGCTTTGAGCAGCAGTGGAGGACATCAACGGTTGCGCTTGGCCAGGCTGACCCTGCAATGCCACCAGGACAACGGGCCTTCATGGTCAGATCACGATCCCTGCACTTACACTAAGTGGGACTTGAAAATGGCGCCCCACTGGCGACTCTCTAAACTGTCTCAGTATACACCTCCAACATTTTCGCCACCTCCAGAGTGACCCCACCACTGGCCACATCTTCCCATCTCCTCCCCTTTCTGCTTTCTGTAGAGACCGTTCCCTCCGAAACTCCCTGGTCAATTTGTCCCTTCCCACCCAGACCACCCCCTCCCCTGCAACCGCAGGAAATGCTACACCTGTTGCTTTACCTCCCCCCTCGACTCCATCCAAGAACCCAAACAGTCTTTCCAGGTGCGGCAGAGGTTCACCTGCACCTCCTCCAACCTTATCTGCTGCATCTGCTGCTCTAGGTGTCAGCTGCTCTACATCGGTGAGACCAAGCGTAAGCTTGGCGACCGCTTCGCCAAACACCTCTGCTCACTCCGTACTAACCAACCTGATCTCCCAGTTGCCCAGCACTTCAACCCCTCCCGTTCTGAATCTGACCTTTCTGCCCTGGGCCTCCTCCATAGCCAGAGTGAGGCCCAGCGTAAATTGGTGGAGCAGCACCTCATATTTCGCTTGGGTAGTTTACACCCCAGCGGTATGAACATCGACCTCTAATTTCAGGTAGATCTTGCATTCTCCCTCCTTCCCCTCCCCTTCCCAGCTCTCCCACATAGCCTAAAGTCTCCACCTCTTCCTTTCTTCTTCCCGGCCCCCCCCCCCACCCCCGACATCTACTCCTTTTCTCCATAGATGCTGCCTCACCCGCAGAGTTTCTCCAGCATTTTCTGACTGCTATACACTTGCACTTGATACACTGAGATGTTCATCTGCGTGCCTGCGTATATGGTGATACTTGTACTGTACCTCGGTACGTGACAATAAAGTGCCAAGCCAGATCATACCAAATGCAAGTTTGGTTGCACGGTGACTGGGATGTGTGAAGTAGGAGTGTTCCCTGTGCTTGGTGACCTCGTGTTTCCAGATGGCAGAGGTCATGGCTTTGATGGCTGCAGTGGATCCTCTGCACACCGCAGTAGAGGGACATCAGTGCCCCCGTGCAGCTCAGCTTGCATTAAAAGGGTGAATGGGCGCCGACCTAGAATGTTAATTCTGTTCCTCTCTCCTCAGACGCTGACCGACCCCCTGTGTGCGTTGCCAGCATCTTCCCGTTTTATTTTATCATATACGACACTGAATCCTAGGAACAGCTTCATCCCCAGAGCTATAGCTTCTCTGAACCGGCCCTGCTGAGTGCCCGCCCCCCCCCCCCCCCCATGAACTGTCTCCCTCGGATGATCATGTCACACATCGACTCGGCACAGACCTATTTGCACTTTATACTGTTTTACTGGGTTTTATTAAATCTTGTTTCTCTGGGTGTCTACATAATTAAGTTATTACATCGGATGGAAGCTGCATACCTCTGTACCTCTGTGCAATGATAATAAAATATATTATTATTATTATTATTATTATTATTATTACTAAACCTCACAAAGCAAACCACCTCCACACTCGGCCCTTTTCTGTGCATACATATGTACACATTTGTCAGGATTTATAATGGTTTCTGAGTTTAATTTAGTTTAGTTTAGTTTAAAGGTACAACATGGAAGCAGGCCCTTCAGCCCACTGAGTCCATGACAACCATCGATCACCCCTTCACACTGCTTCTATGTTATCCCACTTTCTCATCCACTCCCTACTCAATTTTACAGAGGGCCAATTAATCTGCAAAACCCACACACTTTTGGGATGTGGAAGGAAAGCAGAACACCTGAAGGAAACCCGCGCAGTCACAGGGAGAACATGCAAACTCCACACGGACAGCACCCGAGGTTAGGATCGAACCAGCAGCTCTGCGCGTCACGGTGGAGCAGCGGTAGGGTTGCTGCCTTACAGCGCCGGAGATCCGCGCTGATATAAAAAATAGTGCAAGTACCAGGAATCAAAGTTCTCATTGACCATACAATGCAAACACGCTTCATATGTACAGGCACTCCCCGACATGCGTAAGGGTTATGTTCCGTGAACCCTTACCTAAGTGGGCGGCATCACTGGTAGTTGCCGCGCAGGGCCTGTTTCCGTGCTGTACCTCTAAACTAAACTAAAATAAACTCAACTCAGTGGGAAAGGCAGCATCTCTGGAGAAAAGGAATAGGTGACGTGTCACAGAAACGTAAAGTAGGTGCAGGAGTAGGCCATGCGGCCCTTCGAGCCAGCACTGTCATTCAATATGATCATGGCTGATCTTCCAGAATCAGTACCCCGTTCCCACTTTCTTCCCATATCCCTTGATTCCGTTAACGCTAAGACCTTAATCTAACTCTCCACTGGAGAGTTAAATTGGCCTCCACTGCCTTCCTGCGGCAGAGAATTCCACAGATTCACAACTCTCTGGGTGAAAAGGTTATTCCTCATCTCAGTCCGAAATTTCCTACCCCTTATTCTTAAACTGTGACCCCTGGTTCTGGACTCCCCCATCATCGGGAACATTCTTCCTGTATTTAACCTGTCCAATCCCTTATGAATTTTATATGTTTCTGTAAGATCCCCTCTCGTCCTTCTCAGTGAATTGAGAAGCCCAGTCGATCCATTCTTTCATCATATGTCAGTCCCGCCATCCCGGGAATTAACCTGGTGAACCTACGCTGCACTCCCTCAATAGCAAGAAGGGTCGAGACCCTTCTTCATCTGCAGTTCCTTGCTGCACATCCCTTCCGGCTGTAGGCAGCAGGCATGTGCCGTCAGGGTAGGCAAGGTAGGTAATGCCTACCCTGACTAAAATTATAAAAAGGTAATTATTAAATCTAAATAGTAAAGATTTCCAATTCATTTACTAAATTCAGTTTGATCGTTCGCTCGTGTGTCAGACGGCATGTAGCTCGCTGTTGGCTTCTGTCGTCGTCCAACATGTTGACAGAATTGGTTGCCCGACGCGTCACAGAGCGCACCGTGTCACCGTTTACGGGGACCGCCACGAGGAGGCTTCTGTCATGATCCCCTAACTAAATTCAGTATTTATTATTAGATGGTTATTATTTTAATAATCGATCTCAGGTGGGCATAATTCTCCCATGCTTTTCATCCGCAGTACGTGTGATACGCGTAACTGTGGTCAACTCACGTGCCGTGGACGCTGCTTCAAGCCTTCGCTTACAACGGGCTGAAAGCCTGCCTTTGCACTGCGGAAGGTGCTGCGCAAGTCCACAGGAGAGGAGACCGATCTGCGCATGTGCATTTAAAAACATTTTTTTTTTTAAGTCGACCGGCTGCCCTGAATAATTACACACGGCACGTGCCTGGTAGGCTGAATGGCCAAATCCTGCTCTTACTCCGGATGAAGGTTGTGAACAAGTGGCTCTCCCTGCACACTCACCAGGCAGGTGGAACGGCACGAACGGCCCTTCCCCTTGCCCTTCCTCCTCCTCTTCCTCTTCGTCGTTTTCGTTGTTCTGGTTGTCCTCGTTCTCGGCCTCCCTCTGGCTGCTGCCGGCGGCTCTGGCCTCCTCCGTCCACAGCCCGCTCACTCCCCTCTCCGCAGAGTAGCTGGGACCAGTCCCGTTCTCCAGGCTGCGCTTCCCGGGAATTTTAATGGAAACCTCGGGTTCCCCGTTGGAAACGCTCTTGCTGCTGATCAGCCTTTGTCTCTGCAAAAGTAACGGACAGCAAATCAACGCCTTTGCCCCAAATTGGTTTTGTTTCAGAGATTGGCACAAAGTGCGGGAGTTATTCAGCGGGACAGGCAGCATTTCTGGAGGGAAGGAAGGGGTGTCGTTTCAAGAGATGACCCGAAACGACACCATTCCTTCTCTCCAGAGATGCTGCCGGTCCAGCTGAGTTACTCCAGCACTTTGTGTCTATCTTCGTTTTAAACCAGCATCTCCAGTTCTTTTCTACATAGTTTAGTTTCAGCTTAGTTTAGAGTTATGGCGTGGAAATCGGCCCTCTGGCTCACTGAGCTGTGCCAATCAATGATCTCCCACAGTGGCTCAACGGTACAGCTGCTGCCTGACGGCGCCAGAGTCCCAGGTTCGATCCTGACTACGGGTGCTGTCTGTATGGAGTTTTTACGTTCTCCCCGTGACCGCGTGGGTTCTCTCCGGCTGCTAAAGAAACATTTCGGCATGTTTTCCGGGTAGGATAGGTTTATAGGGATAAGGGCCAAACGCAGGCAGGTGGGACTAGTGTAGATGGGACATGTAGGTCGGTGTGGTCGGTGTTTCCGCGCTGTTTCACTCTAAAGGGCCTGTCCCACTGCACGAGGTAATTCAAGAGTTCTCCCGAGTTTTCCCCCCGATTCGAACTCGGAGAATATCCGTAGAGGAGTTCGTGGACGTCTCGCAGCAGCTCGTACGAGTAACGGTAAGTACTCGGGAAATCCGGTAAACTCGTGACGTTTTTTCAACACTGTGAAAAATGTCCACGAGTAAAAAAATACTCGTGATGAAAAATATCGTTACTTTTTACTCGTACGAGCTGCTACGAGACATCCACGAACTCCTACAGACATTCTCCGATTTCGAATCAGGGGTAAACGCGGGGGAACTCTTGAATTACCTCGTACAGTGGGACGGGCCCTTAAGACTCTATGAAGATTTCTTCTTCCAATTACCTCATTGATGAGCATGCGGCTGGCCATGCTTAGGCGGGTTTTGGGTCCAAAGTGACTGGTTATCATGATCCTCAGGCTGGCCTCGGAGAAAGACAGCTGGTGTGGGGATGCAGAGAGCATCTCGTCCACCATCAGCACAGAGGAGTTACGAGAGAAGTTGGCTGCAAAAAGAAAAACAGTGTTAAACCTTAACCCATGATGAGCGTTTGTCGGCACTGGGCCGGTACTCTCCGGAGGTTAGAAGGAATTGAAACATACAGAATAGTGAGAGGCCTGGATAGAGTAGATGTGGAGAGGATGTTTCCACTAGTGGGAGAGTCTAGGACCAGAGCTCACGGCCTCAGGATTAAAGGACGTTCTTTTAGGAAGGAGATGAGGCGAAATATCTTTAGTCAGAGGGTGGTGAATCTGTGGAATTCTTTGCCACAGAAGAGTGTGCAGGCCAACTCAGTGAATATTTTTAAAAGCAGAGACAGATAGATTCTTGATTAGTACGGGTGTCAGAGGTTACAGGGAGAAAGCAGGAGAATGGGGTTAGGAATGAGAGAAAGATCTTTCGGACGTGTGAGGAAACCGGCCTACCCGGAGGAAGTCAAAGGGGTCACTGGGAGAACGTGCAAACTCCTCACAGATAGCACTGGCGCTGTGAGGCAGTGGGTCTACCATTTGCGCCAGTGTGCCACAAGATAAGTAATCTCGCTGTCCTTGTACAGTACATCGTTCACCAATAAATTACTGTGGCACGGCCTCGCAGCGCCAGAGACCCCGGTTCGATCCTGACCACGGGGTGCTGCCTTTGGGAAGTTTGTACGTTCATCAGCCCTCCCGTGGCCTGCGTGGGTTTGCTCCGAGATCTTCAGTTTCCTCCCACACTCCAAAGACAAGAGTCAAGAGTGTTTTATTGTCATATGTCCCAGATAGAACAATGACATTCTTACTTGCAGCAGCACAAGAGAATATGTAAACATAGTACACTTTAAACGATATAATAAATGAGAAAGTGTGTGTATATATGCACGCACTCACGCACGCGCGCATATAAGTACACATAAATAACACGCAAACAATTATAGTGCCATATGTCTTATTATGATAAGAACTACCATAATAATAATGATAGTCTATGAGGTTCAGAGCGTATTTGAGGTTTGACGGTTAATTGGCTTGGTATAAATGTATTACAAAATTTTATTACAAAAAATGTAAAGATTGTCCTTAGCGTGTGTAGGGCAGTGTTAATGTGCGGGGAACGTTGGTCAGCACGGACTCAGTGGGACGAAGGGCCTGTTTCCACGCTGTATCTCTAAACTAAACTAAATAAGCTATTTACGTGCTTGTGTCGGAAAGAACTGCAGATGCTGGTTTAAATCGAAGATCGACACAAAATGCTAGGAGTAACTCAGGTAGGCAGGCAGCATCTCTGGAGAGGAGGAGCGGGTGACGTAAAGGGTCTCGACCCGAAACGTCACCCATTCCTTCTCTCCACAGATGCTGCCTGCCCCGCTGAGTTACTCCAGCATTTTGTGCTTCACAGCTCGACTCCTTCCTACCTTTCGTCAGTAAGACCACAGTTGCATCGCAGTTGCTGTTGTCATCGATTTCTGCATTACCCGTGTTCCCATTGGCCATGTTCGCAGATGGCTTCTTCAATTTGCTTTCAAAGAAAATCTGCAGTGACGTGTTGAACCTGGGGCCAAGCGGCAATTGGTAGAAATTAGATTTTCTTAATGTAATCCTCACAAAGTCAGAAGCTTAAGTTTACATTTTTACAAACGTACATTACAAATTAACATCACTTCAGTAAATATACATTCATGAGTGATAGGAGCAGAATTAGGCCATTCAGCCCATCAAGTCTACTTCGCCATTCAATCATGACTTATCTATCTCTCTCTCCTAACGCCATTCACCTTCCTTCTCCCCATAACCCTTGACTCCCGTACTAATCAAGACTCTATCCCTCTCTGTCATAAAAATATCCATTGAAATATGATGAAGCCCAGTATATATTTAACTGTTCTGAAGTTTATGCAAGTTAGAAAGACGCAAGGAGACATCATGTGAAGACCTTTCCTCAAAAGTGAATGGAAAATGTGTCCATTTCTGACAGGTTAGGCCATTGAACACTGTGTTTTTGAGTTTCAGTTGCAATCAGTGCTGCCCTTCCTGTATTGTTAATCCCAGCATGTTTTCTACCCCAATCTGATGCGTCGGCAGCGTGGCGCAGCGGTAGAGCTGGTGCCTCACAGCGCCGGAGTCCCGGGTTCGATCCTGACCTCGGGTGCTGTCTGTGTGAGTTTGCACATTCTCCCTGAGACCACGTGGCTTTCCTACGGGTGTTTAGTTTAGTTTAGTTTAGTTTACAGATACAGTGCAGAAACAGGCCCTTCGGCCCACCGAATCCGCACCGACCGGCGATCCCCGCACATTATCGCTACCTTACACACACTAGGGACAATTTACACTTACATCCAGCCAATTAACCTACAAACCTGTGTCATGGGCCAAATATTCTTAAACAGACAAAACTGCCAATAAAATCAGTATAAGCAGATATATGGTCTGAATTCTCTCTCAATGTTTACATTGTAGAGGCGACATTCATGAAGTTGTGCTTGTTATCTCACTTATGTTATTGGGAAGGGAACATCAACAGTCTGCTAGCTTTGTTAATGTACTGAAAGCAAGGTTAGTGCGTTTCGCTGGTTTTGCAATTTAATAGAAGGTTAAAGCTTGTTTTAGTTTCAGCGGAATCCATTTTGTGAATTTAAATCATTATTAATTTCCAAACCAGCACGTCTTATATGTCGGAGAGAATGTACAAACTCCGTACAGATAGCACCCGCAGTCAAGATCGAACCTGGGTCTCTGGCGCTGTAAGCGCTGTAAGGCAGCAACTCTACCGCTGTGCCACCGTGCCCGCCCCCCATTTTCCTCCCACATCACAAAGACGTGCAGGTTTGTAAGTTAATTGGCCTTTTGTAAATTGTCCCCGGTGTGTAGGATGTGAAACTGGGATAACATGGAACGAGTGCATGGGTGACTCGGTGCGTTAAGGGGCCCGTTTCCATGCTGTATCTCCAAGCTGAACTAAACAAAAAATGGTCAGGGATAGCAGAGAATCCCTTGACTCGAGCAGCCCAGTAAAGCTCGACACACTAATATACAGGTGATTCCCATCTTCGAATGTCAGAGAAGATAAAATCTTATTGATCCTTACTTCATAATGAGGATGTAGACTGCGTACATTAATACCAAGATCAAAGATTCCCACCTGAGGAGGAAAGTGATACAAATCCTTGGGTTAGTTCATCAATATGCATTGCATTACAGACCATGCAGAGAAAGTTGTTCAAGTACTCTATCATACATTAGCACCAGGCACAGAATGTGGTGGATAAAACAAAAGGGATGGATGCATGAACTGTTGGACGGTGTGGATGAAGTGAGGGTGAGTGTGCAGAACTGATGGAGAGAGAACAGATGGGGGTCACGCAGCGTGGATACAGGCCCTTCAGCCCATCTCGTCCATGCTGACCATTCGAAGCAAGTCCCATATGCCCGCATTTGGTCCAAATCCCTCCACACCTTTCCTGCCCATGCACCTGTCCACGTGTCTTTTAGAGTGGAGTATTTAAGGAAGAGAGACGAATGAAGAGTGAGTGTGAAGTACTGATTACTTCAGTTTAGTTTAGAGATATAGCATGGAAACAGGCCCTTCGGCCCACTGAGTCCGTGCCGACCAACGATCCGGGGAAAACCCCACGCGGTCACGGGGAGAACATACAAGCTGCGTACAGACAGCACCCGTAGTCAGGATGGAACCCAGGTCTCTAGCGCTGTAAGGCAGCAACTCTACCCCTGCGCCACCGTTCCACCCGATAGAGAGGGGTTGTGCACAGGGTGTGAAGTATCGATGGAAAGGAGCTTAAGGAAGGAGAGGCGGAGGAATTTCTTTAGTCACTGGGTGGTGGATCGGTGGAATACATTGCCGGACGGCTGTGCAGGCCAAGTCATTGAGTAACATTTAATTAAGATGGACAGATTCTTGATTAGTACGGGTATCAGGAGTTATGGGGAGAAAGCAGGTAAATGGCCTTGAGCGGGAAAGATAGATCGGCCATGATTGAATGGTGGGGTAGACTTGAAGGGCCAAATGGCCTCATTCTGCTCCTATAACTTAAAGCGATTGATTACAGAGAGTGATGGTGGAGTATTGCCGGGCAGTGGTGAAGAAAGCAACTGGCATGTTTGCCATCGTAGGCCAGGGCACAGAAATAAAATCTGGGATGCTCTGCTGCAACTCACAACACACTGGTTAGAATGCATGGAGTAATGTGCACAGTTCTATTCACCGTACTATAGGATGGATGTGATTGTGCTGGAGAGAATGGAGATGGGATTCGCTGTGATGTTGCGGGATTGGAGTACTCCATGACCCTGTCCCACGGTACGAGTCCATTCCAACAGCTCTCCCGAGTTTAAAAAAATCTAACTCGTGGTAAGCACGGAGAATGAACGTAGCGGGTACGTCGGAGCTCGGGGACGTCTCTTAGCGGCTCGTAACGCTAACGGCAGGTACTCGGGAAGACTCGCTAACGGCAGGTAAGCGTGGGAACATGGCGGAAAATGTCCACGAGAGCCCCGAGTACCGACGAGCGGCCACTACCGTAAATCTCCGAGTACGAATCAGGGCAAACTCGGGAGAGCTCTTGGAATGCACTCGTACCGTGGGACAGGGCCATTCGAGGGGGAGAGGTTTTTTTTTTTTACATGGAGATGGTTGATATCTGGAACTCACTGCCTGAGGAGGTGGAAGAATGAGATATAATCATTGTGTTTATGAGACATTTTTTTTGAGATTTAGATTTCAGACATGAGGAAGCAGGCAATTTCGGGCAAAGCACAACTTTCTTTTTAGATTAGAGATACAGCGCGGAAACAGGCCCTTCAGCCGACCAGGTCCACACCGGTCAGCGATCGCCCAATACACTAGCACTATCCGACACACACCAGGGACAGTTTACAACTTACAGAACCCAATTAACCTACAAACCTGTACGACTTTGGAACGTGGGAGCACCCGGAGAAAACCCAAGCGGTCACGGGGAGAACGTGCAAACTCCGTGCAGTCAGGATGGAACCCGGGTCTCTAGCGCTGCGCCACCGTGCCGCCCACAGGCTGTTGTTGGACAGGCTGTTGAACAGGCAACGACCAACTACGGGCAAAGAGGATGAGTGCACATGGACAAAGAGGGCAGCATGGACATGGTGGGCAGAAGGGCCTGTTGTACAACATTAAGACCCCACGGGTCTAGTCTGCGTGGGTGTAACATTCCGACAATTTGGTGTTCATGAGTGACACTTACCAAGAAATTCTTTCATCATAAATAATCTGGAAAAAAAGAGAAAATGTATTGAGAATGTTCCTTCAGCCATATCAGAGATAAGCTTCAATTCCAAATATAACATCTACGATTCCCATTAGTTCCAACCAAAATCATTGCGTATTTATGCACATTAAATACTCCATGCATATTACCAACCAAATGAATAGCTAGGAATACATTTCATCTTTTCCTATGCACCTTACCCTCACTATCATCTCCCACCGCTGGTCACCCTGTTCCTTTCCCCACTTTCGTACATTCATCTCCCACCCCAGAGTCTCCCATTTTCCTTGCCCCCCCCCCCTCCTCTCCCATCCCTTCCATCCACATTCCTCCCTCTGGCTTTACATTTCACTCCTCCTCTCCTCGCAACTCAATTTCACCTCTAGCCTCTCACTAACTCCAACCATCTGAAAATCTAAAACCGTCCCCCCCCCCCCCTCACCTGTATCCACCTATCACTTACTGGGCTTTCCCCTGCCCCCACCTCTGTTCCAGCTCCACCCCCCCCCCCCCCCACCCACCCCAAACAGTCTGACGAAGTGTCCCGACCTGAAGAGTCACAAACTGTCCATTCCCTCCTCAGATGCTGCCTGACCTGTTGAGTCCCTCCAGCACTTTGCGTTTTGTCGAAGCAAACTTGCAGAGTAAAGAGATCTTAGACCGATACACGAAGATGTTTGAGATACAGGTCATCTTTCTTTGGCCATCAGAGCCGGCTCTTTATCGATCTGAACCTTTTCACACCTCTAGTTTCCCTCTCCCCTGACTCTCAGTCTGAACAAGGGTTTTGACCCAAAACCTCACCTATTCCTTTTTTTCCTGATGCGCTGAATTACTCCAGCATTTTGTGTTTATCCATGATCTAATACGTTCCTGTCCTTTGACTTCATTAATAATTTGATTTATTCCACATCTGTCACAGAAAATTGGATTTTTTTCAAGGTGTGTCTACGTTTCAGTGAAGCTTTATCTGCTTATTTATGTGTGTGTATATATATATTCTATGGTCTGATCTGATCTGTATTTATGCCTACATTATTCTGTTGTGCTGCAGCAAGCCAGAATTTCATTGTCCTATGTGGGACACATGACAATAAACTCTCTTGACTTGACTTGACTCTAGCTATAGTTAAATTCCATCTTCTTTGCACATCAGTGGAGTGTTACTCTCTCATTCCCAAGCTGGCATTGATCAACAGAAGGCCGAAATCCAACAAGTCAAGTTGCTGCTAAGTTCCCAGCAATATCTTCCCTCCACAGAGGCTGCCTGACCCACCGAGTTACTCCAGCAGCTTGTGATTTGCTCTCTAGATTCCCAGCATCTGCAGTTCCGTGCATCTCCATTGTCTTGATATATTTTGCAAACATCACAATTAACCAGCAGATGGCAGGAAGAGACCAGGCGTACAAGTTACAGCTCCGGCATTGAAACTCTTCGGTTTCTGCAAGATCGTACAACTGCGTTGCGTAAAGATGCAAATCTAACATGCTGGAGGTGTTTTACAGAAGAGACTGGCGTTCCAAACTCCTGCTCAGCCAGTCCCTGGAAAAGCACTGCTGCATGGAGGCTCAGCGGTAGAGTTGCTGCCTTACAGCGCTAGAGACCCGCATTCCATCCTAACTAAGGGTGCTGTCTGTACAAAGTTGTACCTTCTCTCCGTGACCTGCGTGGGTTTTCTCCGGGTGCTCCGCTTTCCTCCCACAGCACAAAAAGACGTGCAGGTTTGTAGCTTAATTGCCTTCTGCAAACTGTCCCCAGTGTGTAGTGTGTGAAAGTGGGATAACATAGAACTAGTGCATGGGTGACAGTTGGTCGGCATGGACTCAGAGGGCCGAAGGGCCTGTTCCCGTGCTTTATCTCCAAACTAAACTAAAAAACTTGATCTTTCCTGACTGACTTTGGAGTCTTGTAAACCTCGGCAATAATCTGCTCTGTCCTAGACCGGTTCACAAAACCGCACTCTTGAAATGCAGCGAACCACACTGGCTCCTGCTTCAAAAACATTCAATTTTAAAATCCTTATTCCCGCTTTCAATTTCCTTTGTGGCTTCACCCTTCCCCCCCATCTCCTCCTGACAAATAACCTCTCAAGCTGCCTCCTTCGCTTGTGGCCTCCTGTGTTTCGTTTAGTTTAGTTCAGAGATACAGGGTGGAAACAGGCCCTTCGGCCCACCGAGTCCGTGCCGTCCAGCGATCCCCGCACACTAATACTATCCTATACACACCAAGGACAATTTTACCTTTTTACCAAGCCAATTAACCTACAAACGAATGAATGAATATGTTTATTGGTCAAGTATTCACATACAAGGAATTAGCTTTGGTGCTCCGTCCGCAAGTGACAACATGATATATAGTGACAGTTAGGAATGACACATAAAACATTAAACATTAATAATAAAACATTACAGATTAAACACGTGAATTAAATAAAATACCAGAGCAAAAGGAGGCTAGACTTTTGGTTATTGAGTAGAGCTACTACGCGTGGAAAACCAATATGTCTTTGGAGTCTGGGAGGAAACCGGAGCTCCTGGAGAAAACCCACGCAGAGCACTGGGGAGAACATACAAACTCCATACAGACAGCACCCATAGTCGGGATCGAACCCGGGCCTCTGGCGCTGTAAGGCAGCAACTCTACTGCAGCTCCACCGTGACGCCCATGCACTTTGTGCATCCAAAATAATAATCTTTCCACTGAAGTCCTCTGTGTCTTCAGCTGGCAGGAGCCCGAGCTCTGGGATTCCTTCCTGTTAGCTCCTCTGCCTCATTACCACTCTCTCCTGCTTTAAGATGCTCCTCAATGCTGCATGGGCGCAGTGGTAGTTTAAAGTTGTACGTTAAGTTTAGCAATACAGTGGTTTTGGAGAAACATGGAGGAGGTTTCAGGGAAACATGGCTTTGGAGGGTTCAGGCTGAAGATAATGCAGAGGATGTCATCTTTGCTGACCACCCAGAGTAATGCACTTCCCATCTCAGCAGGTTGCTAATTACAGTATAGAGGCATAATTAATATATAATCATATTACACTGTAGACTAATTAGATGCCACACAATATCCTGAAGTGACAATCTGTTGTAGCTCCATTTTAGAATTTAATTGGCTTTCCAAATTCATTCAAAAACTCCAGAGAAATACTTTGCAGTGTCACCCATCTCAACAGCAACTAAATATCTGCAGGCACCAGGTATCATAGTAATGGACAGGGTAACAGTCCGGTACTAATATTAATATCTGACTTCTGGAGATATTAAGGAAGAAATGCACAGTGACAACAAATTGCAACAAATTCAATAAAATCGTCACCCAACTATACATTTTGTAGAAATGTAACTGTCAATTTAAACAATGTTTGATTTTATTTCCCACAAGCTGATCCCCCCCAATCATGCATGGTGCTCTATGAGGTAAGGAGTGGTAGAGTCCTTCCTATAGCACAGACTCAGGCCTCTTGGCCAGCTATTCCATGACAACCCCAAATTCCCCATCCAAGCCAATCCATGTTGCCTGTGTTATAAGGTCATAAGTGCTAGGGGCAGAATTAGGCCATTCGGCCCATCAAGTCCACTCTGCATTCAATCATGGCTGATTAATCCCTCCCTCCTAACCCCATTCTCCTGCCCTCTCCCCATAACCTCTGACACCCGTACTAATCAAAAATCTATCTATCTATCTCTGCCTAAAAAATATCCATTGACTTGGCCTCTACAGCCTTCTGTGGCAAAGAATTCCACAGATTCACCACCATCTGACTAAAGAAATTCCTCATCACCTCCTTCCTTTTGACCCATATCCCTCTAAAGCTTTCCTATCCAAGTGTCTTTTAAATGTTGTTGTAGTCCCTGCCTCAACTACCTCCTCTGGCAACTCATTCCATGTACCCACCACCTTCTGTGTGAAAAATGATTGAAAGAAGCTTTCTATTTGGATAATCTTCATCTGAAATGCATCATTGAACTTTTACTTGTGGAAACTCCATACATTTGCTTTCTTGACCAGGGGAATGCAATGGATGTTGTAGACGATTCACATGGTATTTAACTGGGCATGTGGAGTGGGGTATTGAGTTGAAGTATGGGTAGTTACGTTGGATGCCAATCATTCCAGGATTCCCAGGAATAGCCAATAAGCCCAGCAAGGCCTCCACTTCCCTGGAGCATTGAGGAGATTCGGTATGTCGGCGGATGCTCTCTGGAACCTCTCTACAGGTGCACAGTCGAGAGCTGAACCATATTGACTGGTTGCATCACCGCCTGGTTTGGCAACTCAGATGCATAGAAATGAAGGCGATTGCAGAAAGTAATCCAGTCAACTCTGGAAAAGTTGATCCCCGTCGGGAGCCACCAAAATGGAGGACCTGTTCCACTATTGGATCAGTCTGAAGACGCATCCCATCCAGAAAAATGCTGCCTGGCCGTTCCCTCCCTAGATGCTCTGAGTTCCTCTAGCAATTCGTGTTTGACTCAGGATTCCAGAGTCACAAGGTCATAAGTGATAAGAGTAGAATTAAGCCATTTGACCCATCAAGTCTACTCTGCCATTCAATCATGGCTGATCTATCTCTCCCTCCTAGCCCCATTCTCCTGCCTTCTCCCCATAACCTCTGACACCCGTACTAATCAAGAATCTATCTATCTCTGCCTTAAAAATATCCACTGACAAGGCCTCCACTGCCTTCTGAATCTGTGGCAAAGAATTCCACAGATTCACCACCCTCTGACTGAATAAATGTTTCCTCATCTCCTTCCTAAAATAATGTCCTTTAATTCTGAGGCTATAACCTCTAGACCTAGACTCTCCCACTAGTGGAAGCATCCTCTCCACATCCACTCTATCCAAGCCTTTCACTATTCTGCACGTTTCAATGAGGGAGTACAGGCCCAGCGCGACAAACGCTCATTATAGGTTAACCTGCTCATTCCTGGGATCATTCCCAGAAATTGACCCTCTCCAGAGCCAGCTCATCCTTCCTCAGATATGGTGCGCACAATTGCTCACAATATTCCAAATCTGGCCTGACCAGCGCCTTATGGAGCCTCAACTACACATCCCTGTTTTGTACACAAGCCCTCTTGAAATAAATGCTAGAATTGAGTTTGCTTTCTTTACTAACGATTTGACTTGCAGATTAACTTTTCGGGAATCCTGCACCCGCACTCCCAAGTCCATTTGCACCTCCGATTTCTAGATTCTCTCCCCATTTAGAAAATAGTCTACGCCTTTATTCTTACTACCAAAATGCATGACTCCACACTTTGCTACACTATATTGTAAAACAAATATCTGCGGTCATTTGCACCTGCGGTTTCTTGTGCGTCTATGCCTCAGGTTAGTTGCCCATTCCACCTCACCAACCCTCTCCTCACCTTCGCTCCCAAAATTCAGCACCTCAATCCTCCTCGGAGATTTCACTAAACAATTGGATGCTGCACTGGAACTAAATAACATCCTTACCAAGATAAGCACCATCACCGACAACGTGTAATAACTGGAATCTCTGATCAACGACCACCATGTCAATGGCACCACCTAGAATGAAACAGAGAACACAACATATTACTTCAAGGAGTCAAATATCTTCATTGCAAGTGTTGACAGCTCGAGGCAAATATAGCTTGGTTTCCTGTGGAACAAAATGATCTCTCCACAAGATAGACACAAAGTGCTGGAGTAACTCCGTGGGTCAGGCAGCATCTCCGGAGAAAAAGAATAGGTGACGTTTCGGGTCAGAACCCTTCTTCAGACCCACTGGAGTTACTCCAGCACTTTGTGGCTATCTTTGGTATAGACCAGCATCTGCAGTTCCTTCCTACACGACCTCTCCATGATCCTTGTTATTGTAGGACTATTGTAGGATTCACAAGGATGTTTCCGGGACTCGAGGGCCTGAGCTATAGGGAGAGGTTGAGCAGGCCATGACATTATTCCTTGGAGCGCAGGAGGATGAGGGGTGATCTTATAGAGCTGTATAAGATCATGAGAGGAATAGATAGGATAAATGCACTGAGTCTTTTCCCTAGAGTAGGGGAATTTGAGAACTAAAGGACATAGGTCTGTGAGGGAGGCAAAATTTAATAGGAACCTGAGGGGCAATTATTTTACACATAGGGTGGTGGGTGCAAGGAACGAGCTGCTGGGGGAGGTAGCTGAAGCAGGTACCCTCACAACGTTTAAAAAACATTGGAACAGGTACATGGATTGGACAGGTTTAGAACGGTACGGGCCAAAGGCAGGCAAAGGGGGGGGGGGGGGGGGGGGGGGGCTAGTGTCGATTGGGCCTGTTGGTGGAATGGGGCAGCGTGGAAACAGGCCCTTCAACCCAACCTGGGCAAGATGGGCCAAAGGGCCTGTTTCCTCACTCAATGCACAAAGTGCTGGAGTTACTCAA
This sequence comes from Okamejei kenojei, assembly GCA_035221665.1. Classification (NCBI taxonomy): domain Eukaryota; kingdom Metazoa; phylum Chordata; class Chondrichthyes; order Rajiformes; family Rajidae; genus Okamejei; species Okamejei kenojei. Next base: position 16,608,824 of record CM069138.1, read on the forward strand.
AGGGTCAGGCAGCATCTATGGAGGAAAGTGGTTGTGGATACCACTTGCTCTAGTAACTGCACGTCTACCAGTGGTCAAGTAGCCTGACACCATTTGGAAGTGAGTGACGCAGCTGATCCACAATCCTAATCATTCAGTGAGTGCACGTGTGCCAATATTATACGGTGCTCGTTTTGACAAAGACAGCACCAGCCGTGCCATTGGAATACAAAAACAGAGATGTATTGCGGAGGCTCCAGTACTCCATGATGGTCAGGCCGCATTTTGAGTACTGTGAGCAAATTTGGACCCCATATCTGAGGAAGGATGTGCTGGCTCTCGAGAGGGTCCAGAGGAGGTTTACAAGAATGATTCCAGGAATGAGTGGGTTAGCATATGATGAGCGTTCGACAGCACTGGGCCTGTACTCGCTGGAGTTTAGAAGGTTGAGAGAGGACCTCATTTAAACTTACAGAATAATGATAGGCATACAGTGGATGTGGAAAGGATGTTTCCACTGGTGGGAGAGTCTGGGACCAGAGGTCACAGCCTCAGAATTAAAGGGGGCTCTTTTAGAAAGGAGGTGAGGAAAATCTTCATTAGTCAGAGGGTAATTAATCTGTGGAACTCATTGCCACAGAGGGCTGTGGAGGCCAAGTCAGTGGATATTTTTTAAGGCAGAGATAGACACATTCTTGATTAGAACTTGTGACAAGGGTTCTGGGTAAAGGCAGGAAAATGGGATTAGGAGGCAGAGATCAGCGGTGATTGAATGGCGGAGTGGACTCGATGGGCCGAATGGCCTAATTCTACTCCTGTAACTTGTGAATTTGTGAATTAGCAGTCAACATTCCCAGGGGCCCGTTTGCTGACATCTTTCGTTCTACAAACTCACAGCGATCAAATTAGAAACATCCATTGTATAATGCAGTTAAGTGGCCAGTATCCAGGGAATTTATTAGAATTGTTTAAAATCAAATCTAATTATTTGTTTGTTTTTTTTTTTATCACAGTGATGTACAGAAGCAATTCAGTCTGGTCAACTGATATTAAACAACACTAACGTCTTATTCAGTCATGTTCTGGCTTTAGTTCTTTCAAGGGTAATCAGCTGTTAAAGCTGTGCGAGGTGAGTGGGCAACTAACACTAAAACTGATCAAGAGAACCAACACAGCACTTGGACCCCATGACCTTGTGAAGAATGCCTGAACAGGCCCATCTATCTACATAGATCATAGAGCAGGACAGAACAAGAACAGGCCCTTTGGCCCACAATGTATGTGCCGAGACTAACTCTGACCTGCCTGCACATAATCCATATCCCTTCATATCGATATGCCTATCCGAAATTCTCTGAGTTTAGTTTAGTTTGGAGATACAGCGCGACAACAGGCCCTTCGGCCCACCGAGTCCGTGCCGACCAGTGATCCCCACATTAACACTATCCGACACACACTAGGGACAATTCACATTTATGCCAAGCCAATTAACCCACTAAACCTGTACGCCTTTGGAGTGTGGGAGGAAACCAAAGATCTCGGAGAAAAACCCACGCAGGTCACAGGGAGAGTTGTGGCGTGCCGGGGCAGCAGGGCGAAGGCCGTGGACGCCAACAGGATCAACAAACTCATCAGGAAGGCTGGCTCCGTCCTGGGGGCGGAGTTGGATTCATGGGAGATGGTCTTGGAGGGGAGGATGCTCCTCAAGCTGTGGAGCATCCTGGACAATACAGCTCACCCCCTCCATGACACACTGGTCAACCTGAGGAGCACCTTCAGTAACAAACTGGTTCCACCAAGATGCAGCACAGAACGCCACAGGAGATCCTTCTTCCCTGTGGCTATCAAACTGTACAACTCCTCCCCCAGGACTGAGACTGACCCCCCCCCCCTCCCCTCCCCAATCTTCGCACATCCCCAACAGTGGTCTTTATGGGGTTGTACATATGCGCATGAGTATGCATGGAATGGAGGGACGAGGAGCACGCACAGGCAGGAGGGTTCAGTTTATGTTCAGCACAGGAACCAGGGGACAAAGGACCTGTCGCTCTGCTGTGCTGTTCCATGCCCAAGATGGAAATGTGCAAACAATGGTGACGATATTGGAACACCAACATAGTCCCGGGACAAATATCACACCCTGCCAATAAGTCATCAGTTAGAGTCATGGAGTGATACAGCGTGGAAACAGGCCCTTCGGCCCAACATGCCCAGACTGTTCCAACATGTTCCATCTACACTAGTCCCACCTGCCTGCGTTTGGCCCATATCCCTCTAAAGCAGTCCTATCCATGTATCAGTCCAATTGCATCCTAAATGTTGCAATAGACCTGGCTCAACTACCTCCTCTGGCAGCTCGTTCTATATATCCACAGACCTTTTGTGTGAAAAAGTTGCCCCTCAGATTCCTATTGAATCATCCCCCCCCCCCCCCCCCCCTCACTTTAAACCTATGTCCTCTGGTTCTCGATTCCTCTGGGCAAGAGGCTCTGTGCGACTACCCGATCTGTTCCTTTCATAATTTTACACACTCTATACGATCACTGCTCATCCTCCTGCGCTCCAGGGAACAGAGTCCCAGAAACTCAAACTCAATCCGTTCCCACGTGGGAATGTTTGAAAGCAAATCCCATGTCTTAAACTGAGCAACAACGTACCAATAAACGTATGCAGAAGTTTAGGAGTTAAATCTCAAATCCATGTGTTCTTGTGCTTGGAGGAACCCAGCTAGGCAGAAGACAGATGCCGAATGTTGCCCATTTGATGAAAGACATCAGAGCATCTGGCTTTTGTTTGCAGGAACGTGTCTGGCCAGATGCAGTAAGCATTTGCTGTTTGTCTATGAGTTGCCCCATTCACTCCCTTCTCGCACACATCCTGCATGTCTCACGTCTGGGAGGACCGATTCGGCAATTAGATGGCTTTATTTAACTCCGTCGACAGTTTCAAACACTTGGAGCATTTTCCTTAAACAAACAGGGCGGCACGGTGGCGCAGCGGTAGAGTTGCTGCCTTACGGTGCCAGGGACCCGGGTTCGATCCTGACTACGGGCGCTGTCTATACCGAGTTTGTACGTTCTCCCTCGTACGTTCTCCCTGTGACCGTGTGGGTTTTTTCCGGGTGCTCCGGTTTCCTCCCACGCTCCAAGACGCACAGGTTAGTAGGTTACTTGGGCTTCAGTAAAAATTGTAAATTGTCCCGAGTGTGTCTAGGATAGTGCTGGTGTACGGGGATCGCTGGTCGGCGCGGACTCGGTGGGCCGAAGGGCCTGTTTCCACGCTGTATCTCTAAACTAAAGAAGTTTGCGTCCATCAGTAAATATTTACAATCAACTTTTGTGACGATCTTGTGTTCAGTTTATTGTGTTCAGACTCCACCCGGATGTCGAGTTCTGTATTCTCTGCAAATCACAGCGATCCTGCACATTCCAGCTCTGAAACCTCTCTCTCCTTCAAGCCTCTGCCCACCCGCTGCCAATTTAAATAGACTCACACCTGTTTCTCCCCCTCCCCCCACATCCCTTCCTCTGGCTTCACAATTCACAACTTCTCAAACCTTTTGTGCAGCACCTTCTGTTTTAATCTCTGGCATTTGTTCCGACCATCTGCTGATCAAAATTATAAAATTATAAAAGGACTGGACAAGCTAGATGCAGGAAACATGTTCCCAATGTTGGGCGAGTCCAGAACCTGGGGCCACAGTCTTAGAATAAAGGGGAGGCCATTTCAGACTGAGGTGAGAAAATACTTTGTCACCCAGAGAGTTGTGAATTTGTGGAATTCCCTGCCACAGAGGGCAGTGGAGGCCAAATCACTGGATGGATTTAAGATAGAGTTGGATAGAGCTCTAGGGGCTAGTGGGATCAAGGGATATGGGGAGAAGGCAGGCACGGGTTATTGATTGGGGATGATCAACCATGATCACAATGAATGGCGGTGCTGGCTTGAAGGGCCGAATGGCCTCCTCCTGCACCTATTTTCTATGTTTCTATGTGCTCACCTCTAATTCTGCCACGCTTTGTCCTGCCTCCCTTCTCTCCCAGCTTTATTTCGGTCTTCCCCCACCCCCCACAACACTCTGAAGAAAGGTCCCAACCCGAAACATCACCTATCCATGTTCTCCAGAGATGCTGCCTAACCTGCTGAGTTACTCTAGCACTCTGTGTCTTTTTTTGCTCCCAAGTTAACAAAGGGTATGTCAGAGCCCCTTCCAGCCAATTTACCATCTTTCTTTCCTATTTCCTGAAGGGGCTATGCAGCAAAGTTCTGGTTGGTATGTGTTTAAAAGCCAGTGGGCTATTTTCCCAAGGGTTGTGTATAATGATAACAGATGTTGTGCTGATGTTGAGTAATTAGAATAACAGGACTTGGGACAAAAATAGACAAAGTGCTGGAACAGCTCATCGGGTCAGGCAGCATCTTTGAAGGATGAGACATGTTTCAGGTCGTGACCCTACTCCTATTCCTTCAGAGACCTGACCCCCTGAGTAACTCCAACGCTTTGTGTCTATGATGTGTATAAACCAGCATCTGCAGTTCTTTGTTTCTACGCAGAAACAAAAATGTTGACTTGGGTTAGACACAAAATGCTGGAGTAACTCAGCGGGACAGGCAGCATCTCTGGAGAGAAGGAATGGGTGACGTTTCGGGTCCAGACCCTTCTTCAGACTGTTGAAATGTTGACTTAGGTGTTCTGTATTAATGCATGTGATCTCTTTAACAAGCTATTTGTGAAGTAAGCAAAAAAGCAATTCTCTTGTGAGGCCCAGCGCAAATTGGAGGAACAGCACCTCATACTTCACTGGGGCAGCTTACACTCCAGCAGTATGAACATTGACTTCTCTAACTTCAAGTAACCCTCTCTCTCCATCCCCTCCCCTTCCCAGTTCTCCGACCAGTTTTACAGTCTCCGACCACACTTTATCTCTGTTTGTTTTGTTTTACCTTCTCCCAATTAACTATGATCTATTCTACATTTTCCTCGATCTCCATTCCCTTTGTCCTGTTTTCACACCTTGCACTCCCTTATCTATACACTTCCTTATCGATGTACCTCCCACTCCCCTGACATCAGTCTGAAGAAGGGTCTCGACTCGTAACGTCACCCATTCCTTCTCTCCAGAGATGGTGCCTGTCCCATTGAGTTACTCCAGCTTTTTGAGTCCATCTTCGATTTAAACCAGCATCTGCAGTTCCTACATACACAAAAGCCCCGGTCCCACTTTCACGACCTAATTCACGACCTCTGCCAAGCTTGCCTTGACTCATACTCGCAGCATGGTCGCCACAAGGTCATAGGAGGTCGTAGGTAGGTCGTAGTAGGTCGTGATGCTAGTCGAAGGTAATAGCTCTGGGGTGAAAAAAGGTCAGTACAAAAAAAAGGTTATTTAAACAGCAGAACGTCACCTCTGTCACTCCAAGGCATGTTTATTCATAGCTGGAGAGTTTTTTGGAGAGGAGACTTGTGTTATAGAGATGGCACCAAAAAGACAAAAGCGCAGGGGGAGGGCAAAACCATTAAAAAGAAACGGCCATGCAGGTGTTTCCCTCCCAAGAGGAGGAGTGGCAGGAGGTGATGCCACAGGGGATGATAGTGCAGGAGGAGGTAGCCCTGCATGAGAGACCCCTGGAGGAGGAGACCAGGGTGGTAGTAAATGTCCCCACCACCACCCCATCCTTCACTGCCTCATTTGAAGGCAGCAAAGCAGCCCTTTCTCCTGTGTCTGACACAGCATCGGAGGCAGATGCCCCATTGGTGGTGAGGGAGGGCTGGGGGAAGGTTATGCCCCACACCTTTACCAGGCAGCAGGAGGGGGACCTTGAGGAATGGTTCCAGCAGAATGCCATCCTGTACGAAAAGCAAAGAGGGGTACAGGGACATGGACAAGAATGGCATGCTTGCCATCCACTGCCCCCACATGTGTGCTTAAAGTTCCATCTTTTGTCAAAGCCCAGCGCCATTGTCTTCCAGTCATCTGGTGTACTGGGACAGTCCATCGCATCATCTCCATTCACCCATTGAGACCTGTTCTCGTGCCTCCTCTTCATCCTTGCTCTTCCCCTTCTGCCTTTCTTAAAAGGCTGCTGAAGCAAAAGGGCTACTGCAAACAGCAGTAAAACGTACATGGTCGAAGCCAGTCTTCAACATAGTCGAAGGAGGTCGAAGAAGGTCTTCTTCATAGTCTTGGGAGGTCTTCAACATAGTCGTGGGAGGTCTTCAATATAGTCGTAGGAGGTCGAAGGTTACCGTGGCCTTTATTTTTTTTAGGTCGTTTAAGGTCGTCAGAGGTCGCGAATTAGGTCGTGAAAGTGGGACAGGGGCCAAAGCAATTCTCTTGATACCCCAACCTTCCCACCTACTTCCCTGCAACGTGACACACATTACTAGCGGAGTGGAATGGAGGAAGCCGGATTGCTGGTCCTGTGCGCATCAGCATCCTCCCGTTCCCTTCTGCAACTGCGCTGCAATCAACGGCATCCAAGCAAACCACAAATATGCCACAATGAGCAGACAGTAACCCACCGGAGAACGGGAAGACTCGCGGGAAAGAGACGGATTGCATTTATAATATTGCGTGCCGTCCTGGTCGACCCATTACAGGAATGTTGTGGAGGCTTTGGAGAGCGTGCAGATTAACATTAGTAAGAAGAGATGTTTACTGCCCAATGCTGCTTAACATTAGTAGGTTTAAGGGCCTGTCCCACTTCGTGATGTTTTTGCCGACTGCCGGTGTCATTGACTGACATATCAGGGTCGCCGAAAGTTCCTATTAAATCTTAAACATTTCAGAATCCAGCTGAAATGTCTTTCTCTGAAGAGTTGGCTGCTGATGGGTGGCCTGATAGAAGCTTATAAAATAATGAGAGACCTCATAATAATGGTCACAGTGGCGCAGCGGTAGAGTTGCTGCCTTACAGCGAATGCAGCGCCGGAGACCCGGGTTCGATCCTGACTACGGGCGCTGTCTGTACGGAGTTTGTACGTTCTCCCCGTGAGCTGCGTGGGTTTTCTCCGAGATCTTCGGTTTCCTCCCACACTCCAAAGGTGTACAGGTTTGTAGGTTAATTGGCTTGGTAAATGTTTTAAAAAAATTGTCCCTAGTGTGCGGGGATCGCTGGTCGGCGCGGACCCGGTGGGCTGAAGGGCCTGTTTCCGCGCCGTATCTCTAAACTAAACGAAACATAATTTTAGGTGGGTACGATCATCACATTTAAGAGACATTTGGACAGGTACATGCGCGACGGAGGCGGCTGGAGGCAGCAGAGGCAGAGCGGAGAGTTGAGGAGCTCCGTCCTCAATGCGGTGAAGGATTGGCGGTGGAGAGAGCTCAGTCTTTTGCTCTGGAGTCGAGCTGAGAGGGAGTTGGATGCATACAGAGCTCGGTATCACGTGGGATCTAAACACATTGTTTTCTTTAAATGTATTAATTTATTTATTTGTTTTCGTTTTTGTTTTTATTATAAGTATGAACCGCGGCATATGACGTAGTACATTTACTGTACAGCTTCCATTTTAATTTTAGCAAAGATTAAATAGAAAAAGAGAGGAACAGCAAGAAAGGAAGAAAGTGGAAGAGAAGGTGAATGTGTAAGAATAGAACCCCGAAACTACCAAATGAGTGTAGTCGAAGAGTAAGTAAAACTTAAAGAAATAAAAAGACAAAAACAGAAAAAAGAAAGAAAAATAAGAAAAAAACCCGCAAAAGTGTAGATATACCTACTTCATTTCTCTCCCCACCCATCACCCAGTCCGTAAATCGGTTTAATTCCAGAGTTGTGTTGCACCATACTATCCTTGTAATGAATCAATGAATGGTGTCCATATCTTTGAAAATTGCTCTGATTTTCCTGCTAAGACAAGTCTCATATCGTCAAGATGTAGCGTCTCAGACATGTTTGTAATCCACATTGTTTTTTTTCAAACCTGCATCAGCTAAATTAGAAGCAAAGGGACAGAAGGTGCTGGAGTGACGTTTCAGGTCGGGACCCTTCTTGCCATGAGGTTCCCGACTCGAAATGTCACCTGTCCATGCTCTCCAGAGGCACTCCCTGACGCACGGAGATAGCTCAACGCTTTATACCTTTTTTTAGGGGATATAAAATAGGTGACGTTTCGGGTCACGATCCTTCTTCAGACTGATTGGAGGTGGGGAGAGTGGGGGCGGAGGCAGTGGGGGGAGGGTAGGGAGCTGGGAGAGAGGAGAAGTGTCCCAATATGAAAGGAAACCTATCCATGTTCTCCAGAGACTAGAACTTTACTGGACTTTACCTTGCACTAAACGTTATTCCTCTTATCATGCATCTGTACACCGTGTATGGCTTGATGGTAATCATGTATAGTTTTTCCACTGACTGGATCAGCACGCATCACAAGCTTGTCACACATGACAATAAACTAAAATCAAACTAAAGATGCTGCCTGACCTACTAAATTACTCCTGCACTTTGTGTCCTTTTGTATAAACCAGCATCTGCAGATCTGGTTTCCAGATTAGAAGCAATTACTGTTTAACATGCAGTTGTTGTTTCGGATAATGTTCCAATTATTTGGAACATCCATTGCCCAACCCACCAATTTGGTTCTTGACACAGCAAATTGACCCATGATCTGTGCGTCACTTGAAACACAACTATTGAAACACCTTGTCTCTATTTAGAAGGCTAATGCCCCTGTCCCACTTAGGAAACATGAACGGAAACCTCTGGAGACTTTGCACCCCACCCAAGGTTTCCGTGCGGTTCCCGGAGGTTCCCAGAGGTTTTTGTCAGTCTCCCTAATCGTCGAAAGTGGTTTCCGTTTAAAAAATCGGTCATTTTTTAGTCGAAGCCGGTTGCGATGCTAGTTGAAGGTGGTTGCCGGAGGACAAAAAGCTCCGGGAACCGCACGGAAACCGCAAAGTCTCCAGAGGTTTCCGTTCAGGTTTCCTAAGTGGGACAGGGGCATTAGTTCGCCAGGTCTCTAACAACTCTCACCAACTTCTACAGATGCTCCATAGAAAGCATTTATATGATGCACCACAGCTTGGTTTGGAATCAGCTCCAACCATGACCGCACGAAATCGCAGCGAATTGTGGACGCAGAACAGACCATCTAACACAAACCAACCTCCCTTCCTTTGACCCCATTTATATCTCACGCTACCCGGGCAAGACCAGCAGCATAATCAAGGACGAGTCACACCCTGGCCACTCCCTCTTCTCCCCTCTCCCATCGGGCAAAAGGAGTGTGATACAGAAGTGTGAAAACGCACACCTCCAGATTCAGGGACAGTTTCTTCCCAGCTGTTATCAGGCAACTGAATCATCCTTGATCACATCGAATGGCGGTGCTGGCTCGAAGGGCCAAATGGCCTACTCCTGCACCTATTGTCTATTGTCGATCGTCTATCCTACCAACAAGCAGGGAGTGGTCCTGAACTACTATCTACCTCATTGGTGACGGTTTCTCGTGTGCACGATTTATCGGAGTTGGCTTTTCCACATTTTTGTCTGCCGGTGCGATCAGTTTTGATGAACGTTTGTTGTCAGATTAACAAACGCAGCTCTGTGCGTTGAAAGAGGCTTACAATTCGTACCAATCACACTGATCCGAGACACCAGGCCTAACATTTGGTCGGCAACAACTGCTGAAAATAGAAGCGACAAACGTCACCGAGAAAGCAACTGAGCTTGGACTCGACGGAACGGAGGTTTTGAATTCCGATGTTGAACACAACATTATGACTATAATAAACCAGTTGAAGCTTTATAAACATACCCATCTGTTGTACTAATGTGAGACATTGTTTCGTCAGCTCATTGAAGTCAACAGACAATCGACAATAGACAATAGGTGCAGGAGTAGGCCATTCGGCCCTTTCGAGCCATTCAATGTGATCATGGCTGATCATCCCCAATCAGTACCCCGTTCCTGCCTTCTCCCCATATCCCCTGACTCCCCTATCTTTAAGAGCCCTATCTAGCTCTCTCTTGAAAGTATCCAGAGAGAACCGACCTCTATCGCCCTCTGAGGCAGAGAATTCCACAGACTCACCACTCTCTGTGCGAAAAATGGAAGTGTTGGGAAAGTCTCCTGGAATCTCGATTTACACACCAAAGAAGATCAAAAGCTAGCAGAAAAAAATACTAATTAGACTCCAGTTTCTTTCCTGCTGATCTTAATGTTCTTTGGAAGAAGGATATTTTAGATAAAATTCACTAGGTCCTCCCAGTGCAGATGCAGGATTTTTAATGGATAGATTTTTGACAAATTCATTTTTTCTCCATGACTGCAGAAGTGATCTGAAGACCATCCAAAGGTTCCTAAAGCCTGCTCTGAATTATTTGCCCCAATGCCAAAGAATAGCTGGCACACTAACATTATCCCAGCATCTAAACATCAATATTATTAACACAGCACAATACACCCGCTGGGTCACTGGCAAGCAAATAATAAAGATTTGGATGTATTAAACCTAACCACCTGAAGGATAATTGCAATAAAAGTAATGTCCCAGCTGTGGTGAGCCGTGACACCTTGATATTCTAGAAAACGATTAATGTGATGCTAATACAACAAGTTTCAGGAAAAATCCTACAGTCACATTAATTGTAAGGTATACTAGACCAAGTGCGGACCCGTTGGGCCTGCTCCCCCAACGCAATTTTCCATCAAACTGCGCATGCGCATCTGGCGCGTTTAAAGTTGTGCCGTTGTCGGCTGAATTTAAGTTAAGGTTAATAAAGTGAATAGAGGACCCATGGAGGCATTTGTAAAGTAGAAGGAAACTTACCCGTTGAATCGTTGGGTACCCGATGTGAAGCCAGGCAAGTACAGGCGAAATTAAAAAACATGTCGATTAAAAAAATGAAATTTGCGATCCCATTGTGGCATCGTTGTGACGTCGAACGCAGCTGACGGGCAGGGCAATTGGAAAAGTGATTTTTGTAAAGTTTAAAAAGTGTATAACTTGTAAAATATACCATCAATCTGAACGAAACTTGTTTTATTTACATCACAGGACAATGGTGAGTAAGGTGGGCCTAAAATTGTAGCACTGTCGTGTACCGTTTTGGTGGGATTTCAGACACACACGCACACACATATATAATATATATATATATACACATACATACATATATATATCCGTATATATATATATGTATGTATATTTCTATATAAACAAACAAGATGAGAGTTTTAGTAATATAAAAAGATGAAACGTGATGCCAATGGCATCATTGTGATACTGATCTAGTATTACACCCAGAAGCAACCTATTCCATATCTCGCTCTTACTATGTATTCTTTTCTTGAAAGGATATCAGAATGTAGTTTAGTTTAGTTTAGTTAAACAGCACGGAAACAGGCCCTTCGGCCCACCGAGTCCGCGCCGACTGGCGATCCCCGTACATAGAATAGAATAGAATGCCTTTTTATTGTCACTAAACACATGTACAATGAGATTAAAAGCTGCTCCTACTCAGTGTAAAAACAAAAAGGGGGGGGGGGGGGGAATAAGGTGCACAGTTTCTGCGACGCTATGTACATATCTATAAAAGACAATGGATAAATAGAATTACAGTTACAGTAACTCTTTAGATTCTGGAGTAGTTCCTGAGGATTGGCGGGTAGCAAATGTAACCCCTCTTTTTTAAGAAGGGAGGGAGAGAGAGAAAACGGGGAATTACAGACCAGTTAGTCTAACATCGGTAGTGGGGAAACTGCTAGAGTCAGTTATTAAAGATGGGATAGCAGCACATTTGGAAAGTGGTGAAATCATTGGACAAAGTCAGCATGGATTTACAAAAGGTAAATATGTCTGACGAATCTTGTGGAATTTTTCGAGGATGTAACTAGTAGCGTGGATAAGGAGAGAACCAGTGGATGTGGTATATCTGGACTTCCAGAAGGCTTTCGACAAGGTCCCACTAAGAGATTAGTATACAAACTTAAAGCATACGGTATTAGGGGTTCAGTATTGATGTGGATAGAGAACTGGCTGGCAAACAGGAAGCAAAGAGTAGGAGTAAACGGGTCCTTTTCACAATGGCAGGCAGTAACTAGTGGGGTACCGCAGGGCTCAGTGCTGGGACCCCAGCTATTTACAATATATATTAATGATCTGGATGAGGGAATTGAAGGCAATATCTCCAAGTTTGCGGATGACACTAAGCTGGGGGGGAGTGTTCGCTGTGAGGAGGATGCTAGGAGACTGCAAGGTGACTTGGATAGGCTGGGTGAGTGGGCAAATGTTTGGCAGATGCAGTATAATGTGGATAAATGTGAGGTTATCCACTTTGGTGGCAAAAACAGGAAAGCAGACATATTATTTAAATGGTGGCCGATTAGGAAAAGGGGAGATGCAGCGAGACCTGGGTGTCATGGTACACCAGTCATTGAAAGTAGGCATGCAGGTGCAGCAGGCAGTGAAAAAAGCGAATGGTATGTTAGCTTTCATAGCAAAAGGATTTGAGTACAGGAGCAGGGAGGTTCTACTTCAGTTGTACAGGGTCTTGGTGAGACCACACCTGGAGTATTGCGTGCAGTTTTGGTCTCCAAATCTGAGGAAGGACATTATTGCCATAGAGGGAGTGCAGAGAAGGTTCACCAGACTGATTCCTGGGATGTCAGGACTGTCTTATGAAGAAAGACTGGATAGACTCGGTTTATACTCTCTGGAATTTAGGAGATTAAGAAGGGATCTTATAGAAACTTACAAAACTTAAGGGGTTGGACAGGCTAGATGCAGGAAGATTGTTCCCGATGTTGGGGAAGTCCAGGACAAGGGGTCACAGCTTAAGGATAAGGGGGAAATCCTTTAAGACTGAGATGAGAAAGACTTTCTTCACACAGAGAGTGGTGAGTCTCTGGAACTCTCTGCCACAGAGGGTAGTTGAGGCCAGTTCATTGGGCTATATTTAAGAGTGAGTTGGATGTGGCCCTTGTGGCTAAGGGGATCAGAGGGTATGGAGAGAAGGCAGGTACGGGATACTGAGTGGATGATCAGCCATGATCATATTGAATGGCGGTGCAGGCTCGAAGGGCTGAATGGCCTACTCCTGCACCTAATTTCTATGTTTCTATGTTTCTAGTACAAATTACAGTAGGTGGATAGATGAAGGTCCAGGGGTTAGGCTGTGAAGTCAGTGCATGTGTGAGTTCAGGCAGATAATGGATTTTGGAAAGAAACTGTTCTTGAGTCTATGAGCACAAGGGACAATTTGCAATGTTTACCGAAGTCAATTAACCTACAACCTTGTACGCCTTTGGAGTGTGGGAGTAAACCCGATCACCCGGGCAAAACTCATGCCGCCACGGGGAGAACGTACAAACTCCGTACAGACAGTACCTGTAGTCAGGATCGAACCCGGGCCTCTGGCGCTGTAAGGCAGCAGCTCTCCCTCCTGCCATGGGGGGGGGGGGGGGGGGAAGGGGAAGAAGAATGGAGGGCCTGGCGTGGGGGGACCGCTTCGAGGGAGGAGAAGTGGGAAAACAAAGGGGAAACTGGCACACTTTGTAACTTTGTCAGCACCCCAGGTTGCAGCTATTTGCATATCTTGGGTATGCAAAGTAAATAATGTCACTGCCCCTTGTCACATGTGACAATAAAGTATTCCATTCCATACTGGCGACCCGGGTTCAATCCTGACTGCAGGTGCTGTCTGTATGGAGTTTGTCTGTTCTCCCCATGACCTTGTGGGTTTTCCCCAGGTTCTCCGGTTTCCTCCCACACTCCAAAGACGTACAGATTTGCAGGTGAATTGGCTTCGGTAAAGATTGTAAATTGTCCCTGGTGTGTAGGATAGTGTTAGTGTACGGGGGGATCGCTAGTCGGCGCGGCCGCTGTAGGCCTGTTTCTGCGATGTATCTCCAAACACTAATAATTGTGTCTTGATGAAAGAAGATTAGCTGAGGAAGTAAGAGATAAAACAGCCAGTGCAAGGACATCACCGCATTTATTAACGTTCTTCTGTGTTTGCTACCAATTAAGTGCGAATCAGATTAAATACATCTAATCTGGATAATTAACGATATTGTTAAATCAGTACCTCAGGCACTTCATTTCACCATTACTTCTGATGAGTACAAATAGCAGAAGCAGTCTGCTCACATTTATTTATTTCAGACATGCATTTTAAGGGTAACACCTGGATCTCATTGGCTGTCAAAACTGTTTCAACACTTCACATTAGCCTTGTAGTATCTGAACCCCATTAGTTCCTATTTATACGTCTGAATACAACATACGCCTTTTCTTTCAGCTCATTGACACACGTTAATTTGCCAGCAAAGTCAGCCGATCATGTATTCATTTCAACTGATGTCTCCAAAAAGAGTCTGATAGTGCAAATGTGCCAGTTATCATTCACGGCCATGAAGGAACTAATTAACACTCAACTTCACGATAGACACAAAATGCTGGAGTAAATCAACAGGACAGGCAGCATCTTTAGTTTAAACACAACAAAGTGTTTCTTCAAAGGGTCTCGACCCGAAACGTCGCCCTTTCCTTCTCTCCAGAGATGCTGCCTGCCCCGCTGTGGAATTCTCTGCCTCAGAGGGCGGTGGAGGCCGGTTCTCTGGGTGCTTTCAAGAGAGAGCTAGATAGGGCTCCTAAAAATAGCGGAGTCAGGGGATGTGGGGAGAAGGCTGGAACGGGGTACTGATTGGGGATGATCAGCCACGATCACATTGAATGGCGGTGCTGGCTCGAAGGGCCGAATGGCCTACTCCTGCACCTATTGTCTATTGTCTATTGTTACTCCAGCATTTTGTGTCTATCTTCGGTTTTAACCAGCATCTGCAGTTCCTTCCTACCCACTTCGTGGCCTACAAGGCGTATTTTCAAATTATCATCATTTACAGAATAACTGAGGATTTGTGGTATATTTAGTGTTGATCACATTGCATTCGTTATATATGTAAAGCTGCAGAAATTAAGTATTTCATTGATCAGGCTCATATAATCCGGTTGGCTACTGGTGACTAGTCATTGAGTTGTAGAGTGATACAGAGCGGAAACAGGCCCTTCGGCTAAACTTGCCCACACCAGCCCAACAATGTTCCAGCTACACTAGTCCCACCTGCCTGCGCTTGGTCCATATCCCTCCAAACCTGTCATTTTCAAAGATAGCGGCAGATGCTAAATCTTAAGGTATTTTCAAATCAGAGATCGATAAATTCTTGTTTAGATAAGGTGTCAAATGTTGCGGGGAGAAGGCAGGGGAATGGGGTTAGGAGAGGAAGATAGATCAGCCATGATTGAATGGCGGAGCAGTTTCAATGAGCCAAATGCCCTAATTCTGCTCCTATGTCGTATGAACATTGGATATAATTAACCAAACGGTGGTGGCACGGTGGTGTAGCGGTAGAGTTGCTGCCTTACAGCGCCAGAGATCCCAACTACGGGTGCCGTGGGTTTTCTCCAAGATCTTCGGTTTACTCTCACACTCCAAAGTCGTACAGGTTTGTAGGTTAATTGGTATAAATCTAAATTGTCCTTAGTGTGTGTAGGGTAGTGTAAGTGGATCGCTGGTCGGCGTGGACCTGTTTCCGCGCTGTATCTCTAAAACTCTGTGGTCTAACCAACTTCTTGCACCAAATTCAGCCTCTCTTTCTTTCTTCTGTATTCTTAGTGCAAAGAAAACGTGTAACTTTGAGATTATTTCATGACCTCTTTCAGGTGAAATATTCCTCGTCAATGCCCCCGATATGAGTATCTTGTGCATTTAATTCTGAGAAAAGCTCTGCAGTTGACAGCACAGTGGCGCAGTGGCCACCGGATTGTGGATGAGGTCTGATTGACCTGGACGATGACACGTTGGCCTGGCTCGCCTCAATGGAGCTGCAGGTCTAAAAGACATACGGCAGAAGAAGAAGGGCACAGAGAAGATTTACGAGGATGATGCCAGGAGGGTGTGAGCTATAGGGAGAGGTTGAGTAGGCTGGGACTCTATTCCTTGGAGCGCTGGAGGATGTTGGGTACTGAACAGATAAAGATGTGTATAAAATCATGAGAGGAATAGAACGGGTAGATGCGCAGAGTCTCTTGCCCAAAGTAGGTGAATCGAGGACCAGAGGACATAGGTTAAGGCGAAGGGGAAAATATTTCATAGGAATCTGAGGGGGTAACCTTTTCACACAAAGGGTGGTGGGTGCATGGAACAAGCTGCAACTATCCCACAATTAAGAAACAGTTAGACAGGTACCTGTTGGATTGGATGTATATGGACCAAATGCGGCAGGTGGGACTAGTGTAGCTGGGGCATGTTGGCCTGAGTGGGCCAAAGGGGCCTGTTTCCACGCTGTATCACTCTATGACCTACTCCCCGTATCAGTAATTCTGATCACTGCCAAGATGATATTTCACCAGTATACGCTGACCAGGCACTGAACAGGTTAGACAATTAATTTAAAAAAATCATCCGCTTCAGACTAAAGTTAAAAAAATAACCGTGCATCAAATTGTTGCTTAAATTAATAATGTCACTAGTATTATTTTGATTAAACTTGGCAGCAAACTGTGAATGTTTGCTCTCCTTGCATTTATTTTATCAACTCATCGTTTAGAAGCTGTTTCCAGCATACTGTTTCTCTGATTATTTTATTAATATTCTTTAATAGCTCACAGTATAATTTATAAAGAATATGACCGTAATCCTTCTTAATGTCCTCATTTACGTAATGTGAGCGATTTGGAGCTGGAAAACTATTTGAAACTTTCTATCATTTTTCACAAGGCCTTAACATGAATCAATTTTATGCCCTGAATTATTGCTGCAATGTAATTAAGTGAATAATTCGTATTATTTTCAGCAACTTTAAAAAGGCTTTATATTAAAATTTGCAACTGCTTTAGATTAATTAGTTGCCTAAAATAGGAACATTGCTGTAGGGAAAACAATTAAATTCAACATTATTTCTTCATGTAGCTATCTGCAGTAACTATCGAGATCATTTAAGCAGTTTCATTTATTGACTACACTCTCCAGACAATAGTTTTCAGTATATAAGCTGTCAAGAAAGGCACTTGTACAGGCCTTGTGCAGTCTCAGAACACATCAAAGTGTTTCACACCAATGTGGGTTGTCTGTGTATGTTTCTTATAGAAACGTATACAATTCTTAAGGGATTGGACAGACTAGATGCAGGAAAAATGTTCCCGATGTTGGGGGGGAGCCCAGAACCAGGGGGTCACAGTTTAAGAATAAGGGGTAGGCCATTTAGGACTGAGATGAGAAAAAACCTTTTCAGCCAGAGTTGTGAATCTGTGGAATTCTCTGCCACAGAAGGCAGTGGAGGCCAATTCACTGGATGTTTTAAAGAGAGAGTTCGATAGAGCTCTTAGGGCTAATGGAATCAAGGGAGATGGGGACAAAGCAGGGACAGGGTACTGATGTAGGATGATCAGCCATGATCATATTGAACGTGGGTGATATCTCGAAGGGCCAAAAGGCCTACTCCTGCACCTATTTTCTACATTTCTTTGTTGTGTAGCACAGAGATAGCTATTTTTTTTTAATCTGCAGGAAAATAATTGTGTTGTGGTAACAGAACAGACCAGAGACTTGCCATGGGTCAAAACCATAAATGCTTCCATTGAAAGATGAAGGATCTATGTATTTGAATACCTATCCTCTTCCTTGGTCATTTGCTGCCAGCCCTGCACCCCAGCCCGCTCATGGTCCATATCTCTCCATTACCTGCTCATCCATGTGCCTATTTATAAGCCTCGAATCTGCCTCCAGTGCCACACCTTGGCAGTGCCCACCATTCTCTGCGTAAAATAAAACTTGTCCCGCACATCATCTTCAAATGTTGTCCTTCACACCTTAACGCTGCGCCCTCTGCTCAGAGACTTAGCTTGGTTTCTCTAATTTCAAATAGCCCTTGCATTCCCTCTCTCTCTCTGTCCCTCCCCCACCCGAGTCGTCTTGCTAGTTACACTGTTTGTGAAACTACTGTCACTTCTTCCACAGCCAACAATGAGCCATTGTGGGCTCCACCTTTCACGAGTCATCGGTGCCGGCTCCGATTTGTTCTGAACCTTTCCATACCGCTAGGTTTCCCCCTCCCCTGACTCTCAGTCTGAAAAAAGGGTCCCGACCCGAAACGTCACCTATTCCTTTTCTCCAGAGATGCTGCCTGACCCGCTGAGTTACTCCAGCACTTTGTGTCTCCGCTCATTCTATGTTTTGGATCTCTACTAATGTTGTGTAATGTTCCAGTAGACTTTGCAAGATCTTTTGCAAGGCTGCTGTGAAGATAACGAGAGATAAATAAGTTACTTAAAACAGAACATTGGTACATAAGCTCTACATGAACCATAGAGTTGGAACAGATCCACAGCCTGCATCTCATAGCAATCAGCGGATCAGGCAGCAAATCAAAATCAATTTACTCAGAAAGACAAGATAAAATGCAGAGGAAGCGGAAACTGAAACTATCCTCAATAAAGAGAGCAATCTTTTTCCAAGAAATTACATTTATGGATCATTACGTTTTAATTCTGCGCATAAAGTTAATCTCAGTCACTTAGCAGTCTTCAAGCTTGATTTAACAGGAAAGATTTATTCTGCCTGTGTGTAGTGTTGTTGCTATTTCAGCCTATTTAAAAGAATAAGAGTGGGAGTCGGCTCAGGCAGTGCAGTAGTGCCAAATATTCCATAGTACCTTGCATGTTGCAAATTCAAGCCTCATCGTTTATTAGGCTTTAACGGACAGCATAACACGAGCACTCATTTTGGAAGAATTGCTTGAAACAGTTTAGCATTTTTGTTGCGAGATATAAATGATAAATTAACACATTTTTCCCAATTTCCCGTGTGTGGGATAATGTTAGTGTGTGGGTGATCGCCGGTCGGTGTGGACTCGAAGGGTCTGCTTCTGCGCTGTATCTCTAAAGTCTAAAGATTAACATTGTTTCTCTCTCTCTCTCTCGCTCTGTTCTGATGAAAGACCTCAGGCTTGAAACATGAATTGTTTCTCCTTCCGCAGATGTGGGCTTACCCGCTGAATATTGACAGCATTGCTGTTTTCATGGCCAGTTTCATAATCAGCTGTCATACATTTCCTTGGCAAACTTTGCAGCACTTTAAATAGTGTCCCAAGATAATGCAAATAATCCCGATGATCAACAATAAATTTATCAATGTCTGAACCACACTCGTAAGATGCCAAGCGTTCAGAGCATAGATTGGTGGCAAATACAAGCAGCAGCAGGATACGTTTGCGGATGTCACACTTATCTGGGCTGTTTGTTTCCGCATGTCTGTTTAAGTCCGTGTTCTTGGATTTAAAATAGTGAAAGGCCTGGGTAGAGTGGATATGGAGAGGATGTTTCCACTAGTCCATTGGTCGGCAACCTACGGCCCACGGGCCGGATCCGGCCCGTAACCCGAAATCATCCGGCCCGCAGGCGTATTTCTTTTCAATTAGTTTTCGCCACCTGGGAACTGCAGCCAGTCCCGGAGTACGCAAGGGATCTGGGAACTGTAGCTAGTCCCGGAGTACGCAAGGGATCTGGGAACTGTAGCCAGACCTGTGGCACGCAGGTGACCTGGGAACTGCAGCCAGACCTGGGGCACGCGAGGGAACTGGGAACTGCTAGTTAGTACGTATTATTACCATGTATTATTACTAATTTATGTATTATTAGTATGCATTATTACTAATTTATGTATTATTAGTATGTATTATTACTAATTACTAATTTAGTTAGTATGTATTATCATTACCTTCATTTATTAACTATGGTGATAGGATGTGGCCCGCCATCAGCTCACAGACATGGATCCTGGCCCCTATGCAGAACAGGTTGTCGACCCCTGCACTAGTGGAAGAGTCTAGGACCAGAGGTCATAACCTCAGAATTAAAGGTTGTTCCTTTAGGAAGAATTTCTTAGAGAGTGGTGAATCTGTGGAATTCATTGCCACAGGAGGCTGTGGAGGCCAGGTCAATGGATATTTTTAAGGCAGAGACAGATAGATTCTTGATTAGTACAGGTGTAAGGGGTTATGGGGAGAAGGCAGGAGAATGGGGTTTAGGAGGGAGATATAGATCAGCCAGGGTTGAATGGCAGAGTAGACTTGATGAGCCGAATGGACACATTCTGCTTCTATCACTTATGAACTTAAGAAAATGTGCAAACAAATCATCATCTTCCGACAGTTCCCTGCGTCTGATAAATGCCGTTTGTGTCACTGTGGCCTGGAGCCTTGGAGCAATGCGAGTGCGCGCAAGAGGAGCGAATACCAACGTGTGCTTTTGACGTGAGGAACACCTCGGCTCAGGAGAGGAGAGGCTGGTGGCAGCAGCCGTCCACCTCACCAGGAGCTTCGACCCAGAGGCACGAGGTGCAGGTTCAACACCACTTTCAGGAGAGACAACAGGTGACGGTGACATAAAGCCCTGTCCCACTGGACGAGTTCATTCAAGAGCTCTCCCGAGTTTTAAAAAAAAAATCAAACTCGTGGTAAGCACGTAGAATGTACGTAGCGGGTACGTTGGAGCTCGGGGACGTCTCTTAGCGGCTCGTAACGCTAACGGCAGGTACTCGGGAAGACTCGTGAACATTTATCAACATGTTGAAAAATGTCCGCGAGAGCCCTGAGTACCTGCAAGCGGCCATTAACGTAAATCTCCGAGTTCGAGTCAGGGCAAACTCGGGAGAACTCTTGGAATGAACTCGTACAGTGGGACGGGGCTTTTAATTGGCAAACACAGTTACTGCACGTAACTCTGGGCCCACCCAACAAAGCTGACTCTCACCTAGTTATCATTTAAACCAGATTCCTTTTTAAACTGGCTGCCTTCAGTCAACGCCCAGATACAACCTTTAATCCCGGAGAAGGCGTTCCTTTGATGTAATCATGAAGGCCTTTCATGTTTGCGGGGGAACAGCACAATACTGCGGCAGGTAGTGCCGCTGCCTCACAACCTCAACCACCCGGTTCAATCCTGAACTCTGCAACTCTCTTTGTGTCGAGTCTGCACCTTCTCCCTGGGCTTCTGCATGGGCTACCTCCAGTTTTCTCCCACATCCCCAAAGATTTGCAGATTTATTGGCCACTCTGTGTAGTCCATAGTACATAGGTGAGTGGTAGAATTACATTGGTGAGCAGTACAAAGCTGGGAGGACTTATGGGATGCGAATACAGTCATAGAGTGGTACAGCGTGGAAACAGGCCCTTTGGCCCAACTTGCCCACACCAACCCAACAATGTCCCAGCTACACTAGTCCCACTTGCCTGTGCTTGGTCCATATCCCTCCAAACCTGTCCTATCCATGTACTTGTCCAACTGTTTCTTAAACTATGGGTTAGTCCCAGCCTCAACTACCTGCTCTGGCAGCTTGTTCTGTGTGAAAAAGTTACCCCTTGGATTCCTCTTTGATCTTTTCCTCTTCACCTTGAACCTATGTCGTCTGGTCCTCCATTCCCCTGCTCTGGGCAAGAGACTCTGTGCATCCACCCGATCTATTCCTCTCGTGATTCAGTACATGTGGCGTGTGGGGCGAGTACAGGGGATAGATGCGTTTGTGGAAATTGGTACTGGTGGTTGGCACAGAGGCAGTGGGCCGAAGGGCCTGTTCCCAATCGGAATGAGTCCGTGGAAAGATTGTGATGGTACTGCTGCTCTTTCTCATACTGCCTATCAACACATTCAAGTTCAGACACACCAACAATGGACATTTAGAGAACAATAGGGTGGCGCAGCGGCAGAGTTGCTGCCTCACAGCGCCAGAGACCCGGGTTCAATCCTGACTACGGGTGCTGTCTGTACGGGGTTGGTACGGTCTCCCCGTGACCTGCGTGGGCTTTCTCCGGGATCTCTGGTTTCCTCCCACACTCCAAAGGCGAACAGGTTTGTAGGTTGCTTGGCTTGGCTTGGCTTGGTGTAATTGTCCCTTGTGTTTGCAGCACAGCGCTAGTGGGCGGGGTGACCGCTGTTCGGCGCAGACACGGTGGTCTGAAGGGCCTGTTTCCACGCTGTATCTCTAAACTAAACTAAATATTTTTAGATACAGTTTGGAGATACAGACAGGAGAATGGGGTTAGGAGGGAGAGATAGATCATCAACCTCTCTAAGCAGGCCAATTTACGCCAATTCTAGTAATTTTACGCCGCTTACCATGTTTTGTTCCGCGTTATTCTCAAACTACTTCACGTGGTTGCAAACAAGACGCACCTTGTTTAGGTGTGTTGGCGCTGCCCTGTGGGAACGCTGCTGGTTCCTTGCAGGCGGCTGCCGAAGGTTTGCTTACCATTCCCGAAAAAAGTCCGCACACTCCAACGATGCAGAGGATGTTGAACACTGCGGAGCCCACGATGGTTCCCACTCCCACGTCCCCCTTCGTGATGAACACCCCTGAAAAGTAAGAAAGGCGAGTGTGAGTAAATGATGTGCATGCATTCACGTTGCCGCTGGATAGCACACATTCCTCGCAAGGGACGTGATGCCGAGGCTCTACGAGGTGCTGTTCTAGTCGCATTTGGAATATTGTGAGCAATTCTGGGCACCATATCTGAGGAAGGATGTGCTGCCCCTGGAGAGGGTCCAGAGGAGGTTTACAGGAATTATTCCAGGATTGAGTAGGTTAATCTATGATGAGCGTTTGTCGGCACTGGGCCTGTACTCACTGGAGTTTAGAAGAATGAAGGGGGGGGAGGGACCTCATTGAAACGTACAGAATTTATTGAATATTTAAAGGGTCAAGATGGTCCGGTTCGAAGCCATGACTAAAGCCTGAATGAATGAATAGATGAAGAATTATATATAATAGATCATGAATATATCTCCAATGAAGAATATCTTGTTTAATATTCCACTCAATTAATCTATCTCTTTTTTTTCTCTTTTTTTCTCTTTGTTATCTATCTTTATTTCCTACTGTTATAAAATAAAAAAAATATAGAAGTACAAATAAGATTGACTGTAAATTTTAAATATATTAAGAATGTATGTGACGATAATACTTTCTTTTTGTATCGCTTTGTATTTTATATTTCTTCTTAATATGTAATTACTTCTAATAAAAATATTTTACAAAAAAAAAGAAACATACAGAATAGTGAAAGGCTTGGATAGAGTGGATGTGGAGAGGATGTTTCCACCAGTGGTAGAGTCTAGGACCAGAGGTCATAGCCTCAGAATTAAAATCTGTTCTTTTAGTAAGGAGATGAGGATAAATTTTCTCCAGCATTTTTGTCTAACTTTGATTTTTCCAGCATCTGCAGTTCTTTCTTAGAAATTTCTATAGTCAGAGGGTGGTGATTCTGTGGATGAGGTAGATATTGGCTGCCTCACTCAGACTAGGTGCCACATTTTCAAGGGAACCGGGGGGGGGGGGGGGGGGGGGGGGGGGGGGGGGCGGGGGTGTTGGGTGGTTAAATTCTGTCTGGATTTTGCCTGGATTAATTTTGCCTGGATTAAAGGGGGTGCCGGACCATCAGTTGCCGGATAATCTCTGGCAGACCCCCATATTCCCATAAAGAATGCGTTATGCACAAATTAAGATCCTTGCAGATATTAACGTCACACCGTTCAACAGGAGAATTAACAAGGTGAGGTAAATATAAGTGCGGAGAGATGAGGTGAGGGGTTAGTTTTTTTCTCCCGCGCGATCTCGATGGGTTACCTATGACGGAGGTGAAGAGCTCGGGGGCTGAGCTTCCAGCTGCCATGAACGTGGCTCCCGCCACGTCTTCACTAAGATGGAGTCGCTGTGGAAGAGAAGGCACAAAGAGAGAACATGTCAGAGTAAGTCGTCGCCATGGCAATTAGGCCATAGAACCAACCGTGCAGCAAAGGAACAGTAGACACAAAACGCTGGAGTAACTCAGCGGGACCGGCAGCATCTCGGGAGAGAAGGAATGGGGGACGTTTCGGGTCGAGACCCTTCTTCAGACTGCCCGAAGGGCCCCGTCGCAGAAGCGTCCACGTGGTGGGGCTGGAAACTGGAAGTATCCCGAGCTAATTCTGCCACCACCGTCATCTTCTGTAGCAAGTGACGGCTCCCACTGATTGTCGCCGGAAGCCTGCGCCCTTTTCAGGACGGACGATGGCAGGGATGTCAACATTTGAAACACGGAAGATGGACACGAAAGAAGAGGACAGTCTGAAAAAGGGCCTCGGCCCGAAACGTCACCAATTCCTTCTCTGCAGAGATGCTGCCTGTCCCGCTGAGTTACTCCAGCATTTTGTGTCCATCTTCGGTGCAGACCAACATCTGCAGTTCCTTCTTGCAGCAAAGGACCAGACTCGGCCCACGATGTCTGTGTCGCCATGATGCCAAATTAACTTAATTCGTTCTGCCTGCACGCGGTCCATTGCCCTCCATTCCCTGCATATCTATGTGTGTATCTAAAAGCCTCCTAAAATTCACTGCTTCCTCTGCTATCCCTGGCACAACGTTGCAGATGCCCACCCTCTCTGTGTAAACAAACCTGGCTCGCGCGTCTCCTATAATCAGTTCATTGGCTTCGGTAGAGATTGTAAATTGTCCCTAGTTTAGTTTAGAGATGCAGTGCGGAAACAGTGCATTGACTGTAAGGCAGCAACTCTACCACTGGGCCAGGAAAGTGGTAGTGTACGGGGACGGCTGGTCGGCATGGACCCAGTGGGCCATCAGGTCTACTCTACCATTCAATCATGGCTGATCTATCCTTCCATCTCAACCCCATTCTCCTGCCTTCTCCACATAACTCCTAGTCACAAATCTATCTATCTCTGCCTTAAAGAGTATCCATTGACTTGGCCTCCACAGCCTTCTGTGGCAATGAATTCCGCAGAGTCACCACCCTCTGACTAAAGAAATCCTTCCTCTTCTCCTTCCTAAAGGAACGTCCTTTAATTTTAATTCTGAGGCTATGGCCTCTGGGCCTAGACTCTCCCATTAGTGGAAACATGCTCTCCACATCCACTCTATCCAGGCCTTTCACTAACTTGGGAGAGGTCCCACCGGGCCCCCTGGACTTGTCCACCTTAAAGGGCCTGTCCCACGGAAGTGGTAATTCAAGAGCTCTCACAAAATCAAACTCGTGGTAAGCACGTAGAATGTACGTAGCGGGTACGTCGGAGCTCGGGGACGTTTCTTAGCGGCTCGTAACGTTAACGGCAGGTACTCGGGAACCGCGGTAAGCTCGTGAAGACTCGTGAAGATTTTTCAACGTGTTGAAAAATGTCCACGAGAGCCCCGAATACCTACGAGCGGCTATTACCGTAATTCTCCGAGTTCGAATCAGGAGAAACCCGGGAGAACTCTTGAATTAGCTCGTACAGTGGGACAGGCCCATAATGCTCAGCAGAGTTGACTTACAACACATGAGTTTACTCATCCAGAACAGATGCTCACTATTCATTGTTTCTGACCTGTGAGTCAGCCTTCCTTGTTCACCCTTCTTCCTCAATAACACTTCTAAAAGGCAAGGTCCTGTGTTAAAAACTGGCATCTGTCTTTTGTGGGGTGTTATATGCCAAGTGCCAATTCTGGCAGTGTTTGTTTTTCACAGTGGACTTGCATTGATGGGAAACTTCATCAAAATGGTCTCAGTTCATTTTGAACTCTTAAAGGGACAGCGGTACGGGGAAGAAAACATATCTGCTGAGATTCATTTGTAAATGCAAGAGGGCAACAGAGAAATCAGAAAGCTCTTTTATCCTGCAGTCGTCATTTGGTTGTATCAATTCACAATGTGCGTCGATAAACAAATGAAAATCATGTTTGCTTTCATAAGTTCATAACTTCATAAGATATAGGATCGGCATTAGGCCATTCGGCCCATCAAGTCTACTCCTTCATTCAACAGTGGCTGATCTATATTTCCCTCTCAACCCCATTCTCCTGCCTTCTTCCAATAACCCTCGACACAAATCAATAATCTGTCAATTTCCGCCTTTAAAATACCCCATGACGGCCTCCAAGCTGCCTGTGGCAATGAATTCCACAGATTCACCGCCCTCTGACTAAAGCAATTTCTCCTCATCTCCTTTCCAAAGGCATGTCATTTTATTCTGAGACAAAGTCCGCTGGTCCAGGACTCTCCCACTAGTGGAACCATCCTCTCCACATCCACTCTATCCAGGCTTTTCACTAATCGGTAAGTTTCAATGAGGTTCCCCCTCATCCTTCTAAACTCCAGCGAGTACAGGCCCAGTGCCGTCAAACGCTCGTCATATGTTAAGCCACTCAATCCTGGGATCATTCTCGTAAACCTCCTCTGGACCCTCCCCAACACCAGCACGTCCTTCCTCAGATATGGAGCCCAAAGCTGCTCACGGCACGGTGGCCCAGCAGTAGAGTTGTTGCCTTACACCGCCGGAGACCCAGGTTCGATCCTGACGATGGGTGCTGTCTGTGTGGAGCTTGTACGTTCTCAAGAATTCCCGGTTTCCTACCACTCCTAAGACGTACTGGTTTGTAGGATCAATTGGCTTGGAATAATTGTAAATTGTCCTTAGAGTGTGTAGGACAGTGTTAGTGAGCGGGGATCGCTGGTCGGTGTGGACTCAGTTGGGCCGAAGGGCCTGTTTCCACACTGAATCTCTAAACTAAACCAAGAATTTAAACACCACTAAACCAGCATCATACTTGTCCTCCATTATCCGAGGCCCAAACAACTAAGTCCTACTTGAGGTGAAGAAACTAATACTGTATGAAGACTGTATAAAGAATGGGCTCAGCAAAGTCCTCCACATGTTCCTATTCTTTGTTTTATTTTAAATCCCACGAGTTTGAGTTTTAGTTTATTGTCACGTGCACCGAGGTACAGTGATAAGCTTTTGTTGAGTACTATCCAGTCAGCAGAAAGACAAAACATGATTACAATCGAGCCATCCACAGTGTACTGAGACGTGACAAAGAGATTAACGTCCAGTGCAAGATAAAGTCCAATAGAGTCCGATATGAAGGGTCACAACCTGAAATGTCATCAGTTCCTTTTCTCCAGAGATGCTGCCTGACCTGCTGAGTCACACCAGCATTTTGTGTCTATATTCAAAAGTCCATTCAAAGATAGTCCGAGGATCTCCAATGAGGTAAATGAAGTCCATTGTTCTTACTGTAACTGCCAGTGTACCTGTTCTCCTTCCTTGACATGCACAAGGACATTTAAAATACATTTGGACAGGTGCACAGACAATAGGTGCAGGAGGAGGCCATTCGGTCCTCCGAGCCAGCACCACCATTCCACGTGGTCATGGCTGATCATCCACAATCAGTACCCCGTTCCTGCATTCTCCCCATATCCCTTGATTCCCGCAAGCCCTAAGAGCTCTATCTAACTCTCTTTTGAATGCATCCAGTGAATCTCAGTCTTCTGTGGCAGAGAATTCCACAAATTCACAACACTCCGTGTGAATTATTTTTCCACATCTCACTTCTAAATGGCCTACCCCTTGTTCTTAAACTGTGGCCCCTGGTCCTGGACTCCCCCAACATCGGGAACATGTTTCCTGCATCTAGCATGTCCAATCCCTTAAGAATTTTATGTGTTTCTGTAAGATTCCCTCTTCTTCTTCTTGCATATGGCATATTGCAAATCACCAGGTTGGTTGCATTCGTTGAAATAGGGCGGACCACGTGAAGGTTGCAATCTTCCCATCCCAGTTTCCCTCTCATCCTTCTAAATTCCAGTGAATACAAGCCCAATCGCTCCATTCTTTCATCATATGACAGTCCCGCCATCCCGGGAATTAAACGCGTGAACCTATGCTGCACTCCCTCAATAGCAAGAATGTCCTTCCTAGGAAAGGTTAAGAGTCAAGTCAAGTCAAGTCACTTTTATTTCTATAGCACATTTAAAAAACAACTCTCGTTGGCCAAACTGCTTTACATTGGTGGAGGTACTAACGTTATACATAGTGGTTCATAGTACATACATAAATACATCCATATAGCCCTCCCTCAGAGGACGTCAAGAAAGGCTTGAGAGTAAAGATGAGTTTTAAGTCTCGACTTAAAAGAGTCGATGGAGGGGGCAGTTCTGATGGGAAGAGGGATACTGTTCCACAGTCTAGGAGCTGCAACCGCAAAGGCGCGGTCACCCTGAGCTTATGCCAAGACCGCGGGATGTTCAGTAACCCCAAGTCGGTCGATCTGAGGGACCTGGAGGTGGTGTGGTGGGTGAGCAGATTTTGATGTAGGTGGGGGCGAGCCCATTGAGGGCTTTGTAAACATAAAGAAGGATGTTGAAATTTATTCGGAACCGCACAGGGAGCCAGTCGAGAGAGGGATATGGACCAAACGCAGGCAGGTGGGACCGGTGTAGAAAGGGCATCTTGGTCAGCGAACAGTTTGGGCTGAAGGGCCTGTTTTCATGCTGTTTGACTCAATGACAGGTCTCTCTGAACATCAATATTAAATGATTTCCATCTAAAAGCTGCTCTGATTTTAAATTCTTCCCATCAGAGTGAACAATTTGCAGACATTCTACCTCATCTGCCACCTTCCTGCCCACACAACTAATTTCCATTTTATTCCTTTCCAAACTGTTTGCAACCTCCTCACAGAACATTGTCCCACCTTGCTTTGCATCACCAGCATGCTCGGACACACAGTGTAAATAGCCGAGGCATCGCACTGATACCTGTGGCAACCCTGGTTGCAGCTTGCAACGTGAAAACAACTCATTAACTGCTGCGGAACCAATCTCCAACCTCCCATACCTCATGTTACAACTTTATAGGTGGAACACAACTAAATGCCTTTTGAAAATACAAACATACTGAAGATGCAAACTCTGGAATTCTGAGATTCACAAACCTGGAATTGAATTAAAAAATGTTCCGACCTGCTGCTGCCTTACGCAGGAGTTGGAGTATAGCCAAGACCAAGACTGGTGAAGTTTTGGACTCGAAGAGAAACATGGAATGAGGGGGATTAAGGATGGCACGGTGGCGCAGTGGTAGAGTTGCTGCCTTACAGTGCCAGAGACCCGGGTTCTTTCCTGACTACAGGTGCTGTCTGTCTGGAGTTTGCACGTTCTCCCCGTGACTGGATTGAATTGAATTGAAATTAATACTTTCATTCAATTCAATTCTATTCAGTCACTGGGTGAACGTACAAACTGTATGGTTTTTCTCCAGATGTTCCACTTTCCTCCCACATTTTAAACAGGTTGGTAGGTTAATCGGTTATCAGGCAACTAAAGCATTAGCTCCATCCACAGTACCTCATTGGAGACCAAAGAACTATCTTTAAACGGACTTTACTGGACTTTATCCTGTACTAAACGTTATTCTTCTTTTCCTGTGTCTGCACACTGTGCATGGCTTGCATGGTAATCATGTATAGTCTTTCCCCTGACTGGATAGCAGGCAGCAAAAACAATTAGTACACGTGACAATAAAATAAATGAACAAACTGACTAACTAACTAATACCCGTAAACCAGAGCCCTCTGTTATGGAGTTGGTTGGGATGAACCATGAAGGGCCATTGCATCATTCTCCAGACCCTCAGGAAACATAGAAACATAGAAATTAGGTGCAGGAGTAGGCCATTCGGCCCTTCGAGCCTGCACCGCCATTCAATATGATCATGGCTGATCATCCAACTCAGTATCCTGTACCTGCCTTCTCTCCATACCCCCTGATCCCTTCAGCCACAAGGGCCACATCCAACTCCCTCTTAAATATGGCCAACGAACTGGCCTCAACTACCTTCTGTGGCAGAGAATTCCCCAGATTCACCACTCTCTGTGTGAAAAACGATTTTCTCATCTCGGTCCTAAAAGACTTCCCCCTTATCCTTAAACTGTGATCCCTTGTCCTGGACTTCCCCAACATCGGGAACAATCTTCCTGCATCTAGCCTGTCCAACCCCTTAAGAATTTTGTAAGTTTCTATGAGATCCCCCCTCAATCTTCTAAATTCCAGCGAGTACAAGCCAAGTCTATCCAGTCTTTCTTCATATGGAAGTCGTGCCATCCCAGGAATCAGTCTGGTGAACCTTCTCTGTACTCCCTCTATGGCAAGAATGTCTTTCCTCAGCTTAGGAGACCAAAACTGTACGCAATACTCCAGGTGTGGCCTCACCAAGACCCTGTACAACTGCAGTAGAACCTCCCTGCTCTTGTACTCAAATCCTTTTGCTATGAAAGATTTAGGAGTTAGACAGATGTCAGAGGTTATGGGGAGAAGGCAGGAGAATGGGTTTAGGAGGGAGAGATAGATCAGCCATGATTGAATGGTGTAGACGATGGGCCAAATGGCCTAATTCTGCTCCTATACAATATGATCACATGATCTTACGACTCTCCTCGTATATCAACACTGTCAGAGGAGGTGGGCAACCGTCTCCTCTCGGTCTGCGCTGTCCCTTTTGGGCAGCGTACATCGGCAGTGTGATTCCGGTGGTACAGGAAGGAACTGAGAGGGAGGGCCATCGCCAGCCAAGTGAGGTGTTCACCTCACGAGTCCCTTCCCTCCGAGCCTGCACACTAACGTTTTCCGTGCATGGGGGTCTCGGGCCTGCAACCTGGCCGAGAACGACCAAGGTGACTAGCGGCACGGTGGCGCAGCGGTAGAGTTGCTGCCTTACAGCGGCACGGACCCCCCCCCCCCCCGGTTCGATCCTGACTATGGGCTCCGTCTGCGTCGAGTTTGCACTCTGTGACCGCGTGGGTTTCTTCCAGGTGCTCCGGCCTCCTCCCACATTCGAAAGACATGCAGGTTTGCAGGTTAATTGGTTTCTGTAAGTTGGCCCAAGGATGTAGGATAGTAGGATGTAGGATGGCCACACCTGGAGTATTGCGTGCAGTTTGGTCGGCACGGACTGGAAGGGCCGAGAGGGCCTGTTTCCGTGCTGTAATTGTTATTGTTGTTATATAGTGCTGGTGCACGGGCGGTGCGGACTCGGTGGGCCGTAGAAGGGCCTGTTTCCACTCTGTACCTCTAAAACAAAAAGCCAAGCAAGCTGGAACAGCAGAGTAGATGCTGACACTGTGCTGTTTGACTAGTGCTTCGTTTTTAACCTTTCAAGTGTATGTTTGCATTTCCTCACATCGCTGAATATTCAAATGCAGCTCTCCGTGAAATATTTATTAAATACCATCTGTTACATGTGCTTGCTATTAACCAAATGCTGCCCAGCTGTGAAGTGTGGTTATTCTCCCGGATGAAGAGGAATTCCACCGAACAGTGAAGCATAGTGGAAAATAAAAAATAACAAACACATGTGGAAGGTTGCTTCCCATGACGTTGTGGAAGATGAGGGGGCTCTCTGCCCTTTGCTGCTATTTAGAGCTACACTCTTGAGTTCAGGCGATGTCCAAGGATTGAAGGAAATATTTCCATGTGTGAAGGACCGGTGGAACTTGGCTTAAAGCCTGCTCCTACCGGTGGGTGAGTTACCAAGATCCCCGGCGTTTAATTTTGCGTGCATGTGACAATAATCACCCGCCTTTCTTCCCGTTGCTGACATAACACAGGCACTAACCCATTTATTGACGCTCGCTCCTCAGATGTTATTCACCTGGCTTTTGCAAGACTTCACTGCAATCAACAATCATAGAAACATAGAAAATAGGTGCAGGAGGAGGCCATTCGGCCCTTCGAGCCAGCACCGCCATTCATTGTGATCATGGCTGATCGTCCCCTATCAATAACCCGTGCCTGCCTTCTCCCCATATCCCTTGACTCCACTAGCCCCTATCTAACTCTCTATCTAACTCTCGCTTAAATCCATCCAGTGACTTGGCCCCCACTGCTCTCTGTGGCAGGGAAATCCATAAATTCACAACTCTCTGGGTGAAAAAGTTTTTTTCTCACCTCAGTCTTAAATGACCTCCCATTTATTCTAAGACTGTGGCCCCTGGATCTGGACTTGCCCCATATTGGGAACATTTTTCCTGCATCTAGCTGGTCCAGTCCTTTTATAATTTTATATGTTTCTATAAGAATCAAGGCAAGCCTACCAGTAATGCAGTGGTTATATGTGATGTGGTTTATTGTGAGGCACGGTGGCGCAGCAGTAGAGTTGCTGCCTCAGAGACCCGGGTTCGATCCTGACCACGGGTACTGTCTGTACGGAGTTTGTACGTTCTCCCCGTGACCGCGTGGGTTTTCCCCAGGTGCTCCGGTTTCCTCCCACACTCCAAAGCCGTACAGGTTTGTTGGTTCATTGCCTTAGGTAAAGATTGTGAATTGTCCATAGTGGGTGGGATGGTGTGCGGGGATCGCAGGTCGGTGCGGAATTGGTGGGCCGAAGAGCCTCTTTCTGCGCTGCATCTCAAAACTAATCTAAATTATATAATTTGAAAATAAATATATATTAATCTTCTGTTAAAGTATGGAACAAGCTGCCAGAGGAGGTAGTTGAAGCTGGGACTATCCCATCATTTAAGAGACAGTTGGACAGGTACATGGATAGGATAGGTTTGGAGGGTTATGGACCACGCGCAGGCAAGTGGGACTAGGGTCGCTGGGACATTGTTGGCCGGTGTGGGCATGTTGGGCCGAAGGGCCTGTTTACATACTGTATCACTCTATGACACTATAGCTCTGTTGTTTTAAGACCCAAAGGTCTAATATGTTAATTAAACTCTGAGCCCATTCAAAAACCAAATGCTATTCAGGCTGGAGACTGGAATGCTGCCTTGCTCCCTGGGCAGGTCAGTGCTGAGGATGCATATAGAAACATAGAAATTAGGTGCAGGAGTAGGCCATTCAGCCCTTCGAGCCTGCACCGCCATTCAATATGATCATGGCTGATCATCCAACTCAGTATCCCGTACCTGCCTTCTCTCCATACCCTCTGATCCCCTTAGCCACAAGGGCCACATCCAACTCACTCTTAAATATAGCCAATGAACTGGCCTCAACTACCCTCTGTGGCAGAGAGTTCCAGAGACTCACCACTCTCTGTGTGAAAAAAGTCTTTCTCATCTCGGTTTTAAAGGATTCCCCCTATATCCTTAAGCTGTGACCCCTTGTCCTGGACTTCCCCAACATCGGGAACAATCTTCCTGCATCTAGCCTGTCCAACCCCTTAAGAATTTTGTAAGTTTCTATAAGATCCCCTCTCAATCTCCTAAATTCCAGAGAGTATAAACCGAGTCTATCCAGTCTTTCTTCATAAGACAGTCCTGACATCCCAGGAATCAGTCTGGTGAACCTTCTCTGCACTCCCTCTATGGCAATAATGTCCTTCCTCAGATTTGGAGACCAAAACTGTACGCAATACTCCAGGTGTGGTCTCACCAAGACCCTGTACAACTGAAGTAGAACCTCAGTAGAACCAATATATGGTTGCTCTGGTATTTAGTGTCCCTGACCACTTCCTAACGTTGTTTGTCTGTATTGCTTTCATGCACAGCAAAACAATTGCTCCAGAGGGGCTCATAACGTGCCTTACTTTAGTTTAGTTTAGTTTAGAGATACCAGCGCGAAAACAGGCCCTTCAGCCCACCGAGTCCGCCCCGACCAGCGATCCCCGCACACTCGCACTATCTTATACACGAGGGACAATTTACAATCTTTACCAAAGTCAATTAACCTACAAACCTGTACAGTGCCCTCCACAATGTTTGGGACAAAGACCCTTCACGTATTTATTTGCCTCTGTACTCCACAATTTGTGATTTGTAGAAGAAAAAAAAATCACATGTGGTTAAAGTGCACATTGTTAGATTTTAATAAAGCCCATTTTTATACATTTTGGTTTCACCATGTAGAGATTACAGCCGTGTTTATACCATTTCAGGGCACCATAATGTTTGGGAGTAAACAAACTTTAGGCTTATCAAAATCAACTGTTTGGAACATCATTAAGAAGAAAGAGAGCACTGGTGAGCTCACTAATCGCAAAGGGACTGGCAGGCCTAGGAAGACCTCCACAGCTGATGACAGAAGAATTCTCTCTGGTTAAGGGAACAAGTGTAGATAGAGATAGGGTGTGAAAGGGTTAACAGAATTGAGAAAATTCAATATTCAAGCCCAAAGGATGCAGACTCCCCAAGCGGAATATGAGGTGCTGTTCCTCCATGGCCCAGGACCGAGAGGTCGGATGTGGAATGGGAGGGGGAGTTGAAGTGCTTGGTTATCGGCGAAGCGATCGCCAAGCCTCCGCTTGGTCTCACCGATATAGATCATCTGGCATCTAGAGCAGCGGATGCAGTAGATGAGGTTGGAGGAGGTGCAGGTGAACCTCTGTCGGACCTGGAAGGATGCTTGGGTCCCTGAAGGGACAAGTGTTGCATTTCTTGCGGTTTGCAAGGGAAAGTGCCCGGGGAAGGGGTAGAATGGGAGGGGAGGGAAGAATGGACAAGGGAGTTGCGGAGGGAGCGGTCTTTGCGGAAGGCAGACATGTGGCGGGTGGAGGGGTCACGTTGGAGGTGGCGAAACTGGCGGAGGACTATATGTTGTATTTGCGGCTGGTGGGGTGAAAGGTGAGGACCAGGGGACTCTGCCCTGTTTGCGAGTGGGGGAATGGGGAGCGAGGGCTTGCGGGGTATGGAGGAGACCCTGGTGCGAGCCTCATCAATAGTGGGGGAGGGGAATCTGAAGAATGAGGCCATTTGTGATGACCTGGTGTGGAACACCTCATCCTGGGAGCAGATGCGGCGTAGACGGAGGAATTGGGAATAGGGGATGGAGTCCTTGCAGAGGAAGAGTAGTCCAGGTAGCTGTGGGAGTCAGTAGGTTTGTAGTGGATGTCGGTCAGGAGCGTATCACCTGCAATAGAGATGGTGAGGTCAAGGAATGGTAGGGAAGTGTCGGAAATGGTCCAAGTCTATTTGAGTGCCGGATGGAAGTTGGTGGTGAAATGAATGAAGTCAGTCAGTTGTGTGTGGGTGCAGGAGGTGACACCAAAGCAATGTAACGGAGGTAGAGGTCGGGGATGGGCCCTGAGAACAAGGATTGTTCGACGTAACAAAGAGGCAAGCGTAGCTGGGGCCCATGCGTGTCCCCATAGCTACGCCTTGTGTTTGGAGGAAATGGGAGGAATCAAAAGAGAAGTTATTGAGGGTCGGAGTGGACGGGTATGGGTTGCTCCTCTGGTCGAGGAAGAACCGGAGGGCTTTGAGAATGGAGGTGTAGAGTGAACGTCCATGGTAAAGATGAGAGGATGGGGGCCTGGAGAATGAAATGCACGGAGCCGACGGAGAGTGTCTGAGGTGTCTTGAACATAGGTGGGGAGGGATTTAACAAAGGGGGATAGGATGGCGTCAAGGTATGTGGAAAGATCAGAAACTCTCTTCAGGAGTCAGGTGTGAATTTGTCAATGACCACTGTCCGCAGAAGACTTCATGAACAGAAATACAGAGGCTACGCTGTAAGATGCAAACCACTGGTTAGCCGCAAAAATAGGATGGCCAGGTTACAGTTTGCCAAGAAGTGCTTAAAAGAGCAACCACAGTTCCGGAAAAGGGTCTGTGGACAGATGAGATGAAGATTAGCTTATATCAGAGTGATGGCAAGAGCAAAGTATGGAGGAGAGAAGGAACTGCCCAAGATCCAAAGCATACCACCTCATCTGTGAAACACGGTGGTGGGGGTGTTATGGCCTGGGTATGTATGGCTGCTGAAGGTACTGGCTCACTTATCTTCATTGATGATACAACTGCTAATGGAAGTGGCATAATGAATTCTGAAGTGTATAGACATATCTTATCTGCTCAAGTTCAAACAAATGCCTCAGAACCCATTGGCCGGCGGTTCATTCTACAGCAAGACAATGATCCCAAACATACTGCTAAAGCAACAAAGGAGTTTGTCAAAACTAAAAAATGGTCAATTCTTGAGTGGCCAAGTCAATCACCCGATCTGAACCCAATTGAGCATGCCTTTTATATGCTGCAGAGAAAACTGAAGGGGACTCCCCAAAACAAGCATAAGCTAAAGATGGCTGCAATACAGGCCTGGCAGAGCATCATACCAGAGAAGACACCCAGCAACTGGTGATGTCCATGAATCGCAGACTTCAAGCAGTCATTGAATTCAAAGGATATGCAACAAAATACTAAACATGACTACTTTCATTCACATGACATTGCTGTGTCCCAAACATTATGGTGCTCTGAAATGGGGGGACTATGTATAAACACTACTGTAATTTCTACATGGTGAAACCAAAATGTATAAAAATGGCCTTTAATAAAATCTAAAAATGTGCACTTTATCCACATGTGAATTTTTCTATTACAAATCTCAAATTGTGGAGTACAGAGGCAAATAAATAAATGATGGGTCTTTGTCCCAAACTTTATGGAGGGCGCTGTTTGTCTTTGGATTGTGGGAGGTAAGCGGAGTATCCGGGGAAAACCCACGCGGTTCACGGTGAGAACGCACAAATTCCGTACCCGTCGTCGGGATCGGACCTGGATCTCTGGCGCTGCAAGGCAGCAACTCTACCACTGTGCCGTTCTAATAGTCCCCTTCAATATTCTTATTACGAGACATAAAGCTTCTGGATATCTAGAATGGCTTTAGCACATTAGCCACCGCTGAGGAATTCTGACATTCTCTTTGCTCACTCAACAGGATAACATTTTAGCGACACATTATGAAAAAAAAAATTAAGCAGCGAGAGCATAGGGAATATTAGCAATTATAAGTTGGCAATTCAAATACATAATGTATCCAGCCTGACAACAGCAGTAAAATGTATGCTCCGAGCTCGAGAGCAAGTACAACTCAAGGTTAGTGCATACCTCACAGATTTTGTCTAACGAAGGAACAAAGTAGTCATCACAGACGATTGCCAGAGCGTAGAACATGTATATGGTCTGTGGGAGATA
This sequence comes from Okamejei kenojei, assembly GCA_035221665.1. Lineage (NCBI taxonomy): Eukaryota > Metazoa > Chordata > Chondrichthyes > Rajiformes > Rajidae > Okamejei > Okamejei kenojei. The sequence continues at coordinate 16,645,526 of CM069138.1, forward strand.
GAAAGAAAGAGAGTTATTAGGATGTGTCATTTGAACAATTCCTATTATTTCAAGTCAGGAGTCAAGAGTGTTTTATGTCCCAGATAGGACAATGATTCTTACTTGCTGTAGCACAACAGAATATGTAAACATTGTGCATAACGGGAGAAGAAAAGAAGTTCAGTGTGTGTATACACATGCACACATACTCAATAAATAACAAATATAGTGCAATAATAGTCTGTTGTAGTTCAGAGCTTATTTGATGTCGTGTTTAATAGCCTGATGGCTGTTGGGAAGAAGCTGTTCCTAAACCTGGACGTTACAGTTTTCAGGCTCCTGTACCTTCTTCCCGATGGCAGGGGTGAAATGAGTGTGTGGCCAGGATGGTGTGGGTCTTTGATGATGTTGGCTGCCTTTTTGAGGCAGCCACTTCGATAGATCCGTTCGATGGTGGGGAGGTCAAAGCCGGTGATGGACTGGGCAGTGGTCACAACCTTTTGCAGTCTTTTCCGCTCCTGGACGCTCAAGTTGCCGAACCAGGCATCGATGCAGCCCAAAGTGGAGCATCCATGACACGTCTGAGCAAAATTATTCTTGATCACTGTGCGGTATTTCCCAACCTGATGCTCTTCTCTGTTCTACTGCCAGCAGTGAGTTCTTACAAAATGTTTGTACTGAATTGTATGTGATAGTTGAAAACAATTCACAGTTGCAGAGTGTGTGCAGAGTAAGGCAAGATAGCTTGAGGAGTATTTGTGTTTGTTACGATGACAGAGGTACCTCGCTGATGTCAACAAAACTTACAAATATTGCAAAGAACTGACAGAATAAAATAACGCGTTTAAGAAGGAACTGCTGGAAAAATCGAAGGTCGATAAAAATGCTGGAAAAACTCAGCGGGTGAAGCAGCATCTGTGGAGCGAAGGAATAGGTGACGTTTCGGGTCGAGACCCTGCCTCAGAATAAAAAGACATAATCAGGGGCGGCACGGTGGCGCAGCGGTAGAGTTGCTGCCTTACAGCGCCAGAGACCCGGGTTCGATCCTGACTACGGGTACTGTCTGTACAGAGTTTATACCTTCTCCCCGTGACCGCGTGGGTTTTCCCCCCAGGCTCCGGTTTCCTCCCACCATTCAAAGACGTACAGGTTTGTAGGTTAATTGGCTTTGGTAAAAATTGTAAATTGAATGTGTAGGTTCGAACCAGTGTACGGGGATCGCTGGTCGGAGTGGACTCGGTGGGCCAAAGGGCCTGTATCCGCGCTGTATCTCTAAACTAAACGAAGCTAATATTTAATGGACATTCATTAAACTCACTCTAGCCTGAGTGACCTGGGCTGGTGGAAATGTGGAAATATATCCACCTCCGTTTCAAAGCTGTTAATTAACCCTCCAGCCGCAACAGGTTTCCAGGGTGACTTGCTGCCTGCCATTAGAACAAAACTCTCTAATTCCAAGACACATGTCAGCCGCGTCTCAAATGACTAAGGTCCAGTCATACTCACTTCTTGCCTGCTAACACCAGAGGAAAATACCCTGTGTTAAAGAATCAAAAAGAGCTGGAACTGTTCTTGACTTCATCCGACAATAAATTCATAAATGAATGAATTCAAAAAATTAACGAAATTTAATTTAAATCAATTGGTGAGTTTAGGTGCGCAATTTCAGGTCAGGAAGTAATCCAGTTTCTGGGACAGCTTTCCAGGTTCAGGGACAGTTTTTTTTCCCATCTGTTACCAGCTGCACACGAGGGACATTTTACCATTTTTATCGAAGCCAATTAACCTGCAAACCTGCACGTCTTTGGAGTGTGGGAAGAAACCGGAGGTCACGGGGAGGACGTACAAACTCTGTTCAGACAGCACCTGTAGTCGGGATCAACTCCAGATCTCTGGCGTGTGAGGAAGCAACTCTACCACTGCGCCACCGTGCCGCCCAAAATGCTGGTCTGTAGATGCGTGATCACAGATTGACTTTACATCGGCCCTGGGCAAGTGAGGGAATTAAAACCTATAGAACTTTTTCTTTACTGTTTGGTGATATCTTACAAATGGCAGAGAACACAATAAAATTCAGCATGAACATTGCCCACATTCCACTGGGTGGCGCCACCCGCGATGGCAGCCTCGCCAATGGTCAGTCTGTCTTTCCGTATTTTTTGTTATTTTTAGTGTGTTTTAAAAATAATTTGTTAATGCTCTCTGTTTTTTTATGTGGGGGGGGTGGGTGAGAGGGCCGGGGGATTTTTTCAATCTCTTACCTTGCTGGAGATGCGATTGTTTTCCAGATCGTATATCCGGTCGCTCTGCGGCCTAACATCATGGAGCTGGCGGTTTTGCTCGAGACTGACTATGAACCTACCGTGGGGCCATGGACCTACCATCGGAGCCTGCGATCCCTTGCTTGGGATTCAACTGCGGTCTGAGCTCGGGTAGAGACTGATGTCGGGAAGCTCTGAGCCGCAGGAAGTTCGACCAGCCCCGACCCGGGGTCCGATCGACCGGCTGCGGGGAGCTGAGATCCCCCTGATGCGGGAGCTTGATCGCCCTGACGCGGAGGGCCCGATCGCCGGCTGCGGGAACCAAGATCGTTCCGTCAACGGAAGGTTCGATGCCCCCGACCACAGGAGGACAGCGAAAGGAAGAGATTGAACGAAAGGAAGAGATTGAACTTTATTTTCGCCTTCCATCACAGTGAGGAATGTGGAGGAGTCATTTGGATCCAAGCTGGGTGAGAGAGTGATCCAACATTAGGGTGTTTATGTCAAAATGTATTTTGTGCATTAGGTTGCTTTTTATTGGTATGACTGTATGGCAAATCAAATTCCTCGTATGTTGCAATACATACTTAGCTAACAAAGTATGATTATGATTTCAGATGTAGGGTTGCAATTATTTCACCGTTTAACGTGTTAAATGCACACTGCAGTGGTCCCTACAATTAAACTTCAGTACTGCATTTGGCGCACGAAACAGAGGACAAGTTTCCACCTGCGCAGGAAGGAACTGCAGACGCTGGTTTAAACCGAAGACAGACACAAAAAACTGGAGCAGCTCAATAACAGGCAGCATCCCTGGAGAGAAGGAATGGGTAGGGTTTCGGGTCGAGGCTCCTTATTCAATCTGAAGAAGGGTCTCGACCCGAAACGTCACCCATTCCTTCTCTCCAGAGATGCCGCCTGTTATTGAGTTGCTCCAGCTTTTTGTGTCTAACCACAAGTTTTTACCTTTCTTTTCTCCATTGATCCGTAAAAAAATAGGCATTTGGGAGAACTACTGGAAGACTGCCAGATCAGAACAGGTAGCCAACAACAGCGGAGAGGATCAGAAAAAAATGTCATCCACTTTGTTACACGTTCACTTGCAAAACAACAGAGCCCATGTACTCAGATAGTCTTGGTATCAATACAGGGTCTTACCTCCAATAGCCTCCATAGGTTTTTTAGTTCAGAGATACAGGGTGGAAACAGGCCCTTCGGCCCACCGCGCCTGAGCCGACCAGCGATCCCCGCAAACTAACACTATTCTGCACATACACTAGAGACAATTTACAATCTTTAACAAAACCAATTAACTTACAAACCCTCACGTCTTTGGAGTGTGGGGGGACTGTAACATCGCGGGCCCCCTTGCCGGGGGTCGCTGGAGAAGCTCTCTGACCGCTGGCCTGCGGCCTACTACATCTGGTCTGCCGCGGTCTGTGGAGCATCTGCAGGCAGGCATGGAGCATGGAGCTTACCATCGTGGAGCGGGCGATCCCTCGCCGGGGGTCACCAGAGAAGAGCTCCGACCGCCGGCCTGTGGCATACTACATCTGGAAGCCGCGGTCTCCGGTAAGGAGCTGGCTGTTTTGGGAGCTCCGGGGCCACGGGGTGTGCTCGACCTGTCCCGACGCCGGCGCTCCGACCATGATCCAGGGGGCTTGAACATCGGGATGTCCGTAGCGGCGACTACGGAGGGTCAGGGCCCCGACCACGGGTGAACAAGGGAGGAGCAGGAGGAGGACTGTCTGAACTGTATTACCTTCCACTGCAGTGAAGAATGCAGTGGTGGATGTCTGTGTTGAATTATGTTGTGTATTGTGTCCCTTTTAATTGTAACGCTGCATGGTGCATGTGACAAATAAATTTGAACTTTGAACTTTAAAACCGAAGCACCCGGAGAAAACCCGCGCAGATCACGGGGATAGCGTAATAACTCCACACAGGCAGCACCCGTGGTCAGGATCAAACCCGGGTCTCTGGCGCTGTGAGGCAGCAACTCTACTGCCTGCTTGCATTTGGCCCATATCCTTCCAAACCAGTCCTATCCATGTACCTGTCTAATAGAAACATAGAAACATAGAAAATAGGTGCAGGAGTAGGCCATTCGACCCTTTGAGCCTGCACCGCCATTCAATGTGATCATGGCTGATCGTCCAACTCAGTATCCTGTACCTGCCTTCTCTCCATACCCTCTGATCCTTCTAGCCACAAGGGCCACATCTAACTCCCTCTTAAATATAGCCAATGAACTGGCCTCAACTACCTTCTGTGGCAGAGAATTCCAGAGACTCACCATTCTCTGTGTGAAAAATGTTTTTCTCATCTAAAAGATTTCCCCCTTATCCTTAAACTGTGACCCCTTGTTCTGGATTTCCCCAACTTCAGAAACAATCTTCCTGTATCTAGCCTGTCCAACCCCTTAAGAATTTTGTAAGTTTCTATAAGATCCCCCCTCAATCTAGCGAGTACAAGCCGATTAATAGCTTCTTAAATGTTGGGATAACAATTAATAGCTTCTTAAATGTTGGGATAGTCCCAGCTTGAACTGCCCCCTCTGGCAACTTGTTCCATACACCCACCACCCTTTGTGTGAAAATGTTACCCCTCAGAGTCCTATTAAATCTTTTCCGCTTCACCATAAACCTGTGCCCTCTGGTCCTCGATTCACCTACTCTGGGCAAGAGACTCTGTGCATCTACCAGATCTATTCCTCTCATGATTTTATACACCTCTATAAGATGTGGGCAGAGGTCATGACCCATGACCCATGGTCAGTCCTGACCTACTATAAGATCACCCCTCATCCTCCTGCGCTCCAGGGAATAGTGTCCCAGCCTACTCAACCTCTCCCCATAGCTCAGACCTTCTAGTCCTGGCAACATCCTTGTAAAATATTCTCTGCACCCTTTCCAGCTTGACGTCTTTCCTATAAGATGTTGTCAAGCTGGAAATGCAGTTGATTAATGAACATACCCACATTGTGGGAACCTGGAGTCTTTCTCCACCTCAATATAATGAACTCTTACAGAAACCCAGTGTTACAGAGCTACTTTCAGCTGCTTGTTTCAACATTGATTGCGTGGTTCCCCATCAACCAGGCGTGCGATGAGTGATCGGGATTGTTTCGTTTATTATTGTCACGTGTACCGTGAAATGCTTTTGTTTGCGTACGATCCAGTCACAGAAAAGACTGTACGTGACTGCAATCACGGCGTCCGCAGTGCACGGATAAAGGGCAAAACATTTAGAGCAAGATTATTATGTTTGGCTTTGTTTAATCTAATTTAATGTAAGAGCAGCGATGGAGGACACTGACAACATCGCTAGGCCTCACTGACCCCTGCAACTCCGACCCAGTGCCATCGCCAGAACAACGGGCCATTATGGCCAAGTTAAGACCACACTTTTTACTAAGGTGTCTGAAGAAGGGTCTCGACCCAAAATGTCACCCATTCCTTCTCTCCAGCGATGCTGCCTGCCCCGCTGAGTTACTCCAGCTGTTTGCGTCTATCTTCGGTTTAAACCAGCATCTGCCGTTCCTTCCTACGCACTTTTAACTACTGTGGACGTGGATCATATAAGATCTACACTTACAATTTGCATTGGTTAATCAACCTCCAGTCAGTGGCTGGAGGGAAGCCGCTGCTTTTGCTGGCTTGCCGTTGTGTTTTTGGTCAAGAGTACAGTTTGCCCGTGTGGTTGGGGGCGGTGCTTTGTTTGGTTTGTCAAGTAGACTTGCGTCGGTGTGGATACAATGAGCTGCAGGTGCTGGTTTAACAAACAAAAAAAAACATGCAAGGTGCTGGAGTAACTCAGCGGGTCAGGCGTCACCTCTGGAGAGCATGGGTAGGTGACATGTGTGGGAAGGAACTGCAGATGCTGGTTTACACCGAAGATTGACACAAAATGCTGGAGTAACTCAGCGGGGCAGGCAGCATCTATGGAGAGAAGGAACGGGTGACGTTTCAGGTCGAGAACCTTCTTCAGACTGCCTGAAGATATATACACACACACACACACACACACACCTACATACAAACACACACAGGCATAAATACAAACAATAATAATACAAAAAGACAAAACCAATGCCCCCAAGTCTAAGGTAGACAAAAGTGCTGGAGAAACTCAGCGGGTGAGGCAGCATCTATGGAGCGAAGGAAATAGGCAACGTTTCGGGCCGAAACCCTTCTTCAGACTGATGTAGGGTGGGCGGGGCGGAAAGAAGAAAGGAAAAGGAGGAGCCAGAGGGCTGAGGGAGAGCTGAGAAGGGGAGGAGACAATAAGGGCTACCAGAAATTGGAGAAATCAGTGTTCATACCGCTGGGGTGCAAACTGCCCAAGCGGAATATGAGGTGCTGCTCCTCCAATTTCCGGTGGTGCTCACTCTGGCCATGGAGGAGGCCCAGGACACAAAGGTTGGATTTGGAATAGGAGGGGGAGGTGAAGTGCTGAGCCACCGGGTGGTCAGGTAGGTTATTGCGGAGGTGTTCGGCGAAACGATCGCCAAGCCTACGCTTGTTCTCACCGTTGTAGATCAGCTGACATCTAGAGCAGCGGATGCAATAGATGAGGTTGGAGGTGAACCTCTGTTGCACCTGGAACGACTGCTTGGGTCCTTGAATGGAGTCGAGGGGGGAGGTAAAGCGACAAGTGTAGCATTTCTTGCGGCTGCAAGGGGAAGTGCCCAGGGAAGGGGTGGTGCGGGTGGGAAGGGAAGAATTGACCAGGGAGATAGAGAGGGAGCGGTCTTTGCGGAAGGCAGACAGGGAAGATGTGGCGAGTGGTGGGGTCACGTTGGAGGTGGCGAAAATGACGGAGGACTATTTGTTGTATGTGACGGCTAGTGGGGTGGAAGGTGAGGACTTGGGGGACTCTGCCCTTGTTACGAGTGGGGGGGTGGGGAGAGAGAGCAGTGTTATGGGGTATGGAAGAGACCCTGGTGAGAGCCTCGTCTATAGTGGGGGAGGGGAACCCATGTTCCCTGAAGAATGAGGGCATTTCCGATGCCCTGGTGTGGAACACCTCATCCTGGGAGCAGATGCAGCGTAGACGGAGGAATTGGGAGGAGGGGATGGAGTCCTTACAGGAAGCAGGGTGGGAAGAAGTGTAGTCTAGATAGCCATGGGAGTCAGTGGGTTTATAGTGGATGTCGGTCTATCACCTGCGGTGGAGATAGTGAGGTCAAGAAATGGTAGGGAAGTGTCGAAATGGTCCAGGTGTATTTGTGACGGATGGAAGTTAGTGGTGAAGTGGATGAAGTCAGTGAGTTGTGTGTGGGTGCAGGAGATAGCACCAATGCATTTGTCGATGTAGCGGAGGTAGAGGTCGGGGATGGGGCCCTGGTACGCCGCGAACAAGGATTGTTCGACGTACCCTACAAAGATGCAGGCATAGCTAGGGCCCATGCGCGTGCCCATAGCTACTATTTGGAGGAAATGGGAGGAGTCAAACGAAAAGCTTTTAATGGTAAGTGTAGTTCGGAGCTTATTTGAAGGTTGTAGTGTTTAATAGCCATAGCTGTATGGAAGAAGCTGCTCCTAACTTGGACGTTACAGTTTTCAGGCTCTTGCACCTTCTTCTTAAGGGGTTGGACAGGCTAGATGCAGGAAGATTGTTCCCGATGTTGGGGAAGTCCAGGACAAGCGGCCACAGCTTAAGGATAAGGGGGAAATCCTTTAAGAACGAGATGAGAAAGACTTTTTTCACACAGAGAGTGGTGAGTCTCTGGAACTCTCTGCCACAGAGGGTAGTTGAGGCCAGTTCATTGGCTATATTTAAGAGGGAGTTAGATGTGGCCCTTGTGGCTAAGGGGATCATGGGGTATGGAGAGAAGGCAGGTACGGGATACTGAGTTGGATGATCGGGCATGATCATATTGAATGACGGTGCAGGCTCGAAGGGCCGAATGGCCTACTCCTGCACCTAATTTCTATGTTTCTATGTTTCCCGATGGCAGGGGTGATATCTGTTTGTTGCCTGGGTGGTGTGGGTCTCTGATGATGCTGGCTGACTTTTTCAGCCAGTGACTCCGGTAAATCCCTTCCTTGCCGGGGAGGTCAGAACCCGAGATGGACCGGGCAGTGTTCACAACTTTTTGCAGCCTTCTTCGGACTCTCGGAAAAAAAATTCAGATTCCTTTCAAAATGTCTTAACTCAATAATGAAGTTGTTTTCTCTTGGAACCCATTGCCAACGATTGTGCGGTTAACTTCCCCTCTGAGACTTTTTCGGGAAGTTCAATAGATACCATCTCTTTGAAGTGGCTGCTGAACCAATCAGCCCTGAAACTCACCTGAACTGGACTAATTTAATGTTCTCTTTATAATTGAATGCATGCATTTTACAATTCAATGTTAAATTTACTGTTCGGAATCCTCCAGCACAAGATTTTCACACAGATTGTACTATGTATGGAACTGGCGTGATATAAAACCCCTTGAACCTTGGATGCATTTGTACCTTATTGCTTAATCTCTGCACTGAACTGCCTGAGACAGTGAAACATTCCCCTTCCTGCTCAGAGATGTGTTTTGAAAGCACTTTTCCCTTTTGCACTTCCACAACTCAGTATTTTTTTTTTTAAATCTGAGTTTGTTTTAAACGCAAATCGATTAATTTTAGAAAAAAGAGCATTGAATCTTTTTTTTTTTCTCTGTGGCATCCGTCTTCCATGTTAACGACTTGTTAAGAGACCCTCGGGACATCTTTTAATAATTATCCAAAAGATGGAACAGGATTAAAAAAAAAACATTAAAACACATAAGGAAGTGTGCAGGGTGCGTCGATGGGCAGCAGGCATTTCCTGAAAAATACATCGCTGGGAAAATGTACTTGGGAAATTTATAGATTTATATTTGGGGAGGGAAATGGATTGCCGGGAGCAGCTTTGACCGTGTTAATTAAATTGGATGAAAGCACGCTCGTATCTGTGAGAAACAGCGTGCTCTCCAGAGATAAGCTGACTCCTTCCATGTTGGTACACAGTCACTCTCATCTTTACAGAGCTTTGGTGTTGCCAGAAGTGTAGCTTTGAGACATTGTTTTGATGAATTCTCCCAAATGCCTCGAGTGGAAGCAAGACAGGTTTTTTTTTTTTCCCAGTTCTTTTCTATTTATACTTTTTTTTTTTGTTCCAATTTATTCGTTCACAGGATGTGGCCAGCATACATTCCCATCCCTAACTGGGGAGGGAGTTTTAAGATGGAGGCCTGGAGGCAGAATTAGGCCAGACGAGATAACGGTGACAGATTTATTTCCCTGATGGGTATTAGTCATCACCGTCTCAAGATGTTTCATGAATACTGGTGCCGAGATTATCTTTTCCTTCAAAACTGATTTGCAGATTGTGGGCGGCACGGGGGCGCAGCGGTAGAGTTTCTGCCCTACAGCGCCAGGGACCCGGGTTCGATCCTGACTACGGGTGCTGTCTGTACGGAGTTTGTACGTTCTCCCTGTGACCGCGTGCTCCGGCTTCCTCCCACATTCCAAGGCATGCAGGTTTGTAGGTTCATTGGCTTCTGTAAATGGCGCCTAGTGTGCAGGAAGCAAATAGTGGGATGACATGGGATGACATAGTGTACAGTGTGATCGATGGTCAGCGTGAACTCAGTGGGCCGAAGGGCCTGTTTCCACATCGTGTCGCTAAACTAAACTAAACTCAAACCGTATTGCAGAGAGTTGTGGATGTAGCCCAGTGCATCACACAGACCAAACAGCCACCATTACACTTCACGCTGCCCACAGAAAAGCAGCCAACATAATCAAAGACCCCTCCTCCCCCTGGTTCTCCCTGCTCCCATCAGGCAGACGATACCAAAGCTTGAAAGTGGCACCACCAGACTCAGGAACACGTAAGGTGCCGGCGTGAACACGTGAGGTGCCAGCACACGTGTGCCTAAGATGCTGGAACGCATGTGCGTAAGAGGGAGGGAGGAAAGGAGGAAGAGGGAGAGAGGGAGATGGAGAGAGAGATGGGGAAGGGGGGAGATGGAGATGTAGAGGGAGAGAGGGAGATAGAGGGAGATGGAGAGGGAGGGAGAGAGGGAGATGGAGGGAGAGAGAGGAAGCGGGAGGGAGAGAGAGGGAGAGACGGATAGGGATGGAGAGGGAGGGAGAGGGAGATGAAGGGAGAGAGAGGAAGGGGAGGAAATGAGAGAGGAAGAATGAGGGGGAGTGGAAAGAGAGGGAGCGAGAGGGAGGGAGGGGTAGATGGAGGGAGAGAGGGAGAGAGAGGGAGGGAGGAAAGGGGAGAGTGGTATAGCAGAGCGAGGTTTGCAATGAAGAGGGAGGAAGGGTGGGAAAACCACTGCATATATTGCGTTTCTTACAACTTCAAACCATAAAATTACACAATTATATTCTAATTATCATGTTCTTCTGTAAAATGTAAACTTCAATAACAATATTACTGTTTGTTATGTTGCTCAATTGGTGTTTTGCTTTGATTTGCTTCTGAGGTCATGAGAAACCGCAAGGAATTAAAATGGGTATCATATAAACATATAACCATATAACCATATAACAATTACAGCACGGAAACAGGCCCTCTCGGCCCTTCCAGTCCGTGCCGACCATTTGTTTTCCCCTAGTCCCATCTACCTGCACTCAGACCATACCCCTCCATTCCCTTCACGTCCATATACCTATCCACTTTACTTTTAAATGTTAAAATCGATCCTGCCTCCACCACTTCTGCTGGGAGCTCATTCCACACAGCCACCACCCTCTGAGTAAAGAAGTTCCCCCTCACGTTACCCCTAAACTTCTGTCCCTTAATTCTCATGTCATGCCCTCTTGTTTGAATCTTCCCTACCCTCAATGGGAAAAACGTATCCACGTCAACTCTGTCTATCCCTTTCATCATTTTAAAGACCTCAATCAAGTCCCCCCTTAACCTTCTGCGCTCCAAAGAATAAAGACCTAACTTGTTCAACCTTTCTCTGTAACAGAGTTGCTGGAACCCTGGCAACATTCTAGTAAAAACTAGACACTAAAACTAAACATTCTAGTATAAGCAAATAGTTTGGAAATCGCTGCACAGTCTGCAATGATTCACTGCACAAAACGAATAGTCTATTGGTGAGGGGACACAAAAGGCTGGAGAAACTCAGCGGGTGCAGCAGCATCGAAGGAGCGAAGGAGATAGGCGACGTTTCGGGCCGAAACCCTTCTTCAGACTGATGGGAGGTGTGGGGGGCGGGGAGAAGAAAGGAAAAAGGAGGAGCACGAGGGCTGAGGGAGAGGTGGGAAGGGGAGGAGACAGCAAGGGTTAACAGAATTGAAAAAATTCAATGTTCAAGCCCAGAGGATGCAGACTCCCCAAGCGGAATATGAGGTGCTGTTCCTCCAACTTGCGGTGTAGCTCACTCTGGCCGTGGAGGAGGCCCAGGACCGAGAGGTCAGATACGGAATGGGAGGGGGAGTTGAAGTGCTGAGCCACCGGGCGGTCGGGTTGGTTATTGCGGACCGAGCGGAGGTGTTCGGCGAAACGATCGCCAAGCTTCCGCTTGGTCTCACCGATATAGATCATCTGGCATCTGGAGCAGCGGATGCAGTAGATGAGGTTGGAGGAGGTGCAGGTGAACCTCTGTCGGACCTGGAAGGACTGCTTGGGTCCCTGAAAGGAGTGGAGGGGGGAGGTGAAGGGACAAGTGTAGCATCTCTTGCGGTTGCAAGGGAAAGTGCCCGGGGAAGGGGTGGAGCGGGAGGGAAGGGAAGAATTGACAAGGGAGTTGCGGAGGGAGCGGTCTTTGCGGAAGGCAGTCTATTGGTGATACTTTGTCACACTCTGCCTGAAAAGACTAAAGATGGCGGATGGAATTTAAAAACTGTCATTAATGGCGGCATGATGGCGTTTCAGCAGAGCTACTGCCTCACAGCGCCAGAGACCCGGGTTCAATCCTGACTACGGGTCCTGTCTGTGTGGAGTTTGTACATTCTCCCTGTGCCCAGCATGGGTTTTCTCCGAAATCTTCGGTTTCCTCCTGCCCACCAAAGACGTACAGGTTTGTAGAACCGAGGATGTACTTCCTACGGCAGCTGAGGAAGCACAATCTGCCACAGGCAATGATGGTCCAATTCTACACGGCCATCGTAGAGCCTGTCCTCACCTTCTCCATCATGGTCTGGTTTGGCTCAGCCACCAAGCACGACACCCGGAGGCTGCAGCGAATCGTCCGATCAGCTGAGAAGGTTGTTGGCTGCAACCTTCCCTCCATTGATAAACTGTACACTGCAAGGGCCAGGAAGCGAGCGGGCAAAATCATCTCTGACCCCTCTCACCCTGGCCACAAACTCTTTGAATCACTTCCCGCTGGAAGGCGACTCCGGACTGTCAAAGCTGCCACAGCCAGACATAAAAACAGCTTTTTTCCAGGAGCAGTAGCTCTACTCAATAGCCAAAAATCTGCAGCCTCCTTTTGCTCTGGTATTTTGTTTGGTTCACATGTTTGATCAATGGTGTTTTATTATTAATGTTTAATGTTTTATATGTCATTCGTAACTGTCTACATATGTCATGTTGTCACTTATGGGCGGAGCACCATGGCAAATTCCTTGTATGTGAATACTTGGCTAATAAACGTATTCATTCATTCATTAATTGGCTTGGTATAGTTGTAAATTGTCCCTAGTGTGTGTGGGATAGTGTTAATGTGCGGAGATCCCTGGTCGGCGTGCTCGGTGGGCCAAAAGGGCTGTTTCCGCGCTTTATCTCGGAACTAAATCTAATTTATAATGCAGTAAACCCGAGCTAGTTGACTAGCAGGGTCAAAATATTGTCACAGAAACAGAGAACGCTGGAAACACTCAGAAGGGCAGGCAGTACCTGTGGCTATGTGATCAGCAGACCCTTGTGCCGTTTCTCTCTCCACAGACGTTGCCTGACCTGCTGAGTATGCCCAGCGTTTTCAGCTTTCACTTCAGATTTCCTGCATTTGTAGGGGTTTTTTTTTCTGCTTTTTTTTGACGGGGTAAATCCGTAAAATCAGAAACCAAACGGATCATGTTCATTTCTCAGTCGCTGCAAAATATACCACTTCTCAGAAAGGTAATCAATAAAACCTTTAACACCAGGAGCAGATAGGAGGACAAATAACTCATAAACTTTGTGATTTAGGTTTTACAAGAGCGCTGAACCTTGCAATTTTTTTAATTTTCTACAAGGCAATGAAGATACTTTCTCCTGAAAACACTAATGTTCAGCACTCGATTTAGTATATTATGGAGCCAACTATAACCCTGAATGTAGATTTTATTTGATTTACAAATTGATATCAACGCACAATCTTATTTAATTTGCAAACCCTGGCTATAGCTCGATGACAGAAGCGTTTAATAAAGCCAACTAATTTGTTCTTACTAACATTAAGAACACTGGTAGAGTATTCATCTCCTTGAGTGTGTTCCGTCACTAATTTAGATCAACTCCATATGGTGAGAAACTCTTGCCTAACCACACCATGTCTGCCACACAACAGTTGTCAAAGATTGTTAAGGGCTTGGACACGCTAGTTCCCGATGTTGGGGGAGTCCAGAACCAGGGGCCACAGTTTAAGAATAAGGAGTAAGCCATTTAGAACGGAGACGAGGAAACACTTTTTCTCACAGAGAGTGGTGAGTTTGTGGAATTCTCTGCCTCAGAGGGCGGTGGAGGCAGGTTCTCTGGATGCTTTCAAGAGAGAGCTAGAAAGGGCTCTTAAAAATAGCGGAGTCAGGGGATATGGGGAGAAGGCAGGAACGGGGTACTGAAAATGGGATGATCAGCCATGATCACATTGAATGGCAGTGCTGGCTCGAAGGGCCGAATGGCCTACTCCTGCACCTATTGTCTATTGTCTATTGTTCATAGTCCAGTTTTCTTCACGAAAAAGACACTCCCTATTCCTACAAGGACTCTCCACCTTGCCTCAAAGACATAAAAGAAGTGGTATCGAAAACAAATATGAATAGTGAAAGGCCTGGATAGAGTGGATGTGGAGAGGATGTTTCCACTAGTGGGAGAGTCTAGGACCAGAGGCCATTGCCTCAGAATAAAAGGACATTCCTTTGGAAAAGCGATGAGGAGGAATTTCTTTAGTCAGAGGGTGAGCGATTCTCGACCACCTGACGGAAAGACCCCAATCAGTGAGAATGGGGGGCAAATCATCCTCCACGATAATCCTCAACACTGGTGCTCTGTAAGGATGTGTTCTCTGCCCCTTGTTTATTCCTTGTACACCCACGATGACTCCACCATTGTGGGCCGGATACCAAATAATGAAGAGACCGACTACAGGAAGGACTGAACCTGGTGCCCTGGTGTCGGGATAACAACCTTTTTCTCAATGTCAGCACGACTAAGGCGATAGATTATTGATTAGTCAGGTTGTCAGGGGCTACGGGGAGAGGTTGAGCAGGCTGGGACTCGATTCCTTGGAGCACAGGAGGATGAGGGATGATCTTATAGGGGTGTACAAAATCATGAGAGGAATAGATTGGGTAGACGCACCAGAGTCTCTTGACCAGAGTAAGGAAATCGAGGACCAGAGGATTTAGGTTTAAGGTGAGGGGGGAAAGATTTAAAAAGAACCTGAGGGGTAACTTCTTTTACACAAAAGGTGTGGTGGGTGCATGGAACGTGCTGCCAGAGGAGGTAGTTGAGGCAGGTTCTATTGCGATGTTTAGACGGGTACACAGAAAGGACAGGTTTAGAGGGCTATGGACCAAACGCAGGCAGGTGGAACTCAGCGGGACAGGCAGCATCTCTGGAGAGAAGGAATGGCTGACGTTTCAGGTCGAGACCCTTCTTCAGACTGTCTCGACCCGAAACATCACCCATTCCTTCTGAGTTACTCCAGCATTTAGTGTCTACCTTTGAATTAAACCAGCATCTGCAGTTCTTTCCTACACAGGTGGAACTAATGATGAGGCAGGTTGGTCGGTGTGGGCAAGTTGGGCCGACGGACCTGTTTCCCCGTTCTGAGTTTATTTTTAAAGCGGCATGCTTTGGTTTCGGAAGCAAAGTTTCCGAGGAAAGTAAATGAATCAGCAGTGGTCTGGCACAACTTCTACCAAGCTGGGCACGCACATTCTTTAGTCGGACACTGGGGATCACGTGTGAGCAACTCAGTGACATCATGGTTTTGAATTAACCCTCCCGACCGTGGGAAAGTCAATGCCATTCTCAGAAGAATGAAATCAGGAATTCCATGTCGTATAAAAACGTACCTCACCATCAAAGACTGTCTCCGTCACATTGCGTTTATTCTTATCCAAGATAGACACAAAATGCTGGAGTATCTCAGCGGGACAGGCAGCATCTCTGGAGAGAAGGAATGGGTGACGTTTCCGGTCGAGACCCTTCTTCAGACTGTATATTCTTATATTTGTTTTAGGTTTACAGTGTGGAAACAGGCCCTTCAGCCCACCATCCATCCCCCGCTCATACTAGTTCCATTGTTATCCCGTATGTTTACATTTCAGTCTCTTCACTATTAACCTGAATGATTTGCAACGGCCGAACGCGCGCTCCTCTGAAATTAAAGCACAAGCAACAACACCAATCTCCTTCAGCACCACTTCAATTGTTCAAGCAATGCGTAGGCAACGGAACCGCTCTCTCGCCAGCTAGCGTGCGGTCCTGAACTCCCATCGACCTCATTGGGGAACTTTGAGCTATCTTTAATCGGACTTTTATGGACTTTTATGAAAGGTCTGTATCTGTACACTGTGGACCGCTTAATGATAATCACATATAGTCTTTTCTTTGACAGGAAAGCACACAACAGAATAACTTTTCACTGTATCTCAGCACTCATGACAGCAATGGCCCTGTCCCACCAAGAGCTCTCCCGAGTTTTAAAAAAAAATCAAACTCGTGGTGAGCACGGAGAATGAACGTAGCGGGTACGCCGGAGCTCGGGGGCGTCTCTTAGCGGCTCGTAACGCTAACGGCAAGTACTCGGGAAGACTCGCTAACGGCAGGTAAGCTCGGGAAGACTCGAGTACTGACGAGTGGCCGTTACCGTAAATCTCCGAGTTCGAATCAGGGCAAACCCGGGGAGAACTCTTGAATGAACTCGTACAGTGGGACAGGGCTTTAATGATCAACTAGCCTAGTTTGGGATTATTTCCGTCTTTTGTGACAGAATTCAGAATGCTTCAATCCGATTGTGGCGGCACGGTGGTAGAGTTGCTGCCTTACAGCGCCTGAGACCCGGGTTCGAATCTGACTACGGGTGCTGTCTGTATGGAGTTTGCACGTTCTCCCTGTGACCGGCGTGGGTTTTCCCCGGGCGCTCCGGTTTCCTCCCACACTCCAAAGACGTGCAGGTTTGAATGTTAATTGGCTTCGGTAAAATTGCACGTTGCCCCTTGCGTGTTTCGGATAGTGCTGGTGCACGGGGTGATCGCTGGTCGGCGCGGACTTTGTGGGCCGAAGGGCCTGTTTCCACGCTGTATCTCTAAATTAAACTGAACAGAACCTCAAGGAGTGCTGGGCTGCAGACATGCTGATTTTATTTTGGTTGAAAACTTAATACAATTGGAACAGGGACAAGAGTTTTCTTGGCAGGACATGGAGTGGAATCGGGCCTTTGGTGGTGAATTGTTGCTTTTTAAAGCACAGCTAAATGATGTGACCTGCGACCTAGTGGTTTCACAGCCCAGGATAGGATCAGAGACAGAACAGAGAGGACCACAGAGTTGTCTGTCTCGTAGCTCCCTCCTAGCGACTGCCCTTGACCCTGCCCTGACCCCCTCATGCCTCGGGGGAAGTTCGGCTCCCGAAGCCCTCTCCTCCTCAGCAACTCCATGACATGGAGCGCTGTAACTTGGAAGGGAGCTCCCAGAGACCTCTGCAGGCATAAATCTCCACCTTCCTGTCTGCATGTCAATCTGCAGCTCGGCCTTCATTCACAGGCACTGAGACTGCAAGGTGTCAGCCGTGGCTCATGCAGCTGCCCTCTCGTCCTCCAATCCGGGAGTTCAATTCCCACTCCAGAGACCTGAGTGAATAATCGGCACTGGATCCTCGACGTACGAAGCATGCAGCTCACTCTCCTTCAACTGTGAGATGTGGATATGAATTACTTATAGAGGTGTACAATGGGAGAGTTAAGCTTGTGTCACTGAAACATTTCTCACAGAGTTATGTTGAACATTGCAGGGAAACAGGCCCTTTGGCCCATTGAGTCCGTGCTGACCTGAGGACACTGAATGGAAACAGGCCCTTCGGCCCATCGAGTCCACCCTGACCGTGGGATACTGCATGGCAACATCACTGTATGGAAACAGGCCCTTCGATGCTAACCATCGATCATTAGTTCAGATCAGCTCTACGTTATTCCACTTTCTCATCCACCCCCTACACGCGGGTGGCACGTTGGCGCAGCGGTAGAGTTGCTTCCTTACAGCATTTACAGCGCCAGAGACCTGGGTTCGATCCCGGCTACGGGTGCTTATCTGTACAGAGTTTGTACATTCTCCCCGTGACCTGCGTGAGTTTTCTCCGAGAACTTTGGTTGCCTCCAACACACCAAAGACATACAGGTTTGTAGGTTAATTGGTTTGGCATCTCTAAACTAAAATAAATAAAGCGGCCAATTAACCTACAAACACGTGCGTCTTTGGAGAGTGCGGTGAAACCGGATCACCCGAGGAAAACCCATGCGGTCACAGGGAGAACGGGCGAACTCCACACAGGCAGCACCCCGGGGCAGGATCGAACCCGGGTCTCTGGCGCTTTGAGTCAGCGGCTCTACCAGCTGCTCCACCGCGTGTTATGGGCATTTCTGCAGCAGAAATTTGCCTTGACGGAAATTCACAAATTCCCATCCAAATATTTGAGGTGTGGAATAAAATGTACAGGCACAGAATTTGTGTGAAAAGAAAGTAAATAAATGCATCTTTGTGGTAAGGGCCGTTTTGTAGGAATGCAAGCTAAACGCCACTCTACTTCCTTAGAAGGCTTCGGAAGTTCGGCATGTCCCCAACAACTCTAACCAACTTCTACAGATGCTCCGCAGATTGCATTTTAGCGGGATGCACCACAGCTTGGCTTGGGAACAGCTCAGCTCAAGACTGCGAGAAATTGCAGTGAATTGTGGACGCAGCCCAGACCATCACGCAAACCAACCTCCCTTCCATTGACTCCATTTATGCTTCATGCAGCCTCGCCAAGGCCAGCAGCATAATCGAGTCACGCCACCTGGCCACTCCCTCTTCTCCCCTCTCCCATCTTGCAAAAGGTATAGGTGTGTGAAAACGCACACCTCCTGATTCAGGGATAGCTTCTTCCCAGCTGTGAAATGAATCATCCTACCTCAACCAGAGAGGGGTCCTGATCTACTATCTACCTTTTTGGTGACCCTCGGACTATCTTTGATAGGACTTTGCTGCCTTTACCTTGCACTAAACGTTATTCCCTTGTCATGTATCTGTACACTGTAAATGGCTGGATTGTAATCATGGATTGTCTTTCTGCTGACCGGTTAGCACACAACAAAAGCTTGTCACTGTACCTTGATACACGTGACAATAAACTATAATAAACTAAACCCGTACCCTAACCTGTAATAGGGGGTTTGCTTGAGTATCTAAGGCTGAGCTGGACAGATATGTGGATGACAGGGATATGGAGATAGGATGGGAGAGCGGGACTCGAACCACCGGATGATCCTGATCCCATGAAACTGGGGCCAAATGGCACATTCCTGCTCCAAGTCCCTGTAGGCACTGCATTTAAACATACTTCAACAATAACTGATAGTGATGGTAGATATATTATTGTAATAAGAGAATTATATACACAAAAAATGATTTTTGTCAATGTATATGGCCCAAATTTTGATAGCCCGCTGTTTTTAAAAAAAATATTTAATACCATCCCGGAATTATCACAACATAATCTAATAATTGGAGGAGATTTAAATTGTACACTAGATCCTTATTTGGACAGATCATCAAAACAACGGAAACTTAAATCGCATTCCAGTGAGTTAATAAATGCATATATAGATACTAGTAATATTAAAGATGTTTGGAGAATGCAAAACCCAACAGGACGAGAATACTCATTTTACTCACCTGTGCATAAAACTTATTCAAGAATAGATTATTTTTTGGTAGATTTAAATCTTATCCCACTTACGTATAATTCAAAATATCACAATATTATAATTTCAGATCATGCACCTTTAACTTTTATGATGAAAATAACTGGTAAAACGGAAAAACAAGGACAATGGAGATTTAACCCACAAATTTTAAAAGACAAAATAACTCAAGAATAAACATCACAAAACAGATCAAGATTTTCTTTGAAATAAATGATACGCCAGAAATATCTTCGTCCCTATTATGGGAGACTTTTAAAGCGTATGTTCGGAGAATTATGATATCCTCTCAAGCATTTTATAATAAAGAGAATCGGAGGGTACAACAGGCATTGGAAAGGGAGATCAAACAATTAGACACAGAGAACGCTGTTAATCCAACCATGATAAAACATAATAAAATCTTTGCATTGAAATATAAATTAAATAAAATACAGTCAGACCAAGTTGTAAAACTATACCAATATACTAAACAAATACAATTTGAATTTGGAGATAAACCACATAAATTATTTGCTCGTCAATTACGAAAATTGTAAGGAGAAAAATTAATCTATAGGATTAAATCAGATAAAGGGGAATTACTAGTACAAACTAAAGATATAAACGAGAGATTTTTGCAATATTATAAAAATTTATATTCAGCCAAAACGAAAGAAAATCGGATAGGAGTAGAAACATTCTTAAAAAATTGTAATCTAAAAGGACTGGATTTAGAAGATAGAGAATTATTAAACGTTGAAATAACTACTAAAGAAATCGAAGAAGCTATTAGATCATTAAAAAATGGTAAAACTCCAGGACCAGATGGTATTGGATCAGAATTTTATAAAACATTTTATGACATGATAGCTCCACGTTTGAAGACACTATATGAACACATTTATGCACAACAGAAATTGCCAGAAACATTAAATGAATCTATTATAACGCTCATACCTAAATCAGATAAAAATCTGGATGACCCTGGGTCATATAGAGCTATATCTCTTTTAAATACTGATCAAAAAATATTAACCAAAAAACTAGCACAAAGACTAAATACAGTGATTAATAAACTAATTCATTCAGATCAAACAGGATTTATACCAAAACGGTATATACCAATACTAAAAGGAATGGGTGACGTTTCAGGTCGAGACCAGACTGTGTTCTATGCAGGATTCCAGCATCTGGAGTTGCACTAGTGCAATCTGAAGAAGGGCACAAAACATCGCCCATTCCTTCTCTCCAGAGATGCTGCCTGTCCCACTGAGTTACTCCAGCATTTTGTGACTATCCCCAGTTTGCATTGATGGCGTGAAGTCGATTGATGGTTGATGGTTGAAAGCTTTATGTTTAGTTTAGTTTAGTATAATTGACAGCGTGGAAACAGGCCCATCGGCCCACCGCGTCTGCGCCAACCAGCGATCCCCGCACATTAACACAATCCAACACTCGCTAGGGACAATTTTACCAAGCCAATTAACGTACAAACCTGCACGTCTTTGGGGTGTGGGAGGAAACCGAAGATCTCGGAGAAAAACCCACGCAGGTCACGGGGAGAACGTACAAACTCCGTGCAGACAGCACCCGTAGTCGGAATCAAATCCGGGTCACCAGCGCTGCACTCGCTGTAAGGCAGCAACTCTACCACTGCGCCACCGTGACCACAAGATGTTCCAAGGAGTAAATATCACCAGCAACTTGTCCTGGACCAGCCACATCAAAGCAATGGCCAAGAAAGCACTACAACGCCCCCTACTTCTTTAGGAGGTTTAGGAAGTTTAGAAAGATGGGCATGTCCCCAACAACCCTCACCAACTTCTACAGAAGTGCCGTAGAAAGCGTTTTATTGGGATGCACCGCAGTTTGATTTGGGAACAGCTCCATCCAAAACCGCAAGACACACAAGTACACTAGTTCTCTGTTATCCCAGTCTTGCATTCTACACACTAGGAGCAATTTGCAGAAGCCTATTAACCTCCAAACTCGGAACATGGGAGGAAACTGGAGCACCCGGAGAAAACCCACGCGGTCACAGGGAGAAACTCCGTACAGACAGCAGCACTAGTCACGATCAAACCCGGGTGTCTGGCACTGTGAGTCACAAACTACCGCTGTGCTGCCCTTGATTAATAAAATAAAATATATATTTAATAACAAAATGATTTTCTAAAACCAAAAACCACTATTTATTAATTAATTAATTAAAAAGAAAAAACATTTTTGAACAGGGAAACTTATATTTCCTTTTTTTAATGAAGGCGGGTTTACTCCATTCACATGGATGGGGCTGCGGTAAGGCAGCTGCCTAGAGGTGCAAGCAAGGTACAAACCAGATACAAAATGTGTACAACCCTTGGCTCAGTAAGGCTCACAACTGCTGCTGGACTCACCACGGGGTCCAGGTGCAACTTGGAGCTAAGGGACACAAAGTGCTGGAGTGACTCAGCAGGTCAGGCAGCATCTCTGGAGAACACGGATAGGTGACGTTTCGGGTCGAGACCCTTCTTTGTCGGTCTGTAGAAGGGTCGGTTTTAGTTTAGTTTCGTTTAGAGATACAGCGACGAAACAGGCCCTTTGGCCCACCGAGTCCATGCCGACCAGCGATACCCCCCTACTTTAGCTGTATCCTGCACACTAGGAACAATACACAGAAGCCAATTAACTGACAAACCTGCACTACTTTGGAATGTGGGAGGAAACCGGAACGCCTGGGGAAAACCCACCCGGTCGCTGGGAGAACGTACAAACTCCGTACACGCAGCAACCGTAGTCAGGATCAAACCCGGGTCTCTGGCGCTGGGAGGCAGCAACTCTACCACTGCGCCACTGTGCCATCTCAACCCAAAACGTCACCTATCCATCTTCTCCAGAGATGCTGGCTGACCTGCTGAGTCACTCCAGACTTTAATTCCTTGCTTCTAAACCTGCAGCTAATGTGGAGGCAGCATTGCAGCTAGAAGATCATGCATCAAGCAGCTGTGAGAAGATGGTCTGCCAAGTAGCTGTTAGCTCGCGATCCACCCTCCGCCACCATAACCACGAGTTGTTTTTGCTGGAGAAGCGGGTGAGCTAACCAGCAATATTTCACGCTCCCAGCAATATTTTTTTACTGGAAATCACACACGCACGGATTTCAACAGAGAAAAACAACTTGTATGTCTACGGCATCTTCCACTGAAGAGTAATCAAATAAACACCATCGCAATTAAGACCCACATCCGGAGATAATCTGGATAATGAGCTGTAGCTTGAAGGGATGGGTTCCAAGGGCTCCCACAAACAAATAAGCTCACAACTTCTGGGAGCAGAATTAGGCCATTCGGCCCATCAAATCTACTCCAGCATTCAATCATGGCTGATCTCTCGTTCCCTCTCAATCCCATTCTCCTGCCTTCTCCCCATAACCTCTGACACCTGACAACCTTCTTCCCAACCTGAAACGTCACCTATCCATGTTTTCCCAGAGATGCTCCCTGACCCACTGAGGTACTCCAGCCCTTTGTGTCCTTTTGTGTAAACCAGCTCCTTGTTCCTGCTTTCCAACTAATCGTCACTTTGAGAGAAACGTCACCCATTCCTTCTCTCCAGAGATGCTGCCTGTCCCGCTGAGTTCCTCCAGCGTTTTTGTGTCTACCCTTGTTCCTGCAACTACCTACCTTGGTTCTTCCAGACCACGTATCAGAGGCAGGTCTGACCGTCGCCTATCCATGTTGTCCAGAGCGGCTGCCTGACCCGTGGTCTCCCTCCAGCACTGCGTGTCCTCAGAGGCAGAGTCACCTGCTTGGCTTTTTTTAAAGGCCAATCTGAAGCTGCCATCAATTGGCAAGAGCGAACCCATCCAGACAGTGAGGTGTAAGCCACCAGTGGACTGACACCCTCCAACATCTACATTAGCCGGAGACAGCTCGTTTACCCCGGCAGGACAGTGAGTGTAGGAAACCATGACTTACGCAGATCAGGTGGAGAGTGATAGCTCCGTGCCGCCGCTCATCATTGGTAAAGACATCATCGGGGAATTCATGAAGAGCTAGAAAAAGGGAAATTAAATACATGAGTCAATTTGATGAATACACCACTGAATTAAAACATCGACAGCGTCATTTCACCCATTGATTGAGTTGGTGGAAGGGTGGGAGGGACGCACATGGATTTTTGATTAGTACGGGTGTCAGGGGTTATGGGGAGAAGGCAGGAGAATGGGGTTAGGAGGGAGAGATAGATCAGCCATGATTGAATGGCGGAGTAGACTTGATGGGCCAAATGGCCTAATCACATAGAAACAGAGAAATTAGGCGCAGGAGTAGGCCTTTCGGCCCTTCGAGCCAGCACTGCCATTCAATAGGATCATGGCTGATCGTCCTAAATCAGTACCCCGTTCCTGCTTTCTCCCCATATCCCTTGATTCCGTTAGCCCTAAGAGCTGTATCTAATTCTCTCCTGATAACATCTAGTGAATTGGCCTCCACTGCCGTCTGTGGCAGAGAATTCCATAGATTCACAACTCCCTGGGTGAAAAAGTTTTTCCTCATCTCAGTCCTCTCTCAGTCATCTCTGCTCCTATCACTTAAGACCTTATGAAGGTTTGATCTCACGTTGTACCCACTGGATCACACGGGATTGCTAAACACATTCCCTCTTCTCCCATTTTGGGCATAGATAGGGTAGACAGTCAGACCCTTTTTCCCCTGGGGTGAAAATGTCCAACACTAGAGGGCTTAGCTTTAAGGGGGGAGAGGCAACATTTAAAGGAGACGCCTGCCATGGGTTAAATCTTTTTACACAGATAGAGGAGCGTGTCTGGAATCTGCCAACAGGGGCGGTGGTTGATAAAGATACGTTAGTGGATGCAGGGAATGGAGGGATATGTTTAGTTTAGTGTAAGTTTAGAGATACAGCACGGAAATAGGCCCCTTGGCCCACCGAGTCCGCACCGACCAACGATCCCCTCGCATTAGCACGACCTTATACACACTGGGGACAATTTTACATTTATACCAAGCCAATTAACCTATAAATCTGTACGTCTTTGGAATGCGGGAGGAAACTGAAGATCTCGGGAAAAAAATCAGGTCACGGGGAGAAAGTACAAACTCCGTACAGACAAGCACCCGTAGCCGGGATCGAACCCGGGTCTTTGGCGCTGAACGACAGCAGCTCTACCGCTGCGTCACCGTGGATTATGCGCAGGTAGATAAGAGTTAGTTAGTTAGTCATGTCCGGCACAGACTATGTGGGACAAAGTGCCGGTTCTTATGCCATACCGTTCTGTGTTCAAGAGTCAAGAGTGTTTTATTGTCATATGTTCCGGATGAGACAATGACATTCTTACTTGCTGCCCCACAACAGAATATGTGAATATGTAAACATAGTACATAACGGGAAAAGAGAATAAAAGTTCAATAAATAACAAGTATAGTGCAACAATAATATAGTCTTCTATACAATCAGGATAACAAAAGAAGCCAGGGCTCAGAAACTGCTGTAGCTTCCATTCCTACTGACTGACAACAACATTATCTGTTGCTCTTCTAGATTTAGAAAAGATTGGTGAAGGATTTGGGGGCCTGGGAGAGGAGATTTATTTCCATCGATGGCTTAAGAAACCAATTGGATTTTTGGCACTTCATCTAATGTATTCTCCAACAGCGGGATCGCGAGCGTGACTTGTCCCTGAAAAGATTCATTGCACCATTTTCATCCACACCCGAGCCAGCCGCTCTCATCTCAATCAGCTCACACCAGACGCGTACAATGGGCGACAATGTGGTTTAATGGATCGGTCAACAGCCACATCACAGAATCAATCCTCAGAGAGCCTTGTCCTTCCTAAAAGCACCAAACACTGCCAACAATTACCGACTGTGAATTTCGCTGTTATCAAATTGAGACGATCATTATCTATAAACAGCTCACCTTTTGACAGAAGAGCAAGCTGTCTATGTTCGTGAGAGTCACGGCTTGGCATGTGTAACAAATTACATTTCCTGCTACACACGATAGATGTGCAGGATATTAGGCTCTCGTGTCCTCAGTTGAGAGCAGATTGTAAATCAACAATAAGGTGCAAGGTCAGTTAATTTTAAAAAAGTGGTCCATTTATGCATTGCTTGAGGACATTTATTGTAGAACAGGCCTAGTCATAAGTTTATTGTCACATGTACTGAGGTACATTTGGGCAGAGGGCAGGTGCGATAGACCTGCACAGGAAGGTAGACGCTCCCGTCCCCACGAGTCTCGGGCAGATGGGGCTCGTCGGCCTGGGAAGGCAGTCCATCTAGGAGAGGGAAAACTCTGATTTAGAACCTCCACTGCCTTGTGGCCATATCCAGTCATGGAAAAGGCTCCAGGAGTAAACCTCAAGAAAATCCGGAGTCGGAGCCCCTAAGGCAGTTCGTCGTTGTCTACAACCTCGCTCTGGCAGCTCCTGCGACAGCGCTGGTGCCAAACTGTAACGGCCCTGCTGTTCCTTTGGATCGATCAGCGACGTGGAGAGGGGGGACGTGCCGCATGGGCAACAGCCTGCCCTCCATACGACATCGCCCAGGCTTGCATCCGACCAGGATGCATCACCCATGGTCAGTCATGGCCGAGGGGGGCCTACCTACTGAGGTGCAACGATAAAGCTCTTTGTTGCGTGCTGAGCAACCAGCGAAAAGTCAAGACATGATTACAATCGAGCCGCCCACAGTATACAGACACATGATTAAAGGGATGGTTCAGTTGCCTGACCAACAGCCGGGAAGAAACTGTCCCCGAATCTGAAGGTGTGCGTTGTCATACCTCTGTACCTTTTGCCCGACGGGAGGGGGGAGAAGAGTGAGTGACCGGGGTGAGACAAGTCCTGCTGAGGCAGTTTGAGGTGTAAATGGAATCAATGGAAGGGAGGTTGGTTTGTCTGATGGTTTCATGCCTTTATTTTGAAATAATTCATTCTATATATTGGTCGCCAAATTATTTCACTTTATTTCAGACCATTGACACTTCAAAGTAAGCTTCAGTTCTCCATCTTCACTTCTCCGTCTTGCTTCTCTTCCCAAATACATCAGATTTCAACAGCTCACATTCCTCTGCCTGACTGAGCCTGATCATTCATTCCCCGCTGCACCCTTCCACACCCTTGACCCAGCCCTCGGTCTTCGTAGTTTGCTCTCTCAGCCTCTCCACCTCCAAACGTATCCTCAACCAGTTAAGTTATCCTCTTGGAACAACTTCACTGGACGAGGTCCTTCAGATTCGCCAGACTGCAAGTACATGCTGGATTGTTTCCTCTTAACATTCCCCTGCTTTGGTTGAAACACCATTTATAAACAATAGACCATAGACAATATCTTGCAGGAGTAGGCCATTCGGCCCTTCGAGCCAGCACCACCATTCACTGTGATCGTGGCTGATCATCCACAATAAGTACCCCGTTCCTGCCTTTTCCCCATATCCCCTATCTTTAAGAGCTCTATCCAACTCTCTCTTGAAAGCATCCAGAGAATTGGCCTCCACTGCCTTCTGAGGCAAAGAATTCCACAGATTCACAACTCTCTGGGTGAAAGCATTTTTCCTTATCTCCGTTCTAAATTGCTTACCCCTTATTCTTAAACTGTGGTCCCTGGTTCTGGACTCACCCAACATCGGGAACATGTTTCCTGCTCGTGTTCCCTTATATAATAAAAAGGAACTGCAGATGCTGGTTTATATCAATACCCAGCAGCGAGACGTCCTGATCTCCCATCTACCTTATTGGATACCGTCGGAGTATCTTTAATAAGACATTACTGGACTTTATTTTCCACTAAAGGTTATTCCCTTTATCCTTTACCTGTACAGGGTGGGCGGCCTGACGGTAATAATGTGTCGATTTTTAGACCTGACAGATACAGCATGGAAACAGGCCCTTCAACCCACCGAGTCACCAACCAGCAATCACGCTGTACCCTAACACTATCCTACACTCGAGGGACAATTTACAATCTTACCGAAGCCAATTAACACACAAATCTGTGCCTCGTCGGAGTGTGGGAGGAAACTGGAGCACTCGGAGAAAACCCACGGAGGTCACGGGGGAAAACGTACAAACCGTGGTCAGGATCGAACCCGGGTCTCCGGCGGCAGCTGCACTGCTGCGCCACCATTCCGCCCACTGCGGGGTCTTTCCGCTGACTGGATAGCACGCAACCAAAAAGCTTCACACTGTACCTCGGAACACGCGACAATAAACTAAACTGACGCTTTGCTTCATTTAGAGATGCAACGTATAAACGGGCCCTTCGGCCCACCAAGTCCACGCTGACCATCGATCGCCCATACAGGAGTACTAAGGCCTACACGCAACAAAAAAAATAATTGTACCCTTGTCTGACAGAAGTTTACCAATTCATAGAAGTTATAAGAGAAGAATTAGGCCTATCGAGTCCATTCCGCCATTCAATCATGGCTGATCTCTGCCTCCTAATCCCGTAATTGCATGATTCAAATTACCAAGCTTGTGCTCACTGCTCTTTCTGGGAAGGTGTTTCCACATATTCAACCATCCAGTCTCAGTCATTTCCTGAACGGCTTGGCTTGGAGTTTAATGCGCTCCTCTTATCTTGGGCAGCATCTCCTTTGGGGAAACACTGCTCTCTGTTCAACTCACCCAACCTCCCCTTTTGTATTACGCCAAGACTAGTCATCGCTACTTAGAAATGAGACAGGCACAAAGCGAAGATTTGTCTCTCAGACGGTTGCAAGCCTTTGGAACACTCGCCCTCAAAGGGCAGCAGAAGTGGAGCTTGTGAATAGATTTAAGGAAGAGGTAAACAAAGGAGGAGAAAGGTTACAGCAGTAGTTGGAAACATGGGAGTTGAAGTTATAAAAAGATCAGCCATGGTCTATCTAAGTGGCAAAGTCACCTTGAGGGGGGTCAAGGAGTCGACTTCTGCTCTGAATTCATATTAACTTATGCCGACCGTCTCCACCTAATGCACAGGTTCTGCTTTTATGGACAATTTTAAGTCAATATTGTCCACATTTTTGGAAAATACACAATGCTCGCTCGATACGATCACGTACCTCCACAGTATTGTAAATAATGGTATCAAAAGCACACAGTTTATTGTCATTTCTACCGAGGTACAGTGAAAAGCTTTTGTTGCGGCAAAACTATACCGGATTCAATAATCAGGCCATTTACAGTGTACAGATGCATAAGAGAATGTTGTTTAGTAAGACATAAGAAAGAAAAATCAGCAAAAGGAAAGAGAGAGCGGAAACTAGTTAGATAGAGTCATAGAGTGATACAGTGTGGAAACAGGCCCTTCGGCCCAACTCGCCCACACCGGCCAACAATGTCCCAGCTACTCTAGTCCCACTTGCCTGCGCTTGGTCCATAACCCTCCAAACCTGTCCTATCCAAGTACCTGTCCAACTGTTTCTTAAACTATGGGATAGTTCCAGCCTCAACTATCTCCTCTGGCAGCTTGTTCCATACACCCACCACCCTCTGTGTGAAAAAGTTACCCCTCAGATTCCTATTAAATCTTTTCCCCTTCACCTAGAACCTAGGTCCTCTGGTCCTCAATTTCCCTACTCTGGGCAAGAGACTCCGTGCATCTACCCGATCTATTCCTCTCATGATAAGATCTCCCCTCATCCTCCTATGCTCCATGGAATAGAGACCGAGCCTACTTAACGTCTCCCTATAGCTCACACCCTCTAGTCCTGGCAACATCCTCGTAAATCTTTTCTGAACCCTTTCAAGCTTGACAATATCTTTCCTATAACGTGGTGCCCAGAACTGAACACAATATTCTAAATGCAGTCTCACCAACGTCTTATACAACTGCAACATGACCTCCCAGCTTCTATACTTTGACTGATGAAGGCTAAAGTGGCAAAGTCTTTTTGACCACCTTATCTACCTGCGACTCGACCTTCAAGAAACCATGCACTTGTACTCCTAGAGGTTCTGCCATTCGTAGAAACAATCATACGCATGCACTCTGGAATTTTAAATTTAATAATATTAGGAGAGTTCGATCATTTTAGAGTTTCAGAGAGACAGCGTGCAAACATGCCCTTCGGCCCGCGGAGTCAGTGCCGACCAGCGCTCACCCCTACGCACTAGTTCCATCCTACACACTGGTGACAATTCACAGATGCCAATTCACCTACAAGCATGGATGTCTTTGGAGTGTCGGAGGAAACCGGAGCACCCGGGAAAAACACACGTGATCACAGGGACAATGTACAGACAGTCAGGATCGAAGCCGGGTGTCTGGCGCTGTAAGGCAGCAACTCTACCGCTGCGCCACCGTGACAATATTCATAAGTTGGGCATTCGTAATTCAGGGACAGTGAGTAAGTTCACTGAGATATATCTAAAGTTTTATTTACAATATGACAAGGGGCAGGAGGAAATTTGCTGTTGTATTTGCTCCTAATAGGGGGCGGGCATATGTATCATTGTCACATAGAAACATAGAAACATAGAAATTAGGTGCAGGAGTAGGCCATTCGGCCCTTCGAGCCTGCACCGCCATTCAATATGATCATGGCTGATCATCCAACTCAGTATCCTGTACCTGCCTTCTCTCCATACCCCCTGATCCCTTCAGCCACAAGGGCCACATCCAACTCCCTCTTAAATATGGCCAACGAACTGGCCTCAACTACCTTCTGTGGCAGAGAATTCCACAGATTCACCACTCTCTGTGTGAAAAACGATTTTCTCAACTCGGTCCTAAAAGACTTCCCCCTTATCCTTAAACTGTGACCCCTTGTCCTGGACTTCCCCAACATCGGGAACAATCTTCCTGCACCTAGCCTGTCCAACCCCTTAAGAATTTTGTAAGTCTCTAAGAGATCACCCCTCAATCTTCTAAATTCCAGCGAGTACAAGCCAAGTCTATCCAGTCTTTCTTCATATGGAAGTCGTGCCATCCCAGGAATCAGCCACTGATTGCCTGAAATTATCCTCGAACCATTTGTCCCCTCTGATAACACGTGTGACTTTGATCAAACTTTTAGATTCTCTCAGCATGTGTATTTGTTTCTCTTGGAGACTGTATCAAACCATCAGTGGGCGGCAAGGTGGCGCAGCGGTAGGGTTGTTGCCTCATGACGCCAGAGACCCGGGTTCGATCCTGGCTACGGATGCTGTCTGTATGGAGTTTGTACCTTCTTCCCGCGACTTCTTCCCGTTTCCTCCCACCATCCAAAGACACGCGGATGTATAGGTTTATTGGCCTCTGTAAATTGCCCCTAGGGTGTAGGGAGTGGATGGAAAAGCGGGTTAACAAAGAACGTGTGAAAATGGGAGATCGACAGTCGGCACTGACTCGATGGGCCGAAGGGCCCGTTTCTGTGCTGCATCTATCTTTCAATCATCAATTAATCCATCCATTCTATTTAACCTTTAAGTGTATCTGAAACCCTCTAATCCAGGCAGCACACTGGTATCAGACACATAAAGCTGGAGTAACTCAGCGGGACAGGCAGCATCTCTGGAGAGAATGAATGGGTGACGTTTTAGCACAGACTGAGATTCAGTCTGAAGAAGGGTCTCGACCCACAAAACATCACACATTCTTTCTCTCCAGAGATGCTGCCTTTCCCGCTGAGTTACTCTAGCAATGTGTGTCTATCTTCGGTGTAAACCAGCATCTGCAGTTCCTTCACACAGAATTCTGGTAAAAAAACCTCCTCTGCACCCTCTCCACGTTTTTCCTGTAACGGGCCGACCCGAGCTGCACGCAGTACTCCAGTGCAGCCTAACCATCGTCCCACAGAGCTGCATCAATTGTTAATGGGTAGAACACCGGATGAGGGAGGTGAGCCGTGTATTCAACAATAGCCTGTTTTTCTAAACTTTGAGTCATTGCAAATGGATGATAAACTGGAGGAGGCAGAAGTGTTTCCATGGAAGTTAAGCACTCAAATTTTAAACACACCGAAACAATAACATTGAATGGAATGACCTTGTGGCTTCATCTATTTGTCCAGGAGGATTTGTACTGCATCTGTTGAATAGTAAGTCTGCAGTTTGTCACAAAGTACAGAATATCGTTCATTATTAGGAAACTCAGATCCGTTCTAGGACCTTTCCTGATGTTTAGCGGGACAAAAAAGATAAAGGTAGATAGGGTGGTCAAAAAGGCTTTTGGCATGTTGGCCTTCATCAATATTGATGGTATTTGACCTATTCACCAATTCCTTTTCTCCAGAGACGCTGTCTGACCCGCTGAGCTACTCCAGCTTTTTGTGTCTATATTGATACGGAAGCTGGGAGGTCATGTTGCAGTTGTATAAGTTATTGGTGAGGCCACATTTAAAGTATTGTGTTCAGCTTTGGGCACCGTGTTATTAGAAAGATGTTGTCAATAGGGTTGCCAACTGTCCTGTATTAGCCGGGACATCCCGTATATTGGGCTAAATTGGTTTGTCCCATTCGGGACCGCCCTTGTCCCGTATTTGACTGCTACTACTCGGGTCGAGAGGACTGTCGGGTCGGAGCGCCGCGTCTGGTCCCGCCTCACCCGTCCCGACGTAGTGCAGCCCATGGAGTGCAGCAGCAGCGCGTCGACAGCCTGGCCAGCTGTACGACCGTCGGACCTTCGCTTACCGCTCCTCCTTCTCATGGCCGATCATCGGTTCATGAGTTGGATGGGGTGCCGGACTTTGCACGCGCACGCGTCCCCGGCACCCGGGCCAAAACTCCTCAGCCGGCCCGCCGGCTGGGCTTTGTGTGCAGTCCAGCACCCGGGCCAATCATCATTCACCCAGCCACGGCCGAGTCGGTCAACCAATTGGCGTCGGGAATTTGTCCCTTATTTTGACTTTTTGTCCCTTATTGGGGAGTGAGAAAGTTGGCAACCCTAGTTGTCAAGCTGGAAAAGGGTGCGGAGAAGATTTACGAGGATGTTGCCAGGACTCGAGGGCCTGGGCTATAGGGAGAGATAAAGCAGGCCGGGACCCTATTCCTTAGAGCCCAGGAGGATAAGGAGTGATCTTACAGAGGTGTACAAAATCATCGGGTTAGATGCACAGAGTCTCTTGTCCAGAGTGGGGGAAATTGAGAACCAAAGGACATGGGTTTAAGGTGAAGGGGGAAAGATTTAATCGGAACCTGAACTTTTAAAGTTACAAAAGTTACCCTTTGCATCTTTTTCACACAATGGGTGTGCCAGATGATAACAGTGTGGGTGGCTTTAATTGGAAGCATGTGCAAAACCTCCATCACTTTAACCAGAAATGGAGACCCAAACTCCATGCAAGCAATGTACATCAACAGCAATACAACTATGTGCGAACAGAATGCAACGGGCTGAATGGTCTCCACAGATGTCCATGGTAGCCTGATTCAGGGGAATGGTGCACTCATGGTGCTGCCACCAAGGTGAAAACTGGACTTTATTACGAATCAAGTTTTTCTCTAAATTCTCAAAACGGTGTGATGCTGTCTTTTGCCTGGTGAGCTAGTTGGGCCAAATGCTCATTGCAGGTTTTCCAGCCCCATTGGTTCCAGAGCCTCTCTGGATTATCCGACAGAGGTGACGGCCTCCAGGAGGAGTGCGCCGGTCCTGGAAGAGACGCCCAGGCCGCCGAGGAGCCGAGACGCCGGCCCGCAAAGACGGCCTTGGAAGTCGGCTGTGGGAAGGGACCTCTGTCGTTTTACTTATCGTGATATTAAGTACAGGTCCACCACCGGTTTTCCAGTACCCTTGGCTGCAGAGCCTTGCCGGTTTCAAAATTTTGCCGGACCAACTGAGGTCATAGCCTCATGGGGCCGAGATACCGGCCCCACAAAGTCGGCCTCGGGAAGTCCGCGATGGGAACGGATCTGCCGGCTCAGGCCGGGCTGGATTTCAAGACCCGGCCGCAGGCGGCAAATCTGTCCGGCTGATCAGCCACGGATGTCCCGATGAGGTGGAGATCGGCTGCCCCGCCCGGCCTAGGCGCCGCATTTACGGGAGGTGGGGAGGACCTGAAGGGGGGGGGGGGGATTTCAAGTACGCTTCCGTAATTCTGTCGGGAGTAAAGGAGGTGCCGGGCCTCCAGTTGCCCGAGAATCGGTGGTGGACCTGTACAATTTTATCAGAATGACACAGCAGCAAAAAGAAAAAGGCGAAGCAACAAGGAGCTCGCTGAGAGCTTAACATGACATCGTAATGAGAGCAAATTGTACCAATGAATAATGAATACAGAGCGGCGTGAACAGAGAGAATCTTGTACAATGTGTTGTGGCATCAATGTAAGGTTTGTAGGTATTTCTGGCGAGGAACCCT
Organism: Okamejei kenojei; assembly: GCA_035221665.1. Lineage (NCBI taxonomy): Eukaryota > Metazoa > Chordata > Chondrichthyes > Rajiformes > Rajidae > Okamejei > Okamejei kenojei. Next base: position 16,679,107 of record CM069138.1, read on the forward strand.
TAAAGAAACATAAAAAATTAATTCACACGAACGCGATTAACCCCGAGTAAGCTATAGTTTTTCATTCCCACCGTAAGAATGGTCATAAGTGATTGGGGAAAAATTAGGCCATTCGGCCCATCAAGTCTACGCCACTATTCAATCATGGCTGATCTATCCTTCCCTCTCAACCCCATTCTCCTGCCTTCTCCCCTGACACCCGCACTAATCAAGAATCTAACTAGCTCTGCCTTAAAAAATATCCATTGACTTGGCCTTCTGTGGCAATGAACTCCACAGATTCACCACCCTCTGACTAAAGAAATTCCTCCTGATCTCCTTTCTAAAGGTACGTTCTTTTATTCTGAGGCTGTGGCCTCTGGTCCTTTTTACACAGAGGGTGATTGATGAGTGCTAATCAAATACTCAGTACTTAGCGCGCACAGCTTTATGAATCTCAGACTTATCTTCCCTTGGACTGAACTCCCCAGTAATTGAGGATTAATCTCCTGGATATTTCTGCGAGAAAGAAATCGTCCGACCATAAGAAAATATCTGTTCACTTTGTGCCTGGATGCAGTGCATTCAGAAAGTATTCAGACCCCTTCACTTTTTCCACATTTTTCACGTTAGCCTTTTTAAAAAATTGATTAAATTATATATTTTTTATCATCAATCTACACACAATACCCCATAATAAAAAAGCGAAAACAGATGTTTTGAAACTTTTGCAGAGTAATTAAAAAGAAATAACTGAAGTATCCCATTTACATAAGTATTCAGACCCTTTACTCAGTACTTTGTTGAGGCACCTCTGGCAGCGATTACAGCCTCAAGTCTACTTGGGTACGACGCTACCAGCTGGGCACACCTGTATTTGGGTAATTTCTCCCATTCTTCTCTGCAGATCCTCTCAAGCTCTGTCAGGTTGGATGGGGAGCGTTGGTGCACAGCTATTTTCAGGTCCATCCAGAGATGTTCGATCGGGTTCAAGTCCGGGCTCTGGCTGGGCCACTCAAGGACATTCACAGACTTGTCACAAAACCACTTCTGCGCTGTTCTGGCTGTGTGATTAGGGTCGTTGTCCTGTTGGAAGGTGAACCTCCGCCCCAGTCTGAGGTCCAGAACGCTCTGGAGCAGGTTTTCACCAAGGATCTCTCTGTACTTTGCTCCGTTCATCTTTCCCTCGATCCTGACTAGGCTCCCAGTTCCTGTCACTGAAAAACATCCCCACAGCATGATGCTGCCACCACCATGCTTGACCGTAGATATGGTATTGGTCAAGCGATGAGCGGTGCCTGGTTTCCTCCAGACGTGACGCTTGGCATTCAGGCCAACAAGTTCAATCTTGGTTTCATCAGACCAGAGAATCTTGTTTCTCATGGTCTGAGAATCCTTTAGGTGCATTTTGGCAAACTCCAAGTGGGCTGTCATGTGCCTTTTACTGATTAGTGGCTCCCGTCTGGCCACTCTACCATAAATGCCTGATTGGTGGAGTGCTGCAGATATAGTTGTCCTTCTGGAAGGTTCTCCCATCTCCACAGAGGAACTCTGGACCTCTGTAAGAGTGACCATCGGGTTCTTGGTCACCTCCCATACCAAGGCCCTTCTCTCCCGATTGCTCAGTTTGGCCGGGCGGCCAGCTCTATGAAGAGTCCTGGTAGTTCCAAAGTTCTTCCATTTAAGAATGACGGAGGCCACTGTGCTCTTCGGGACCTGCAATGCTGCAGAAATTGTTTTATATCCTTCCCCAGATCTGTGTCTCGACACAATCCTTCTCGGATGTCTACGGACAATTCCTTCATCTTCATGGCTTGGTTTTTGCTCTACATGCACTGTCAACTGTGGGACCTTATATAGACAGGTGTGTGCCTTTCCAAATCATGTCCAATCAATTTAATTTACCACTGGTGGACCAATCATTGTAGAAACATCTCAAGGATAATCAATGGAAACAGGATGAACCTAAGCTCAATTTTGAGTGTCATAGCAAAGGGTCTGAATACTTGATAAATTTGGTAAATGTGATATTTCAGTTATATCTTTTTCATTATTTTGCAAAAATTTCCAAACACTTGTTTTCGCTTCTTCATTCTGGGGTATTGTGTGTAGATTGATGATTAAAAAAAAAGAATTTAATCAATTTTAAAATAAGGCTGTAACGTAACAAAATGTGGAAAAAGTGAAGGGGTCTGAAAACTTTCTCAATGCACTGTATATAAACAGCGCAGTGTTGGTGGGGGGGGGGGGAGGAATTTACCAAACATTCCCAAATTTTATGCAACTATTGATGGACGGGGAGAGCTTCAGTGGAGGTTTCAGGTCGTGTGATAAACTCTCCGGGAATTTGACCAGAAGGAGCAAACACATCGCCGTGGGTGCTGGGACTTGTCAGGCCAGTATTTAATATTAAGGCAGCAGCAGCAACAGCAGCAACAAATCTGCCGAGACTAGACACAACTGTTGAAAGTACACATCAATGCTGTACTACCCAATGCAAACTGAACGTGATTTATGAACACAGTGAAGGGTCTTGGATGACTCTTGGCTGAGCAATGTGGCCTCCTTTACTTTTGTTTACTCGAGCCACCATCACTCTGAAGGCAAAGCCCATATAAGCAGAAAAAGCTGATGTGAGCCTTGGTTGCTGGCAAGTTCAAAACATTCGCTGGTGCAGGCCAAAAAGATAGCATCTGTTTAATTAAAACTCTTGCCTTTTTTTTCCATTTAACCTCCTCGCTGGCTGCAATCACCATCTATTTCCCTTTCCGCTTTCCAAGTCCTATTTAGTCGACACTGACAAACATTGAGCACAGAGGGAGTGAGGCTATTCCCTGATCATCAAAATGGCTTACTCTCGTAGTGCAGACTTGGAAGGGTGTGGGTCGGAAGACCAGCAAGTTCATTTTGCCTTCGAAGGTGTCAAAGAGCAGCAAGATCAGGTTACGTCAGACGGTGAAAAGAAACATCCCCCTTATTACTGAAGAAGGGTCTCGACCCAAAACATCGCACATTCTTTCCCTCCAGGGATGCTGCCTGTCCCGCTGAGTTAAGGGCCTGTCCCGCTTTCACAACCTAATTCATGACCTCTGCCGAGTCTGCCCTTGACTCATACTCGCAGCATGGTCGTCACGAGGTGGTAGGAGGTCGTAGGTAGGTCGTAGGTAGGTCGTGATGCTAGTCGTAGGTACTCGTGGCATCAAGTAGGCCGGGGCGTTTTTCTTGCCTGATGAAAAATGTCCACAAGTAAAAATGTTTGTGAATTAGGTCGTGAAAGTGGGACAGGCCCTTAACTCCAGCTTTTTGTGTCTATCCTTGTTACTACAATTTCTGAGAAGACAAGGTTCGAACTCAAAATGTCAGCTATCCCATTCCTTCCACAGATGCTGCCTGGCCCGCTGAGTTACTCCAGCATTTTGCGTTTTCATCAAGATTCCAGCATCTAGCGTCGTAGTGATACAGTGTGGAAACAGGCCCTTCGGTCCAACTTGCCCACACCGACCAACATGTCCCATCTACACTAGTCCCACCTGCCTGCATTTGGCCCATATCCCTCTAAACTTGTCCTATCCATGTACCTGTCTAACTGTTTCATAAAAACGTTGTGATTGTCCCTGCCTCAACTACCTCCTCTGGCAGCTCGTTCCATACACCCAACACAACTCTGTGTGAAAAAGTTACCCCTCAGATTCCTATTAAATATTTTCCCCCTTCACCTTAAACCTATGTCCACAAGTTGTCGGTACCTGGAGTTCCTTGTGACCCCACCCTGGCTTTGAGTCCTGTACTGATCTCTGTTCAGCAGAAATCCGGAATTGAATGGCAGCCATTGTAAACCTGAAGACCAAATAATGGCAAATGCTTTGGCATTGAGCGTTGCACACTGACAATTAAGAGGAGCTATGGAAGGATTGTAGGCAACCAGCCAGGACTGGGTGACTTTGGAACAAGTTGGGGAGGACTAGGGAGAGAATACTGATGACAACTCTTTTGAAATGAATAAGGATCAAAATAATTTAGAACTAAAAGCTAGAGGTTGCATTGAAAACCTACAAAATGAAACCTTTGCCTATTTAAGAAACCCAATGTCTTATTTCCCTCACACCTCCGGTTAGACAATAGACAATAGGTGCAGAGTAGGCCATTTGGCCCTTCGAGCCAGGACCGCCATTCAATGTGATCATGGCTGATCAGCCACAATCAGTACCCCGTTCCTGTCTTCTCACCATATCCCCTGACTCCTCTATCTTTAAGAGCCCTATCTAGCTCTCTCTTGAAAGCATCCAGAGAACCGGCCTCCACCGCCTGAGGCAGAGAATTCCACAGACTCACAACTCTCTGTGTGAAAAATGTTTTCCTCATCTCCATTCTAAATGGCTTACCCCTTATTCTTAAACTGTGGACCCTGGTTCTGGACTCCCCCAACATCGGGAACATGTTTCCTGCCTCTGGCGTGTCCAAACCCTTAATAATCTTACATGTTTCAATAAGATACCCTCTCATCCTTCTAAATTCCAGAGTGTACAAGCCCAGCCGCTCCATTCTATCAACATATGACAGTCCCGCCATCCCGGGAATTAACCTTGTAAACCTTCGCTGCACTCCCCCAATAGCAAGAATGTCCTTTCGCAAATTTGGAGACCAAAACTGCACACAATACTCCAGGTGTGGTCTCACTAGGGCTCTGTACAACTGCAGAAGGACCTCTTTGCTCCTATCCTCAACTCCTCTTGTTATGAAGGCCAACATGCCATTTGCTTTCTTCACTGCCTGCTGTGCCTGGTTAATAGACAATAGACAATAGGGGGAGTGGGGAAAAACGTGTATTAAATAGCAGTGATTGCCTGGGCTTCAGTGATGAGACAGTGGAAAAGATTGAGCTTGTTGTTCTTTGGAGTGAAGGAGACTTATGGTAACACAGTGGTAGAGTTGGTGTAAAGAAGGGTCTCGACCCAAAACGTCACCTATTCCTTTTCTCCAGAGATGCTGCCTGACCCGCTGAGTTACTCCAGCTTTATGCGTCTATCTTTGGTGTAATCCAGCAACTGCAGTTCCTTCCTACGCAGTGGTAGAGCTGCTACCTTGCAGCGCCCGCAATCGATCCTGACAATGGGTGCTGTTTTCATGGAGTTTGTACGTTCCCCTGTGACTGCGTTTTCTCTGGGTTCCTCCCACACTCCAAAGACGTACAGGTTTGTAGGTTAATTGGCTTTGGTAAAATTGTAAATTGACAGTGGAGACTATAACAGCACTTGGATAGGTGCATGGAAAGGTACAACCAACAACTTGTCCAAGACCAGCCAGATCGAAGCAACGGCCAAAATAACCACACTATCACCTCTTCTTCCTTAGAAGGCTTACGAAGTTCGGCAAGCCCCCTACAACCCTCATCACCCTCTACAGAAGCACAGTAGAAAGCATTTTCTCGGGATGCATCACAGCATGGGTTGGGCACAGCTCCATCCAAGACCGCAAGAAATTGCAGAATTGTGGACACAGCCCGGACCAGCAAAGCTGACACCATGCGGGCAGCAGCTTGCCGGGTTGCTGGCCAACAATCTGACAACCCACTGACCTGACACACACAGCGGCGTCACGTCAGGAGTCAACCGAGTCAGTGCGCAGAGCAAGGGCGGCACCGTTTTTTGATTTTTTTTAAATTTAAAATTATTTATTTACATTCCAACATAATTCAAAAAACAAATAAAACCCCACACCGTGGTGACATACCCACCCCCATATTACAGAATCACCAAACTATTCAGACATTAAATTACAAACTACTATGTTACAATTAACGCCACCCTCTCTAACACCGCCCGGGCGCGGACGTAACCCCGGTAAAGGGGCAAGCTTCTGGCTCGGGCAAAGCCCTCTTCCGCCTGGCGCTGTGACTCGCGGATGGCCAGCTTGGCCAGGCCTAGGACCAACCCAACCAGGACATCTTCAGCCCTGCCCACGAGTGATGGTTCTACTGTATAAACACATGGGCTGGCAGCTCAGTCTGAAAAAGGGTCTCCACCCGAAATGCCACCCATTCCTTCTCTCCAGAGATGCTGCCTGACCTGCTGAGTTAAGGGTCTGTCCCACTTGGTTGTCATTTGCGCCTCATTTACACGTCGTATATAAAAATAGGTCGAAGCGTCGACGTCGCGCGCAAATCACGCGTACCCATGCCGTCTGGTGCTCGTGACGTCATTAGAACACATTGCGGCGAGCGTCGACACATCGTTACGCACGGTGACGTAACCACGCGTCACCACGCGATACACGTGAGACGTCGGGGCGACAGCGTGCGACGCCAATGCGTCAGCGTGCGTACCCAATGCATCAGCGTGCGTATGCGATACGTCACGCAGGTGACGAGCGAGGATTTCGTGCAGCACGAAGTACGAACTCCACACTCCTCCACGCCTCTCCTTGCGCCCGCCCCGCGCTACCCACACGCTACCCGTGCGTCACAACGCGACGACCGCATTTTTGGAGGTCGCGTAAATGGCGTGCAAATGACGGCCAAGTGGGCCAGGCCCTGAACTCCAGCATCTATCTTTGGTGTAAACCAGCATCTGCACTTCCTCCCGACACATTTAGCCTGCTCCACTGCGAGATCTCACAGTGCGCCTACAGTGAAGAAGTTCTCCTCCCCTCTGCGACGAGAGTTCTTCAGCCACCTCTCTCGCTGCTCCCCCTCTGTGATTCCTCCCGCTCTCCGCATGCCCGTCCCGCTGAGTTACTCCAGCATTGTGTGTCTACCTTTGGCTGACAGCTGAGTTGCAAGGCGACCAATGGGTCTCGGGAGAGAAGAAAGGGATAAGAATATTACCGCATCAGTATGATTCCTCCAGGGGAAATGTTCTGCCAAATCCCCTGAGTTTCAAGACTTTACAAACTTCATTCCAGTTACTATGCACAGTAAACAGAGCCTCTTGCCCAGAGTAGGGGAATCAAGGACCAGAGGACATAGGGTTAAAGTGAGGAGGGAAAGATTTAATAGGAACCTGAGGGGTTACCTTTTTTACGCAAAGGGTTGTGGGTGTATGGAACGAGCTGCCGGGGGAGGTAGTTGAGGGAGGGATGATCGCAACATTGAAGAAAGATTTAGACAGGTACATGGATAGGACAGGTTTAGAGGGGTACGGGCCAAACGCAGGCAGGTGGGGCTAGCGGAGATGGGACATGTTGGTCGGTGTGGGCACATTTGGCCAAGGGTCCTGTTTCCACACTGTATGACTCTATGACCCTATACCACGGCCCAATGAAAACCAGTGCCAACAAGCTGATTAGCACAAAATTATTTCTTGACCCATTGTTGGGTGTGAACGTCAGTTAACACAGAGACAGATAGATTCTTGATCAGTGTTGGTGTCAGGGGTCGGGCACTGCTAACCTGGACGTGTAGGAAGGAACTGGAGATGCCGGTTTACACCGAAGGTAGACAAAAAGTGATGGAGTAACCCAGCGGGCTCAGGCAGCATCTCTGGAGAAAAAGGCAGCTCAGGTGACGTTTTGGGTCGAGACCCTTCTTCAGACTCATGGCAGAGAGGAGGAGGACTTCTTCAAAGTGGGCATACATTGCGGAGAGGAGCAGGACCGACAACAGTCCGAAAAAGTGCTCCGACCCAAAGCCTCACCCATCCATGTTCTCCCGAGATGCTGCCTGAACCGCTGAGTTACTCCAGCACTCTGTGCCTATCTCACAGTTAACCTTGGGGTTGACGTGAACAGGAACATGGGTTAATTCCCCAGCCAAGCAGCACTGGACTATTCCACAGACTGAGATGTTCTTACAAAGTGGTGGATATCATTGATTATAACTTGGCAACTGCAAGCCATTCATTTGTTCCGCATCCCGCTCTATCTCCATATCTTGTTCCCCCTTCCTCTGACCCGGAACATCACCTATCCGTTTTCTCCTGAGAGGCTGTCTGACCCGCTGAGTTACTCCAGCTTTTTGTATCTGGGTGGTCACGATGGCGCAGCGGTAGAGTTGCTGCCTTACAGCGTTTGCAGCGCCGGTGACCCGGGTTCGATCCCGACTACGGGCGCTGTCTGTATGTTATCCCCGTGACCGCGCGTGGGTTTTCTCCGGTTTCCTCCCACACACCAAAGACATACAGGTTTGTAGGTAAACTGGATTGGTATAAGTGTAAATTGTCCCAAGTGTGTGCAGGATAGTGTTAATGTGCGGGATCGCCGGTCGGTGCGCACTCGGCGAGCCGAAGGGCCTGTTTCCGCGCTGTATCTCTAAACTAACAAACCAAATCTATCTAACCAACATTGCATGCTCGCCAGGGAAAGGCAGGAGCACTGTGGAGTTAGGGAGTTGTGGAGCTGTGAGTAACTGCCGAGGTGATTTATTATCCAATTACTCCTGCAAAGGAGCTGAACTCCAGGTACAGATGTGACATAATCCATCAAGATCACAGCTTCCCTACTTCACACTGATTCTGAATCCTCTGACAAGAACCAGATGGCATTTTCACCTTTCCGTGACGAAAAAAAGCAAAACCGGCTCAAAACATGTTCATTCACATGACTCAGACTCACATGCAGATGGGACTCACAGTGACTGGTTACAATTCACTACCTTCTCTCAATCAATTTACCACAGATTCACGGCACTAACTCAACGCCACATTTCAGAAATGTCAGGGTTTGGCAGATTTTACCTGAAAGATCTCTATCCATAATTGGCCTTTGGGTCAAGGGTTTCTTTATGATCGTGTATGCAGAGATACAGGGTGGCACGGTGGCACAATGGTAGAGTTGCTGCCTTACATATTTCACACAAATCCATCTGGCACCTGAAGGAAAAACTTTCATAGGACAATCCCTCAATCTATACACGTGTTTATGGGACTGCTGCCTGTATCTTATGGACAGAGGACAATAATTCACCGTATGTTTGATAGATTCAGTGAGAATAGAGGTAGTTACAGGTAATAACATTTTGGTGACATTTTAAATAATAATTGTGATCTCCAGGAAATTAAAAAATAATATCTTAACCTCGCCCTGTAGTTCAGAGATACAGCGAGGGAACAGTTCCTTCGAGACCACGCCGACAAGCGATCATCCGCACACTCGTTCTATCCTACACGCTAGGTGGAGGCGGCCTCTGCAGTCTGTCTTTTTTTATTTTGTCCCGTTGAATGTATAGTTTGTAGTGGTTTATATATTGTTTTTAACTGCGTATATGTGGGGGCAGTGGGGGTTTTGGGAAACTTTTAAATCTCTTCCCTGTACGGGGGGGCCCGACTTTTTCCCTGTCGGGTCTCCGTTGTCGTTGGGGCCTAGCACCGTGGAGCGGCCTCCAACCAGAAAGACCTGGGGGCTCCAGTCGCGGAGACTGCGGACTCACCATCGTGGAGCTGGCCGGCTTCGGAGCATGGAGAGCTGTGGTGGCGCGCTGCTGCGGCCCGGCTCTAGAGCTTCGGGGGCTCCAGCCGCAGGCCTGGCGGACGGTAACATCAGGAGCTCGCGGGTCCCTGGTGGGAGACCGCTTTTCGGAGCTCCCGCAACGGCAACTTCTCCCGCCCGAATTGCGGGGTTGAAAACGACCCGGAGCGGGGCCTTAAGTGCAGTTAAAAACAAAAGCTTGACTTATTGGATTGCATTCACGTGACATCGCCCAATGCGGCTTTAACGACCGCGGGACTTGCCAGCGCCCGCCGTGGGCTCCAACATCAAGACCCGGAGCGGGGCCTTACATTGCCCGGCGCAGCCTTAACTGCCGCGGGACTTACCATCGCCCGCCAGGGGCTTTGACATCGGGAGAAAACTGGAGAGCAGGGGAGAGACAAGACTTTGCCTTCCATCACAGTGAGGAGGAGATTCACTGTGATGGATGTTTGTGTGAACTGTGGTGGTTGTTAATTGTTTCTTTTTCTTGTATGACTGCAGAAACCAAATTTCGTTTGAACTTCATTTGAGGTTCAAATGACAATAAACTAAATTGTAATTGTAGGAGCAATTTACAAAAGCCAATTAACGTACAAACTTGCATGCCATGAAGTCATAGAGTGATACAGTGTGGAAACAGGCCCTTCGGCCCAACTTGCCCACAACGGCCAATAATGTCCCAGCTACACTAGTCCCACTTGCCGGCGCTTGGTCCATATCCCTCGAAACCTGTCCTATCCATGTACCTGTCCAACTGTTTCTTAAACGATGGGATAGTCCCAGCCTCAACTACCTCCTCTGGCAGCTTGTTCCATACCTCCATGCCTTTGGAATGTGGGAGGAAACCAGAGCACCCGGTGAAAGCCCACGCAGGACACAGTGAGAACATACAAACTCCATACGGACACCATCCATAACCAGGATCGGACCCGGGTCCCTGGCGCTCTAAGGCATCACAATTTAAACCAAGAACTTATTCATCGGAGACCTCTGGTTATTTTTAACAACTTGCCACAAATCATACCACGTAGGATTCTTACATCGTCAACAGGACATTAGCACGAAGCACGACTGCCTATTTCTATCCAGAATTGCCCGAAAAAGACTCTTTTCTCTTGTTTTTTTATCATCTATCGGCCGCTCTCAAATTGATACATGAGTGCAGTTAAAAACAAAAGCCTGACTTATTGGATTGCATTCACGTGACATAGCCATTTGATTAAGTGCCACAGTTGGACACAGACTGCACTCAGCAGGATTAAAGGAAAGGCTCCTGCAGCAAAGATATTTGTAATCATCGGGAGCAGTTCCGTGAGGCATGTACTTTCTAGATTGTATCTGGTTTATGCCCAGCACCACTTCCATCCCTGCTATTCCATATTATGAACACGAGTCACATTAATAAATATCACTGCCTAAATGTCTACATTGGTACATTTTTTTGTACTAGAGTCATAACATCATGGAGTGATACAGTGTGGAAACAGGTCCTTCGGCCCAACTTGCCCACACCGGCCAACATGTCCCAGCTACACTAGTCCCACCTGCCGGCGCTTGGTCCATATCCCTCCAAACTTGTCCTATACTAACATGGGAACAGAAGTGCTAGATGGCATGGAGAATTAAAATGTCTGCTCAGTAGATGCAATGGAGATGAAAAGCCTTTCGATTAAATGAGTTCTGCTGTTTTAATCTACCTCGTTACATGGTAATCCACACAGCACAATGATGTCCATAATTTTACTTCGGAGTCACTTGAGTGACTGCGTGAAGACCCCGCCAGCACGCATGCACGACATATCGTCGAACGCATTGCGGAAGCAACAGTCGGGAGGAGCGCCGCTCCTCCAGCGTAAGTTTAAAAAACTTACTGAAGGTAAGACTTACCATTCTGGTGAGCGTGGCGACTGGGTGTGCTTTGTTTTTCAGACGAGGAAACACCATGGAGTCGCGCAAATCAAGGAGAGCAGCGGCAAAAACCGCCAGCAGCGTGCCGTTTCTCCAGAGCTGCAGGTGCTGTCAGCAGCTCCCGACTTCTCGCCGCTACAGACCGCAGGTGCGCCGCGGCCCAGCGGCAGAACCACCCGGAAGTCGGACAGGACCGTTGACTCGGCTGGGTCCGGACCTGAGGACACCCCGTTCGCGGATAGCGACGGTGGGCGTCTTTCCCGCATGGAGCGGATGGTGGAGCAGTTGCTCCAGCGTGACCTGCTTATGCAGGGGCAGAGTCACGGTGGGTCTCCTCGCAGACCCACGGCAGGATCCTTTCAAGGACTGCCAAATGTCTCACCCTCTTCGCAGGGGAGCATTAGGGGTCAGAGCTGGGCTGACCCTGAAGAAGGGGCAATGGCTGAACAGTCGACTGTGTCAGGGGTGCCAGAAGAATTGTTGGGCATGGTAAATAAACATGCTGCACCAACACAGAAAGGACTGCCTATACACCCAAAGCTGGCAGCCAGCATAAATTACATGGCTACCAACCAGCTGCAGGAGCAAGCCATAAACTCTACGGCTGAAAAATACCTCGCTCCAGAGAACTGCAATTCTCTCAATGTACCAGCAGTCAACAACCCCATCTGGGGCAACATGAGCCCATCTATAAGGAGCCAGGAGGTGAAGCTCCAGAGAATCCTTAAACTGCTGGTTGCTGGGATCACAGCAGTAACCAGGACAGCTGATGGGGTTGATTTGCCTGAAGAGCTACAAGATGCTCCAGCATTACTGTGTAATACTCAGTTCGAGATTAACAGTTACAGGAAGAGCATCATTAAGCCTGCACTTAATCCCATGTTTGTGGGATTATGCAGGACCAGTAGCATTCAAATTTGCTGTTTGGGGACAACTTCCCGAAGCAGGTGAAAGACCTGGATGAGGAGGCCAAGGCTTTAGGCCTGATCAAGGTGCCAAACACCTCTAAATCCCACTATCAACAGCGGCAGCACCCCTACACATCCACCAGACATCGGTACAATGAAAGACCACCTGGTGGTGAAAGCTCGAAGGCCGGCCCACCTGCACAGCGGTCTTTTTTAGACCATGGCCCAGCCCGACCTTCTTGGAAAATGCGCCAACCCCACAACGTAGCAACATAACACCAGAAGAAACAAGGGCAGAGACAATCCACACAACACCGGCAGTAACCATGGAGGTAGGTGGGTCTGGTTGCCTCAAAAACATTGCATGTTTAGATTCATCAAAAGTTGGTGGACGGTTGCACTTGTTTCATCATGTGTGGAGCACTTTTACCTCTGTTCCTTACATACTCGGAAGTATTCAGGGTTACAAAATTGAATTTGTATACGAACTCCCCATCCCAGTTCAGCTTACGCCTAGCCGGAAGTTCATACTTTCACAAAAAGAGAGACCAGCAGGCCATGCTGAACTGTTAAGACTAAACAAAAAAGGGGTAATTGAGAAGACAATCAGAGAATCTCAAGAGTTCGTATCAAATATATTTACAAAAAACAAAAAAGATGGCGGTTGCCGCATCATTATAGATTTGACCGGACTAAATACTTCCGTTCAGTATGTCCATTGCAAAATGGACACGTTTGTCACAGCCAAACAGCTAATTGCTGATAGGTACTACATGGCTTGCATCGATCTTAAAGATGCATACTATTCAGTACCAATACACAAGGATCATCGTAAATATCTGAAATTTGTCTGGATGGGACAGCTATGGCAGTATAAGGCCTTACCCAATGGGTTGTCATCAGCACCCAGGCTGTTTACTAAATTATTAAAACCAGCTTTAGCATACTTAAGGGAACATAACCATATTGTCATGGCTTACCTTGATGATATTCTCATTGTAGGTGAGAATTTGGAGATGGCTACATTGGCAGTATCAGCCACAAAACATCTTTTTCAAAAGCTGGGATTTATCATACATCCAGATAAATCAAAATTGGAACCCTCCACTACCATGGATTATTTGGGGTTCACTATTGACTCTGTTCAAATGTCTATCACCTTGCCACCAAACAAAGTGACAGACTTGATGGGAGCATGCAAAAGCCTCACTGGCATCAGGGAACCATCCATTCGGCAAGTAGCCAGAGTGATTGGGAAATTAGTGGCTGCGTTCCCAGCAGCACAATTTGGACCACTCCATTATCAAAACCTGCAAAGAGCAAAAATTTCAGCTCTCAAAAATCATGCAGGCCATTTCGATAGGCCTATGAAACTACCAGGAAAAGCAAAATCTGAATTAAACTGGTGGATAGAAAATGCTCAGCATTGTTCTAACCCCATCACTATCATGAATCCCTCGGTTACATTACAAACTGATGCCAGTGCTAAAGGTTGGGGAGCAACTAATGCCACCACAAGTTGTGGTGGCAGATGGAGTGCACAAGAATTAACCCTGTTTAAAGCACTAGGGATTAATTATCTAGAAATGCTGGGAGTATTTCATGGACTCTCTGCTCAGATATGCACCAGTTGCATGTACGGTTACAAATTGATAATACCACAGTGGTGGCCTATATTAATCATATGGGTGAAATAAAGTCGATATCATGTGATGAATTGGCCAATAATATTTGGCACTGGTGTCTGGAAAGAGAGATTTGGATCTCAGCCACTTACCTTCCAGGTAAGCTAAATACCATGGCAGACACCAGATCACGTAAATTCAACGACAACATTGAATGGATGTTGTTTACAGATATTATAGAACGGTATGGGACACCAGATATCGACCTTTTTGCATCCAGACTTAATCACCAACTACCAACATATGTTGCTTGGGAACCAGACCCAGGGGCAGCAGCGATGGACGCTTTCTCGCTGCATTGGGGGGATTTGTTTTGCAATGCATTTCCCCCCTTCTGCCTCATCAGTCGGGTCTTACAAAAAATTAAATAAGACTCCACAACGGGTATTTTGGTTGTTCCCGACTGGCCTACCCAACCATGGTTCCCAGCAGTACAAAATATGGCCTCAGAACCCTGCATCCGGATCAACAAACGGCCGAGTTTGTCGGTACACCCCGTGACAGGGGAAAGTCATCCGTGCCATGACCGCATGAACTTGTTGATTTGCAGATTCTGAACAGGCCATTCCTGGGATACGGACTCTCCACGAGGAAACAGTACCTGACATATGTCAGGAAATGGGAAGTGTTCTGCACCAGGACGAACACTACATATGACTCAGCCACCATCACTGGAGTGCTGGAGTTTCTGGCCACCCTTCATTTCGATGAAGGATTGAGTTACAGTGCCATTAATTGTGCAAGGAGTGCCCTATCTAATTATCTGGGCAGAGGGAGTGATCACCTGGCTATAGGATCACACCCACTAGTATCTAAACTAATGAGGGGTATATTTAACTCCAATCCCCCCAGGCCCAGATACACCCATACATGGGACATAGGCATAGTATTAACTATGTTACGAGGATGGACACCCTTATTGGGGCTCACTCTGGACAAACTAACATACAAGATGGTAATGATTATGGCACTTGTATTAGCACAATGGGTCCAGTCCTTACACAAGCTAAATATGGACGCCATGTATGTCACAAATGGCAAGATAACCTTTCTAATACAGGGGTTACTCAAACAAGACCGACCCGGTTTCTCTGGCCAAAAATTAGAGTTTCTGGCCTATCCTGCAGATAGTCGGCTCTGCATTGTGACACATATTTTGGAATATATAGTCACCAAGACTCTTAGGGGCACGGAGAGAGCTTTACTCATAAGCCATAAACGCCCTCACCATAAGGTCACAGTGCAAACCATATCCAGATGTTTAAGGGTGGTATTAGATGCAGCGGGGGTGGATACTAATGTTTTCAAATCTCACTCCACCAGGGCTGCATCTACATCGGCGGCTAGGATGATGGAAGTTCCTTTGGACCACATCCTTGCCACAGCGGGTTGGAGCAATGAACAAACTTTTCAACGCTTTTATAATAAACCCGTGGCCGCTCATGACACTTTTGCAGGAAAAATTTTGAGTTCTGTAAAATAAATTACCCAATGTGGGGCATATTGTTTTAGGTATGAATAAATACCTTCTTTGTTTTTCAGCACAGTGTCATGACTGAATTACATTCATCCTCCTTTTCCTAGCATGGCAGTGTGTGAGCATGGACTCGTTCCAGGGCATGAAATCACAGAGCTTTGAAATCTTCATGTAGTCACTCACGTGATTCCGAAGTAAAATAGTAAGATTAAATGAGAACTTACCAGTTTGAAGTTTGATCTTTATTTTATGAGGAGTTACGATGAGGGATTATGTGCCCTTCGCTCCCAAAACCCTCTATTATAAAGTTCAACTGGTATGGAAGTTCTCTCTTATCTTACTATATTAGTCTACTCTGGTATCTGTGATTTCACACCACTGCTTTGAAGAATGTCGCACATGCGTGCTGGCGGGGTCTTCACGTAATCCCTCATCGTAACTCCTCATAAAATAAAGATCAAACTTCAAACTGGTAAGTTCTCATTTAATCTTACTATTCTACACTAACTGACTTTTTGGTGCAAGTTTGTAATCGGGGAATGATTCAATTCTCAGATACTGCACTGATGTTCAATTAGCAGCAGGATTTTGTTAGCCAAAAAACGGTGGCGCAGCGGTAGAGTGGCCGCCTCACAGCACCAGAGACCCGGGTTCCATCCTGACTACGGGCGCTGTCTATACGGAGTTTGTACGTTCTCCCCATGAGTGAGAACAGGCGACCGATGGTTGGCATTGATTCCTTCTGCCGAAGGGCCTGCTTCCATGCTGTACCTCTAAACTAGAACTAAAGATGACGGGTGAAAGGGCCTGTTTACTCCAGCTTTCAGCGGGTCAGGCAGCATCTCTGGAGCACGGGGATAGGTGACTTTTCGGGTCGGGACCCTTCTTCAGCCTGATTCTTCCGAATCAATCTTGAAAAGAGTCTTGACCCGAAACGTCAGCTCTCCACCTTCGCCAGAGATGCTGCCTGACCCGCTGAGTTACTCCAGCGGCTTGCGTTTCCTTTTGTAAACCAATATCTGCAGTTACTTGTTTCTACATCAATTTGCCTGTCTTCATATATGTTTAGAGTGGACGGAGGTTGGCGATTTTCTCGGCAGCCGCACTCTTTGTGGGTGCTTGATTCACTCTGGGGAAGGATGCTGTTAAATCCAACTGGATAAAGTGTGGCTTTGGACAGACAGATCCTGATCGATGTTGCAAAATACCCGATCTTTCTCACTGGGTAGTGACGAAGTCACTGGGCTAACAACTGTTGTGACTCTGAACCCGAGTCAATGAACCTCCGCTTAAAATTACCCAAAGATTTGGCCCCCATCAACATCTGAGGCAATGAACTCCACACACCCTCATCACTCTCTGACTGGGGAGATCCCACTTCATCTCCTTTCTAAAGGTACGTCCTTTTGTTCTGAGGCTGTGCCCTCTGGACCTCTAATCTCACAGCACTGGAAACGTCCCCCACACAAGGGCGACACAGCGGTGCAGTGGTTAAGCTGATGCCGTACAGCCCCAGAGAGCCGGGTTCGATACTGACCACGGGCGCTGTCTCTACGGAATTTGTACGTTCTCCCCGTAACCTGCGTGGGTTTTCTCCCGGTAATCCGGTTACCTCCCACACTTCAAAGATGCGCAGGTTTCTAGGCTAATTGGCTTCGGCAAAAATCGTAAATTGTCCCTAGCGTGTGAGTGTGTAGGATAGTGTTAGTGTGCGGGGTGATCGCTGATCGGCGCGGACTTGGTGGGCCGAAGGGCCTGTTTCCGCGCTGTATCTCTAAACTAAACTAAACATATGGAGTTTTGCAGTGAGTGAAATCGCCCTGCTCATACCAGGTTCCTGATCAGGACCGGCCGTCATTGTCGTTGTCGCCGCTTGATAGAGGAATAGGTCGAGGAGTAGAAGAGAGTTGCTCTAAACCGCTGTGACCTTTACCGCTGCGGAGATTTCAGGCTGGGAACCACTGACCACTTATAACATGGCGCTTACAGAGGAGGTTTACAAGAATGATCCCAGGAGTGAGTAGGTTAACATATGACTGGGCCTGCACTCGCTGGAGTTTAGAAGGATGAGGGGGAACCTCAATGAAACTTACCGAATAGTGAAAGGCCTGGATAGAGTGGATGTGGACAGGATGTTTCCACTAGTGGGAGAGGCTAGGACCACAGCTCAAAATTAAAGCTGCCTGCGGAGGTTTTTGAGGTTGGGACTATGCCATTGTTTAAGAAACAGGTGGACAGGTACATGGATAGGACAGGTTTGGAGGGTTATGGGCCAAGCGCAGTCAAGTGGGACTAGGTTAGCTGGGACATATTGGCCGGCGTGGGCGAGTTGGGCCGAAGGGCCTGTTTGCACACTGTATTACTCTGTGACTCGGTGCTTAGGGAGCAACAGTCAGGAATCGCAACCGTTCTGCCAGCTCGCTGGGCCTAGTGGCATCCGAGACCTACTTAAGTCCACTCTGCATCTGCTGGCTCAGAACCCCGCACACTCTCAACACAGAATGCACCCACCCGCCAGCACCCCGAGAACAAGGCAAGGAGAACAATAACCACTGCGGGAGGCCTGACTGGGCAGTGACATTTTATTTTGCTTGGGCAGCTTACAACCCAGCGGCGATAGACACAAAATGCTGGAGTAACTCGGCGGATCAGGCAGAATCTCTAGATAGAAGGAATAGGTGACGTTCCGGGTCAAGACCCTTCTTTAGACTCAGCGTCAGTGGAGAGGGAGTTACAGAGATAAGGAAGTGTAAGAGATCAAAGGAGATAAAGAAGGTCAAGGGAAATGTAGAAAAGATCATTGTTCGCCAGGAGAAGGTGACAACAAAGCAAACAGAGATAAACTGTAACCGGGGGACCGTCAGACTGGTCGGAGAGCTGGGAAGGGGCAGGGATGGAGAGCGAGGGAAAGCAAGGGTTACTTGAAGTCAATGTTCATACCGCTGGGGTGTCAGCTGCCCAAGCGAAATAGGAGGGGATGATCCTCCAATTTGCGCTGGGCCTCACTCTGACAATGGAGGAGGCCCAGGACAGAATGCGGGAATGGGAGGGGGAGTTAAAGTGTTTTAGCAACCGGGAGCTACAGCCCAGCGGTATGAATATTGATTTCTCCAACTGCAAGTAACACTTGCTTTCCCTCTCTCTCCGACGAGCTTCGCTGACCTCCTGATTAGATTTTACTGTTTGCATGCCTCGTTGTCACCTTCCCCTCTTCTAACAATTAACCATTTTACATTTCCCTGAGTAACATCTGTTTTGATCTGTCGTTTTCACACCTTGCCCTCCCATATCTCTAGACTCCCTCTCCCCTGACTCTCAGTCTGAAGAAAGGTCTCGGCCCGGGGAGACGTCTCCCATTCCTTCTCTCCAGGGATGCCGCCTGTCCCGCTGAGTTACTCCAGCATTTTGTGTCTATCTTCAGTGATATTTGAATGTTATCTTTAAGTCTCCTTTACAAAGAAAAAGATTCTAAATATAGGAATTCCAAATGAAAAATTCATGAGACACCAGTTTGAATTCATCAAAGGGCAGGATACTTACATAAAATAAGCAGACATCAAAGAGCAATAAGACACAAATCTAGTTTATGAGCATGTTTTGAGGAACATTGCATTGATTATTTAAGCTTCAAGAGTAGCGTGAGCAGATAGCCAGCATTTAAGCTTTTCTGCAGAGCACTGTAGGAGATATTTTCCACAGATTTGAGCGGCACAGAGGCGCAGCCAGTAGAGCCGCTGCCTCACAGCGCCAGAGACCCTGGTTCGATACTGACCTTGGGTGCTGTCTGTGTGGAGTTTGCACATTCTCCCTGTGACCACGCGGGTTTCCTCTGGGAGCTCCAGTTGCCTCCTGCATCTCGAAGACGAGCGGGTTTGTAGGTTAATTGGCCTCTGTAAATTGCCCTGTGTGTGTGTGGGGGGGGGGGGGGGGTATCTGGAGACCGAGGACCCTTGCCCGACCGTAAATCCGCCCGGAGGCCCGGCTCGCCCACACCACAGTGGAAGACGTGGGACTGGGGGCCGGTGGGCAGACCGGCTGCGGGCGGGAGCGCACGGCTTCGACGGGGGAGTGGGCCGCTGGAGGCCCTGCAGCAGCCTGGGGCTCGGCTGGACCGGGCACCGCTCCAAAAGGACTCGGCCTATAACAGTGGAGCAGCAGCGGAGATCACCACGGCAACGCTTGGCCAGGACAGGACCGTGAACTCGATGAAATGGCGCCAAACATGGAGGCGACGGCATTATGCTCAAAATGAATTCCACGATGTAATGTTTAATTGTATATGTGACATTAAATACTCATTGAACCGCACCATCACAAAACTGTATCTAATTGCAACATTACATGAGTGAACAAACTGCAAACGGCTGGTGTGGTGGCGCAGCAGTAGAGTTGCTGCCTTACAGCGAATGCAGCGCCGGAGACCCGGGTTCGATCCCGATTACGAGTGCTGTCTGTACGGAGTTTGTACGTTCTCCCCGTGACCTGCGTGGGTTGTCTCCAAGACCTTTGGTTAATTGGCTTGGTAAATGTAAACATTGTCCCCTCGTGGGTGCGGGATAGCGTTAATGCGCGGTTATCGTTGGTCGGCGCGGACACAGTGGGCCGAAGGGCCTGTTCCCATGCTGTAACTAATTGCTCTGAATATTGACGTGTGACAGGCTGTGGCGTGGTCGGGACAAGTAGTAGGCTTTGGCCAGTCAGTCGTTACAAGGAAGGCTTGCACAGGCGGAGAACGTAATGTAAACTAATGGGTCCATGTCCTGAAAGGCTTTTGGGTTCAACGTTCAAGTAAAAGTTACCCGACTGCTCGTACTACAGTCAGACTGATCGGGAAGATTCCACGGAGTTAACTACCCGGAGACGTGACCCATGAAACCGTGAAATTTATAACCCATCACATCAGAATATTGACACAACAATGCTGGAGTAACCTAGCGGGTCAGGCAGCAGCTCTGGAGAATGTGGATAGGTGACGTTTTGGGGTCAGTTTGAAGAAGGGTCTTGTCCCAAAATGTCATCGATCCACTTTCTCCACTCACCCAGACACGAGAGCAAGTGGTCGATTGCCAATCCGCCCATCTTTGGGAGGGAACTGGAACATTGCAGGCGGAAACCAAAGCGGACACAGGAAAAACGCGCAAACTCCACACAGACAGCTTTAGACTTTAGAGATACAGAGTGGAAACAGGCCTCTCAGCCAATCGAGTCCGCGCCGACCAGCGATCACCCCATACACCAACACTATCCTGCACACTAGGGACAATTTACAATTTTACCAAAGCCAATTGACCTACAAACCTGTACGTCTTAGGAATGTAGGAGAAAACCAGAGCACCCGGGGAAAACCCACGCGGTCACGGGGAGAACTCCATACTACAGACAGCACCTGCAGTCGGGATCAAACCCGGACGCCACCATGCCGTCCAGGTCAGGATTGAACCCGGGCCTCTGGCACTGAAAGCTCTTCACCTGAAAGCTATGTTGCACCTTTCACCTGCCTGCTGTGTTGCAGCGAGGTTCACAGGTCTGCAGCAAGGTGCATCTCCTGCGACAGGTAGCAAGCAGGAGACAACCTCTGCCTCAGAAGCACCCAGGGTCCACCTGTTCAGCACGTTACCTGAAGCGCTATCAAAGAACAGGGCGTCACGGTGGCGTAGCGGTAGAGTTGCTGCCTTACAGCGTCAGAGACCCGGGTTCGATCCTGACTAAGGGTGCTGTCCATACGGAGTTTGTACGTTCTCACTGTGACCGCGTAGGTTTTCTCCGGGAGTTCTGGTTTCTTCCCACACTTCAAAGACGTGCAGTTTGTAGGTTAATTGGTTTGTTATCAATGTAAATTGTCCCTAGTGTGTGTAGGAAAGTGTTAATGTGCGAGGATCACTGGGCGGTGCGGACTTGGTGAGCCAAAGGGCCTGTTTCCATGCTGCATCTCTAAACTAACCCCCCCCCCCCCCCCCACCTCAACCGCACCAATGCAGCTAGTCGCAGGATGGACTTCAAGTTCCTGAAGGAAATTGATGGTGAGGAGAAGCCCAATGAAAAACAGGAGGAGGGAGAGAATAAAGTCCCAATTGCTTACCGATGCATTATCACCGTGTGAAGAATGGTATGAATGGTATCCACGGCAACGTGACAAACAATAATCAAACACTGATTACTCTAATTCAAAATCCAGAACGATTAACCTGGCTGGTCCTGGTATGTGTTGGCTCGAAGGGGATATATATATCCCTGTAAATTGTCTGTAAAAATAGGTTCTCCCTGAGGCTCAGGTCAGAGATCTCTGTCAGCCCAATATGAGGACACCTTCCCCTAGCGAACAATGATCTATTCTACATTTTCCATGAGCTTTGTCCCCTTTGATGTCTCGTTTTCACTCCTCACCCTTCCATATATCTGTGCCTCCATCTCCCTTGACTCTCAGTCTGAAGAAGGGTCTCGACCCGAAACGTCACCCATTCCTTTCTCTCCAGAGATGCTACCTGTCCCGCTGAGTTACTCCTGCATTTTGTCCATATTCGGTGTAAACCAGCATCTGCAGTTCCTTCCTACACATGAGTTAGTTACACTGATGGCATTGCAGCAAGGAATAGTTCAACAAGTTAATAGGCTGCTCACACAAATTGGCATTAATGTCTGGCACTCTGCAGGGATTTGGCTGTTTTTAAGTATCAAGGCCATAATTAATCGAGAGTTCAGCGATGGCACAAATGAATCCCTGCCTATGAAAATGACTTGGACCCATCTCCATTTGCCTATCACCACAACAGGTCAACTGCTCTCTGTGTAGGGAGGGAACTGCAGATGCTGGTTTACACCGAAGATAGACACAAAATGCAGGAGTAACTCAGCGGGACAGGCGGCGTCTCTGGAGAGAAAGGAACGGGTGACGTTTCGGGTCGAGACCCGTCTTCCGACTGAGAGGGGAGGTGACATTTCTGGTCGAGACCCTTCTCAGTCTGAAGAACGGCAAGGGCGCGTGTGAATGGAGGGCAGGAGCTGAGCTGACACTGAAGAAGGGTCTCGACCCGAAACATCGGCCGCTCCTTCTCTCCAGAGACGCCGCCTGTCCCGCTGAGGCACCCCAGCATTTTGCGCCGACCTACGATGGACAATGAAACTCGTGACAATTTCTAACAACAGGCCAGGCCAGTTGAAGCCTTCAAAGTAGCTTCAGCAACATAACACACTTGTGTCACAATGGAATATTAATACACAATAATACGCAATTCCGCTTCTCTTCGCACTTCGGTGAATTCTGTCTGTTCTCCCGCTCGTGTTTGCTCTCGACATTTCCCACCGTGCAAACTTTTTATGGTGAAAATCACAGCCTCCCTTTGTTATTTTCACACCATTCTTGTGCCGCTGTCCTCCCGAACCTAATTGTGGATCGTCGCATCATTGCCAGACAATTATAGCTCTGCAGCTGCAATAGGCACACTCAGAGGGCACAGAGTACGGGGGGGGGGGAATATATTTTGGACTCAGACTGGTCATGAGCAGGAACTTGCTGCCTTGCTGGGTGGGTGATGGGAGCGGAGGCAACCAGAGCTATGGAAGGGGAATTGGACAGACGATGCAAGTTAGGATAGGACAGGTTTGGAGGGACGTGGGCCAAACACAGGCAGGTGGGACAATAGACAATAGACAATAGGTGCAGGAGTAGGCCATTCGGCCCTTCGAGCCAGCACCGCCATTCAATATGATCATGGCTGATCATCCCCAACCAGTACCCCGTTCCTGCCTTCTCCCCATATCCCCTGACTCCGCTATTTTTAAGAGCCCTATCTAGCTCTCTCTTGAAAGCATCCAGAGAACCCGCCTCCACCGCCCTCTGAGGCAGAGAATTCCACAGACTCACCACTCTCTGTGAGAAAAAGTGTTTCCTCGTCTCCGTTCTAAATGGCTTACTCCATATTCTTAAACTGTGGCCCCTGGTTCTGGCCTCCCCCAACATCGGGAACATGTTTCCTGCCTCTAGCGTGTCCAAACCCTTAACAATCTTGTGTTTCAATGAGATCCCCTCTCATCCTTCTAAACTCCAGAGTGTACAAGCCCAGCTGCTCCATTCTCTCAGTGTAGATGGGACATGTCGGCCGGTGTGGGCAAGTTGGGCCGAAGGGCCTGTTTCCACACTGTATGTGGGGGAATGGGACTGCACTGTGGTGCCGACTGGAACACGTATGGATGAAGATGAACACTAAATTGCTGCAGTAACTCAGCGGGTCAGGCAGCATCTCTGTAGAAAAGGAATAGGTGACGTTTTGGGTCGGAACCCTTCTTCAGACTTTTGGTTTCCGACCCAAAACATCACCTATTCATTTTCTCCAGAGACTGTGCCTGTCCCGCGGTGTTACTCCAGCCATTTTGTGTCTACCTTCAGTATCAACCAGCATCTGCAGTTCCTTCCCACACGCATGGATGGGGGGAGGGTTGCTACCACGCCCTCTGTGATTCTAATCGTTGCTTCTTTCATCCACCACAGCCACGTAGGGCCTGCTCTTGCTCTTGTCCCGTCTCATCCTGTATCCATCACACTGGCTCCGTCTACACTTCATGCTGCCTTGGGAAACCAGTCACCATAATCAAAGGCTTGTCCCACCCAGAAGGTAATTCCTTCTTCTCCCTGCCCCCCCCATCTGGCAAAGGTGCAGAAGCTTGAAAACGCCAGACCACCAGACTCAAGAAAAACCTTCTTCTGCTCCGTTATCCTGCTTCCGAATGGTCCATTCTTGAGCGACTCCATAATCGGGACGCATCACAGCACGGTTTGGGAACACCTCCACACAAGACTGCAAGAGCATTGTGGACGCAGACCGGACCATCACACAAACCAACCTCGGCAAGGCCAGCAGCATAATCAAGGATGAGGTCTCACCCCCCCCCCCCCCCCGTCACTCCCCTCTTCTCCCCTCTCCCATCAGGCAAGAGGTACAGAAGTGTGAAAACGCACACCTCCAGATTCAGGGACAGTTTCTTCCCAGCTGTTATCAGGTAACTAAACCATCCAACCAACAACTAGAGGTCCTGAGCTAGTATCTACATCATGGAAGACCATCGGACAACTTTTAATCAGAGTTTAGAAGAATGTGGGGGGAACCTCATTGAAACGTACAGAATAGTGAAGGGCTTGGATAGAGTGGATGTGGAGAGGATGTTTCCACTAGTGGGAGAATCTAGGACTTGAGGTCACAGCCTCAGAATTAAAGGACGTTCTTTTAGGAAGGAGATGATGAGAAATATCTTTAGTCAGAGGGTGGTGAATCTGTGGAATTCTTTGTCACAGAAGGCTGCGGAAGCAAAGTCAGTGGATATTTTTACGGCAGAGATAGACAGATTATTGATTAGTACGGACGTCAGAGGTTATGGGGAGAAGGCAGGAGAATGGGTTTAGAAGGGAGAGATCGATCAGCCATGATTGAATGGCGGAGTAGACCCGATGATTCGAACGGCCTAATTCTACTCCTATCACATATGCCCAGATGACTTTACCGGACTTTATCTTGTATTAAACGTTATTTCCTTTATCCTGAATCTGTACACGGTGGATGACGGCATCTTCCATGAGGATCATCTCTACCATCCGCCTATCACTCATCAGGCTTTGTCCGGGCCCACTCTCTTTTCCAGCTTTCTGCTGGCACACCTCTCCTTGGGAAAGAGCCTTCACGTCGAGGCCCGGTTTCCACCAATCTTTCCGCCGTCACGCACAATAATAACAGTGAGCCATGAGGTACCGACCACAGTTGGGGTCAGAATAATCCACTATCGTTTTATAGACAATAGACAATAGGTGCAGGAGTAGGCCATTCGGCCCTTCGAGCCAGCACCGCCATACAATGTGATCATGGCTGATCATCCCCAATCAGTACCCCGTTCCTGCCTTCTCCCCATATCCCCTGACTCCGCTATCTGTAAGAGCCCTATCTAGTTCTCTCTTGAAAGTATCCAGAGAACCGGCCTCCACCGCCCTCCGAGGCAGAGAGGGCATTTTCTTTTGCAATAATGTACGCACACATCATCTCATTTGCTTTGCCGTTCAATCTTCATTGAACTTGGAAGGTACTCAATTCTTTATAATGGCGAGTCTGCCTCCATTCATCTCTCGGTTCAATGAGGTTTGACAAGCCTTGTTTATTTAAATTCATCGGGGATTACTGACAGTATGACAATCTCAAAATGCTTGGCTATCCAGTTTTTTTTACATTCAGAGCAACTGTATGCTCCGATTTTCCATTGTCGTCAGCGTTGGTCTCACATCTAGTGCCTCATGTCTACTGGTTCGCGACTTACTTCTTCCCCCGGCAGCGCCGTGCGTGACTCTTGGTTCCACGCAGCAACTCCAGCAGTGGAGCGGCACGGTGGCGCAGCGGTAGAGTTGCTGCCTTGCAGCGCCAGACACCCGCATTCCATCCTGAGTACGAGTGCAGCCTGTACGGAGTTTGTACGTACACCCCGTGACCGCCTGGGCTTTCTCCGGGTGCTCCGGTTTACTTCCGCACTCCAAAGACGTGCAGGTTTGTCGGTTAATTGGCTTTAAGTTGTCGCTAGTGTGCAGAGACCGTTGGTCCGCGCAGTCTCGATGGGCCGAATGGCCCTGTTTCCGTACTGTATTTCTAAACTTAAACTAAATCCCTTGTTTTAGTTTTACTGCCCCAGCACACTGTGTTTTAAAAATCTTTTCGAGAAAACCCTGCGTTTCAAATGGGAGAATTGTTTAGACTTTAGAGAAACAGCGTGGAAACAGGCTTTTCGGCCTGCGCTAACCAGCGATCACCCCGCACACTAACACTATCCTACACACCAGGGCCAATTTACAAATTTTTACCGAAGCCAATTAACCTACAAACCTGCGCGTCTTTGGAGTGTGGGATAAAACCTGAGCACCCGGAGAAAACCCACGTGGTCACAGGGAGAGCGTAAAGCTCCGTGCCTGGTCAGGATTGAACCCGGGTCTCTGGCGATGCAAGGCAGCAACTCTACCACCGCCCCAGTTGCTCTTGAGAGCAGGGAATAGTTTAAGGTGGAAGGCCGCAGATTTCACAGGCCATCCAGAGGCCAGAGACCCGGGTTAGGTCCTGAGCTTGGGCGCTGCCCGTGTGGAGTTTGCAGGTCCTCCCTGGGGCCCAGTGGGTTTCCTGCAGGTGCTCCGGATTCTTCCCACATCCCAAAGATGTGCGGGCTTTGCAGGTTATTTGGCTGCTGTAAATTGCCCCCCCTCTTGCGTTGCGAGTGGACCAGACAGTGGGACAACATAGAACCAGCATAAACAGGTCGGCATGGACTCGATGTATCCTGAACAAAACTAAACCAAACTTAAATGACGGAGAAATAAAGCAAAGGGTGGTTGGCGTTATATACATGTAATTAAAAAAAACCCTTGCTTACTCTCTCCCTTCCCCTTCCCAGTTCTCCCACCAGTCTTACTGTCTCCGACTACATTCTATCTCAGTCCCGCCCACTCCCCCGACATCAGTATGAAGAAGGGTCTCCACCCGAAACGTCGCCCATTCCAGCTCTCCAGAGATGCTGCCTCACCCGCTGAGTTAATCCAGCATTTTGTGTCTACCTTCGATTTAAACCAGCATCGGCAGTTCTTTCTTACACATAATAAATAAAAAAAAGAACTGCAGATGCTGGTTTATACCAAAGATATAGACACAAAATGCTGGAGTAGACTTGGCTGGTCACACAACATCAATCTGAAGAGCGAATTTCCTTCGCTCCATAGATGCTGCCTCACCCGCTGAGTTTCTCCAGCATTTTTGTCTACCTTCGATTCTCCAGCATCTGCAGTTCTTTCTTAAACAATCTGAAGAAAGGTCCCGACTCAATCGTCACCTATCCATGTTCTTCAGAGATGCTGCCAATCATGAGACCAAGACCAATTCCTCTCTGCCTGTACATAATCCCTATCCCTCCATAACCACGTGCCGATCCAAAAGTCTCGTAGATACCACGATCGTATCTGCCTCAACCACCAACCCTGGCAGCACGTTCCATGCACTCACCTCCCTCTGCGTAAAATAAAGCCTGCCCCAAATATCTCCTTTAAACTTTGTCCCGCTCACCTTACATCTATGCCCTCTCGTATTTGATTTTTCCACCCTGGGAAAACATACAAACATAGAAAATAGGTGCAGGAGGAGACCATTCGGCCCTTTGAGTCAGCATGGCCATTCACTGTGATCATGGCTGATCGTCCCCAATCAATAACCCGTGCCGGCCTTCTCCCCCTTGATTCCACTAGCCCCTAGAGCTCTATCTAACTCTCTTAAATCCATTCAGTGACTTGGCCTCCACTGCCCTCTGTGGCAGGGAATTCCACAAATTCACAACTCTCTGGGTGAAAACGTTTTTTCTCACCTCAGTCTTAGTTCTTATAACTTATAACTCAGTTATTCCCCTTAATTCTAAGACTGTGGCCCCTGGTTCTGGACTCGCCCAACATTGGGAAAATATTTCCTGCATCTAACTTGTCCAGTCCTTTTATAATTTTATATGTTTCTATAAGATCAACCCTCATTGTTCTTAACTCCAGTGAATATAAGCCTAGTCTTTTCAATCTTTCCTCATATGACAGTCCCGCCATCCCAGGGATCAATCTCGTGAACCTACGCTGCATTGCCTCAATCACAAGGATGTCCTTCCTCAAATCCGGAGACCAAAATTGGACACAATACTCCAGATGTGGTCTCACCAGAGCCCTATACAACTGCAAAAGAAAAGGTTCAGACTGTCTATCCTATCTACCCCTCGCAAAATTTTGTATACTTCTATCAGGCCTTCCTCACAACCTCCTGCGTTCCAGAGAAAACAATCGCGGTCTGTCGAACCTCTCCCTGCAGCTCATTAGTCCCTTAGTCCAGGCATCATTCTGGTAAACACAGAACATAGAGAGTTACAGTGTGTAGGAAAGAACTGCAGATGCTGGTTTAAATCTGTTCGCTTCATCTGTAATAATGAGCAAGCTATGAGGGCTGATTCCATGGCTAAGAAGCTGCTAAGTAACAATGCTACAGATTTTTGGAAGGAAGTGAGAGCTCTTAGCAGTTGCAAAACATCTCTACCATGTACTGTAGATGGAATCTCCGGAACGGCTAATATCACGGAGTTATGGCGACAACATTATAGCACTTTATTCAACTGTGTCCAAGGTGACTTGTATAGGGTGGACAATATTGAGAATAATGACTCGATGGTGATTATGTCACATGAGGTGTATCATGCCATGAACAAGCTGTCCAACAACAAAGCAAGTGGCTTGGATCATATCTCTGCTGAACATCTTAAGTATACGAGTATAAGGATAGCTCCTCTCCTAGATATTTGTTTTACTGGCTTTATGATTCATGGCTTGTTACCAGACTCAATGTTGTCTGTCCTGTTAGTGCCGGTTATTGAGGACAAAGCTGGTAAAGTAGGCAGTCTAAATAATTACAGGCCCATAGCTTTAGCCAGCATATTGTCAAAAGTCTTAGAAAGAGGTTTGCTGGATAGAATAAATGAGTTTGTTAACTCCACAGATAACCAGTTTGGCTTTAAAGCTAAACATGGCACTGACTTATGCATATATGCCCTAAAGGAGATTGTAAACAAATATAAAGGCAAAAACTCTTCAATCCTTATGTGCTTTATTGATGCTTCCAAAGCCTTTGACCGTGTTAATCACAGAGAGCTGATTGGTAAAATGCATCAAAGAGGGGTGTCTAAATACATTGTGAGAATACTGGCCTACTGGTATGCCCACCAGACTATGCAAATAAAATGGGGCAATAGGGTCTCAGCCCATTTGGGGTTAGCAAAGGTGTTTAGACAAGGGGGAATTTTGTCCCCAGTCCTTTTTAATCTATATATTGATGATTTGTCTAAACAATCGAAAGCCTGTAACACTGGGTGCGTGATTGGTAATATTTTAGTGAACCATATTATGTATGCAGATGATCTTGTGGTCTTTAGTCCATCTAGCGCTGGTCTCCAGCAGCTCCTTACTGCATGTTCCGTGTATGGTTTGGAACATGACATTTAAATATAATGCTAGTAAGAGTGTTGTTATGGTCTGTAGAACCAAAGAGGATAAAAGCCTAAAATATCCTGATTTTAAATTGTCTGACAATAATCTTAGTGTCTATAATAAGATAAAATATCTAGGGCATATTATTACAGAACAAATGACAGATGATGAGGATATTTATAGGCAACGACGCATGCTGTATATACAGGCGAATATCCTCTTGCGTAAAATTTGGTGCGTGTGCAGATGTGGTGAAGATGTCACTATTTAGAGCATACTGCACACCCCTCTACACTGCGCACCTGTGGTCGAACTATTTAAAGACAAGTATGCAGAGACTAAAGGTTGCATATAACAATGCCATGAGAACACTGCTAAGGCAACCAAGAGTGCCAGTAATATGTTTGTGGCTGCAGGAGTCAGTACTTTAGAAGCTATTCTAAGACACCACATGTATAAATTCATTTGCAGGATAAATGACTCTAAAAATGTGCTTATTGTGGCCTTGACAAACATAAGGGTTAGCACTACACGCTACGAATCCCAGTTGTGGAGACACTGGTATCGTTGTCTCGTTGTACGACATTGATCATCTTTTACTCTGGATTTTTAACTTAAGTATTGTGGGTTTTTTAAATATATAAATTATGATGTTTTTATGTGATTTACCATGATTTTATATATATTTATGATATTTGATATGCAATGCATTTTTAATGTAATATTGCCCCTTGTCTGGACCTTGAGTCCGTAATAAAGTTATTATTATTATTATTATTAAATCGAAGAAAGGCACAAAATGGTGGAGTAACTCAGCATTCCGAAGAAGGGTCTCGACCCGAAATGTCACCCATTCCTGGTCTCCAGAGATGCTGCCTGTCCCGCTGAGTTACTCCAGCATTTTGTGTCTAGCAAAGAAACATAGAAAAAAAGGTGCAGCAGTAGGCCATTTGAGCCAGCACTGCCATTCAACATGATCGTGGCTGATCATCTAAAATCAGTACCTCGTTCCTGCTTTTTCCCCATATCCCTTGATTCCTTTAGCCCATAAGAGCTAAATCTAACTCTCTCTTGAAAGAGAGTTACAGCATAGGAACAAGCACCTCGCCCCACGATGTCTGTGCCAGACATGAGGCCAAGGCCATTTCTTCTCTGCCTCTACATAATCCATATCCCTCCATATCCACTTGCCCATTCAAAAATCTCTTAAATGTCACCATCGTATCTGCCACAACCACCAGCCCTGGCAGTGCGTTCCAGGCACCCACCGCCCCTCAGTGTGAAACAACCGGCCCCGCACACCTCCTTTAAACTTTGTCCCTCTTACCTTACATCTACCGATCACGATGCCAAGATGAACCAATTTTATCTGCCTGCGCATGATCCGTATCCTTCCGATCCCCTGCGTATCAATATGCCTGTCTACAAGCCTGTTAAACGTCACCATCTTATCTGCTGCCACCCCAACTCCTGGCTGCGTTTTCCACCTCTCTCTGTGTAAAACAACTTGCCCCGCACATCTCCTCAAAGATACAGATGCCAGTGGACTCCATGACCATGGTTTACACAAGGAGAATAATGATGTTTATAACTGCAGGTTTATTGGAGCATAACCCACAGTTTACTGCTGGGTATTAACAGTTAGTAGACACTACCTGACATTAAACAGAATGACAAATGGTTGTGTTTATCTGGAACACAAACCCGATTCACCCGAAGATAGAGTTTCTATAAAACACTGGACAGGCCGCATTTGGAGTATTGTGAGCAGTTTTGGGGCTCGTATCTGAGGAAGGATGTGCTGGCTCTGGAGAGGGTCCAGAGGAGGTTTACAAGAATGATCCCTGGAATGAGTGGGTTAACATATGCTGAGCGTTTGACGGCACTGGGCCCTCTACTTGCTGGAGTTTAGAAGCATGGGGGGGGGGACCTCATTGTAACTTACCGAATAGGGAAAGGCTTGGATAGAATGGATGTGGAGAGGATGTTTCCACTAGTGGGAGAGTCTAGGACCAGAGGTCATAGCCTCAGAATTACAGGACATTCCTTTAGGAAGGAGATGAGGAGGAATTTCTTTAGTCAAAGGGTGGTGAATCTGTGGAATTACTTGCCACAGGATGGATATTTTTAAGGCAGAGATAAATAGATTATTGATTAGTACAGGTGTTAGAGATTATGGGGAAAGGGCAGGAGAGAGCGATAGATTAGCCATGATTGAGTGGCAAAGTAGACTTGATGGGCCGAATGGCCTAATTCTGCTCCTACCACTTATGACCTTATGACCTACAGTTTTGGTCTCCAAATTCTGTACTTGCCATAGAGGGAGTACAGAGAAGGTTCACCAGACTGATTCCTGGGATGTCAGGACTTTCATATGAGTAAAGACTGAATAGACTTGGCTTGTACTCGCTAGAATTTAGAAGACTGAGGGGGAATCTTATAGAAAGTTACAAAATTCTTAAGGGGTTGGATAGGCTAGATGCAGGAAGATTGTTCCCGATGTTGGGGACGTCCAGAACAAGGGGTCATAGTTTAAGGATAAGGGGGAAATCTTTTAGGACCGAGATGAGAAAAACATTTTTCACACAGAGAGTGGTGAATCTCTGGAATTCTCTGCTACAGAAGGTAGTTGAGGCCAGTTCATTGGCCATATTTAAGAGGGAGTTGGATGTGGCCCTTGTGGCTGAAGGGATCAGGGGGTATGGAGAGAAGGCAGGTACAGGATACTGAGTTGGATGATTAGCCATGATCATATTGAATGGCGGTGCAGGCTCGAAGGGCCGAATGGCCTACTCCTGCACCTATTTTCTATGTTTCTATGTTTCTAACACAAAGCGCCAACTCAGGGTAATTCTGGGACTTAAACTAAGTGGTTAGGGGATTATTCAGCTTCCATTAATAAATGCACACTCATTGCAAGAATGTAGTAGGCGGCACACTGGCACAGCTGGTAGAGGCGCTGCTTCACAGCACCACGAAACTCGGATCTATCAGCAACAGAGACCCGGGTTCGATCCTGACCTCGGGTGCTGTCTGCGCGGAGTCTGCACGTTCTCCCCGTGACCGCGTGGGTTTACCCCGGGTGCTCTGGTTTCCTCCCACATCCCAAAGAAGTGCGAGTTTGAAGGTTAACCTGCCTCTGGTTAAATTGCCCTAAGTGTGTAGTGAGTGGGAATACATGAGAAAGTGGGATAGCATGGAACTTGCGTGAATGGGTGCTGAGTGGTCGACATGGACTCGGTGGGCCGAATGTCCTGTTTCCATGCTGTGTCTCTAAACTAAGAATGGCAACACCTCCAGGAGTCGCATTGCAAACTGGCATGGGATCCAAGTGTTCCAGGAATGAGCCAACATCATCAGTAGACACACCACGGTGCTCCGTACAGAAAGAAACCGGGGTCGGGATCGAACCCGGGTCTCTGGCGCTGTAAGGCAGCAACTCTCCCGCTGCACCGCCAGGTCTGAGCTTTGGTTCAGGCTGCTGCGGCGGCTGAGAAGATGGGACGGGAAATTATTGGGGAGCAGGAGAGTTTACCACAGGCTAGAACTTTATTTATCCCAGGAGGGAAATTGACCCTCTGCCAACAGTCGTAAAATCCCATCACACACACAAATGATGTGAAACACATTGTGAAGCAGGTGCAGAGCGGAGAAATAAGACTGGGCGCCATCAGGATCATTGAGACGACAGGCGGGGGTCGGTCAGTCCCCTGCAGCGTGGCACGGAGGGGCTGCTGTATTGTCAGGCCCACCACCCTCTGGACAACCTGTGAAACAGGGACTCCACCTGCTGCCTGACGTGGAGGTCTAATAAAGGGGAGGCCATTTAAAACTGAGAGGAGGAAAAACTTTTTCACCCAGCGAGTTGTGAATTTGTGAAATTCTCTGCCACAGAAGGCAGTGGAGGCCAATTCACTGGATGGGAGTTAGATAGAACTCTAGGGACTAGCGATCAAGGGATATGGGAAGCAGGCAGGCAAGGGTTACTGATTGTGGATGATCAGCCATGATCACAGTGAATGGCGGTGCTGGCTCGAGGGGCCAAATGGCCTTTTCCTGCATCTACGTCTTGTGGAAGAAGAGCAGGACATCCTGTCAGTCTCCTGCCCACCCCCACCTTCTCTGTCAGCATCATCTGAAGTGGAGCCTCGTTCTTTGGGAGTCGCAGCGAGAGGGCGTCGCGGACAAAGGCTGGGAACGGTGGCGCAGCGGGTAGAGCCACTGCCTCAGAGCGCCGGATACCCGGGACCAATCCTGACCTCGGGTGCTGTCTGTGTGGCGTTGGCACGCTCTCACTGGGTTTCCTCCGGGCGCTCCGGTTTTCTTCCATAACCCATAAAGACGTGGGTTAATTCGCCTCTGGATTTTGTTCCTCGTGTGTAGGGGGGGGGGGGGGGGGAGGGTGAGGAAGTGGGATAACATGGAACTCTGAGGAGGGAAGTACTGGCGTTGGGGAGGGTCCAGAGGAGGTTTACGAGAACGATCCCAGGGATGAGTGGGTTAGCGTATGATGAGCCTTTCACTGCTCTGGGCCTGTACTTGCTGGAGTTTATAAGGATGAGGAGGATCTCACAGAAACTTACTATATAATTGAAGACTAGGATAGTTGAGAGGATGTTTCCACTAGTGGGGGAGTCTTGGACCAGGGGGCACGGCCCGCAGATATACCTTTAGAGACATGCCTTTAGAAAGGAGATGGGGAGGAATTTATTTGGTCAGGGGGGTGATGAATCTGTGGAATTCATTGCCACGGAAGCCTGTGGAGGCCAAGTCATTGGGTAGTTTTAAACCGGAGATTTACATTTATTTGATTAGTTCGGGCATCAAAGGTTATGGGGAGAAGGCAGGAGAATGCAGTTGAGAGGGAACGATAGATCAGCCATGACTGAATGGCAGAGTAGACTCGATGGGCTGAATGGCCTAACTAATTTTCTCCCACGACTTATGAACCTATGAACTAGTGTGAGCGGCCAGCGTGGACCCGGTGGGCCTCATCCCTAAACTGAACCAAAACTTCAGCCTGAAGAAGGGTCCCGACCCGAAACGTCACCCATGCTGTTTTTCTAGAGATGCTGCCTGACCCGCTGAGTTACTCCAGACACCATCACTGCAATGTCTATCTAAACTGAAACTAAACTCTCTGCAGGCAACATTCAAGCTTCTGGAGACGAAACCCAGCTGGGAAAAGAAGTCGAAGCCTTGACACGATGCTGCCTCACAGCGCCAGAGACCCGGGTTCAATCCCGACTGCGGGTGCCATCTGTACCGAGTTTGTACGTTCTCCCCGTGGGTTTTCTCCGAGATCTTCGGTTTAATCCCACACTCCAAAGACCTAATGGTTTTGTTGGTTAATTGGCTTGGTATAGATGTAAATTATCCCTCAGCTGGTCGGCACTGACTAGGTGGGCCGAAGGGCCTATTTCCTCGCTGTATCTCTCAACTGAACTAAGCTAAATCAAACTGGAGCACAAAGGGTCTGCGCCGGTTATAAACAAAATCCGCAGCAATTCTACACAACACCACAAGATGTGGAACCTTTTTTTTTGCTCACGACTCCAATACATCCTGCCGGAGTTGTATTTTCCAAGGGCTACAAGTGGTCGGTGAAAAACCATTCAGTACACATCAGACTGGCACGATGCAATGGAAAATTCAGCTTTAAAAAAAACCCTTGCAAGTTCAAGCACACAGAGAAGCCTTTGTGCCAAAGCTTGTGGATCTGTAGCTGTAACCTTAGCGCAGATTAGGCCAAGAGCAAGCAGCAGTATTATTTAGAGATGGAAAATGTTAGCAAGACAAATTTCACTGAGTGACTTATTTATTTATTTCCCTCCAGGCCCGACAACAAAGCTCCCGATTCATTAGGTTGTTGCTGACTCTAAACAATTTTTTTTCCTCTCTCTCTCTCCGCGATTGTTCCGAGAATGAGGTCATTTTTTGATTTAAAAGGCACGGTTAGAGGGACATTTTCTGGGTCGGGACAAATAAGTTCAACTATAAGGCCAATAAGTCAATTAATAATAAATTCAATCATAACAATAAGTTCAACAATCTTGGGGCGGCAGGGGGGGGCAGCTGGTAGAGCTGCTGCCTCACAGCGCCAGAGACCCGTGTTCGATCCTGACAACGGGTGCTGTCTGTACGGAGTTTGCACGTTCTCCCCCCGTGACCGCGTGGGTTTCCCCCGGGTGCTTCAAAGACATGCAGGCTTGTAGGGTAATTGGCTTAGGTGAAATTGCAAATTGTCCCTAGTGTGAAGATTGGTGTTTATGTACGGGGGATCGCTGGTCGGCGCGGACTCAGTGGGCCGAAGGGCCTGTTTCCGCGCTGTATCTCTAAAGTTCAGAGTCTGAAGTAAAACTGGTCAGCAGTTTATAAGGGGATCACTTACTCAGCCGCAAATGGTGCAAGGCACAAGAGACAGCAGGTGCTGGAGTCACCATCTGGGGAAGGGTCCCGACCTGAAATGTCATCTGTCCATTTCCCTCCCACAGATGCCGCTTGATCCACTGAGTTCCTGCTGAACGTTATTTTTGCTCAAAAGAAAGGCACTGCGTGCTCTGTGACCTCTCACCTAAACCAGGGCTGCAGTTTAGAGGTTTTACTTATCAAGGTGATGGTGGCCCAGCGGTAGAGTTGCTGCCTTACAGCACCAGAGACCCGGATTCGATCCTATCGAGTGCTGTCTGCACGGAGTTTGTACATTCCCCCCATGACCCCGTCGGTTTCCACCGAGTGCTCCGGTTTCCTCCCACATTCAAAAGACGTATAGGTTTGTAGGTCAATTGGCTTCTAGAAAGAATAAATTGTCCCTAGTGCACAGGATAATACTCAATAAATTCCACAGATTCACCACCCTCTGACTACAGCCTCTTCTCCTTTCTAAAGATACGTTATTTTATTCTGAGGCTATGCCCTCTGATCCTAGACTCTCCCACTTGTGGAAACATCCTCTCCACATCCACTCTATCCAGGCTTTTGGTAAGTTTCAATGAGGTTCCCCCCCCCCCCCCCATCCTTCTAAACTCCAGCGAGTACAGGCCCAGTGCCGACAAACGCTCATCATATGTTAACCCACTCAAACATCTCAAAGTCATGTGGAATTGTAAGCTAATTGGCCTCTGCAAATAGCCCTTGGTGTGTGGGGAGTGGATATGAAAGTTGGATAACATAGAATTAGTTTGAAGATAGACACAAAATGCAGGAGTGATAGCCCTGTCCCACCGTACGAGTTCATTCCAAGAGCTCTCCCGAGTTAAAAAACTCGTGGTAAGCACGGAGAATGAACGTAGCGTGTACGTCGGAGCTTGGGGACGTCTCTTAGCGGCTCGTAACGCTAACGGCAGGTACTCGGGAAGACTCGCTAACAGCAAGTAAGCACGGGAAGACTCGTGAAGATTTTTCAACATGTTGAAAAATGTCCACGAGAGCCCCGAGTACCGACGAGTGGCCATTACCATAAATCTCCGAGTTCGAATCAGGGCAAACTCAGGAGAGCTCTTGGAATGAACTCTTACCGTGGGACAGGGCTTTAACTCTGCGGGACAGGCAGCATCTCTGCAGAGAAGGAATTGGTGACGTTTCGGGTCGAGATCCTTCTTCAGACTCAGGAGAGAGGGAGACTCGAGATGCGGATGAGTCAGGTGTGAACACAACAGATCAAAGCAGACAATGGTCAAGGAAATGTAGAATGGTTCATTATTGGCTGACGGGAAGGTGACAACAAGGCGTACAAACAGTAAAATTAACCAGGAGGACGGTGAAACTAGTCGGAGAACTAGGGTGGGGGAGGGATGGAGAGAGAGGGAAAGCAAAGGTTACTTGAAGTTAATGTTCATACCGCTGGAGTGTAAGCTGCCCAATCAAAATATGAGGTGCTGTTCCTCCAATTTGCGCTGGGCCTCACTCTGACAATGGTGGAGGCCCAGGACAGAACGGTCAGTGTGGGAATGGGAAGGGGAGTTAAAATGTTCAGCAACCGGAAGATCAGGTAGGTTTAGGCGGACTGAGCGGAGGTGTTCAGCAAAACGATCGCCGAGCCTGCGCTTGGTCTTGCCGATACACAGGAGTCCACACCTGGAACAGCAGATACAGTAGATGAGGTTGGAGGCAAGTGAACCTCTGCCTCACCTGAAAAGACTGTTGGGGTCCTTGGATGGAGTCGAGGGCGGGGGGGGGGGGGGGGGTATAGGGACAAGTGTTGCAGGGGAAAGTACCTGGGGAGGGGATGATTTGGGTGAGAAGGGATGAGGGCTAACTAATCCCTTCCGTGGGAGGACAGCACAATGTTAACCAGCATTTGTGAATGTCCGGGAGATATTTTATGCTCAACAAGAAGAGGATTATGACAAATCACAGACAGGAAGTAATCCATAAAAGTCAATTTGCAGCGTAAAGTGCTTTTTTAAAAATCAGAAAGGAAAGCCTAGCAGGATGGAATGAAAGCCTTTTCTCCTGCACTTAAATCACCGATGTCAGGAAGGAGGTCTTGTACAACATAAGCCATGCACATTTCTCTTCGGTTTTGCTACCAGTGCTAGAGTTCAGGCTGGCCAGTTTGTCGCAGCAGCCAGGATTAGCAGCCCATCCAGTCTACAGTTTCATTCTGTACCACTCAGGATGGCACAGTGAGTGCTGCTGCCTCACAGCGCCAGAGGCCCGGGTTCGATCCTGACCAGGGTCGCTGCCTGAGTGGAGTTTGCACATTCTTCCAGCGACCGCATGGACTTCCCCCGGGCTCTCCGGGTTTCCCACCGCATCCCAAAGACGTGCAATCTTGCCACCAGTGGGAGAGTCGAGGACTAGAGGCCATAGCCTCAGAATTAAAGGACGTTAAAGGACGAGAAATGTATTTAATCAGAGGGTGGTGAATCTGTGGAATTCTTTGCCACAGAAGGCTGTGGAGGTCAAGTCAATGGATATATTTAAGGCTATAAAGAGATAGATAGGCTATTTAAGTAATAGATAGATTCTTGATTAGTACGGGTGTCAGGGGTTATGGGGAGAAGGCAGGAGAATGGGGTTAGGAGGGAGAGATAGATCAGCCATGATAGAATGGCGGAGTAGACTTGATGGGCCGAATGGCCTAATTCTACTCCTATCACTTATGACCTTCTCTCGCCAATCTGAAAGCCACTGGACATGTTTGATCCTCAGTCAAACCAACTTATTTCCTCACCTTCACCATTTTTGTATCTGAGATGAACCATACAATTAGTAATTGTACGATTGAACGATTTCAGCCAGGACGGAGCCTACTCCAAGGAAAGAAGTTCATATGGACCATGTCAAGAGGCCAGTCACTGCTTGCTCAACATAGTCAGTGGGATCAATCATTGATTTTTCTTTTGGGGGGGGGGGTATTTAATTGACATTTTACTTGTTTAGGGTTCCAGACAGAGATTGACAGATTCTCGACTAGTAAAGGTGTCAAGAGTTATTGGGGGGATTCAAACAAGAAGGGCCATCATGAGAATTAAGGACAGAATGAGGGGGAACATCATTTACTAAGAGGGATTAAAATATGGAAATGGGAGAATTGTTAATAGTTA
The DNA here is from genome assembly GCA_035221665.1 of Okamejei kenojei. Taxonomy (NCBI): domain Eukaryota; kingdom Metazoa; phylum Chordata; class Chondrichthyes; order Rajiformes; family Rajidae; genus Okamejei; species Okamejei kenojei. The sequence continues at coordinate 16,718,031 of CM069138.1, forward strand.
GATATGGATTATAGATCAGCCATGATCGAATGGCGGAGTAGACTTGACGGGCCGAATGGCCTAATTCTGCTCCTATAACCTATGAGCATATGAACAATGCAATTAGAAAAACTCGTCTTTTGTTCTGTCCACAATCAGAACAGTAATGCTGAAGATTCCACAGCGAGATCAGGGCAGATAGGCATAATGGTCAGTATTGATGTGATGGGCCAAAGGGACTGCCTTGGTGCTGCACAACTCTATGACCCTATGACCTCGCCTTAGTGGCAATCTGAGTATCTGTATATCTGTCCTTCACCATTCACGCCAGCGCTTCATAAGTTCATGTGATAGGAGCAGAATGAGGCCATTTGGCCCATCAAGCCCACTCCGCCATTCAATCACGGCTGATCTATCTCTCCCTCCTAACCCCATTGCCCTGCTTTCTCCTCATAACTCTGGACACCTTAATCAAGAATGTATCTATCTTTGCCTTAAAAATATCCATTGACAGCCTCCACAGCCGTCTGTGGCAATGAATTCCACAGATTCAACACCTTCTGACTAAATAAATCCCTCCTCCTCATCTCCTTCCTAAAAGAACATCCTTTTATTCTGAGGCTCTGGTCCTAGACTCTCCAACAAGTGGAAACATCCTCTCCACATCCACTCTATTCAAGTGGATATACATGCCCCCTTATATGTTCGATTGCCTTTGTGAGTTTGTAAATTAACCTGTACCTTTTGGTCCATGTTCAAATTTAAAAGGCCAGAGTCCCCATCAATCCACTCACCATCAAAGCATTTTCACTCAGGTACATAATCAGCTTCTGGTCTAAACACTCAGATCAGCACTTCTTATTTCAATGGGGATCATGATAATAAATGCGCTCCTTTAGTAATGCTGTACTATTATTGTCCTGTCAGGACAAAACAGAGACAAAGTGCCCAATTATAAAAAGGGGAAGAGTTGCATAATTGACGAGTTTTCCTATTTAATGTCAGAGTATTGAATCTGAAGGGAAGTCAGTGGAGAGCACGATGTTATTTGAAATGGATGACAATAACAGATGGACAGATCAGTTTATTGTCACGTGTACCGAGGTAACAGTGAAAAGCTGTTGTTGCGCGCTAACCAGTCAGCAGAAAGACAGTACATATTTACAATCAAGCCATTTACAGTGTACAGATGCATGATATGGGAATAACGTTTAGTGCAAGGTAAATCCAGCAAAGTCCAATCAAGGATAGTCCGAGGGTCACCAATGAGGTAGAGACAGTAGTTTAGCACTGCTCTCTGAGAGGGATTACAGGGAACCTTGTGGATTGGAGAACTCAGATTTGTCCTTTTGCACATCTTTCATTCATTAGTTTAAGTTTAGTTTGTGAGATACGGTGTGGAAACTGACCCTTCAGCCCACCGAGCCCGCGCCCACCAGCAATCCCCGCACACTAACACTATTTTACTGAAGCCAATTAGCCTACAAATCTGTACGTCTTTGGAGTGTGGGAGGAAACCGGAGCTCCTGGAGAAAACCCAGGTTGGTCACGGAGAGAACGTACAAACTCCATACAGTCAGCACCCATAGTTACGATTGAACCCGGGTCTCTGGTACTACAAGGCAGATGTTCTACACCTGCGCCACCGTGCCGCCCCTTTTCTTTCAGATACAGTGTGGAAACAAGCCCTTCGACCCTTTAAGTATCTCTCAATTCCCTCTCCCCAAAGAAGGGTCTCGACCTGAAACCTCACCTAATCCTTTTCTCTAGGGATGCTGCCTGTCCTGCTGAATTACTCCAGGATTTTGTGTCTATCTTCGGTGTAAACCAGCACCTGCAGTTCCTTCCTACACTTAATGATGCTCGCACCAATGTATTGTGGCTCTGTGTATCTCTGCAAGCATTTATTGCACATTGTAGCATAATATAAATGCTTCCTAATATCCAAAGTACTATTTTACACTCACAAGTACAGCCTTGCTTTTATTCTAACCTAAGGGAAAATAAAAAATTATGTATAATCACAACAGAAGTTCCTTTTGCCATGATTGAATGGTGGAGTAGACTTGATGGGCCAAATAGAAACATACTGTAGAAACGTTGAAAATAGGTGCAGTCGTAGGCCATTCAGCCCTTCGAACCATTCAATATGATCATGGCTGACCATCTAAAATCAGTACCCCGTTCCTTTTTGTTCCCCATATCCCTTGATTTTGTTAGCCCTAAGAGCTAAATCTAACTCTCTCTTGAAAACATCCAGTGAATTGGCCTCCACTGCCTTCTGTGGCAGAGAATTCCACAGATTCACAACTCTCTGGGTGAAAACTGTGATCCCTGGTTCTGGACTTCCCCAACATCGGGAACATTTTTCCTGCATCTAGCCTGTTAAGAATTTAAGAATCCTTTAAGAATTTTGTATGTTTCTATAAGATCCCCTCTCATCCTTCTAAAGTCCAGTGAATACAAGCCAACTCGACCCATTCTTTCATCATATGTCAGTCCCGCCATTCCTCAAATTAGACCAAAGCTGCACACAATACTCCAGGTGCAGTATCACCAGGACCCTGTACAACTGCAGTAGGACCTCCTTGCTTCCAAACTCAAATCCTCTCGCAATGAAGGCCAACATGCCGTTAGCTTTCTTCACTGCCTTCTGTACCTGCATGCTTATTTTCAGTAAATGGCCTAACTCTGCTCCTATCACTTACGAACTGGGATTAATTTGGAAAGAAGGAGAAACACAAGGCTTGGACAAAGAAAGTCTTCCAATGAGCACTTTCGAAGTGAGGTCAAGTGTTGTGATTTGGAAAAACAACAGCCAATTTGCCCAGAGCATGCTTATAAAAACTGCAACATCATGATGTTCGCAATGGTCATTAACTTTTTAACAATTGCAGATGCAAGATAAATTTTGGCCAAGTCTTGAGAAGTCATTGTCATGTCTACCATTGCCAGAAAGGCCTCTTCTGAAGAGCAACATTTCTGTTAACACAGCGCTTGACCCAGTCCAATTATGACTTCCAATTATTTATTGTATAGATCAATGTTTTAAGCAGGTCGATTTTTAGGTTTAAATGGTGCTATAACCATCCAATTTCAAGCAACCAAATGAAAATAATCAAATTGCTAATGTAAACGTAGACAGAAAATAACCCTCTCACCTCAGAGCCGGCTGTAATCTCTGAGCAGGCTCCGCTCCTTCAACGTCAGCAGTAAGATGCTGCAGATATTCTACCCATCAGTGCCATCTTCTTCGCTGTGGTGTGCTGGGGCAGCAGGACGAAGGCCTCGGATCCCAACCGGAATAACAAACTCAACAGGAAGGCTGGCTCCGTCCTGGGGGTGGAGTTGGATTCATGGGAGATGGTCTTGGAGGGGAGGATGCTCCTCAAAATGCGGATCATCCTCGACAATACAGCTCCCCCCCCTCCATGACACACTGGTCAACCTGAGGAGCACCTTTAACAACAGACTGGTTCCACCAAGATGCAGGACAGAACGCCACAGGAGATCCTTCTTCCCTGTGGCCATTGAACTGTACAACTCCTCCCCCTTCTGTCGTGAGGTAGACTGACCCCCCCTCCCCCCCCCCCCCCCCCCCCCCCGATCTTTACACATCCCCAATCCATTCCACTCGTCACTTTCATTTCATGTTTCAAATGCAAACAAAATCTTGCTCATTACAGTCGCCGAGATTCAAATAAAGCGAGCATGATCTCCAAGATGGCGACCAAGGCAGGCGGCTCTTTGTGCACCGGTCAAAGAAGTGGACCTGCAACCACGCATTACAATCGCTCCACTCTTTTAAACTTCTATCTGTGCACTATGGATGGCTGGATCACAATCGTGTACATGCCTTTCCGCTTCTGGTTAGCACACAGCAAAAGCTTCTCACTGTACCTCAGCACACGTGACAAAACTAAACTAAACTGGGAATTAATTGTCTTCCAGCTCTGACGATTGTGGTCATTGGCAGATTAACATTCCCCCCCCCCCCCCCCCCCCCCCCCCCCGCTAAGTTCAGCAGAGTCAACAGCCACAGAATATAACACGGCTCAGATTTCTCTCCGCACCGTCGACCACAGTCTAAGTTAGGCCTTTCGGTCTATCGAGTCCACTCCACCATCCAATCACAGCTGATCTATCTTTCCCTCTCAACCCCATTCTCCTGTCTTCTCCCCATAACTCCTGACACTTTTACTACTCAAAAATCTGTAAATTTCTGCCTTAAAAATATCCATTGACTTGGCCTCCACAGCCTTCTGTGGCAATGAATTCCATGGATCCACCACCCTCTGACTAAAGAAATTCCCCCTCATCCCTTTCCAAAGGTGTGTCCTTTTATTCTGAGGGTATGGACTCTTCTCCAGGACTCTCCCACTAGTGAGGAGAAACATTGCCAGATCAAACTCGTTTAGAAAGCATGGCCCAAAGAATGCCCATGTCTATCACAGTAATTCTTTACAAATATATGAAACTTTGCTACATTGCCGATCAATCAAAGTGTCAAATACGAGTTTTGTAAATGTATTTTTTGATGAGTTTGTGTGATGTTAACTGCACAAACAATATTAATGTGAAATAACCAATTTAAACACAGATATAAAAATCACACCCACCGGATCGCATGTCTTCACACTATCTTCATGTCTTTCAAACAAAACATGATGTGATTAAAATGAACTGCTTTAAATGGCAATTTCTACCTTTGGAGCCGATCCCTTGCCTGGGATCGATGCTCCAAACGCGGCCTGCGGATTCCACTATCGAGGAGCTCGCAGTCACGGGTAGAGACCGATGTCGGGAAGCTCCACATGATGCAGAAGGTTTCGACCAGCCCCGACCCGGGGTCAGATCGCCCAGCGTTGGGGAGCTGAAATTTCCACCCCCCCCGATGCGTGAGCTTGATCGACCCAACATGGGGGGCCCAAACGCCGCCGGCTACGAGGGCCAAGATCGTCCCGTCAACGGAAGGCTCGAGGCCCCTGACCGCGAGAGAACAAAGAAGGGAAGAGATTTGAACTTTTTTTCTCCTTCCATCACAGTGAGGAATATGAAAGAGTCACTGAGGTGGATGTTTATGTTAAAATGTATTTTGTGTGTTCTGTTGCTTTTTATTGGTATGACTGTATGGCAAATGAAATTCCTAGTATGTTGCAAAACATGGCTAATAAACTAGCAGGACAACCAGACGGAATGGAAACATTCCTACAAGAATGTCATATAATAGTTTGGATCAGGAAGGTAGAGACTTGTTAAATGCTGATATATCAGTAAAAGACATTGAAGAATCAATTGGATCATTAAATAACGGAAAAGCCGCAGGCCCTGATGGCTTTAGTGTTGAATTTTATAAGAAGTTTTCTGATCTGATCTCTCCACGTTTTCATATAATATATAAATATGCTTATGAACAAGGAAAGTTACCAGAATCATTAAATTAATCTACAATTACACTTATCCCTAAAGCTGATAAAGATTTGGAATACCCTGGGTCATACAGAGCAATAGCTCTTTTAAACACTGATCAAAAAATACTAACTAAAATTTTATCTTGGAGGCTAAGTTTAGTGATTAATAACTTAATACATCATGACCAAACAGGTTTCATCCCAAAACGCTATTCATCTTATAATCTGAGACATCTATTCAATATCATATACTCAAAAAGAGTGAATTATATTGAACTAGCTGTCATATCCTTAGATGCTGAAATTTGACCAGGTTGAATGGCCATATTTATTTAACATAATGCAGAAATTTCAAGTGGGGGATAGATTTTCCAAATGGGTAAACATCATATACTCGAATACAACTGCAAGAATATTAACAAATCAAATGTTATCAGCAAAATTAAATCTCTTTAGGGGTTGTCGACAAGGATACCCGTTATCACCATTACTATTTGCTCTGGTAATAGAACCATTAGCCGAAATGATTAGATCAGAACCAGAAATATATGGATATAATACCAAAACTACAACGAATAAAATATCTCTATACGCAGATGACATCTTAATTGATATCACAAAACCGGAGATTAGTATTCCTAATCTACTTAATGTTATAACTAAGTTTGGCACATTTTCTGGGTACAGAATTAACTGGAATAAAAGTGAAATTATGCCTAAAACTGGAATAAAATTAAATATACTAGAACAATTCTCACTTAAAATAGTCATGGACAAATTTAAATATCTAGGAATTAATATATCTAAATCCTATAACTGTCTATTTAAATATAATTATCCTCATTTGTCAAATAAACTAAAAATATATTTTATATTGGAAAACACTACCTATTTCAATGATCGGTAGAATAAATGCTATAAAAATGATTTTTTTACCACAATTGTTCTATTTATTTCAAGCCATCCCTTTATATCTCCCTAAAATGTTATTTAAAAAAATAGATACTTTGGTTAATAGTTTTATTTGGGACTATAAAAATCATCGAATAAGTAAAAAACATCTATGTAAATCTAAAATAAATGGTGGACCAGCACTACCAAATTTCTTATATTATTTCTGGGCAGTTCAGATTAAAAATATCAATTTTTGGTTGGTAAATTTCGACCATGAACCAAACTGGCTAAAGATGGAAAAGGAAGACTGTTTGCCTTTTGGTGTACGTTCGATTCTTTTTGCACCAAGGGAAGTACAAAAAAACCGTACGGTGATAACCCTATAATTCATAGCAATAGACGTATTTGGAAACAAATAGTTAAGACCCACATGCGGATAATTTGTCACTTTGTTTGCCAATTACGAATAATCCTTTCTTTAAGCCCTCTATATTGGACAAGGGGTTTAGACACTGGAATGATTTAGGAATTAAAAGGATAGAACACCTTTACAAGAGAGGAAAATTTCTTTCATTTCAAGAGTTACAGGATATCCATGGATTGCAGTCAAATAACATATTTAGGTAATTACAAATTAGAAACTATATTTAAATTGTTAGAATTGTTTAATAAACACCCAAATACAGAAAAATTAATAGCGTATATATACAATACTATCTTGGATAGGGAAATCCCAACTTCAGAAATATATTGACAAACATGGAAAAATGAAATAGGTTTATCTATAACGACGGAAACTTGGGAAGAAAGACTACAACGTATACTTTCTACAGGGGGAACTTCTTTACTCAGAGGGTGGTGGCTGTGTGGAATGAGCTTCCAGCAGAAGTGGTGGAGGCAGGATCGATTTTAACATTTAAAAGTAAAAGTGGATAGGTATATGGACGTGAAGGGAATGGAGGGGTATGGTCTGAGTGCAGGTAGATGGGACTAGGGGAAAACAAATGGTCGGCACGGACTGGAAGGGCCGAGAGGGCCTGTTTCCGTGCTGTAATTGTTATATGGTTATATGGTATACATCGTTGCTCATTAAATGCTAGACATATATTGATACAATTTAAGGTATTACACAGATTACATTATTCAAAAACGAAATTAAATAGAATTTATCCTAATATTTCTTCTATTTGTGATAAATGTCAGAACTTGGAAGCTAACTTAACGCATAGTTTTGTAACGTATAAAACTCAACTATTATTGGACAGAAATCTTTAGAGTTATCTCTGAAGTTCTTAAAATTAAACTGGACCCGGATCCAAAATTAATAATATTAGGAGTTCCGGATTCAAATCTAATATTAACAGTAAACCAAAGAAATTTCTTGGATTACTGTTTGATAACAGGGAAAAAATTAATATTGAAATTTTGGAAGGGAACATTATCCCCCACAATTAAAATGTGGACAGTGGAAATGTTGGAGACATTGCATTTGGAAAGAATCAGCTTTGTCCTAATGGACAAATACGAACTCTTTGAACAGATATAGTCTCCATATACAGAATATTTGAAGGGGTAGGTGTTCTTAGCATCACAACTCAATGGGTACCCGGCAGGATTAGATGAAAATAGTTTTTTTTTGGATTTGTATGCACGTCTCTATTGATATCATTATTTGAAATTGTGTTATTCACTATTAAGATGAATAATAAATTCTATAATCTTTTTTTTCTTTTTTTCTTTTTTTTCTCTTCTTTTTCTCTCTCTCTATATAATCAAAATTATTATTTAATCACCATTCTTATTGATTAAAATCTATTCTTTTCTTTTTCTACTTTCTAAAAAATAGAAGTTTATAAGAATTATTTGTAACATCCGTATACTTATTGAAATAAGTTGGTTGTGTATTTGAAAAGTTGTTATACCGTTGTTATGATGGATTACTTCTAATAAAAATATTATTTAAAAAAATAAATAATAAAGTATGATTCTGATGACATTTAGTTCCACTCTTTCCGATCGGATCCCATAACCCGCAGCCCTTTGTTGTTTCCACTTATCACCTCTCGATGTCTGTTACTGTCCCCACCCTTCTCTTCCCCACCGAACTCCATCTGCCAAGCAACCCCTCTGCACTTAGATCTACCTAACACTTCCCAGCTCTTGCCCAACCCAATCCTTCACCAATTTACACTGGCCATATCTCTTGCACTACTTCGCTCCAGAAGAAGGGTCTTGACCCAAAAGGTCGACTATCTATTTCCCTCCACAGATGCTGCCTGACCCTCCAGCGGGTATCACCAGCAGATTAGTTTTCACTCCGGGAGCATACATTCTTAATTTGTCCACCTTCTAGCCTCAAACTAACATAAATATACTGACAAAAGTATTTGGACGAATGAATGACACTTTACTGTCACATGTGACAAGTCACAGTGATATTCCTTGTTTTGTGTACTCAAGGTATGCAAAGAGTCGCCACATAAAGGGCGCGAGTAAGTCCCAAGGTATAAACACAACCCATTTTTAGTACAATCCATTCGTGGTCCCCCTTAGTTCAAGCAATTTGAGAATTGGAGCGGCACGATGGCGCAGTGGAGGACTTGCTGCCTCACAGCACCAGAGTCCCGGGTTTGATCCAGACGACGGGTGCTGTCGGTACGGAGTTTGTACCATTTTCCCGGGCGCTCCAGTTTCCTCCCACACTCCAAAGACGTACAAGATTGTATAGGTTGAACTGACTTGGGTAAAGATTATAAATTGCCGCTAGTGTGTGCAGGATAGTGCTGGTGGACCATAGAAACATAGAAACATAGAAAATAGGTGCAGGAGGAGGCCATTCGGCCCTTCGAGCCAGCACCGCCATTCATTGTGATCATGGCTGATCGTCCGCTATCAATAACCTGTGCCTTCCTTCTCCCCATATCCCTTGACTCCACTAGCCCCTAGAGCTCTATCCAACTCTCTCTTAAATCCTTCCAGTGATTTGGCCTCCACTGCCCTCTGTGGCAGGGAATTCCATAAATTCACAACTCTCTGGGTAAAAAAGTTTTTTCTCAGCTCAGTCTTAAATGACCTCCCCTTTATTCTAAGACTGTGGCCCCTGGTTCTGGGGCACCGGGGTGGGCGCAGGTCGGCACGGACTCAGTGGGCCGAAGGTCCTGTTTCACCGCTGCACCTTGGAATCTTAATCTCAAAACTAAACAATTGATGCTTCACTTAATGAAGTGGAAACTGTGCCGAGTTTTATTTTTTTTTAATACCAGTTAGAACAGGCAGAGGATTTTATATTTAGAATTCTGCATAGTTAGGTTAACAGAGCGATGGACTGTAGGCCTGTGACTGACAGGAGAGAAGGGGAATGAAGGGGAGCTTGTTTGTGTAGGAAAGAACTGCAGATGCTGGTTTAAATCGAAGATAGACACAAAATGCTGGCGTAACTCAGAAGGACAGGCAGCATCTCTGGAGAGAAGGAATGGGCGACAATTCGGGTCGAGAGCTTTCCTCGGACAAGTTAGCTAGTTCGTGGCTGCTAGTCTGTCAGACATTGCTGCAGGAATGTTGACTTATTAGCTACTACGATCCTATCGTTAGGCTGTCACCTCTACGTAGAAATCACCTTCACCACAGCAATGCGAATTGGACAGTTTAAATTTTAGTTCTGGAGATAACACCTTTGAGAGACAAGTTTTAAAGGTAAAGATATGCACTAAAAGTGTGCTTGCTTTCTAGTGAGTTGCAATTCAACAGTGACGTTGTCTGGAGTAAAAAAGTGATGATTGATTGATTGTACGATACACCGTGGAAACAGGCCCTTCGGCCCACCGAGTCCATGCCGGCCATCAATCACCACTTCACACTTTCACGTCCAATCCCTGCACACTATGGACAATTTACAGAGGACAATTAACCTGCAAAGCCGCATGCCTTAGGGATGTGGGAGGAAACCGGAGTACCCAGAGTAAACCCACGCAGTCACCGGGAGAGCGTGCAAACTCCACACAGACAGCACCCGAGGTCAGGTTCGAACCCTTTTCTCTTGCGCCGAGGTCGGCCTTGTGTGTCATCTTTGCCCAATTCCTAGAAAAAATCCACCCTTGTACCTCAATGCGATTTTCATCACACATGGGACTGCGTCGAGATCCACCTTCCAACAGGTTCCTCATCCCCGAACATTTATCCAATTTCCAATTTCATCCTCCACCCCCCTCCCCTACCAAATCCTAAACCCAATCCCTCTGGCAGACATCTCTCCGAGCACAGGCTTCTCTCACATCACCACGGCCACTGATTTCAATCGCTGTTCTGACCCCTTGCCAAAGCTCCAAGCCCTCGCTCCCTTTAAACCTGGACCTCAGCTCCAATGGCCAAAACAGCCACCAAAGTGCCACTGCCCCATGTGGGAAAACTAATTAGAATTAGGCAGAAATGGGTGCTCAATGATTGAGGCTGACTTGATGGCCCATGGGGACTGTGCACTGGAATTTAGAAGGATGAGTGGTGATCTTATAGAAACATATAAAATTCTTAAGGGATTGGACAGGCGAGATGCAGGAAAAAATGTCTCAATGTAGGGGATGTCCAGAACCAGGGGTCACAGTTTAAGAATTAAGGGGTAAGCCATTTAGGACTGAGATGAGGAAAAACTGGGAAAAACCCGGAGAGCTGTGAATCTGTGGAATTCTCTGCCACAGAAAAACAGTGGAGGCCAATTCATTGGATGTTTTCAAGAGAGTTAGATATGGCTCTTAGGGCTAATGGAATCAAAGGATATGGGGAGAAAGCAGGAACGAGGTACTGATTTTAGATGACCAGCCATGATCATATTGAATGGCGGTGCTGGCCTGAAGGGCTGAATGGCCTACTCCTGCACCTATTTTCCATGTTTCTCTGCTGTATAACCTGTGGATGCACCGGAATTTCTCAAAAGCTACATCTACATTCATTCATTACATATTCTCCTCAAAATTGGATGCATCCCGCCAAATGAAATGTTAGTTATTTTGTTTTATGCAGTTTAGTTTTAGTTTCGTCTAGAGATACAGCACGGAAACAGGCCCTTCGGCCCACCGAGTCCACGCCGACCAGCGATCCGCATACACCAGCACTATCCTACACACACTAGGGACAATTTACACTGACACCAAGCCAATTAACCTGCAAACCTGTACTTCTTATGCAGTGAGGGAGGAAACCGGAGCTTCCCGGAGAAAACCCACGCAGTCACGGTGGCGCAGCGGTAGAGTTGCTGCCTTAACAGCAAAATGCAGCGCCGGAGACGCGGGTTCGATCCCGAATACGGGCACCGTCTGTACGGAGTTCATACCTTCCCCCGGTGACCTGCTTGGGTTTTCTCCGAAATCTTCGGTTTCCTCCCACATTCCAAATACGTACAGGTTTGTTGGTTAATTGGCTTAATTAATTGGCTTGATAAATGTAAACCAAACCACAAAAATTGTCCAGTATAAAAATTATACAAGTAAACTAATTGAAAACTCCTTGGAATATTAATTGGAACAGCACGCAGCAGTTTGGAAAATCTGTTCATCCAGTGCAAAATTCCCAAGTGTGCGGGATTAACAGAATTTTACTCTGTTTATCCGATTCAACACCATTGCATATGAGCCAAAACAGATCCTTTCCCTGTCTTCATTTAATCACTTATCCTTGACTGGTCATCATTCAATTAACACTCACAAAAAACATGAATCAGCAAGCATTTCTTGGCATGTCTCTTAATGAGGTTCAATTAATTAATCATTGTTTTAAGGTCAGAGCCAGGTCAGTGTCACTTTAAATTGACTTCATTTTTTCTGCTTAACACAATATCAATATTGCTACGAGTTGGGATAGGGTCTGGCATTAGGGCGTTTAGGGCGGCATGTTGGCCTTCATAACAAGAGGAGTTGAGTATAGGAGTAAAGCGGTCCTTCTGCAGTTATATAGGGCCTGAGTGAGACGACACCTGGTATTGTGTGCAGTTTTGGTCTCCAAACTATTGAGGGAGTGCCTCAATACCTCCTCTTGCAGCTTGTTCCACGCGCCCACCTCCATTTGTGTGGAAATGTTGCCCTTCAGGTTCCTATTAAATCCTGCCCCTCTCACCTTGAACTGATGTCCCCTGGTTCATGATTCCCTGACTCTGCATTCATCTTCAGATGAATTCATTACACAGGTCACTGCTCACTTTAGAACCTGCAAGGCAAAATCCTACAAGCCCTCTTGACACACGGAAATACTTTGTTTGGTTTAGTTTAGAGACACAGCATGGAAATAGACCCTTTGGCCCACTGAGTCTGCGCCCACCAGCGATCGTCCAGCCCACTGGCACTATCATGCACACTTGGGACAATTTACAATTTTTACTGAAGCTAATTAACCTGCAAACCTGTATGCCTTCAGAGTGTGGGAGACCAGAGCACCTGGAGAAAACCCACGCGGTCACAGGGTGAACATACAAACTCCGTGCAGACGGCACCCGTAGTCAGGATCGAACCAGGATCGAACCCGGGCAGCAACTCTACCGCTGAGCCGCTGTGTCATCCCAAAGAGACAATGATCTTACCGACCTGGGAATCCTCGCTGGAATTCTGATCTATACCCAGCCCTTTGGATGACACGAATAGCTAGGAGTATCCCGGTGTATCCATAATTGGCTCCATATGAAACCGTGGGAAGCTGAACTGAATAATGGCCCAAGAACAACCCATTCTTGGGAAAACAGACTGGGAAATGCCGATTCCCCAGATGAATATATGCTGTTCCTGATCTCACAGTTAGACAATTGCTTGCCCCAGTCCTGCAGTGTGGAAACAGGCCCTTCAGCCCAAGTTGCCCAACATGTCCCATTTACATTAGTCACACTTGCCTGCGTTTGGCCCACATCCTTCTAAACCTGTCCTATCTATGTACCTGTCTAACTGTTTCTTAAACGTTGCCATTGTCCCTGCCTCAACTACCTCATCTGGCAGCTCGTTCCATACACCCACCACCTTGTGTGTGAAAACGTTACCCCTCGGGTTCCAAGAAAATCTTTCCCACCTCACCTTAAACCTATGCCCTCTGGACCTCGATTCCCCTACACTCTGGGCAAGAGACTCTGTGCGTCTACCCGATCTATTCCTTGCATGAATTTTATTGATTGAACATGTTTTTTGTTTGTTTGTTTAGCAGGTTATCTATTGAGTACAGTGTTTGCAACTAAGAATTTCATTGTTCCGTTTCAGTACAAAATACTCTTGGCTCGTGCCTTTATTACTTTTGCTGCGTTCCTCTCATAGTTAACCTCACTGCCTCCATCTGCACACTCCCTCTTCCCCCTGCCACCAAATCCCCACACCCCACGCCATTGAAGATAGACACAAAAAGCTGGAGTAAGTCAGCGGGTCACACAGCATCTCTGGAGGGAAGGAATAGGTGACGTTTCGGGGCGAGTCCCTCCTTCACCGAAACGCCACCTATTTCTGTGCTCCAGAGATGCTGTCTGACCCGCTGACTTACTCCAGCTTTTTGTGTCTACCTTCCTACGATTTATTGCCCATTGTGAGAAAAATCAGCATGCATGCATGCACTTCACTTTTAAATGTCCAGCCTCTTATCTTGAAACTGTGTACACTTGTTCGAGATTCTCCCACCAGCGAGACAAGTGATATTATTTCTCACTATCTCAAGGCAATTTTCCATTGCCCTTTCTAAATACCATTCTCAGCTAAACCTCTGGCAATTTTTCCCACGATCGAAGGGATCTACAGGAGTACTGATAGATGTCGGTACTGTGTAGAGTCATAGCGACACAGTGTGGAAACAGGCCCTTCAGCCCAACTTGCCCATACCGGCCAACATGTCCCAGCTACACTTGTCCCACCTGCCTGCGTTTGGTCCATATCCCTCCAAACCTATCCTATCCATGTACTTGTCTAACTGTTTCTTAAATGTTAGGACAGTCCCAGCCTCAACTACATCCTCTGGCAGCTCGTTCCATTCACCCACCCCCCCTCTGTGTGAAAAAGTTACCCCTCAGATTCCTATTAAATCTTTTCCCCTTCACCTTGAACCTATGTCTTCTGGTCTTCGATTCCCCTACTCTGGGCGAGAGATTCTGTGCATCTTCCTGATTTATTTGTGTCATAGAAACATAGAAAATAGGTGCAGGAATAGGCCATTCAGCCCTTCGAGCCTGCACCGCCATTCAATATGATCATGGCTGATCATCCAACTCAGTATCCCGTACCTGCCTTCTCTCCATACCCCCTGATCCCTTTAGCCACAAGGGCCACATCTCCCTCTTAAATATAGCCAACGAACTGGCCTCAACTACCTTCTGTGGCAGAGAATTCCACAGATTCACCACTCTCTGTGTGAAAAGAATTTATACAGGAAGGCACTGCAGATGCTGGTTTAAACCGAAGATGGACACAAAATGCTGGAGTAACTCAACAGTGTTGGTCGAGTTGACGGCTGCTACTCCTCCCCCCATTCACAGCCCGGCCTTCCCACAACACGAAGGCCCCACGAACAGGCCGATCTACTTCCCAGCTGTCTGTGCGAGGTGCTGTGAACAAAATGGCTGCCATCGTGGCTCTAAACATAACAATGGCGGCCCTATAGAAGCATTCCGGTGAACAATGGAAGGCAAGAGTGTATGTAGAGTGAGACATTATTTCCCGTTATGGGAGAATCCCAAAATACTCACGGCTCCATCTTAATATTAGCACCAGCGGTGAATGTGGGATTCACTGAATCATCTAAAACATGAGGAGAACAAATAATTTGCTCCCTTAAAAGGCTGACTCAATTGTAACTTTCAAAGATGAAAGACTGTTATTGGGCAACTGAATCATCCTACCACAGCCAGCGCGCAGTTCTGAACTACTCTCAACTATCTTTGATCGGAATTTACTTCCCTTATCATGTATCTGTACATTGCAAATGGCTCGATTGTAATCATGTATTATCTTCCTGGTGGCTGGTTAAGAGCCTGTCCCACTTGGGCGACCTAATCCAGAAGAGGGCACTCGCCTGGAAAGCCTCGAGCTGGATCGACCAGCCGCGTTGAAACCACAAGCTGGTTCAACCAAAGTGTGAGCTGCATCTACAGACCGCGCACACACACACATCGCGAAGGTGGAGCCATGGAGAGCAGAATAGTGCTGTCTGCGCGATGAAGATGAAGGTAAATGGCTGCCACAAGAAAGCGGGAAGGGGTGTGGAGGGCAGGACAAAGCCTGGCAAGAGGCGCAGCGGTAGAGTTGCTGCCTTACAGCGCCAGAGACCCAGGTTCGATCCCGACTACGGGTGCTGTCTGCATGGAGTTTCTACCTTCTCCCCGTGACCACGTGGGTTTTCTCCGGGTGCTCCGGTTTTCTCCCACACTCCAGAGACATGCTGGTTTGTAGGTTATTTTTTTAAAGTTTAGTTTGGAGGTGCAGTGCGAATCAAAGGGCCTTCGGCCCACCAAGTCTGTGCCGACCAGCCAACCCCGCACACTAACAATATCCTACACATACTAGGGACAATTCACAATTTTACTGAAGCCAATTAACCTACAAACCTGGACAGTGGGAGGAAACCGGAGCTACGAGGAAAACACACACAGGGTATCTGTAAATTGTCTCTAAAGTGTAGGATAGTGCTGGTGTACAGGGTGAATGCTGGTCGGCACAGACTCGATGGGCCGAAGGGCCTGTTTCCACGCTGTATCTCTAAACTGATAGGTTGGCACAGGTATAAGGAGTTTGATTTCGGATGGGCGGGCAGAAGCTGAAGTCAGAGATAAAAAGGAGACAAAACGCTGGGAGATAAGGGGCACAAAATGTGAAGTCAGAGGAAAGGATGTAGGTGGAAGGGGACGGGGGAAATGGGGAGGTGGGGGGGAATAGTGGGAGAAAGAAATAGGTGTGCACTTAGGTGGGGCAGAGGGAAAAGTGAGATGAAAGGGAGGGGCGGGGAGGCTGTTAACCAAAACTGGAGAAAAGATTTGGATTCTCGTAATCAAACTTCAGGGGTCACGCTGCCACTAATGGTTGGCGTGTCGGAGCAGCGGTTAGTGCTGCTGCTTCACAGCTCCACCAAACCCATGATAATACACAAGAAGCTGGAGTACCGCAACGGGACATGCAGCATCTCTGCAGGTTGGCAAAAGTGCTTGAGAAACTCAGTGGGTGCAGCAGCATCCATGGAGCAAAGGAAATAGGCAACGTTTCGGGCCAAAACACTTCTTCAGACTGATGTAGAAAAGGAATTGGTTACGTTTCTTTCCTAACTAGTCTGAAGAAGGGTCTCGACCCGAAACGTCACCGATTCCTTCTCTCCAGAGATGCTGCCTGTCCCGCTGAGTTACTCCAGCCTTTTGTGTCTATATTTGGTACAAACTAGCATCTTCAGTTCCTTCCTGCACACTCCTACCAAACCAATGCCTGATTCCCACCTTGGGCGCTGTCTATGTGGAGTTTGCACATTCTCTCTGTGATGCTGTGGGTTTAGGGTTGCCAACTGTCCCGTATTAGCCAAGACATCCTGTTTTTTGGACTAAATTGTTTTTTCCCCATACGGGTCCGCCCTTGTCCCGTATTTGACTGCTACTACTCGGGTCGAGGGGACTGTCGGGTCGAAGTGACGCGTCTGGCCCCGCCTCACCCGTCCCGACGTAGTGCAGCCCATGGAGCGCAGCAGCAGTGCCTCGCCCGTGGCCCCGTCGGTCGGCAGCCCGGCCAGCTGTCCGACCTTCGGACCTTTGCTTACCGCCGACACCACCACCCCTCCTTCTCATGGCCGTTCATCGGTTCATGAGTTGGACGGGGTGCCGGACTTTGCACGCGATGTCCCACGGGCCAGAATTCCTCAGCTGGCCCGCCGGCTGGGCTTTGTGTGCAGTCCAGCACCCGGGCCAACTCATCATCCACCCAGCCACGGCCGAGCCGGTCAACGAATTGCCGTCGGGAATTTTGTCCCGTATTTTGACCTTTTGTCCCTTATTTGGGAGTGAGAAATTTGGCAACCCTATGTGGGTTTCTCACAGATCTTCCAGTTTCTATCTGCATCGCAGAGATGAGTGTGGCGACAGGTTAACTGTCGAGTAATCTGCACTGACTGAAGATCCAGAGGGAGGAGGGGAGTAGAAGAGGATGCGAGGGGAAAAGTCGGATTTCTGGAATTCTGATTCTTTTTTTAAGTTTGGAGACACAGCGAGGAAACAGGCCCTTCGGCCCACCGCGAATCCGCGTCGACCAGCGATCACCCCGTACACAAGCACTACCTTACATACAAGGGACAATTTAATCATTTTTACCAAATCCAATTAACCCACAAAAACCTGTACGTTTTTGGAGTGTGGGAGGAAACCGGAGAGCATTCAGCGAAAACTCACCCGATCACGGGGAGAAACATAGAAACATAGAAAATAGGTGCAGGAGTAGGCCATTCAGCCCTTCGAGCCTGCACCGCCATTCAATATGATCATGGCTGATCATCCAACTCAGTATCCTGTACCTGCCTTCTCTCCATACCCCCTGATCCCTTTAGCCACAAGGGCCACATCTAACTCCCTCTTAAATATAGCCAATGAACTGGCCTCAACTACCTTCTGTGGCAGAGAATTCCACAGACTCACCACTCTGTGTGAAAAAAGATCTTCTCATCTCGGTCCTAAAAGACTTCCCCCTTATCCTTAAACTGTGACCCCTTGTTCTGGAGTCCCCCAACATCGGGAACAATCTTCCTGCATCTAGCCTGTCCAAACCCTTAAGAATTTTGTAAGTCTCTATAAGATCCCCCCTCAATCTCCTAAATTCCAGCGAGTACAGGCCGAGTCTATCCAGTCTTTCTTCATATGGAAGTCCTGCCATCCCCCAGGAATCAGTCTGGTGAACCTTCTCTGTACGCCCGCTATGGCAAGAATGTCTTTCCTCAGATTAGGAGACCAAAACTGTACGCAAAACTGTAGGGGAACGTGCAAACTCCGTACAGACAGCACCCGCAGACAGGATCGAACTCGGGTCACTGGCGCTGTGACACCGTGCCGCCCCAGAGAGTTGCGAAGTCCAGTTTAATTGCGGTGTGTACAGTAGAGATTTTTAAATGTTTGAATGATCGGGGGTGTGAGGGCGATAAGGATTTGTCACCAAGGAGGCCTGGGGCAGGTCAGCCTTGATCATGGTGATTGGGAGCAAGCATCAGAGACGAGGCGGCCGGTCTCGCCCGTAGGTAGGATCGAACCCGGGCCTCTGGCGCTGTAAGGCAGCAACTAGGGTTGCCAACCTTCTCACTCCCAAATAAGGGACAAATGGTCAAAATTCCTGACAGCAGTTCGATGACCGACTCGGCTGTGGCTGGGTGAATGACGAATTGGCCCGGGTGCCGGACTGCACACAAAGCCCAGCCAGCGTGATGTCGCCCGGACCAAAGGTGACGTGCCTCAATGACTATCGACCAGTGGCACTCACGCCTGTGGTGATGAAGTGCTTTGAGAGGCTGATCATGTATCGAGCCCCAAAGTACATGTCCAGGGACACACAAAACGAGGTGGCCCAAAATCCACCACGAGCTACTGATTCAGAGGGGCCAGACGACATTTCTAAGGTGGTGACCAGAGTTCCAGAGGCAGCATGCTGCAACGCAGGTGGTGAGTAGAGAAGGTGTCTGGGTGACAACCTTTTGGCAGATTCAACAGGCTCTGATGCATCTGTGTCAGCTGGTAGACCAAAACGTGTGAAAGGAGAGTCCCCAAGAGATACGACGATTTTGTGTTATAGATTATGATACTGTTAATTATGAGCAAGGAGTTTATTAAGGTTACAAGAGTGTAAAAATGTTGCATTTGTGTTGTAGTTGTAATGCATCTGTTTTGTGAGTTATTGGAACGCAAATGAAGCCACAAATATGTTTTGTAAGAATTTAATTGGAAAGCATATAACCATAGAACAATTACAGCACGGAAACAGGCCATCTCGGCCCTTCTAGTCCATGCCGAACACTTACTCTCACCTCGTCCCATCTACCTGCACTCAGACCATAACCCTCCATTCCTTTCCCGTCCATATACCTATCCAATTTATTTTTAAATGATAAAATCGAACCTGCCTCCACCACTTCCACTGGAAGCTCATTCCACACAGCTACCACTCTCTGAGTAAAGACGTTCCCCCTCATGTTACCCCTAAACCTTTGTCCCTTAAATCTCAAATCATGTCCTCTTGTTTGAATCTTCCCAACTCTGAATGGAAGAAGCTTATCCACGTCTATCCCTCTCATAAATTTAAAGACCTCTATCAAATCCCCCCTTAACCTTCTGCGCTCCAAAGAATAAAGACCTATCTTGTTCAACCTTGTATTAGAAAGAACATATTAATTTAAAGTTTAATTCTGGTAAAGGAGGGATGTCATGACGATGAGTCATGATGAGGATATGCAAATATCATGACCTTTGTATCAGAAGGCTTGGAGATCAGATCGCATATGCACTGAGGAAGCCTCGGCTGGAGGCCATGGCTGTGTGAGATAATCAACTTGGAGACCAAGGAATGTAACCTCTGAATAACGTGTGTCGACATCACTATTATTCCACATCTGAGGCCAGGATGTGTCAGCCAGTGACAATTTAATGCATTTCGCCACTTTCTATCATTCCAGTCTATCAGTTAATCTTTGCAGTCATATGCGCAATTACATCAACAACACCGTTTCAGGTGCCAACTTCCCTACATTGGCTAGATCAAGCGCAGGCTCGGCGATCGTTTCACTGAACACCTCTGCTCAGTCCGTCTTAACCAACCTGATCTCCCGGTGGCTCAGCACTTCACCTCCCCCTCCCATTCCCAATCTGACCTTTCTGTCCTGGGCCTCCCCCATTGTCAGAGTGAGGCCCAGCGCAAATTGGAGGAACAGCACCTAATATTTCGCTTGGGCAGCTTACACCCCAGCGGTATGAACATTGACTTCTCTAACTTCAGATCGCCTTTGGTTTCCCTCTCCATCATCCACCCCCTTCCCAGTTCTCCCACTAGTCTTACTGTCTCCAACTACATTCTATCTTCTGACATCAGTCTGAAGAAGGGTCTCGACCCAAAACGTCGCCCATTCCTTCTCTCCAGAGATGCTGCCTCGCCCGCTGAGTTACCATGTCTCAACATCTCCACTGGATGCAGTTTGCTGCTTTTGACTGGGTATTGAAACAATGTGATTTATTCATCCCTGTACCCTTTGCGCTTGGTCCTGCTCTACCTAAGCTGTAAGGCAGCGACTCCACCATGCCGCCCCTAATAAGTGTGAAAGGCAACTTTGAGTAGCACTGCAGGAGTGCTTTACTGTTGGAGTCGCATCCCCCCCCCCCCCATCAGATGCTAGCTCGAAGATAGACACAAAGTGTTAGAGTAACTCAGCGGGTCAGGCAGCATCTCTGGAGAAAACTGGATAGGTGACTTTTCTGTTCGGAATCCTTCGGTTGCGACTTTGCATTGGAAACCATTACCTTTTAGCCATGGTAATTCAGTTGAGTTTATTGTCAGGTGTACCAAGGTACAGTGAAAAGCTTTTTTGTTGCGTGCTAACCAGTCAGCAGAAAGACAACACGCGGTTACAATCATTCCATTGACAGTGTGTAGACACATGATAAGGGAATAACGTTTAGTGCAAGGTAAAGCCAGCAAAGTCCGGTCACGGAGAGTCCGAGGGACATCACTGAGGTAGATAGCAGTCAGGACTGCTTGAAGCAGATAGTGGTTAGCACAGTAGGTGCTGCACTACATGTGGTGAAAGGGCCTCCACCCAAAACGTCACCCATTCCTTCTCGCCAGAGATGCTGCCTGTCCCGCTGAGTTACTCCAGCTTTTTGTGTCTACCCTGGGTTCAAACCAGCATCTGCAGTTCCTTCCTACACATTGAAAGCAATGGACTGTATTCAACTTAGTGCGAACTTCAGGCCAGGCAGGACGTGCATTCCCGTGTAATAACGGGAAGCTGGAGGCTGTACAGCATTGCAGGCCGACATGGCTGCCATGGCAACGGTGACGGTGGAGGCATTGCAGGCGGCAGGGGGAGCCATGGCAGTGGTCCAAGTGCTTCTAACTTCTCCTGGCAATGGTGCCCCATCGAGCACTGCGATGGTGTTGACTACAGGGGTCTGCTGCTACTCTCCAGACCCAGAGCCCACTCCCACTCTTCGCCACCTCTCATTACCGTACCTCAATGGCGGTCATCAAATGGGCTTGGTCCAAAGGAACCCAAATAAAATGTAAGGCGGAGAGAGGTGAAAGGGAAAAGATTAGGAAAAGGGGAAATGTAACGAGACCTGGGTGTCATGGTACACCAGTCATTGAAAGTAGGCATGCAGGTGCAGCAGGCAGTGAAGAAAGCGAATGGTATGCTAGCATTCATAGCAAAAGGATTTGAGTATAGGAGCAGGGAGGTTCTACTGCAGTTGTACAGGGTCTTGGTGGGACCACCCCTGGAGTATTGCGTACAGTTTTGGTCTCCAAATCTGAGGAAAGACATTCTTGCCATAGAGGGGGTACAGAGAAGGTTCACCAGACTGATTCCTGGGATGTCAGGACTTTCATATGAAGAAAGACTGGATAGACTCGGCTTGTACTCGCTAGAATTTAGAAGATTGAGGGGGGATCTTATAGAAACTTACAAAATTCTTAAGGGGTTGGACAGGATAGATGCAGGAAGATTGTTCCCGATGTTGGGGAGGTCCAGAACAAGAGGTCATAGTTTAAGGATAAGGGGGAAATCTTTTAGGACCGAGATGATAAAAACATTTTTCACACAGAGAGTGGTGAGTCTCTGGAATTCCCTGCTACAGAAGGTAGTTGAGGCCAGTTCATTGGCTATATTTAAGAGGGAGTTAGATGTGGCCCTTGTGGCTATGGGGATCAGGGGGTATGGAGAGAAGGCAGGTACAGGATACTGAGTTGGATGATCAGCCATGATCATATTGAATGGCGGTGCAGGCTCGAAGGGCCGAATGGCCTACTCCTGAACCTATTGTCTATGTTATTAGTGGCAGCACAGTGGCGCAGCGGTAGAGTTGCTGCCTTACAGCTCAAGAGACCTGGGTTCAATCCTCACTGTGGGTGCTGTTTGTATGGAGTTTGAACGTTCTCCGGGTGCTCTGGAATCCTCCCGCACTACAAAGACGTACAGGTTTGTACGTTAATTGGCTTTGGTAAAATTGCAAACTGACCCTTTAGTGTGTAGGATAGTGCTAGTGTACAGAGTGATCGCTGCTAGGCGGGTTCTCGGTGTGCCGAAAGGGCCTGTTTCTTCACATATCTCTAAAGTATTAAACTCCCAACCAGTAGTAATCTGCTTTGGGCCAGCAAAATCACTAGAAAATCACACTTACATCATAATGATCTGGACTTTATATCCCAGATAATTTATGGCGTGTTAACTTCCATGGAGCAAAATCCCATCCTGATGGGAAAAGGCTTGGGTTTGACAAGGTCAGACTTGTTGCGGAAGGAGACTTGAGGGGACATCGTTCCACACACCAAAGACATACAGGTTTGTGGTTTCATTGGCTTCTGTCAATTGAAAGTTGTCCCGAGTGTGTGGAGGAGAGCATGGGATTGCTGGTCGGGGCAGGCTCGGTGGGCCGAAGGGCCTGTTTCCCTGCTGTGTCTCTGGACTAAACTAAACGGCAGAAGTCACAACCCTTGGTGAATGGGAGCTGGCTGCTTCTCTGCTCTGTTATAAACAATGGAAATTCATACCCAATTATAATTCTTGAAGCAAGCTTCAATTTGTACACTGCGCTGTCATAGCTGTTCCAAAGATAGAGCTGTAGTTTGGTTTAGTGCAGAGATACAGCATGGAAACAGGCCCTTCGGCCCTCCGAGTCCGTGCTGACCATCAATGGCAAGTTCACACCAGTTTTACGTTATCCCACTTTCTCATCTCGCTGCACACTAGAGGGCAATTTGGAGAGACCAATTAGTCACAGTTGATCCAAAGGCACTGCTATAGTGTAGTTTAGTTCAGAGATGGAGCATGGAAACTGGCCCTTCAGCGTATAGGGAGTGTTAGTGTACGGGGTGATCCCTGGACAGCATGGACTCGGTGGGCCGAAGGGCCTGTTTCCATGCTGTCTCTCCTAAAGTCTATAGTACACCACCTCGCAACCCCCTGTCCCATTGAGCATCACCTGCCCCAACAACAGCAGAGTCTGTGAGTCCTGCATTGGTTACTCCAGCCACATCAGAAGTGAGTGGAAGCGAGTCATCCTCAAGGCTGAGAGACTGACCCACAGAGAGAATTCTGCCTTCAATATCCATTGTGCTGCCAATGATCCTTCCACCGTTACTCACCCTTGCAGGCAGCATAGAGCACAGAAGGCTGTGGAGGCCAAGTCAATGGATATTTTTAAGGCGGAGAGAGATAGATTTCTGATTAGTTCGGGTGTCCGGGGTTTTGGGGAGAAGGCAGGAGAATGAGGTCAGGCAGCAGAGATAGATCAGCCAATGAATTAATGGCGGAGTGGACTTGATGGGCCGAATGGCCTAATTCAGCTCCTATCAGTCTGCAGACAGTGCAAGCACCACCACTCAGTGCGCGCGCGCGCACACAACCACAGTCTCTGGCGACTTAGATGCGAATCCTTTCAGTGAGAGGGGACACTGCCACAAGAGGGCAGCACTTGGTCCACCGCCTGCAGTGCCTGGTGCAAATCGCCTTGGTACAAGGGAGGGAGAGTAATCTGTACGATCACAAAGTGAACCCCAGGTGCTAAAGCCACACGACCACCACATCAACCAACCTTGGAATGGCAAACTTCAAGGAGGGTCATTGTCACAACATTCTGCATAGAGTGTTGGAACCACTAACCACAGGGCCAATGAAACATAGAGACATAGAAAAGATAGGTGCACGAGTAGGCCATTCGGCCCTTCGAGCCAGCACCGCCATTCAATATGATCATGGCTGATCATCCAAAATCAGTACCCTGTTCTTACTTTTTCCCCCATATCCCTTGATTCCTTTAGCCCCAAGAGGTAAATCTAACTCTCTCTTGAAAACGAACTCTTGAAACAAACTTCTTCATCCTGAACATTTAATTAGATTCATCAAGGTCAGCGGAGTGGAGGATGAAGCAAGTCTGTTTAAAATTGCCTGTTGGCCTTTTGGAAGGCAGAAAGACAAGGCAGTCATAGATTCATAGAGTGATACATGTGGAAACAGGCCCTTCAGCCCAACTTGTCCACACCGACCAACATGTCCCATCGACACGTCCCATTTGCCTGAGTTTAGCCCATATCCCTCTAAACCTGTCCTATCCACGTGCTACGAACCCATTAATTCTAATTCAAACTCGATCTTGGAATATAAATTGCATCAGTTGTATTAAACCCCCCAATGCATTGTCTGGGGGTTGGGGGTGGAGGGTGGGGGGTGGGGGGGGGGGGGGGAGAGATAGTTATGGTTTGTGGCCATAATTTAGTTATTTTCAAAGATTCAAGCTCTCAAACCTCAAACCAGGCATCTGCTGTGCTTGAAACATACAGAACAGTGAAAGGCTTGGATAGAGTAGATGTGGAGAGGATGTTTCCACTGGTGGGAGAGTCTAGGGCCAGAGGTCATAGCCTCAGAATTAAAGGGCATTCTTTTAGGAAGGAAGTGAGGAGAAATGTCTTTAGTCAGAGGGTGGTGAATCTGTGGAATTCTTTGCCGCAGAAGGCGGTGGAGGCCGTCAGTGGTTATATTTAAGGCAGAGAAAGATAGATTTGTGATAAGTACGGGTGTCAGTGGTTATTGGGAGAAGGCAGGAGAATGGGGTTAGGAGGGAGAGATAGATCAGCCAAGATCGAATGAGTAGACTTTATGGGCCGAATGGCCTAATTCCTGGGATCATTTTGTAAACAAAATTATTTTTCACACGTTAGTAGGTTAATTGGCTTCTGCATATTGTCCCCAGCGTGTAGGGTAGAATTAATCCGTCAAACGCATTGAAAATAATCAATGGCAGCTCCAGGGAACCCGAGATGCCCGTCTCAAGGATTCGTACGCACGCTGTGGAGAAGCTTTATGTAACACAGCTCCCTCATAAATAGCTCGCAGCTTTAAAAGAAATCACTCCATTAAGCACCAGCGAGCTTCCCCTTGCTCGGGCCAGGTGCAATCAAATGGGATCGAGAGCACAGGGAGTCAGTCTGAAGAAAGGTCTCGACCTGAAACGTCACCTATTTCTTCGCTTCATAGATGCTGCCTCACCCACTGAGTTTCTCCAGCATTTTTGCCCACCTTTGATTTTTCCAGCATCTGCAGTTCTTTCTTAAACATAGAATCAGTCCATCAGTGACGTTCTGGGAACATTGGCTGAATGAAAGTGCTTCCAGCTTATCAAAGATTCACTTCACCCGTGGCTGCAGGCAGCTATACTGGGAGTTCATATTAAAAACAGGTAGTCCAGGATTTGATTTCAATTTAAAGACTTGTATTGTTGTCAAATACATCATGACTTCATGATGCAAGGGATGTTTAGGTGGGCTTTAGATTTTAGAGATATTATTATTGTCACGTGTACCGAGGTGCGTGGAAAGCTTATTCGCCGCGTGCTATCCTGACAACAGAAACACTAGACTTGACAATACATGATTAGGTCTGAAGGGTCTCGACCCGTAATGTCATCTATTCCTTCTCTCTGCCTGACCCGCTGAGTTACTCCAGCCTTTTTGTGTCGATCTTCGGTTTAAACCAGCAGCATCTGTAGTTCCTTCCTACACACACATGAAAGCAATCATGCCATCCACAGATTACAGATACAGGATAAAGGGAATAACATTCAGTGCAAGATGAAGTCCGATTCAAGATCGTTTGAAGGTCTCCAATGAGGTAGTTGGTAGGTCAGGACTGCCTCTAGTTGTTGATAGTGTGGTTCAGTTGCCTGGTAACAGCTGGAAAAATAAAACTGTCCCTGAATCTGGAGGAGCGCGTTTTCAAACTTCTGTTCCTCTTGCCTGATGAGAGGAGAGTAGGGGGAGGGACCGGGGTGAGACCCGTTCTTGATGTGCAATAGGACCTCAAAGCTGGGGGATGTCAGCCTGGGAAATGTTATTGGAGAAATAGGCTCTAGGCCCATCGAGTCTACTCTGCCATTCAAAAATGGCTGCTCTACCTCTTTCTCCTAACGCCACTCTGCTGCCTTCTCCACATAATCCCCAACACCCTTACCAATCTCCGCCTTAAAATACCCAATGACTTGGCCTCCACAGCCTTCTGTGAAAATCAATCTTCTCTCTGGTACTCTATGTGAATTCCAACTCCTCCGTCATTCTTGTCCACCCATCATAGCGGGCCTTCAGGCAATTAAGCACATGTGAACACAATAAAAATTAGAGCAGGAATAGGTCATCTGGCCCCCTCCAGCCTGTCTTCTCAATCAGTACAATTATGCTTGATATCCCCCTGCTTCCAAACTTAGTTCTGCATAGACCTCAAATTCATCGATCTGCCAATAATGTGCCTGCCTCCGCTTTAAATACTTCCACTGATCTAGCCTTCAGGGTAGAGAATTCCAAAGATTCACCTCCCTCCTCAAGAAGAAATTCCTTGGAACATCTGCTTTAAATGTTGCTCTAATGATCGTGCAACAGTCGTGTCTCTCTTTGAGCATCTTGCATGTTTCAAAGGCTCTTGCTTCTTTCAGTTGACACGCTGCTATTCCAGTTCGCACGTAGTCATCTTTCAAAGAGAGTGGGTTGCCTTTGCCGCACGTGCCATGCTTCTAGAGGAAGTGTGAACCTTGCTTTGCTCGGCACACTGTTACGGCCTCCAATTACCACCCCCAACCATGGTAGACGTACGAATGAACCGCAACACCTCCTGCTCGATAACTACCGATATAGGGCGGCACGGTGGCGCAGCGGTGGAGTTGCTGCTTTACAGCGCTTGCGGCGCCAGAGACCCGGGTTCGATCCCGACTACGGGCGCTGTCTGCGCCCGGAGTTTGTACGTTCTCACCGTGACCGCGTGGGTTTTCTCCGAGATCTTCGGTTTCCTACCACACTCCAAAGGCGTACAGGTTTGTAGGTTAATTGGCTTGTTATAAGTGTAAAAATTGTCCCTAGTGTGTGTGGGGTAGCATTAATGTGCGGGGATCGCTGGTCGGCGAGGAGTCGGTGGGTCGAAGGGCTTGTTTCCACGCTTTATCTCCAAACTAAACTAAAATCAGCACAGGACCACCTCAAGGCTGTGTGCTCAGCCCCCTGCTCTACTCATTCTATACTCACAGTTCCAACTCACAGTTCAAACTCACCAACGACACCACCATTGTTGGACAAATTACGGATAATGCTGAAACGACAACCTTTCTCTCACCATCAGTAAAACCAAGGAACGGATTGTTATCTTTGGAAGAGGCAGCTCGAGGATCCACTAACTTGTCTTCATCGACAGGACAGTGGTGGAGAGAGTCAAAAACATCAAATTCCTGGGCATGCAGATCTCTGACGATCTGGCCTGGACCCAGCACGTTGATGCAATCATGAAGAAAGCCCATCAACGCCTCTACTTTTTCTTAGAAGATTGAGGAGATTTGGTAATATCGACAAATGCTCTCTCAAATTTCTACAGGTGTACGTACAGTAGAGAGGGTATTGACCGGTTGCATCACGGCCTAGTTCGGCAGCTCCGACGCCCAAGAGGGAAGAAGACTGCAAAAAGTGGTGAGCGCTGCCCAGGCCATCACGGGTACTGACCTCCCCACCATCTAAGGGATCTACAGGAGTCGTTGCCTCAAAAAGGCAGCCGGCATCATCAGAGATCCATACCACCCTGCCCACGCTCTTGCCATTGGGATGAAAGTATAAGAGCCTGAAAACTGTAACGTTGTCTTTGCACGATTATTGGATTTCTTTAAACATAGGTTTAAGGTGAGGGAGGAAAGATTTAATAGGAACCTGAGGAGTAATTTTTTTTTTACAGAAAGGATGGTGGATATATATATATATATATATATATATATATATGTATGATCTCCCTCCTCTTCCTAACCCCATTCTCCTGCCTTCTCCACATAATCCCCAACACCCTTACCAATCAAGAATCTGCCCTTAAAAATACCCAATGACTTATCCTGTCAGAGGAGGTGGTTGAGGCAGGTACTATCATGACATTTAAGACAGGTACATGGATAGGATAGTTTCAAAGGGATGTGGGCCAAATATGGGCAGGTGGGATTAGTGTTGATGGGACATGTTGGTCAGTGGGGGCAAGTTGGGCTGAAGGGCCTGTTTCTACGCTCTATCACCCTATGAAGCTATTTTGTTGTTTATTATGGGTTTTACAGAGTACTGTGTTTACATATTCTGTTGTGCTGCTGCAAGTAAGAATGTCATTGTTCTATTTCGGGATATACGATAATAAAATACTCTTGGCTATTCCCAGATAAGCAGAAAGTACGATTCAAGTTTACGTTCGAAAGTGTCAGTGAAGTTCAGCTTTGGTGAAATGATCACAGTGAGCGGAACAAAGCCCTGATTGCTATTCAATGAAGCAGAAAATGTGGAAAGTGGACAGTCCACCCCCAGACAAATAGCTGGGCGCATCAACTCGTATGCTAACCGATCCCAACAATAACTTCAGCTGCGATAAATGCAGCTGGATTTCACTGCGGAGAACTGCACGGGTGGCGCAGCAGTAGGGGTGGCACAGTGTCGCAGTGGTAGAGCTGCTGCCTCACAGCGCCAGAGACCCGGGTTCGATCCCGACTGCCGGTGCAGGAGTTTGCACGTACTCCCTGTGACCGCGTGGGTTTTATCCGTGAGCTCCGCTCTCCTCCCGCACTCCAAAGCCGTACAGGTTTGCAGGTTAATTGGCTTCGGCTGAGATTGCAAATTGCCCCCTGGTGTGTAGGATGGTGTTGGTGTACAGGGATCGCTGGTCAGTGCGGACCCGGTGGGCCGGAGGGTCTACGTCCGCGCTGTACCTCTAAACTAAACTAAACTGCAGGAGTTAGAAAAGGATTCACTTAACGACAGTGCAAGAACTTAGCCCAAGGGTAACTACTTTAAAGGCTCTTAAAGGTCCCAGACAGGCAACCTTCAGTGCAGGCGCTGAACCTAAAAACTCACAACAGCAAATTAAAACCAGCACACTTCTTTTCCATTGGTGCCGTCACACAATGTAAAGAAAGGCATGAATTTGTTTATAAAATTCCAGATACACCGGAAGTATGAGTCCCTCGAAACGAAGCCTGCCTGCGGGTAACGGCGGTTGAGAACAAGCTGGAAATTCCCAATATGAACCTCCACAGTAAATACAATGTGCAAGACGGAACTGCAGATGCAGGTTTACACCGAAGATGGACACAAAATGCTCGAGTTACTCAGCGGGACATGCAGCATCTCTGAAGAAAAGAAATAGGTGACGCTTTGGGTCGAGACTCTTCATCAGAATGTCTAGTTTTAGCTTAGTTTAGAGATACAGTGCGGAAACAGGTCTTTCAGGTCCGCATCAACCAGCGATCCCCGCACAACAACATTATCCTACAAACACTGGGGACAATTTTGCACTTACACCAAGTCAATGTCTCATCTGTTTTGGAGTTTTGGAGTGTGGGAGGAAACCGAAGATCCCGGAGAAAACCCACGTGGTCACGGTGGAGAATGTCCAAACTCCGTACATCCCGACAGCACCCCTGGTCGGGATCGAACCCGGGTCTCCGGCGCTGTAAGGCAGCAACTGTACCGCTCCACCACCGTGGCCACCCAATTGGGAGCCAATCTCATGCTTGTTGGAACTCACAGGTTCACAAGTTATAGGAGTAGAATTAAACCATACAGCCCGTCAAGTCTACTCCGCCATTCAATCAAGCCAGATCTCTGCCTCCTAATCCCATTTTCATAGAAAATTGAGAATAGGTACAGGAAGAGGCCATTTGGCCCTTTGAGCCTGCATCGCCATTTATTGTGATCATGGCTGATCACAATTTATGCCTTCTCCCCATAACCCTTGACACCAATTCCAATCAAGAATCTATCTATCTATCACTGCCTTAAAAATACCCATTGACTTGGCCTCCACAGCCCTCTGTGACAATGTGCTCCACAGATTCGCCACCTTCTGAATAAAGACGTTCCTCCTTGCCCCCTTTCTAAAAGAACGCCCTCACAAGACCTTCATGTGCAGGATGGAACAGCAGATGCTGGTTTACACCGAAGATGTGGACACAAAATGCTGGAGTAACTCAGCAGGACAGGCAGCGTCTCAGGAGAGAAGGAATGGGCGACGTTTGGGGTCGGGGCCTATCGTGAAGAGGCTCAGTCTGAAGAAGGGTCTCGACCGGAAAAGTCACCCATTCCTTCCCTCCGGAGACGCTGCCTGTCCCGCTGAGTTACTCCGGCATTTTGTGCCCATCACAAGATCTTCACACAGATTCCCAGAAGAAAAAAAAAGAGCTCGGAGAACCGTCCAAGACTAACTGCAAATTTGGATATGTCAGCTACCACCAACAATTGCCATTTATGGGCCTCTTCAGCAGATTAATGGCAGTTTTATTCCATACAGCACAAAACACTCTTCCATCAACGGCAAATTATATTTCACTGGAATGTTTTGACAGTTAACTGGTAATAATCCCCATGCTTACCGTAAATGTAGATTTAACACAGAGTGCTGGAACAGGCCAGCTTTTAAACCGTCACTCTACAGAAATGCATTACAGTTGTGCGTCATTTTTACCGTTGAGTTTACAGGGACAATTCCCAGGTCTCTGTTACGGGGAGAAGGCAGGAGAATGGGGTCATGAGGGAAATTGAGATCAGCCACGATTGAATGGCAGAGTAGACTTGATGGGCTAATTCTGCAACCTATCACCTACGATCTTATGAACATCATGTTTAGGTTTATCATGGTCACATGTACCGAATAATACGGAAAATAATTGTTTTACTGCTACCCAAAGAGATGAGATATTGCCATATATAGGTTCAAATAGAGAGAGCAAAGGGGCAGATACAGAGTGCAGAATATAGGTCTCAGCATTGTCCCCTTGGACAATACAGCTCACCCCCTCCAGTTAGATTTAGCTCTTAAGGCTAAAGGGATCGAGGGATATGGGGGGCAAAGCAGGAACTGATTTTAGATGATCAGCCATGATCACATTGAATGGCGGCGCTGGTCCGAAGGGCCGAATGGCCTACTCCTGCACCTATCTTTCTGTTTCTTTGTTTCTCCATGACACACTGGTCAACCTGAGGGGTACCTTCAGCAACAGCCTGGTTCCACCAAGATGCAGTACAGAACGCCACAGGAGATCCTTTTCCCCTGTGGCTATCAAACTATACAACTCCTTCCCGTTCTGTCGTGGGGTAAACTGACTCTTCCTTCCCCCCCCCACCCCCTCAAAATCTTTGCACATCTCCAATCCTTTCCACTCGTCCCTTTAACTTCAGGTAACTTGTGTTTTATGACTGTTGGTAGACCAATTTCACTCCTGGGGTAAATAAAGTTCTATCGTATCATATATCGTATTGTAGCGCATCAGTTCCATAGGCAAAGTCCAATGTCCCGAATGGGGGTAAAGATGCATTGAACAGTCCTCTAGCTGGTGGAATGACCATTCAGAAGACAGATAACAGAGGGGAAGAAGCTGTTGTGTGGGAAGGAACTGCAGATGCTGGTTTAAACCGAAGAGAGACACAAAAAGCTGGAGTAACTCAGCGAGACAGATAGCATCTCTGGAGAGAAGGAATGGGTGACCTTTCGGCTGAGTTGCTCCAACCTTTGTGTCTATCTTCGGGAGGAAGCTGTTCGTGAGTCTGGTGGTGTTCGCTATATTTATAATTTCTTTTATTAATAAACCAGTTCCTTGTTTCCATCATTACTGTATTGAGTCCTAAGCAGCTCAAATTGTTCATACTAACAGTGCCAATCAAAATACGAATAAACATTTTTTTTACTCATGGAAAGAATTTTGTACCGTTAATCAAAGAGCAAATTTTCCCATGTCCTGATATTCATATGTATTAACCAAGTATTCAAAGATGTTTCTTAAAATTACACCATTTCTTATGCCCCCGAATCCTCTTCTGGGTTATTAGTTTTCTTTTTAAGAGAAACAGCATGGAAATGGGCCCTTCGGCCCGCGTTGACCAATGGTCACCCATGCACTAGTTCAATCCGACGCACTGGGGACAATTTACAGAAGCCAAGTAACCTACAAACCTGCCCGCCTTTGGCATGTGGGGGGGGGAAAACCGGAGCACCCGGAGAAAACCCACGCGGTCACAGGGAGAACGTACAAAGTCCGTACGGAAGCGCCCGTAGTCTCTGGCGCTGTAAGGCAGATCTCTGGCGCTATACGGCGACGACTCTAGCGCTGTCGCCTTTGTTCCTAATGCGCAGGATAGAACACTGTCCCACTAAAGTCTAAAGCAGTGGTTCTTAACCTGGGGGTCGTTTGGGGCTTTGCCGGGGGTCATGAAGGGGACACAAATAACATATCAATTTGTTGAGCCCATGTTTAGGAACCTAACAAAGCTACTTACGCGAGGTAAGTATTTTGTTCGCGTATGCGCGTACTGGTGCCAAAAAGATTAAGAACCACTGGTCTAAAGTGAAGGAAAGTACGAGTGGAGGGTCATAGATCTGCCTGTAATGAATGGTGGAATAGGCTGGAGGGAATAAAATGGCCACCGTCAATGTTGCTATGTTGCTAATGTCAGCTTGCTGATGGGAAATACTGTAGACCAGACACATACACCGAACTAAGGAGAAAAGGAATAGGTGACGTTTCGGTCTGAGACACTTCTTGAGACTCGGCCGGGGTTCCCTGACTCTCGGTCTCTCGACCCCCAAATATCACCTATTACCTTTTCTCCAGACCCGCTGAATTACTTCAGCACTTTGTGTCTATCTTCGATTAAAAACCAGCACCTGCAGTTCCTTCCTGCAGAAAAAACCCCAGAGGGGCTGGAGTGCGAGGAAACATGGCTCATAAAAATGGCAAAACCTCACCTTGGTAACGGAAGATTCGTTTTTTTTTAAAAGTCCCAGACTGTGGAAATAGGCCCACATGTGGATGGTGGAGTGTTTGAATGAGATTCAGCGTGCTGGCCGGTTTCCGAGGAGCCACGGCTCTGCTGGAAGAGTGCCGACAGATGTTTTTCACGTGTGGAATGTTTGCAGTTGCAATTTCCTCTGAGGAAGTGGCAATTATATTTTTAAGAAAGGCAGATGTTCAACATCAAACCCCAACAAACCGCACAGAAACGGGAGTGGGGCATTCTGCTCCTTCTTCTTCTTGCGTGTGTGTGGCGAGCACAGGCTAAAGTTGTAGATCAAGGGAAGGCATCCAGGCCAGGACAGCATCAGTTACTGGGTGGATGGGCTTTGATGCCACCAGGGAAAAGCCTCAGTGGGCAGTCGTTCACGATGTGTGGGATGGTCTGGTCTGGATGTCCGCAGTCGCAGGCAGGGCTGTCTGTCACCCCCCACTTGTGCAGGTGATGATGGGCTGTTCTTGCATGGAGGGTGCCGATTCTGTTCAGGGTTAGCCACTGCTTGCGATGGAGGTCAAAACCCGGTGGTTTCACTGTGGGGGTCTGTGATGACCTCTCCGTTGTTGGTGTTGGCATCTTTCCACGCTCTGCGCCACTCAGTCTTGGAGTCAAAGTCTTCCAGGGATTTAGCGGAAGACCAGAAGGGTTTGCGGAACTTCAGGCGCATGTTGGGCAGATTGTTCAAGTCAGTATGGATGGGAAGGTCAGGGCTCTGCTGATGCTCGAGTCTCTTTATGGCTGATATGTACCTTCAAAGACAGACCAAAAACAGCAGGGCAGGCAGGGTGGTGCAGTGGTAGATTTGCTGCCTTACAGCACCCAGAGACCCTGGTTCGATCCTGACTACAGGTGCTTGTCAGTATGTTCTTCCCGTGACCCTGTGACTCGCTAGAATTTAGAAGATTGAGGGGGGGGGATCTTATAGAAACTTACAAAATTCTTAAGGGGTTGGACAGGCTAGATGCAAGGAGATTGTTCCCGATGTTGGGGAAGTCCAGGACAAGGGGTCACAGTTTAAGGATAAGGGGGAAATCTTTTAGGACCGAGATGAGAAAAACATTTTTCACACAGAGAGTGGTGGATCTCTGGAATTCTCTGCCACAGAAGGTAGTTGAGGCCAGTTCATTGGCCATAGTTAAGAGGGAGTTAGATGTGGCCCTTGTGGCTAAAGGGATCAGGGGGTATGGAGAGAAGGCAGGTACAGGATACTGAGTTGGATGATCAGCCATGATCATATTGAATGGCGGTGCAGGCTTGAAGGGCCGAATGGCCTACTCCTGCACCTATTTTCTTTGTTTCTACGACCCGGAATCTTCGGATTCCTCCCACACTCCAAGGACGTACGGGTTGGAAGGTTAATTGGCCTGGTATAAATGTAAAATTGCCCCCAGTGTGTGTAGGATAGTGTTACTGTGCGGGGATCGCTGGTTGGCGCGGGCTTGGTGGGCCGAAGGGCCGGTTTCCAGGTTGTATCTCTAAACTAAAACTAAACCAAACTAAAACCCTGGAGTAACTCAGCGGGTCAGGCAACACCTCCGGAGGAAAGGAACAGCTAAAGGAAAGGAGTAGACCTATTCCTTTGCTCCAGAGATGCTGCCTGACCCTCTGAGTTACTCCTGCACTTTGTGGCGGTCCTCGGTTTAAGCCAGCATCTGCAGTTCCTCCCTACACGCTGTACCTTCATCCCCCCGGCTTGGTTCCGTCTCCCTCAGCGAGCAAAATCCAACAATATTAGAGTGCGGGCGTTTTGTCCCAGACCCGACACGTTATGTGAACCTTTCTCCTCAAAAGCTGAGCTGTACATAAAGTTTAGCTTAAAGAAACAGCATGGAACGAGCTGCCAAAGGAGGTTGATGAGGCAGGTACTGTGTTGCAATGTTTACAAAACATTAGGGCAGGTATATGGATAGGACACGTATAGAGGGGTATGGGCCAAACGCAGGACTAGTGTCTATGGGACATGATGGTCAGTGAGGGCAAGTAGGGCAAGAAGGGCCAAAGGGCCTGTTCCCACCCTGCGTGACTCTCTGACTTGACCTATCCTTCACAATCCCATGTTAGTTCTCACCGATCACCTCAAATGTTGCTGGTCCCCACACATTTACAGACTCCAGTAACTTCCCCAAAAACAAGTATCGGGCAAACAAATCCATTTATTCCCATCAGGTCTCCTCAATAGCAACGTCCCGTTTTTGCAATGTTTCAGTCGCAAGAATCAAGTTCTGAAGAAAGCAAACTGGAACAAGATTTTGTAAGAAGTGTCTTTGCAATGACCTCGATCGCTTGCTTCAAAACCACGGGATGGAAGCCATTAGATAATTGGTAAACATTGGTAAATTGTTAACGTCAACATGTGGATATATCTCTTTCACACTTCTCCTTATTCAGTTCCAGTTCTTGCTTCATCACTTCCTCTGCAACAAACACTGACATTAAATACAGCGCCCTCCATAATGTTTGGGACAAAGACCCATCATGTATTTATTTGTCTCTGTACTCCACAATTTGTGATTTGTAATAGAAAAAAAATCACATGTGGTTAAAGTGCACATTGTCAGATTTTAATAAAGGCCATTTTTATACATTTTGAGTTCACCATGTAGAGATTACAGCAGTGTTCATACATAGTCCACCCATTTCAGGGCACCATAATGTTTGGGACACAGCAATGTCGTGTAAATGAAAGTAGTCATGGTTAGTATTTTGTTGCATATCCTTTGCATGCAATGACTGCTTGAAGTCTGCGATTCATGGACATCACCAGTTGCTGGGTGTCTTCTCTGGTGATGCTCTGCCAGGCCTGTATTGCAGCCATCTTTAGCTTATGCTTGTTTTGGGGGCTAATCCCCTTCAGTTTTCTCTTCAGCATATAAAAGGCTGATCAATTGGGTTCAGATCAGGTGATTGACATGGCCACTCAAGAAGTGACCATTTTTTAGCTTTGAAAAACTCCTTTGTTGCTTTAGCAGTATGTTTGGGATCATTGCCTTGCTGTAGAATGAACCGCCGGCCAATGAGTTTTGAGGCATTTGTTTGAACTTGAGCAGATAGGATGTGTCTATACACTTCAGAATTCATTATGCTACTATCATCAGCAGTTGTATCATCAATTACGATAAGTAAGCCAGTACCTTCAGCAGCCATTCATGCCCAGGCCATTACACCCCCACCACCGTGTTTCACAGATGAGGTGGTATGCTTTGGATCTTGGGCAGTTCCTTCTCTCCTCCATACTTTGCTCTTGCCATCACTCTGATATAAGTTAATCTTTGTCTCATCTGTCCACAAGATCTTTTTTTCCAGAACTGTGGTTGCTCTTTTAAGCACTTCTTGGCAAACTGTAACGTGTCCATCCTATTTTTGCAGCTAACCAGTGGTTTGCATCTTGCAGTGTAGCCTCTGTATTTCTGTTCTTGAAGTCTTCTGCAGACAGTGGTAATTGACAAATTCACACCTGACTCCTGAAGAGAGTTTCTGATCTGCCGGACAGGTGTTTGGGGATTTTTCTTTAATATAGAGCGAATTCTTCTGTCATCAGCTGTGGAGGTCTTCCTTGGCCTGCCAGTCCTTTTGCGAATAGTGAGCTCACGTGCTCTCTTTCTTCTTTAAGGGCCTGTCCCACTTGGCGATTTTTTTCGGCGACTGCCGGTGTCATTGACTGACATATCAGGGTCGACGAAAGATTTTGAACATTTCAAAATCCAGCGGTGACAAAAAAACGACACTTGATGAAACACCGTGCGTCAATACGTCATCACGCCACGACGTTTTCGGTGATCTGTTACGTCAGTCAATTATGCCGGCGGTTGCCGAAAAAATCGCTAAGTGGGACAGGCCCTTTATGATGTTCCAAACAGTTGATTTTGGTAAGCCTAAGGTTTGGCTGATGTATCAGTATTATTCTTGTTTCTCAGTCTCATAATGGCTTATTTGACTTTCATTGGCACAACTTTGGTCCTCATGTTGATAAACAGCAATAAAAGCTTCCAAAGGTGATTGAAAGACTGGAGGAAGGACTAGGTGCTGAGAGCTCTCTTATACCTGCATTAAGGAGACAATTAAACACATCTGAGCAATTACAAACGCCTGCGAAGCCATGTGTCCCAAACATTACGGGGCCCTGGTGTATGTATAAACACAGCTGTAATTTCTACGTGGTGAAACCAAAATGTATAAAAATACCCGGTAATAAAATCTGACAATGTGCACTTTAACCACATGTGATTTTTTTCTATTACAAATCTCAAATTGTGGAGTACAGAGGCAAATAAATAAATGATGGGTCTTTGTCCCAAACATTATGGAGGGCGCTGTAATTGTGTGGAAAGGAGCTGCAGGTGATGGTTTAAACCGAAGATAGACACAAAGTGCTGGAGTAACTCTGCGGGTCAGACAACATCCCTGAAGAAAAAGGATGGGTAACGTTTTGGAATCGGGACCCTTCTTCAGACTGCAGAAAGGAATTGCAGATGCTGGCTGATACGGAAGATAGACACAAAGTGCTGGAGGAATTCAGCGTTACGTGACACAGGTCACATAAAATAATTCATAGTTAGCCACTGAGCCCACTGAAACCACACTGGGCCACACCAGGACAATCGCGCTTGTCCCACTACTCTCGAGCAACATAGCTTCACATATTGCTTCCCCCTTTCAAGTTCTGATCCTTCTTCATTTAATCTGCCTCTCCAGTTTCACTGCAAAACACCAAAAACATTCTCCTCATAGACACAAAAAACTAGAGCAACTCAGGAGGTCAGGCAGCAACTTAAGGGTCGAGACCCTTCTACAGACCTCAGACCGGTCTGAGGAAGGGGTCTTAGAAAAACACAGGTGCAAGAGTAGGCCATTCGGCCCTTCGAACCAGCACCGCCATTCAATATGATTCATGGCTGATCATCCAAAATCAGTACCCCGTTCCTGCTTTCTCCCCATATCACTTGATTCCGTTAGTCCTAAGAGCTTGACCAAAAACGTCACCTATTCCTTGTCTCCAGAGATGCTGCCTGAGCCGCTGAGTTACTCCAGCTTTTTGTTCCTATCTTCAGTTTAAACCAGTGTCTGCAGTTCCTTCCTACACATTCTCCTCATGTCAGTGGATCTCCTTCATTAAGCGGTGGAAATGGCCACCTTACACTCAATGTCCAAAGGCTATTGAGGTGCTCTTTGGCTAGGGGCTTTAGCTCACATTGTCCACAGCCAGAGCACCACTTGGGGAGCACGGTGGCACAGCGGTAGAGTTGCTGCCTTGCAGTGCCAGAGACCCAGGTTCAATCCTGACTACTGGTGCTGTCTGTGCGGAGTTTGTACGTTCTCTCCATGACCGGTGTGGGTTTTCTCCGGGATCTGTGCTTCCCTCGCACATTCCAAAGACGTACAGGTTTGTAAGTTAATTGGCTTGGTATTACTGTAAATTGTCCCTAATGTGTGTGTGTGGGATAGTGCGCGTGTACTATCCCGTTGGTCGGCGCGGACGTGGTGGGCCAAAGGCCCCGTTTCCACGCTGTATTTCTGAACTAAATTAAACTTGCAGGCTGTTCTGCCTAGCAGTACTACCCAAGCTGCCTGGAGATTAGGATCTCTTCAGGCACAAAAGGGTTAAATATGACCCTGGGCATTTCTTCAGACTTTAGAGTAACACCACGGAAACAACCCTCCAGCCCACCAAGCCCGTGCCGACCAGCGATCACTATCCTACAGACTAGGGACAGTTTACAATCTTACCAAGCCGCAACCTGGCCGATTTGCAGCGAGACCTGGGTGTCATGGTTCATTGAAAGTAGGCATTGCAGCAGCAGTGAAAAAAGCAGGATTTGAGTACAGGAGCAGGAGGTTCTACTTCATTTGTACAAGACCACACCTGGAGTATTGCCACTCCAAATCCATTATTGCATAGAGGAGTGCAGAGAAGGTTCACCAGACTGATTCCTGGGATGTCAGGACTGTCCTGGATAGACTGCTGGAATTTAGGAGATTAAGAGGGATCTTATAGAAAACTTACAAAATTCGACACTAGATGCATTGTTCCGAAGTCCAGACAGGGGTCACACGGAAAATCCTTTAAGACCAGACAGAGAGTGGTGAGAACTCTCTGCCACAGAGGGTAGTTGAGGCCAGTTACGGGATCAGGGGGTATCAGGTACGGGATACTGAGTTGGATGATCAGCCATGATTGAAAGGCTCGAAGGGCTGAATGGCCTACTCCTGCACCCCAACCTGTATGTGTTTGGAGTGTGGAAGGAAACCGGGGCACCTGGGGAAAACCCACTCGGTCACAGGGAGAACGTAAAACTCAGCACAGACATCACCCGTAGTCAGGATCGAGCCCGGATCTCTGGCGCTGTAATGCCCCTGTCCCACTTAGGAAACCTGAACGGAAACCTCTGGAGACTTTGCGCCCCACGCAAGGTTTCCGTGCGGTTCCCGGAGGTTTTTGTCAGTCTCCCTAATGGTCGAAAGTGATTTCCGTTTTAAAAATCGGTAATTTTGGAGTCAAAGGCGGTTGCGATGCTAGTTGAAGGTGGTTGCCGGAGGACAAAAACCTCCGGGAACCGCACGGAAACCTTGGGTGGGGCGCAAAGTCTCCAGAGGTTTCCGTTCAGGTTTCCTAAGTGGGAAGGGGGCATAAGTGGGACAGGGGCATAAGGCAGCAACTCTACCGCTGAGCCACCATGCCGCCCCATGAGAGACAAGTGCAAAGTACAGGCCAGGTTGAACACAAAAAGTGTTGAAGTGTGCAGCTGCTGCTTGTGTTTCCATTGACTGAAGTCGATCCCACTTGGAACCCAAATGACTCTTGCAGATTGGAAATCCTATTAATTGACAGCCTTAGATTAGGGTTTATTCCAATGATATGCAGCTAAAAATCAGCACGCACGTTAATATTTGAACTTCCATATTGTATTCCTTGTATTTTAGATAGTCTGCATAAAATATATTACATATGTGTCATCAAAAAACGTACATTACTTCAATTTTTTTAATATGGGCACTTGAAAGCTTAAGAATTCATCAATGGAATGTGTCTACAATAACGCTGGAAAGAGAATTAAACATGGAAACTGAAATAAATACAAAATAGATAATTATGCACAAAACAGCACCAACACTTCAGGATGCAACTATGGATTTGACAATTGGCTTAGCAACAGAACGCTTCTAACAACTTCTGACCTTTATGAAACAGAGTAAAGCACCAAGACATGTGCAGGACCACCATCAATTTTCCGGCCCCCTTGGTTCCAGAGCCTTTCTGGATTACACGTTTTGCCGGACCAACAGTTGTCACGGCCTCCGAGACGAGTCCAACGGTACCGGAACGGTCCATATAGGCCGAGATACCGGCCTACAAAGTAGGCCTCACAAGTCGGCTATGGGAATGGATCTGCCAGCTCAAGACCTGGCAACATTCTTGTAAATCTTCTCTGTACCCTTTCCAGCTTGACAACATATTTCATATTACACGGTGCCCAGGACTGAACACAATACTTTAAATGCGGCCTCACCAACGTCTTATACAACTGCAACATGACCTCCCCAACTTCTATACTCAATACTCTGACTGATGAAGGCCAAAGTGCCAAAAGCCTTTTTGACCACACGATCGATCTACCACTTTCAACACCTCCATTGGAAGGTGGATTATGCTGGGTAACGTTTTTTTTGTTTTCATCAGTACAGACGCAATGGGCCAAATGGCCTGCGGTGTCATAAACATTCTATGATTGCTTCTGTTGCTTCTGGTTAACTGATAGGTTTGAAGTGCCAGGAAACAGCATATTTTACCCTCCCACCTCCTCAAAATCAATTCAGTTGAAAGTGGGGCTAACACTTTGGGGGGGGGGGGTCACGTGTAAATGCAGACTGCTGAAAGTGAATACTCACAACGAAAGGGGGAAAAAAAAGATACTTTAACCTGAATTTAACAACGGTTGTTAAAGAGAGGTTAGAGAGAACACAGACATGGCAAACAGGAAGTTTTAGCAGAAGTTTCAATTTGAGGTCACATTTCCTCACACGCAGATAGCTAAATCCAAAAGGTAGATGTGAATGAAATTGTAGCTTTGGATTTGTTCGCTCAGAGAGACATTAAATGTGAGAATTTATGAGGTTTCCTTTCTAATGGGAGACTTTCCACCTTCATCAACTAAGGACCGCTATTACATGAAGCCCAAGTGTTTGCAAGACCACCCACCCGCGAGCAAGCACAAGAAAGGGTCAACTGGGCATATATTCACTGGAATTTAGAAGGTTGAGAGGATATCTTATAGAAACACAAAAAAATCTTAAGGATTTGGACAGGCTAGATGCAGGAAAAATGTCCTCGATGTTGGGGGAGGCCAAAACAAGGGGTAACGGTTTAAGAATAAGGGGTCGGCAATTTAGGACTGAGATGAGAACAAACGTTTTCACTCAGTGAGTTGGGAATCTGTGGAATTCACAGCTACAGAAGGCAGTGGAGGCCAATTCACTGGATGTTTTCAAGAGAGAATAAGATATAGCTCTTAGGGCTAACGGAATCAAGGGATATGGGGAGAAAGCAGGAATGGGGTACTGATTTTTGGATGATAAGCCATGATCCTATTGAATGGCGGTGCTGGCTTTTGAGTTCCTCCGTGGCCTCTCCACCAGTCTGCCCCTACGACTTCCAGTAACCTCCTGCAGGCTTTTGAGATATCTGGCCTCTTGTCATGGCCCAATTCATGTTCATAAGCGGTAGGAGCAGAATTAGGTCAATAATTCAATTCAATTCAATTCAATTCAGCTTTAATGTCATTGCACAGATACAAGTATGGGTAAATAATCGGGTGTACTCCACCATTCAATCATGGCTGATCTACCTCTCCCTCCTAAACCTATTCTCCTGTCTTCTCCCCATAACCCTTTGACACCCGTACTAATGAAGAATCTATCTACCTCTGCCTTAAAAAATACCCATTGACTTGGCCTCACAGCCTTCTGCAGCAACAAATTCCACAGAGTTACCACTCTCTGACTAAAGAAATCCCCCCTCATCTCCCTCCTAAAAGAAAGTCCTTTAATTCTGAGGCCATGGCCGGTGGTCCTAGACTCTCCCACAAGTGGAAACATCCTCTCCACATCAACAGGCCTTTCACTATTCGGTAAGTATCAATGAGGTGTCGTTTCCCCCCCCCCCCCCCCCCCCATCCTTCTAAACTCCAGCGAGTAGAGGCCTCAAGCGCTTGTCATATGTTAATGCACTCATTCCTTGGATCATTCTCGTAAACCTCCTCTGGACCCTCTCCAGAGCCAGCACATCCTTCCTCAGATTTGAGGCACAACATTGCTCGCAATACTCCAAATGCTGCCTGACCAGCGCCTTATAAGTGCCTCAGCATTACATTCCTGAATTCAACCTCTCCGCCTCTGGAGCGATGGCTTCAGCTTCCAATTCGTGCAGTTCCCTCGTCCAACCTCGTCCACCCCAGTTCCATGCCCTTAAAACATTCCAAAATTCCCAAGCCTTCCTTCCAGCTTCAGTTTAGTTTATTTATTTATTGCCACAAAATGCTTCATTGCGTGCGAACCACTCAGCTGAAAGACTGGGTATGGACACCTCCTTACATCTGTTGTGCCAACTTTGGTTTGCTCAAGGTCAAGTAGCCAGGAACAGTACATTTTACACGAGAGATTAGAGGATGGAAACGAGAAACTGCAGGTGCTGGTTTACAACCATGGACATACAATGCTGGAGTAGCTCGGTGGTTTACAACTCCACAGCATGAACAATGACTTTGCCAATTTTAGGCAGCCACTAGCTAAAGTTACTTCATTCTTACGACACAATCCAGGTCATAACAACTTGCAAGGTGGAATCTTTTTAATTATCCCCACAGCTATTACCCAAATTCTTTTAAATACGTCCTTATCAACTTTACTTTAGACTTTGTGGAAACAGACCCTTCGGCCCATCTTGCCGCCGCCGACCAGCGATCCCCACACACTGACACACACGAGGGACAATGTACATTTTCCTGAAGCCAATTAACCTACGTCTGTGGAGTGTGGGAGGAAACCGGAATAATCGGTCACGGGGAGAACGTACAAACTCTGTACAGACAGCACCCGTAGTCAGGATCGAACCCGGGTCTCATGCGCTGTAGGGCAGCAACTCTACCGCTGCGCCACCGTGCCACCCCGTCAACCTTATCTGAATGGAATTAAATTCTCCTCATCAAACACTC
Source organism: Okamejei kenojei (assembly GCA_035221665.1). Classification (NCBI taxonomy): domain Eukaryota; kingdom Metazoa; phylum Chordata; class Chondrichthyes; order Rajiformes; family Rajidae; genus Okamejei; species Okamejei kenojei. The sequence goes on from CM069138.1 coordinate 16,761,513, forward strand.
TTTTTTTTGAATACCTGATAATAAACGTCTCCCTAACTTACTCTGTGGCAAGGGGGAAATAATGCCAGTCTCTTGCCTTTCCATGAGACTGAAGATCATCGTGCCCGATATAATTACGGTGAACACTGTGGATGTGTCACCTGTTACCCGCACCTATACCCTCCGGACAGTAAAGGGCCTGTCCCACTTGGGCGACTAATCCGCGAGTTCTGGCGAGTTTGCCCTCGACTCATACTCGCTGCGTGGTCGACATAAGGTCGTAGAAGGTCTTCATAACTCTCCTTCATGCTCGAGAGTGGTCTCCGCATACTCGAAGCCTCAGCTAGGTCGCGGCGGTTTTTTTCAATATGTTAAAAAAATGCCTGCGAGTAAAAAGAGGTCGCCATGGAAAAAATCGATACTTTTTTTAATCGGAGGTTTAGTGGTAGTAGGTCGTAGTAGGTCAGCATGTTAGTCGTTCGTAGTCGAGGGTAGTCTAAGGTAGTCGTAGATAGTCTCCATCATAGTCGAAGGGAGGTCAATAGACAATCGACAATAGACAATAGGTGCAGGAGTAGGCCATTTGGCCCTTCGTGCCAGCACCGCCATTCAATGTGATCATGGCTGATCATCCGCAATCAGAACCCCGTTCCTGCCTTCTCCCCATATCCCTTGACTCCGCTATCTTTAAGAGCCCTATCTAGCTCTCTCTTGAAAGCATCCAGAGAACCGGCCTCCACCGCCCTCTGAGGAAGAGAATTCCACAGGTCGATCAAAGGAGATCAAAGGAGGTCGTCTTCACTCTCCACTATTCGGTGTGCAATTTTCCCGAAGTTAGTCATAGCTAGTTTTCAATATAGTCGAAGCAGGTCTTCAACATGTCATTTTTTAAAACTCTTCTAAACTCGCCAGTTAGGTCGCCCAAGTGGGACAGCCCCTTAAATGAAAATCTGATGAAGTATCCTCCACCTGAAATCTTAGCATGGTCTCTCTTTCCACCGAAAAGCTGCCTCACTTGCATGACCTAAACATTTTGGCTACGGACCTTTATGGTGGTGGAAATGATTTCCTATCAATTACTCAAGAGCGGCTTGGTGGCGCAGCGGTAGAGTTGCTGCTTTACAGCACCAGAGAACCCGGTTCGAACCCGACCATAAAGTAGTCTGTACGGAATTTGTACATTCTCCCCTTGACCACGTGGGTTTGCTCTGAGTGCTCCGGTTTCCTCCCTCACTCCAAAGATGTACAGGTTTGTAGGTTGATTTAGCTAAATTTTGGTTAAAAATAAATAAATTGTAATTTATCCCTAGTGTGTAGGAAAGTGTTCGAATAATGTTAGTCTACGGGGATCGTTGGTCAGCACAGACTTGGTGGGCTGAAGGGCCTGTTTCCATGCAGTATCTGTAACGAGGAAACACTTTTTCTCACAGAGAGTTGTGAGTCTGTGGAATTCTCTGCCTCAGTGGGCAGTAGAGGTCGGTTCTCTGGATACTTTCAAGAGAGAGCTAGATAGGGCTCTTAAAGATATCGGTGTCGGGGGATATGGGGAGAAGGCAGGAACGGGGTACTGATCAGCCATTATCACATTGAATGGCGGTGCTGGCTCGAAGGGCCAAATGTCCTACTTCTGCACCTATTGTCTATTGTCTAAACTAAACTATATCAGTCCCTTCAGAACAGCTGTCCAAGAAGCAGTACCAAACACCACTAAACATAAAGTAGTCAATCTTCTTCAAGAAAAGTCATTGCAATTGTTCTGATAGCTCCACGTTTCTCAAATTACATCCATTAACCGAGGATGGGTGCTCTGTGGTTTTGTGGGCAGCGAACACATTTATAAGATGGATGCTTTCTCTTCTCCATGACAAAGCATAGCACACCACTCATCCCCGACTGCTGTCAGTGGGGCTCCATAGATGTTTTGTTTGGAAAAATACTGGAGAGAATAAAAGACAGAAAGAGGGTTCAAATGGTCAAACGACTTCTGCAAACAAAAAAAAAAAGTTCCTGAGTAACTTAGTGGGTCAGGCAGTGGGTCTGGTGGACATGGGTAGGCCACATTTCAGGTAGGGGGAGAGTTCCTTCTTCGGGAGAAGTGTCCGGTCCTGAAAAAACATTCTCCACAGATGCTGCCTGACCTGCTGAGTTCTTCAGCACTTTGAATCTTTTGTGAGGGATTCCAGCATCCTTGTGTCTGAATCACTTCTGCAGCCACAGTAAAACTGACCCTGAACAACGTCACCCATTTACAACGACATTTGGTTTACTGCAACATTTTTGTGCTGCAGTTCATTTGCTGAAAAACCAACAAAGGTGCCCCGAAAATCTCCCTTCCCCTCCCGCCCAGTATTGCTTGGAAAGCAGCCATTTTGTTAGCACAGCAGACACAAACCACCATAAATAAAACCAATCAGGAAAATCAGTCACGGAAAAAGCTCTGAAGATTTACATTTCACAAAATTAAATGGAGCACCACTGAGGTACTTGAAACACATCCAACACTAACTACCTCAGCTCAGGCCACATATAGGCATCCTTCACAGCGACCCCACCACCATTACTAGTCTTTAATATAAAATTCAAGATTATTAAATAAATTCCACCATTGCTACGGTGGGATTTGAACTCCAGTCCCTGGATTGTTAATCAAGGAATCAACCAGTGTCACCATCCCTCCCATTTACATTTACATTCCCATTTACAGTCTGAAGAAGGGTCTCGATCCGAAACGTCACCCATTCCTTCTCTCCAGAGATGCTGCCCGAACCACTGAGTTACGCCAGCGTTTTGGGTCCAATTTACAACCAGAGAAACCAATACATCTATGAACTGTTTTGATTTTACAAGTTGACAATGTCCACGTAACTGAACGATCACAGGATCACATTGGCAATTATTAATTTAAAGTATCTTAAGAGCGAGAGGGCAAGATAAAATCTTCGAGATAAAATCTTGTAACTGTAAAATGGAGACAGATAAGGTGGAAATTTTGGTTGAAAGACGTGCAGGGAAACAAGATTTTGAAATGCTGACACATTTGATCTCCAATCTAACTCCAAGGTTGGGTCCTTGGTACATAGCAGATAAGGAGATGTTTTTAATTGACAGAGAGATAGCAATAGAAGATGTGTCTTTTCCATAACATGGAACATAGAATACAGTGCAGGAACGGGCCCTTCGGCCCACAATGTTCGTGCTGTACACAATGCCTAGTGCAACTGATCTACATCTGCCTGTACATGATCCATATCCCTCCATGCCCTGCACTTTCACGGGCCTATCCAAAAGCCTCTTAAACGTAACTATCGTATCTGCCTCCACCAAACCTCCCTGGCAACGTGTCCCAGGCCCCCACCACCCTTGCCCTGCGCAACCCCATTAAACATCCCCCCTCTAACCTTATAGCTTTGCCCTCTAGTGTTGGGCATTTTCACCCTGGGAGAAAGCTTCTGACTGTCTCCCCTGTCTATGCCTCTCAAAATGTTACATATTTCTATCAAGTCTCCCCTCGACCTCTGACATTTCAGAGAGAGCAATGGAAGTCCTGTCCAACCTCTCCCTGTAGCTGATACCCGCTGATCCAGGCAGCAGTTATCCAACAGTAGGAATGAAATTGAGAAATATTGTAAGGAAAAATCAAGAGTCCTATTGAAAAGTGTTATTCCAAATGTACGGTGGTAGTAAAGTCGGTCCTTTGTAGTTAAGAGGTTATCTGCTACAGTTGAGAAGGGCCCATGCATTTGGTACTTTACATCATTTTGGCCCAAGAGAAAGAGCCACATATTGGACATGATACTTTGGGAAGGGGGGTGGGGGGGGTGCGGGGAAAGGACAGGGAAGGATCCGTTGTGGGGGGGTCTGCTGGGAGGGAGGGGGGGGGGGAGAACAAAGGAGGACCTGGTGTGGGATACTCTGTAATTTTTTCGACGCCCTTTATGTGGCAACTGTTTGCATACCTTGCGTATGGAAAACAAAGAATGTCACCGTGACTTTTCACACGCGACAATAAAGTATTCGTTCATTTCATTCATTTATTCATTCATTCTTGATAAACATCGTTGGTTGACTTGATCCCTCCAAGCCAACAGCTGTTTCAGTGTTGATACCCATCAATAGACGCTATTGTGTGTTAACCTTTTGAGCAGGCAACTAAAACCTGCTGCTCTGAATCACGTCAGCAGCTGGGGTAATCAATGATTCCCAGTGGATCTTTTGACCTCCCCACTGGAAGGCCCAGCTTTCGCCTCAGTTAATGGGGTGAACATTGACTGTGGGCACCGCATCTCCATGCTAAGCTACCTCGTTCACGCGCAAAGGCTGAGAGTGCACTAGGTCAATTGCCGACTCCGTCAACTCTCCCAATTTTCCCAATGTTTCGAAGGGGGAATGTCCTCACTTCCTCTTGGCATACGTTCATACGTTCTAGGAGCAAAATTAGGCCATTTGGCCCATCAAGTCTACTCCGCCATTCAATCATGGCTGATCTATCTTTTCCTCTCAACGCCATTCTCCTGCCCTCTCCCCATAACCCTTGACACCTTTACTATCTGTCAAGAATCTGTCAATCTCTGCCTTTGACTTGGCCTCCACAGCCTTCTGTGGCAATAAATTCTACAAATTCACCATCCTCTGACTAAAGAAATGCTTCCTCATCTCCTTTCTAAAGGTACGTCCTTTTATTTTGAGGCCATGGCCTCTGGTCCCAGACTCTCCCAACTATTGGAAACACATTCTCCACATTCACACCATCCAGGCCTTTCAGTATTGGGTAGGTTTCAATGAGGTCCGTCTATCCAACGAGTGCAGTCCCAGTGCCGTCAAAAGCTTAGCAATCCAGCAGGCATGGACCTATTGCAAGAACCCATGTTGGTACAGTACAAAACAACAGAATTAATATGAAAGACCGTGTAATTGTTCAATATTGTCCGGGCAATTCTCCAGCTCCTGGACGGAGCAGGTGAGGTTGCAGGTCCCTTACCTGGTTCTGTACAGTTCTTGAAATGGTGCGACTTTGCCCCAGTATCGGTGGTGTTCTCATCGATCTGCTCCATTAGTCTCCGGCCAAGCCTCCTGTCATGCATCTCCAAGGTATAACTCGTCACATAGTAGCCTGGGAACAACGGAAGAAAGGGTAAATTGGAAAATGCCAATAAATGCTTGGTTTTACACTTTTGGAGAGGAATATAGCAAGACTTGACCTTTCAGATGCAAGGTTTGATATGAGGTTGGCACGGTGACGCAGCGGTAGAGTTGTGGCCTTACAGCGCTAGCGACCGGGTTCGATCCCGACTACGGGTACTGTCTGTATTGAGTTTGTACGTTCTCCCCTTGACTGCATGGGTTGTCTCTGGGTGACAATAGACAATAGACAATAGGTGCAGGAGTAGGCCATTCGGCCCTTCGAGCTAGCACCACCATTCAATGTGGTCATGGCTGATCATCCCCAATCAGTACCCCGTTCCTGCCTTCTCCCCATATCCCCTGACTCCGCTATTTTTAAGAGCCCTATCTAGCTCTCTCTTAAAAGCATCCAGAGAACCAGCCTCTGAGGCAGAGAATTCCACAGACCTGCTCTGCTTTCTTCCCACATCAAAGGCGTGCAGATTTCTACGTTAATTGCCTACGGTCAACATTGTAAATTGTCCCGAGTGTGTGTAGGATCGTGGCTTGTGTATGGGGATCGCTGGTCGGCGCGGACTCGGTGGGCCAAAGGGCCTGTCTCCACGCTGTATCGCTAAACTAAATTAAACATTTGCTTTCCCTGGTTGATCAGTTGAAGTGCCCAGCTCTGTGCCTTCTTACGACCAGCACACAAGTCCAAAGAGAAGTGGTCATCTCCAGCTTCCTCCGTTTGTAGTTAGGGCTCTCTGCAGAGTTGGAAGAGTTTGCATGGATGAGTGACTCTTCATCCCAGCTATTTCACCCTTCCAAAAACCCCCAAGTTCCATTAAATTTCAAGTCATGAGCCAAGAGCGTTTAACCATTCCTCAGAGCGGAGGAGGATGAGGGGTGATCTTATCGTGGTGTATAAAATCCGGAGAGGGAAAAATCGGGAAGGTGCACAGAGTCTCTTGCCCAGAGTGGGGAAATTGAGGACCAGAGGACATAGGTTCAAGGTGAAGGGTAAAAGATTTAATAGGAATCTGAGGGATAACTTTTTCACACAAAGGGTGGTGGGTGCATGGAACAAGCTGCCAGAGGAGGCAGTTGAGGCTCGGACGAGTTTGGAGGGATGCAGGCTGGTGGAACTAGTGTATCTAGGACATGTTGGCCAGTGTGGGCAAGTTGGGCCGAAGGGCCTGTTTCCACAATGTATCACTCTATGGCTCTATCATATGTAGCATGAATGGAACAAATAAATTCTTACTTGCAGCAGCATAATAGGTGTGTAAACACTGTACTCATAGAGAACACGATAAACAGAAGAAAGTTCAATACATTTAAACCAATATTACTGCAAAACAAATGCCCAGAGTCCCTAGTGCAATCGAAAGAGTTCATTTGAAACACACATATTTGTTCAAGAAGGATACACAAATCAAACTAATCCAACTTTATGCTGCATTCATGCCAATTAAGTGTTACTAGACTAAGTGCAGACCCGTTGGGTCTGTTCCCCCAACGTGCGTTATACACTGTGTAAGAACAAACTGCTGATGCTGGTTTACACCAAAGACAGACACAAATTGCTGGAGTTATTCAGCGGGTCAGGCAGCATCTCTAAAGAAAAGGAACAGGTGGCGTTTCGGGTCATAGAAACATAGAAAATAGGTGCAGGAGTAGGCCATTTGGCCCTTCGAGCCAGCACCGCCATTCATTGTGATCATGGCTGATCATCCACAATCTGTACTCCGTGCCTGCCTTCTCCCCATATCCCTCGATTCCGCTAGCCCCAGGAGCTCTATCGGAAACCTTCATCAGACTGAAAGATAGAGAAGACCAGAAGAAAACGGGGCCGGCGACAAATGACCTCAGGACGGGTGGAGCGCACAATGGCCCGTTGTTGGCTAGGGAAGGCGTGCTAACGACAGGGATACAAGGATGCGAGCAGTGGAACTAGTAGGACGACTATGGTGGGGGAAGGGAAGGGAAAAGAAAAGCAGGAGTTACTTGAGGTGAGAGAAGCCATCGTTCATACCGCTGGGTTGTAAGCTGCCAAACAAACTATGAGGTACTGTTCCTCCATATTGGGTTTTTGTTCCCAGCCTACTGCACTTCCAATGAAGTTATTCAATTTAGTATTAAACTGAACAAGTGGAACAACAAGAGACTGATTATTGTTTTTGCCTTTTCCTCGATTGGCATGCATGTGTTTACACGCCAGAATTATTGAACACTGTTGTCACAGTGTACCGGCTGCAGCATCCACGATTAACCCCTTTTAGACTCACATGGTTCATCCACAGGCATTATCATCACCATTTTTCCCACATCCTTCCAACGTAATGTAAGGGTTTGCCCTCCGTCATACCTTCATACATTCATAAGGGATAGGAGCGGAATTAGGCCGTTCGGCCCATCAAGTCTACTCTGCCATTCAATCATGGCTGATCTATCTTTCTCTTTCAACCCCATTCTCCTGCCTTCTCCCCGTAACCCCTGACACCCGTACTAATCAAAAATCTATCGATCTATCGATGAAAGTAAGCATGCAGGTGCAGCAGGCAGTGAAGAAAGCTAATGCCATGTTGGCCTTCATAACAAGAGGAGTTGAGTATAGGAGCAAAGAGGTCCTTCTGCAGTTGTACAAGGCCCTGGAGAGACCACACCTGGAGTATTGTGTGCAGTTTTGGTCTCCAAATTTGAGGAAGGACATTCTTGCTATTGAGGGAGTGCAGCGTAGGTTCAAAAGATTAATTCCCGGGATGGCGGATTGTCATATGTTGAAAGAATGGAGCGGCTGGGCTTGTATACACTGGAATTTAGAAGAACTAGAGGGGATCTTATTGAAACATATAAGATTATTAAGACATTGGACATGTTGGAGGCAGTTTATAGGGATAGGCCATTTAGAATGGAGATGAGGAGAAACCTTTTCACCCAGAGTTGTGAATCGGTGGAATTCTCTGCCTCAGAACGCAGCGGAGGCCGATTATCTGGATGCTTTCAAGAGAGAGTTAGATAGCGCTCTTAAAGATAGCAGAGTCAAGGGATATGGGGAAGAGGCATGAACGGGGCACTGATTGTGGATGATCAGCCATGATCACAGTGAATGGCGGTGCTGGCTCGAAGGGCCGAATTGCATACTCCTGCACCTATTGTCTATTGATCTCTGCCTTAAAAATCTTTGCTGCACCCTTTCCTGTTTTTCAGTTGCAGACGTGGAAAGATGATCATTATTACAGAATTACTTCTAGTTCACTGTTCATAATGAATGCAAGGTAAAATCATCTTTGAAGAAATTCAGGAATTCTGTGTGGAAAGGGATCCTTCGGCCCAATGCCGACCAGCGATTAGCCATACACTAGTTGTTTCCTACACGCGTGGGACAATTTACAGACATCAAAAACCAGCACTTCTTTGTAGTGTGGGAGGAACCTGGTGCACCCGGAGAAAATCCATGAGGCCACAGGGAGAACGTAAAAACCCTGTACAGACAGCACCCAGAGTCAGGATTGAACCCGGGTCTCTGGTGCTGTAAGATCGCTGGTCGGCACGGACTCGGTGGGCCGAAGGGCCTGTTTCCTTACCGTATCTCTAACGTCTATGGGTTATTCGGAACTTTAAGTGAATGCAAGGCAAGATTAATTTTGGAAGAAGTGGAGGGGGTTATTTTGGGCTTTAATACGGGGTTTTGATCATTAATTATGTCAAAGGTTACGGGAGAGGGGTGGAGAATGGAGTTGAGCGGGAACAATAGATCAGCCATAATCAAATGGTGGAGTGGACCTGATGGGCCAAATGGCCTAATTCTGTTCCTATATCTTACAAACCTATTATGTACAATGGGCAGAAAAGTGGTGCCTCTATGTTTAAATAAGCTCACCCGTTCATGAAGGCCAGTGGGAGTTGTAAACCCCCCCCCCAAAAAACACAACCCCAACCCCCATCACAGTGTAGTCATGAGGACAATTTTAATTTAATAACGGACCTCAGGAAACCCAGCAAAAGTGAGATCAAGCATTTGCTTTCTCTTTCAACAAAAAAAACACCATCCTCAGCAGCACTGGAAGACAAGTTAATGCTATCCATTTTAGTGCCTATCTTTATTTAAAGAGGTTTCCAAACAATTAAACAGCAGAACAAGGAATATATTCACCATCAGTGCCAAACGTTTACGACAGAGACTTTGCACACTTTAATGCCAGGAAGCAGCTCAAATTGGATTAAGTCTTCTCATCATCAATGAGCCTTGAAGCAATTCGCCTTTCGAGGCTCAGAGATAATATTCACTCAAGTCAGAAAAACCCAAATTGAATTTCTGATCCCTCAAAGATTATCCCAAGGAGTTCCTTCACTTGGATTTAGTCTTTCCCGGTTACAGCACCATGGTATGCCCATAATTCACAACACACCTCAATCTCAGTCATAGGTTCATCAGTTCTGGGAGTAGCATCAGGCCCTATAGACACTAGACAATAGATGCAGGAGTAGGCCCTTTGGCTCTTCAAGCCAGCACCGCCATTCAATATGGTCATGGCTGATCATCCAAAATTAGTACCCCATTCCTGCATTCTCCCCATATCCCTTGATTCTGTTAGCCCTTAGAGCTAAACCTAACTCTCTCTTGAAAACATCCACTGAATTGACCTCCACTACATTGTGGCAGAGAATTCCGCAGATTCACAACTCTATGGGTGAAAATCTTTTGCCTCATCTCAGTCCTAAATGGCCTACCCCTTATTCTTAATCTGTGACCCCTGGTTCAGAACCCCCGCAACATCGGGAACATTTTTCCTGCATCTAGCCTGTCCAATCCCTTAAGAATTGTATACGTTTCTATAAGATCCCTCCTCATCCTTCTCAATTCCAGAGAATACAAGCCCAGTCGACCCATTCTTTCATCATAGGTCAACTGTGCTTCACTGTCACAGGTGGCTTGTTACAAATGAGACACAAAACGAAGGCTTCAGCTGCCTGTTCAACAATCGCATTGCAAGGGAAAAGTAGTGCGTTTATTTTTCTACAGCCAGCATTTAATCCAAACTGGCAAACAGAACCTCCCAAGGTCACGTTATTGAAAAAGTGCAATTATACTGTCCATTGTAATAAAAACTAAAAATGTTTTCGTTTAAAAAATAAACAAAGTTTGCATTTTTGTTTCCTGTTCCCTTTTCTTGTGGTCAACTTTATTTTCGTTAACCAGTGCACAATTTGCAGATTGCGCTGTGTCCGTTTCATGTGAGAAAGTGTAAAAAGATGCATCGTTTTATTACGTTTCTGGATTCTACTACCATTGAATTTAATCAATAAAATCAAACTGGATAGGTATAACAAGGTGTCTGTCGCACATTTTTCACTCTCAAAGTTAAGATCTAGCCCAGATGATACCACGCGCGATACATATGTACTATTCATTGTTGTTATTCACTCATCAGCCCACATCCAAAAATGATAATGTGGTTTGGTTTAGTTTAGAGATACAGTGCGGAAACAGGCCCTTTGGCCCATCGTGTCCGCCCCGACCACAATCCCCGCACATTAACACTATCCTACACACACTAGGAACAATTTACACCAAATAACCTACAAACCTGTACGTCTCTGAAGTATGGGAGGAAACCAAAGATCTCTGAGAAAACCCACGCAGTCACGCAGAAAACGTACAAACTCCGTACAGACAGTCAGGTAAATCCTGATCTCCAAACCACAGCATTCCCAAGGTAACATTCCTCAAAGGTTCATGGATATTTTCCAGACTGATCTCACCTTTATCATACGTTCTCAAAGCCAGGAGTTCAACGTTACGATCCATGTTATTCCACAGTGCGGCTGCGCAGCGGTAGAGTTGCTGCCTCACAGCTCCAGAGCCGCGGATTCGATCCCGACCACGGGCGCTGTCTGTACGGAGTTTGTACGTTCTCCCCGTGACCTGCGTGGGGTTTTTTTCCCCAAGATCTTCGGTTTCCTCCCACACTCCAAAGACGTACAGGTTTGTAGGTTAATTGGCTTGATATAATTGTAAATTGTCCCTAGTGTGTGTAGGATAGTGTTAATGTGCGGGGATCACTGGTCGGTGTGGACTCTGTGGGCCGAAGGGCCTGTTTCCGCGCTGTAGGTCTAAACTAAACTGCTACTTTGTTGATCGAGCTCAAAAGCTCGTGCTATGGGCGATGCATAACAAACGCACCAACGTGCTTTGTGTTTGAAGTTTTCCCGCACATACAGTATACACGGTGCAGCAAAGGGAGAATTACCTCAGCTGCAGTACCAAATATTGTTTTGGAATACATTTGGTTACTTGCTGTTTACATATGAAGAATAATTAAGGCAAGAGTATTAATGCGCACCAGCCAACAATCAAATTAATCTTGGACGTATGGGTTTGTAGGTTAATTAGCCTCTAAAAATGTCTCTCTTATACCTGCATTAAGGAGGCATATAAAACACACCTGAGCAATTACAAACGCCTGTGAAGCCATGTGTCCCAAACATTATGGTGCCCTGAAATGGGGGGTAGTATGTATAAACACTGCTGTAATTTCTGCGTGGTGAAACCAAAATGTATAAAAATGGCCTTTCATAAAATCTGACAATGTGCACTTGAACCACATGTGATTTTTTTTTCTATTACAAATCTCAAATTGTGTAGTGCAGAGACAAATAAATAAATGATGGGTCTTTGTTCCAAACATTATGGAGGGCGCTGTATGTCACACATTCGGAGCTGTGCACACTCCGAATGTACTCGTATTAAATCCCTCCCTCCTGTCAGTGGCAAAGGCCAGTCCCACAATAACATCATGATAATTGTTTCCAGGCACACCTTTGAAAACATTTCGGCAAACTTTTTTTTTTTTTCCCCCCACACACGGGCTGGGAGGGCCAAGGCTGCGCAAAAGGTTTTTGAATCAATGCTTTTAAAGGTTGGAAGAAGAAGAAGAATCAGGAAACTTAAGCAGGAAACATGACTGAGCGCAGGACCAAGCCCAGCAGCTCCGAGTGTGAAGGGGATGGTTTGACTGAAGCAGTTCTTGCTGAGATATGCAGGAAACATGTTGCCGATGTTGGAGGAGACCAGAACCAGGGGCCACACTTTAAGAATCAGGGGTAGACCATTTAGAGCGGAGATGAGGAAAAACCTTTTCACCCAGAGTGTTGTGAATCTGTGGAATTCTCTGCTTCAGTGGAGGCCAATTCTCTGGATGCTTTCAAGAGAGTTAGATAGAGCTCTTAAAGATAGCGGAGTCAGGGGATATGGGGAGAAGGCAGGAACGGGGTACTGATCGTGGATGATAAGCCATGATCACAGTGAATGGTGGTGCTGGCTTGAAGAGCCAAAGGGCCTAATCCTGCACCTATTGCCTATAATCCTGCACCTATTGTCTATTGTCTATTGATCATGCATTATCACAGTGAATGGCTGTGCTGGCTCAAAGGGGCAAATGGCCTATTTCTGATTTCGAAGTAGTTTCTGACTTCAGTTCTTCAGTTTGATTATACGAGAAACAAACTGGCGTGCTGAAAATAGTCTATTTTTCCACAGGTGAAGATCGACATGATTTCAAAACCAGCAGCTTTATTTATGGTAAAAGTGAACTCTTTAAACACAGCTGGTCGGCTGAAATTTGTGCTGGGGAAGGAGAAGAATGGGGGAGAAGGCGAGAGCGAGAAGAGGAAGAGGCGAGGGGAAGCTCATGGCCAGGGAAAATATGCAGGGATAGTTATATTAAAAAAAACAATTGAAGTTGCCTTCCCAATCTCCACTTTACATAGAACATTTGAGCGTTTGACGGAGCTGGGCCTCTACTCGGGATGAGGGGGGGAACCTCATTGAATCTCACCGAATAGTGAAAGGCCTGGATAGAATGGATGAGGAAAAGATGTTTCCACTAACGGGAGAGACTAGGACTAAAGGCCAGAGCCTCAGAATTAAAGGACATTCCTTTGGAAAGGAGATGAGGAAGAATTTCTTTAGTCAAAGGATGGCAAATCTGTGGCATTCATTGCCACAGAAGGCTGTGGATGCCAAGTCAATGGAAATGTTTAAGGCAGAGATAGATAAGATTCTTGATTAGTACAGGTGTCAGGGGTTATAGGGAGAAGGCAGGAAGATGGCGTTAGGAGTGAGAAATAGATCAGCCATGATTGAATGGCGGAGTAGACTTGATGGGCCGAATGGCCTAATTCTGTTCCAATCACTCGTGAACTTATCAACAGTTAACACAGGGACAAGTCCTAGACAACACTCCGACCAAAGTCTTATAAAGCTGCAATTGACTTTCTGATGATTATATTCAATGCCCCGTCTGACAAAGACGATCGTACCAAATGCCTTTATTATCTACTAAGGGGCGGAACAGTGGCACACAGAGCCAGCGCCAACCAGCGATCACCCCAGACATTAGCACCATCCTACACACCAGGGGCAATGTACATTATTTACTGAAGTCAATTAACCTACCAACTCATACATCATGGGAGTGTGGGAGGAAAACGGAGCACCCGGACGATGAAACTCACACAGGTCACGGGGAGAATGTGCAACGTACAAACTCCGCAGAGACAGCACCCGTAGTCAGGATCGAACGCAGGTCTCTGGCGCAGTAAGGCGACATCTCTGCCACTGTGCTGTCCTGTGACTACAGGACACTGTAGTCACTACACTTCTCTGCTGTGCAACAGCGACTGAACTCCCATACAGTATGTCACAGAACAAATCACATCAAGCGATTGAGATCTGGTACTACGGATATGCAAGCTTTGATAACAGTACTATGATTAGGGTTTCATTTTGTAAGACTGCACATGGTGTTTAAAGGGTACTTCAAAAACCTTTGGTAACATTGGAACTCACCTCCCAATGAGCAAACTATTCACACAAAGCCACAAATAAGGTGCATCATGTTCATTTTGGAACATATTCTCCACAAATACCATATATGCTAAATATAACACATTTCTCTCTTTTTTTTTAACATAACATTCTACCTAATTTGTCGTAATTCTTCTAATAAATTCCTTGCTTGATGTATATTGTTCCTTTAGATACGAGGTGAGGAGGAATTTCTTTAGTCAGAGGGCGGTGAATCTGTGGCCCAGTGACGCAGCTGGCAGAGACACAGGTATTATCCTGACCTAGGGCGCTGTCTGTGTGGAGTTTGCAGGTTCTCCCTGTCACCACGTGGGTTTCCTCCGGGTGCTCCGGTTTCCTCCACACATATATACAGGTTTGCAAGTTAATTGGCCTCTGTAAATCGCCCCCAGTGTGTAGGGAGTGGATGCATAAGTGGGATAACATAGAATTAGTGTGAACTGGTGACCAATGGTCGACATTAACTAGGTGGGCTGAAGGGCCCGTTTCCATGCAACATCCATAAACTAAACATTGATGCAGATTATGTAAAAGCAGATTTTAAATATTCGTTTTATTTATTTATTTTTTTAATTAATTAATTTATTTATTTTTAAAACTTTATTACGGACTCAAGGTCCAGACAAGGGGCAACATTACATTAAAAATGCATTGAATATCAAATATCATAAATATATATAAAATCATATATATATTTTATTAGACTCCAGGTGAATATCAATTTATTTTTAAATATATATTTTAGTTCAGTTGCACTTATTAAACAAAATATGAATGTATTGTTGACTTAGCAGCCCGATAACTCAGAAATGTAGGTGTTTTTATTAACATCATTTTTGAAGTGCTTTACAACCAATGATAACCTTTTTAAGAGTTTCAATAAATCTATAAATCGATAACTTCATCCATTCCTTCTCTCCAGAGATGCTGCCTGTCTCGCTGAGATACTCCAGCTTTTTGTGTCTATCTTCGGTTTAAACTAGTATCTGCAGTTCCTTCCTACACAGTTCAGGTTTGGGCTCAGCATGCTATTTTCAACTAATAATAATTTAAAAAAATCAGTAACGCAGCTGTAGCTTCGAAATGCTTCCTCGACGGAGAAAGCAACGGCAAATACGGAAGGTGGAAAAGCAGAAGGAGATCGACCAAAACAAAAAAGCAGCAATTCAACACAGAAAACCTCCATGATCCACTCAAAACCTTCTGGACGTTCAGTTGAGGGAGCTGCCTACAAATGAGTGTTGCAAACCAGGGGTATTCCTACAGACTGGGAGTTTTGGTGCAAGATTCCCTACATCCTTTGTAAAGGACATCTGGGGAAATGCTATTGTGGAAGACAATTTGTCCAATTCTTTTGCAATACAAGGTTGTTTGTCGTCTGTGCTGTAGTGTTCGTTTAGTTTAGTTTTTAAGTTTAGTTTAGAGTTGTAACACGGAAACAGGCCCTTCGGCCCACCGAGACTGCGTCTGCCAGCGATCACCCCGTACACTAACATTATCCTACACACTAGGGACAATTTACAATTTTACCGAAGCCGATTAACCTACAAACCTGCATGTCTTCAGAGTGTGGGAGGAAACCAGACCGCCCAGAGAAAACCCACCCACAGGGAGAACGTACAAACTCCGTACAGACAGCACCCGTGGTAACTGAGGGGATGGGCGGGAGGGTAGTTCTTGAAGTGTTTCCACTATTGTGTCGGGCATTTGTGTGCTCCTGATGTAATCTTGACATTCTCTGTATCATCCCAAATCCTCCTTCTCCACTTTGACCAGTGGGAAAATCAGAGATTTTCCCCAGGCAGTGGATATGGTACATTTATCCCGTGGAGGCTTGGAGCATTCTTTGAAGTATTTTCTCTGTCTGACACTCTATTCCTCATCTTAAGTTTTCAGGAATGCAAACACCAAAGCCTAAGATAGACTGGAGTGCTGGAGTAATCCGGCAGGTACAGGCAGCATCTCCGGAGAGAAGGAATGGGTGACGATTCGGGTCGAGAACAAGGCCTGTCCAATGTAGCTGACCAAGAGTAGCCATGGCCACCGCACTTGGCCTGGGATAGGATATTGACAATCGATTACTTGAGATGTACAAAATCATGAGGGGAATAGATTAGGGAATCAAAAACCAGAGGACATAGGCTTAAGGTGAAGGTTTAGGTACGCAGTTTTCCCAGAGAGGGGAATCAAAACCAGAGGGAAAACTAAATTGATGAATAAAACACTCGACACAAAATGCCAGAGTAAAACCCATTCCTTCTCGCCAGAGATGCTGCCTGTCCCGCTGAGTTACTCCAGCATTTTGTGTCTACCTTAATTTGAAAAGATTTTCCAAAACTAAATCGTGCCGCATCTCTTACGAGTTTCACTGGCGAATACTACTCGTCGAGCAGCTGATTAATCAAGCGCGAAACAAAATCGGCACAATTTGAGATTCTGAGCCAGTATTCTGGGGTGGGGTCAGATTTGATGCACGCCTCCTGAATCTCGGCACCAATGCACCAAAATGGTCAAAGAATAGACACAAGGCTTTTTGGATACAGCTAACTTATGCTGAAAATTCTCCGTATTTCGTACTTCTTTACCCAATCCGTCCAGATAGCACCAATATGTGAGGAGGAAGTGAAAGGAAGCTTTCCTTCACCATCCTGACCTCAATTTCTCTGCGTGGAGTTTGGTTTAAATTAGTGTCACGTGTGCCCCGATAGTCACTTTACAGTGAAAGGTCTGGAGAGAGTGGATGCGGAGAGGAGGTTTCCACCAGTGGGAGAGTCTAGGACTAGAGGTCATAGCCTGAGAATTAAAGGATGTTCCTTTAGGAAAGAGACGAGGAGGAATTTCTTTAGTCCGAGGATGGTGAATCTGTGGAATTCTTTGCCACAGAAGGCTGTGGAGGCCAAGTCAATGGATTTTTTTTTAAGGCAGAGGTAGATAGATTCTTGATTCGCACGGGTGTCAGAGGTTATGGGGAGACGGGAGGATTAGGAGAGGGGGATAGATCAGCCATGGTTGAATGGCAGAGTAGACTCGATGGGCCGAATGGCCTAATTCTGCTCCCACCACTTATGAACTTACGAATGTGGACTGAGGTACATTGAAAGGTTGTTTGTTGCGTGCTATCCAGTCAATGGAAACACGATACATAATTACAATCAAGTCAACCACAGTGTCCTGACTACAGGTGCAGTCTGTACGCTGTTTGCGAAGTTCTCCCCGTGACCACGTAGGTTTCCTCCAGGGGCTGCAGTTTCCTCGCACATCCTAACGACTTGCAGGTTTTAGGTTAATTGGCTTCTGCAGAAAAAAAAAACGCCCCTGGTGTGTAGGATGCGAAGGTGGGATAACACAGAACTAGTGAACGGGTGATCGGTGATTGACGTTGTCTCGGTGGGCCGATGTTGTCCGATTCCACATAGTATCGCTAATACTAAACTACCAGCTGTAATACGCGATGGCATCCAGTATTCAGTATTCCCTTTATTATCATTTCACTGAGTACTTACATACACAGAAGAAACAAAAAAATGTTTCTCATCAGTTCCTGTCAGTGCAGTTAATAAAAACAGAATAAATACATACAACTTTAAAATGAACATATCTAAAATAGACCTAAAATTGAGCTAAAAACAGACATTCAGACCGAACAGTGACTTTACCTTGACAGGTGTCTAGCTGTCAAAGTTGGGCGAGGTTAGATGTGTGGGTGTATGATGTATGGGGAGGGGACACTGTGCGTTAACCAGTCTTATTGCCTGTGGGAAGAACCTGTGTAGCATCCTGCTGGTTCTGCAACAGATACTCCTGTACCTCCTCCCAGATGGCAGAATGGAGAGGATGTGGTGTGATGGGTGATAAGGGTCCTTAATAAGTCAATCCAGTTGAGAACCTCCAGCCTACTCATTACACACCTCAGAGTGGAGGCCCTGACAGACTTCAGAGAGTTCTACAATGCACCAAGCATATATATATATATATATATATATATATATAAATAAAACGGTGGCAAAAGTCAGCATCAACCAGCAACGAAGCTGACAGAAGCGGAGATCACCCTTAAATAGCACTGGTATGAAGGGCTCATTTCTGGTGTTGACTGTGCCCTGTGCCCCAGTTTAAGGCAGGGAGCCCAGTGTTCAACACTGGTGCATTGCATATAGGTCGGCCTCTGCATCTCTGCAGAATCAATGGAGATTACATGCACACCCAAGCATAGGCGCCTCACCACACGACAGGTGAAATGACTCACATACTGTACAGGCCCTTGTAGGTCACCACAAGTTTTTTCTGAGAACTGTTCTAAACCAAAACAGTTGGAAGCACGGCCATCCGATAAAATGTTAATATTAAAAGAGTCCAACCGACTGCAAGGAGCAGTGTAGTTTTAGTTTAGGTATACAGCACGAGGAGAGACCCTTCCGCCCACCAAGTCCATGCCGACCGTTAAGCGCTGTATCTCTAAAGTAAACTCAGGTGCCATGATATAGAACTGATTCGCATCTATCCCGTAACAATCAAACCACAGGGAGCCGCCGAGATGAATGTTGCAACCATTTCATGGGACACAACATAGAAACATAGAAAATAGACGCAGGAGGAAGCCATTCATTGTGATCATGGCTGATCGTCCGCTATCAATAACCTGTGCCTGCCTTCTCCCCATATCCCTTGATTCCACTAGCCCTATCAAACTCTCTCTTAAATCCATCCAGTGATTTGGCCTCCACTGCCCTCTGTGGCAAGGAATTCCACAAATTCACAACTCTCTGGGTGAAAAAGTTTTTTTCTCATCTCAGTCTTAAATGGCCTCCCCTTTATTTAAGACTGTGGCCCCTAGTTCTGGACTCACCCAACATTTGGAGCATTTTTCCTGCATCTAGCTTGTCCAGTCCTTTTATAATTTTTATATGTTTCTATACGATCCCCCTCATCTTCTAAACTCCAGTGAATACAAGCCTAGTCTTTTCAATCTTTCCTCACATGACAGTCCCACCATCCCAGGGATCAATCTCGTGAACCTACGCTGCACTGCCTCAATCACAAGGATGTCCTTCCTCAAATTAAGAAACCAAAACTGTACACAATACTCCAGATGTGGTCTTACCAGAGCCCTATACAACTGCAGAAGAACCTCTTTACTCCTATACTGAAATCCTCCTGTTATGAAGGCCAACATTCCATTAGCTTTCTTCACTGCCTGCTGTACCTGCACGCCAACATTCAGTGACCGGTGTACAAGGACACCCAGGTCTCGTTGTACCTCCCCCTTACCTAACTTAACCCCATTGAGATAATAATCTGCCCCTTTGTTTTTGTCGCCAAAGTGGATAACCTCACATTTATCTATATTATACTGCAACCTTTCTCTCAAAGAGTAGTTTAGTTTAGGTGGGGCCAACCCCTTCGGCCCACTGCGTCTACGCCGAGCAACGATTACTAGTTCTATCCTACACACTAGGGACAATTTACAGAAGACAATTAACCTGCACGTCATTGGAGTGTGGGAGGAAATCTGAGCACCCAGAGAAAAACCACGCGGTCACAAGGTGAACGCACGAACTCCGTACAGGCACCGCCCGTAATCAGGATAAAAATTGGGTCTCCGGCACGGCAAGGCAGCAACTCTATAGTTGCATCAACGTGCCGTGAACAAAGCTGGAACTTGTTCAACTATAATTCCACGGATGGCTATCAGACGATCAACATTTTTGTCGTGGCTTAAAGGTGGGTAGACAAAGTTAAGGTGTATATCCGCCATGATCTGACAGAGGGGCAGCAGTGGATGAAAGGGCCAAATGGCCTACTTGTGTTACCATATAAAGAAATAGGTCAGGTTATAGAAGCCAGTGAGTGAACAAAATGGGAAGCTTTGTAGCGGATGAAATCCAAAGATCACATCATAATTTTGGCTTGAGTGAAAACTCATACAAAATGTAGGAACTTGCATATTCACACGTCATACAATTGTGATCAGAGACAGACACGAGTGCTGGAGTAACTCAGCGGGTCAGGCAGCATCTCTGGAGAAAAGGAAAAGGCGCTGTTTTGGGTCGACACCTTTCTTCATCGGTCTAAAGAAGGGTTTAGTTTTGTTTAGTTTCGTCTCAAGATACAGCTTGGGACAAGGCCCTTCGGCCCACCGAGTCCACGACGACCCACGATCATCCCGTACAAGCAGTGACGTTTTGGGAAGTTTTTCTAGAGAGATACTCCAGCATTTCGAGTCTATGTTTGGTATGAATCAACATCTGCAGTTCCCTTTTAATAGAATGCAAGTGAATCTGCTTCCCACTCAAATGACCACCGCAATTAAATGGGTCTCACCATAACAGAGATAATCACTTTGTTCTCCCCAGCCCTCTCCTCCTGCTACTGATTTGAACGCCGACTTGTTTCCTCCCTTTCCCAGATTAAGGGTCAAAAACCTTTAGGGCGGCACGGTGGAGAAGCTGGTAGAGTTGCTGCCTTACAGCGCCAGAGACCCTAGGTTCGATCCTGACTACGGGTGCTGCCTGTACAGAGTTTGTACGTTCTCCCTGAGACCATGTGGGTTTTCTCCAGATGCTCCGGTTTCCTCCGACACTCCAAAAACACACAGATTGGTAGGTTAATTGGCTACAGTAAAATTGAAAATTGTCCTTTGTGTGTGTAGGATAGTGTTAGTTAGTGTGAGGGGATCGCTGGTCGGCGCGGACCTGGTGGGCCAAAGGGCCTGTTTCCGCGCTGCATTACTAAACTGAAATTAAAACATTAACCGTGTCTCTTTGCACAGATGAAGCCTGAACCGCTGAGTTCTTCTCACAAAAGTTTGTGTTATAACCATATAACCATATAACAATTACAGCACGGAAACAGGCCCTCTCGGCCCTTCCAGTCCGTGCCGACCATTTGTTTTCCCCTAGTCCCATCTACCTGCACTCAGACCATACCCCTCCATTCCCTTCACGTCCATATACCTATCCACTTTACTCTTAAATGTTAAAATCGATCCTGCCTCCACCACTTCTGCTGGAAGCTCATTCCACACAGCCACCACCCTCTGAGTAAAGAAGTTCCCCCTCACGTTACCCCGAAACCTCTGTCCCTTAATTCTCATGTCATGCCCTCTTGTTTGAAACTTCCCTACCCTCAATGGGAAAAAACGTATCCACGTCAACTCTGTCTATCCCTTTCATCATTTTAAAGACCTCAATCAAGTCCCCCCTTAACCTTCTGCGCTCCAAAGAATAAAGACCTAACTTGTTCAACATTTCTCTGTAACATAGTTGCTGGAACCCTGGCAACATTCTAGTAAATCTCCTCTGTACTCTCTCTATTTTGTTGACATCCTTCCTATAACTAGGCGACCAAAATTGTACACCATACTCCAGAATTGGTCTTACCAATGCCTTGTACAATTTTAACATTACTTCCCTACTCCTATATTCAATGCTCTGAATTATAAAGGCCAGCACACCAAAGGCTTTCTTTACCACCCTATCTACATGCAATTCCACCTTCAGGGAACTATGCACAGTTATTCCTAGATCCCTCTGTTCCACAGCATTCCTCAATTCCCTACCATTTACCATGTACGTCCTGTTTTGATTTGTCCTGCCAAGATGTAGCACTTCACACTTATCAGCATTAAACTCCATCTGCCATCTTTCAGCCCACTTTTCCAAATGGCCCAAATCTCTCTGTAGACTTTGAAAATCTACTTCATTATCCACAACACCACCTATCTTAGTATCATCTGCATACTTACTTATCCAATTTTCCACCCCATCATCCAGATCATTGATGTACATGACAAACAACAGTGGACCCAACACAGATCCCTGAGGCACCCCACTGGTCACTGGCTTCCAACCTGACAAACAGCCATCCACCATTACTCTCTGACATCTCCCATTCAGCCACTGTTGAATCCATCTTGCTACTCCGCCATTAACACCCAAAGATTGAACCTTCTTAACCAACCTTCCATGGGGAACCTTGTCAAAGGCCTTACTGAAATCCATATAGACAACACCACTGCTTTACCCTCATCAATTTCCCTAGTTACCACTTCAAAAAAATTCAAGAAGGTTTGTCAAACATGACCTTCCAGGCACAAATCCATGTTGACTGTTCCTGATCAGACCCTGTTTATCCAGATGCTTATATATATTATCTCTAAGTATCCTTTCCATTAATTTGCCCACCACTGACGTCAAACTAATAGGTCTATAATTGCTAGGTTTATTCTTTGAACCCTTTTTAAACAATGGAACAACATGCGCAGTACGCCAATCCTCCGGCACTATTCCCGTTTCTAATGACATTTGAAATATTTCTGTCATAGCTCCTGCTATTTCTACACTAACTTCCCTCAATGTCCTAGGGAATATCCTGTCAGGACCTGGAGACTTTATATTTTTCAAAAGTGTCAGTACTTCCTCCTCTTTGAATCTCATAGTTTCCATAGCTACTCTACTTTTTCCCCTTAACTCACCAAGTTCAATATCCTTCTCCTTGGTGAATACCGAAGAAAAGAAATTGTTCAATATCTCCCCCATCTCTTTTGGCTCTGCAGATAGCTGTCCATTCTGGTTCTCTAATGGTCCAATTTTATCCCTCGTTATCCTTTTGCTATTAATATAGCTGTAGAAACCCTTTGGGTTTACTTTCACCTTTCTTGCCAAAGCAACCTCATATCTTCTTTTAGCCTTCCTAATTTCTTTCTTAAGATTCTTTTTACATTCTTTATACTCCTCTAGCACCTCATTTACTCCATGCCTCCTATAATTATTGTAGATATCTCTCTTTTTTCGAAACAAGTGTCCAATTTCCCTTGAAAACCATGGCTCTTTCCAATTTTTACTATTTCCTTTCAACCTAACAGGGATATAAAGATTTTGTACTCTTACAATTTCCCCTTTAAATGTCCTCCATTTCTCTTCTACATCCTTCCCATGAAACAAAGTGTCCCAATTCACTCCTTTAAAATCCTTACGCATTCCCTCAAAGTTAGCCTTTCTCCAATCAAAAATCTCTACCCTAGGTCCAGTTCTGACTCTCTCCATAATTATATTGAAACTAATGGTATTGTGATCACTGGTCCCGAAGTGCTCACCAACGCATACCTCCGTCACCTGACCTGCCTCATTTCCTAACAGGAGGTCCAGCACTGCCCCTTCTCTGGTTTCAATCTTTCATGTCATAAGCTCATAAGCGATAGGAGTAGAATTAGGCCATTCGGCCCATCAAGTCTACTCCACCATTCAATCATGGCTGATCTATCATTCCCTCCGAACCCCATTCTCCTGCCTTCTCCCCATAACCTCTGACACCCGCACTAATCAAGAATCTATCTATCTCTGCCTTAAATATATCCACTGACTTGGCCTCCACAGCCTTCTCTGGCAAATAATTCCAAAGATTCAACACACTCTGACTAAAGAAATTCCTCCTCATCTCCTTCCTAAAAGAACGTCCCTTAATTCTGAGACTATGATCTCTGGTCCTGGACTGTCCCACTAGTGGACACATCCTCTCCACATTCCACTCTCTATCCAGGCCTTTTACTATTCGGTACGTTTCAATTGGGTCCCCCCCACCCGCCCTCATTCTTCTAAACTCCAGCGAGTGCAGGCCCAGTGTGAACAAACGCTCATCATATGTTAACCCACCCCGTTCCTGGGGCGTCTGGGGTGTGCCAGGCCATTTTAGAAAATTGAGGGTTCCTTTTATTTTATACCACGTTTTACCTAAAACACCACAGGTTATTTATTTCCATCATCTGCTCACAACTACATGGTGAAGGTCAACGGGGGACATCGTGGTGCCAGCATCCAGTTACCAGACTATTTATAAATCATCCACGATAGTCTGCACTTTGATGTGGTACATTTCATCTAGCACAGAAGCCAAAAAAGAAAGGTACATTTGCCACGGCATATTAAAAAAAAGTCGGTGGGGTAATTCTTAATTCAGTGATGGCCTTCCACTTGCCGTCAGTATAAGAGAGTTGATTCCAATCGGCTTCTGGGAACTTCCTTTTTTTTGTTGCCACAAATGAGAAACAACATTTCCACATGGTCTGAACCGTGGACAACTTGGTTGAGTTAGCTAGTGGTGGGCCCTGAATCATTTCTATCTCGGAGCCCCAGAAAAAAGGCCATGAAGATGACATTTCATAAGTTCATGAGTTACAGGAGCAGAATTATGCCATTCGGCCCGTCAAGTCTACTCCGCCATTCAATCATGGATGATCTATCTTTCCCTCCCAACCCACATTCTCCTGCCTTCTCCCCATTACCGCAGACACCCATGCTAATCACAAATCCATCAATCTCCCCTTTATAATTATACACTAACTTGGCCTCCACAGCCTTCTGTGGCTATGAAGTCCACAGATCCACCACCCCCGTCTAAAGAAACTCGTCATCATCTCCTTCTGAAAGGATCGTCCTGTGGTGACTTGGACAGGTTGGGGAAGTGGGCGGATGCATGGCAGATGACATTTAATGTGGATAAATGTGAGGTTATCCACTTTGGTAGCAAAAACAGGAAGGCAGGTTACTATCTAAATGGTGTCAAGTTGGGAAAAGGGGAAGTGCAACGGGATCTGGGGGGTCCTTGTTCAGCAGTATGAAAGTAAGCATGCAGGTACAGCAGGCAGTGAAGAAAGCGAATGGCATGTTGGCCTTTATAACAAGAGGTGTCGATTATAGGAGCAAATGGGTCCTTCTGCAGTTGTACAGAGCCCTAGTGAGACCACACCTGGAGTATTGTGTGGAGTTTTGGTCCCCTAATTTGAGGAAGGACATTCTTGCTATTGAGGGAGTGCAGCGTAGGTTTACAAGGTTAATTCCCGGGATGGCGGGACCATCATATGCTGAGAGAATGAAGCAGCTGGGCTTGTACACTCTGGAGTTTAGAAGGATGAGAGGGGAACCTATTGAAACATATAAGATTGTTAAGGGTTTGGACACGCTGAAGGCAGGAAACATGTTCCCAATGTTGGGGGAGTCCAGAACCAGGTGCCACAGTTTAAGAATAAGGGGTAAGCCATTTAGAACGGAGACGAGGAAACACTTTTTCTCACAGAGAGTTGTGAGTGTGTGGAATTCTCTGCCTCAGAGGACGGTGGAGGCAGGTTCTCTGGATACTTTCAAGAGAGAGCTGGATAGGGCTCTTAAAGATAGTGGGGTCAGAGGATATGGGGAGAAGGCAGGAACAGGGTACTGATTGGGGATGATCAGCCATGATCACACTGAATGGCGGTGCTGGCTCGAAGGGCCAAATGACCTACTCCTGCACCTATTGACTATTGTCTATTATCCTTTAATTCTGAGGCTATGACCTCAAGCCTAGACTCTCCCACTAGTGGAAACACCCTCTTCGCATCCACTCTAACCAGGCCTTTCACTATTCGGTGAGTTTCAAGGAGATTCCCCCTCCCCCAGCGAATACAGGCCCAGTGCCATCAAACGCTCATCATAAATGTTAACCCATTCATCCCTGGGATCATGCTCATAAAAATGGCATCTGGGATTGTAAAATATCAGCACAGCTACTATGAACTTCAATAGCTTCTGTAACCAAAATGAGAAACTCACCCCAATGTACAAATCAAAAGGCCGTGCAGTCACAATCTCTAGAAACTAAAGGTGTGCACCTCATTATAGGTCCTGAGCACATGATGTGGGCAGTTTAGGCAGAGTGGAAGCTTCTCTACTACTAGGTGAGGCACTGAGCAAGTGTGGTTTGTTGATGCTGAGGATTTAATTGGAAAATAAGACTATGATCATTCTACGTCATACATCCAACATCTAACAAAAACATTGGCCACATTTTGGAAAGCAAATCCTGTTAAAAAAAAAATTTGACAAAGCCACGCTTCATCCTCATGTGGCGTAGAAACAAAGATGCGCAGATGCTGGTTAATACACAAAAGGACACAAAGTGCTGGAGTAACTTCAAGCAGCATCTCTGCAGAACATGGAGAGGTGACATTTTGGGTCCAGACCGAGAAGGGTCGCAATCCAAAAGGTCACCTGTCCACGTTCTCCAGAGATGCTGCCTGACCCGCAGAGTTACTCCAGCATTTTGTGTCTTCTTTCATAAACCAGCGTCTGCAGTTCCTTGTTCTTCAGTCTGATGAAGGGTCTCGACCTGACAAGGCACGGTGGCGCAGCGGTAGAGTTGCTGCCTTACAATGCTTGCAGCGCCAGAGGCCCAGGTTCGATCACGACTTCGGGTGCTGTCTGTACGGAGTTTGTACGTCCTCCCCGTGACCTGCGTGGGTTTTCTCGAAGATCTTCAGTTTCCTCCCACACTCTAAAGCCGTACAGATTTGTAGGTTCATTGGCTTGGTATAAGTGTAAATTGTCCCTAGTGTGTGTGGGTTGTGTTAATATGCGGGGATCGCTGATCAGTGCAGACCCGGTGGGCCGAAGAGCCTGTTTCCGTGCTGTATCGCTAAAAAAAAAGTCACCTATATGTGTTCTCCATAAAATGCTGCCTGACCTGTTGAGTTTCTCCTGCACTCTGTGTCCTTCTTGTGTGGTGTGTTAGGACATTTCAGCATACACATTCAGGTACATGCCAAATGCAACTTATATCTTGATTTCTGCTGACAGTTAATGTTTCCACTAGTGGGAGAGTGTAGGACCAGGAGGTCATAGCCTCAGAATATTCTTGAAGCGATATTCTTGGTTAGTACGGGTGTCAGGGGTTATGGGGAGAAGGCAGGAGAATGGGGTTAGGAGGGAGATACAGATTAACCATGATTGAAAGGTGGAGTAGATTTGATGGGCTGAATGGCCTAATTGTGCTCCTATCACTTATGAACTTAATGGATGACCCTGGGTGACCACTATTTTAGAAACAAACCAACAATTAAGACAGATGAAACTGGAATCTTAACATTTTGTACAATTGATAGCACAATGGCAAAAAAGAAACCAGTTTGTTTTAGATGGGCAGCATGGCAATTCCAGGGCTGCCAACATTGGGTGAGAGTTGGGAGTGAAAAATTGCAAGAGACCAACCCCGAGGGAGCGTAGCGACCGGGGGGTGGGGGGTGGGGGGGGGGGGGGGGGGGGGGAGGGTGTGGGAGGAGGGTGCATCCCTCCCATTGGTAGAGAGCTTTTGCATTTTTCAGCTTGAAATTGTGCAATCTGGAGCATACTGTAGCGAGTCTTTTAATTGAATGCAATATTTATGCTTTAAATTGGATTAGCTATGAATAAGGTTAGGCTAAATTACATTCCTAATTACATCTCACAGTAGAGCCAGGCTCTGATCAACAGGTGCAGCACATGAATGATCTTAGTGTATTCATGTATGGAAATCAGATTATAATTAAGCACTTGGCCCATGTTGACCGACCTGGGTCTCATTGCACACCTGGTACTACTCCTGATCCTGACTCCAGTTGCATACCTTCTCTCATTCCTGACTCGAGTCCAGTCTTACACCTGGCCCTCTATTCTACCCTGATCATAGCTGCTTACCTGCTTAGGTTCCCAGTGCTGAACACTCCCATTGTCCCAGCTTTGACTGCACACCTAGTACTATTCCAGACCTTGACTCTGGATGCACACTTGGCCTTGCTCCTAGGCCCTCTGCACTGACAATATATCTGGCTCACACATAAAGCCCCATATCTGACCCCCTAGACTTAACCTATTACGTTCAAGTCCACAGGTGCTAATGCGGTAATCTGTTTTGTGTAACAAAATTTGCTACATCCATTGGCTTCCTTGTTATCTAACATGCTAGTTACTTTGTCAAAGAAGTCATCAATTGGTTGACCACAATTTCTCATCCATAAAATTATACTCACTCAGCTGTATAAGTATTCTGTCACCATTTCCTTCATTTTCTTAACAAACTGTCCTGAAGTCATTTTCACCCCCAATATTTTCAGTATTTTGCTGTCTTCCTTTCAGCTGGGACTTTTCCGGAATGCAAAGTCCAATAACAATATATATTTAAGCAATAATATTCTATTTAATGTGATCTTGAGAGTATATAATATTTTCTGTGGTATTCATAACACAAGAATGATAAAAAAAATCTTTGTTTTGATTGTACCTACCAACATGCATACTATATTATATTACAGTTAATGTGTACCAAGGGCAAATTTTTGTTCCAATGCTCCCCATTCCCAATTACTTTTACATTGAAGTGATTGAAATCCAAGTGAAGTTTAAATGGCATCAGACAAATAAAACCTCCAGAATGGATGATATTCATTATGTGTTTGGTTAGAGTCAGTATAAGCACAATTACTGTATTAAACTTTGAATCTTCAGATGTCCTGGTTCAAGCTAAACCTAAAGACAAATAATAACCTCATCACACGTTCCCCTGCAAGTATCTCTGTCACTCCTTTAAAATATGCCCCTTCTTTGAACAAGCTCTTAAACATCGCATCTGAATCAGTTTCCATCGGATTACACTCCTTGAGGATGTTCATCTACGTGTTCAATTAATAAAACAACAAGATTTCTACTCAACCTGTCAAAGAAATTTGGGGGGATTTGGGGTTTAGAAATAGTCAATGAGGTAAACATACATAATAGTTGAGTGGCAAATGACATTAGTGCTACCTTCCCAATATTTAACTGAAGGAAATAATGGGATATCGGGGCTGTATGTTGTGACAGACAACCTGACACCTTGAATGTAATTTTAATATTACACATTCCATCCCCCTGGATATTCCGGATTAATAAATTAAGGTTTTGTCAACTAATTACAAATCAGGCTAATTACAAATCAATAACATTAGCCAACTCCGAAACACAAAGCGCTGAGCATTGGGATCCAGACATCACGGACAACTGGCCTCAGTTTCCCGCTCACATCTGGCAGTGCTCTGTCTGAACCAGGGGCCACGGAGTGTTTTCGAAAGTGGGGGGGGCTGAGCGATCATATCACTGGCCTTGGGGGTACCCGGCGGGGCAGTGGAGCGACCGAGTGGGGGGAGGGTGTGGGAGGGGGGGGTGCTTTTTGAAATTTGATGTATTAAAATCATGTTTTAGTGCACTGTAGAAGTCAGATTTCAATGTTTTTTGTTTAAAGTATTTTTACAAGGTAACTTTTTAAGGGGTAACTTTTTCCACACATTGGGTGGTGGGTGTATGGAACAAGCTGCTAGATGAGGTAGTTGAGGCAGGAAGCTATCCCAACATTTAAGAAACAGTTAGACTGATACATGGATAGGACAGGTTTGGAGGGATATGGACCAAAAGCAGGTAGTGTAGCTGGGACATGTTGGCGGGTGTGGGCAGATTGTGCCGAACGGCCTGTTTTCACACTGTATCACTCTATGACTACATTATACCTCCACCATGCATGAATCCTTCAAAATCAAATGGTCGAGTTTTATTGCCATATACTCAAGCATAGAAACATAGAAAACAGGTGCAGGAATAGGCCATTCGGCCCTTCAAGCCAGTACTGCCATTCAATATGATCATGGCTGTTCATCTAAAATCAGTACCTCTTTCCTGTTTTTTCCCCATATCGCTTGATTTTGCGAGCCCCAAGAGCAAAATGTAACTCTCTCTTGAAAATATCCAGCGAATTGGCCTCCACTGCCTTCTGTGGCAGAGAATTCCACAGATTCACAACTCTCGGGGTGAAGAAAGTTTGTCCTCATCTCAGTCCTAAATGGCCGACCCCTTATTCTTAACTGTGTGTGTCCCCTGGTTCTGGACTCGCCCAACATCAGGAACATTTTTCCTGCAGTTACAATAAGTGAAAATCTAACAGGCAAGCAGGATGCTTTCACCAACCACCCCCATTTGAAGGCCACTATCTTCCACCGCTTCTATCCACTGGCTGTCCTCCAAGATGCACCGAGCCACAGCCTGTCCATGTCCGTCACCAGAGTGAATTCGGCGCAGAGACTCTAACGGCAGCAGCGCAATGCTTCCAACGCCTCTGACGGCCCGCAACTCATACACTGAGGCTGCTCCATGGCCGGAGCTGCAGCGAGCGACTCGCCAGCCCGGCAAACACTCGCCAGTCCCGGCTCCCCGCCCGCATCTGCTCCCGCCTCTTCTGCTTCCATCCCTCCCTCCCTGCGACCCAGCTCTCCAACACCCACGACCAGGTTGCTCAGAGCACAGCAGCGCCTCGTCCA
Organism: Okamejei kenojei; assembly: GCA_035221665.1. NCBI lineage: Eukaryota > Metazoa > Chordata > Chondrichthyes > Rajiformes > Rajidae > Okamejei > Okamejei kenojei. The sequence continues at coordinate 16,791,593 of CM069138.1, forward strand.
AAGCCGGCAATATTGGAACATGTCTAGTCAAAAAAGTGGGGGGACTGCAGCTCCCCCGGTTCCGTGGCCCATGTGAACATCTCTCTCCTGCCGCTCGCCGGCCAAGCTCATGCCAGCCGCTTCCCGCAAATCCTTAAATTCCAACTGCCGCCGGGAGCAGGACACGGCCTTACTTGCTGCACTGGGTGACACTCATTCACTGCCCGGTCCTCCAGGATGCACCAAGCCACAGCCTGATCCATGCCGGTCACCTGGGCAAATTCGGCACAGAGACTAACAGCAGCGGCGCAACGCTTCCGACGGCCCGGGACTCTAGCACTGAGGCTGCTCCATGGCCGGAGCTGCAGCGAGCGACTCGCCAGCCCAGAAAACTCTCGGCAGCCCGGCAAACACTTGCCAGCCCGGCAAACACTCGCCAGCGTCGGCTCCCCGTCCGCATCTGCCCCCGCCGCTGCTTCTGCTTCCATCCCTCCCTGAGCCCCGGCTCTCCAACACCCGCAGCCCATGCGCTTGCTATGAGTTTTGAAATTTTCGTCGACAGAGCATGAGAAATTTGTGATCAGCGTGAGTGTGTGAGAATTTGGCCAAATGCGTAATTCTCACGCTCAATGCGTGAGGGTTGGCAGCCCTGCAATTCACTTCTTTCATGACTGAAATGGCACACCATGGGTTAAAAGCCCGGTTCAAACACAAAAAATGCTGCAGTTTGTTTATTTTGATACACAATGCACCCAGATACAAAAACGTCACGAGCTGGAACTTGCTGGCAAAATAACCTCGAGTGAACGACACTCAACATCATTAATGCTTCAAACAAGTCAGCAGCTTCAGGGGATTAAGAAAGGAGTTAAGAGATTTTTTTTCCTACAGAAGCAGCAACTCTTAATGCCCCATTATGTTTTTTTAAGAACATGCTGGACTTTCACATTGTGACCATTAATTTCACCAGGGAAGGATAGTTTGAATGAACGTGACAATGTTTTTTTTCCCCCCAGTGTTGTAACACAATGATGGCCAACCTCGCTTACACATAAACGTAACAATTCTAGCCAATGGAGAACTTTTAATTCCAGCTTTAGTTACGACTCTTCCTTCATTATTGTCGACTATCCACTGGTAGTTGATCCAGGAGGAGGAAGGACCTTCAAGCTGGAAAGAGTGCAGAGACGATTTACAAGGATGTTGCCAGGACTGGAGGCCCTGAGCTATAGGGAGAGGCTGGGCAGGTCAGGGCTTTATTCCTTGGAGCACTGCAGACGGAGAGATGACCTTATAGAGGCGTACAAAATCATGAGGGGAATGGATCGGGTAGATCCACCGCGTCTTTTACCCAGTGTAGGGGAAATCAAAAACCGGAGGACAGAGGTTTAAGATGAGAGGAGAAAGATTTAATAAGAACCTGAGGGACAATTTTTTTTCACACAGAGGAAGGCGGCGGGTATGTGGAACGAGCTGCCAGAGGATGTAGTTGAGGCAGGTACCATAACGACGTTTAAAAAACATTTGAGCAGGTATATTGACAGGAAAGGTTTCGAGGGATATGGGCCAAACGCAGGCAGGTGGGACTAGCGTAGATGGGGCATTTTGGCTGGCACAGGCAAGTTGGGCCGAAGAGCCTGTTTGCATGCTATATACTGTAACTCTATGACATTGGTTGCTCTGGGGCTACATTTGGACAAGGTAAGGCAAGGATGGAAGATATACCTGCCTGAAAGACATTAATGATCCAGACTGATTTTTACAATGTTTTCATGATCACTGATACTGAGACAAGCACGCTTTTTAAAATACTCTAATAATTAATGACTTGAATGTCCACAACTTTCGACTTTAGTCCACTACTCTGCCCGTTCATCTAGCAATGTAAACAATTCTGTCAGGTGGTGAATGAAGAATCTTTAAGACGAAAGGGCCCTGAAGGAGGGCCCCGACCTAAGATGTCACCCGTCCATGTCCTCCAGCACTCTGTATTCTTGGCAAAATGTGTAGGAAGGGACTGCAGATGCTGGTTTACACCGAAGATAGACGCCAAATGCTGGAGTAACTCAGCGGGACAGGCAGCATCCGTGGAGGGAAGGAATGGGTGACGTTTCGGGTCGAGACCCTTCTTCACACTGTGTGTTCTATGCAAGATTCCAGCATCTGCAGTTCCACTGCACTGTCGGATCACTCTTAAAATCTTATTATCTTTATTGTTCTCTCGAGCTTCATTTCTCATTGCACCTCTGTAGTTTTCTCAGTTACTCAATCTCCTAGCAACTGCAATATACGGAGACAGGCCCTTCGGCCCAACTTGCTCTTGCCGACCAAAAAGCCCCATACATACAAGGTTAATTCCCGGGATGGCGGGACTGTCATACGCTGAGAGAATGGAGCAGCTGGGTTTGTACACTCTGGAGTTTAGAAGGATGAGAGATGATCTCATTGAAACAGATAAGATTGTTAAGGGCTTGGACACACTAGAGGCAGGAAACATGTTTCCGATATTGGGGGAGTCCAGAAGCAACGGCCACAGTTTGAGAATAAGGAGTAGGTCATTTAGAACAGAGAAGAGGAAACACTTTTTCTCACAGAGAGTGGTGAGTGTGTGTGATTCTCTGCCTCAGGTGGAGGCAGGTTCTCTGGATGCTTTCAAGAGAGAGCTAGATAGGGCTCTTAAAGATAGTGGAGTCAGGGGATAAGGGGATAAGGCAGGAACAGGGTATTGATTGGGGATGATCAGCCATGATCACATTGAATGGCGGTGCTGGCTCGAAGGGCCAAATGGCCTACTCCTGCACCTATTGTCTATTGTCTACTAGTCCCACCTGCCCGTGTTTGGCCCATATCCCTGCTAAACGTTTCCTATCAATGTGCCAGGAAGTGATTGCTCTTGCCATTCAACTACAGCTCATTGTTCTGTCGGCTTCACTGCACTCGTAACAACTCCCCCTAATAACTGCTGATCCTGAAAAGTGATTAAAACAAGAAAACGTCTCACTGATCGAGGGCTCAGAGGAAGATTCTGACCCTGTAACTTGACAGATAACAGCAGGTGAGAGAGAAAGATCAAACCACTCAATTAACTCGTAAACATCCTGTCTCTTCTATCTACGCTGTACTATATACTCTTCTATATTCGATATACGCTGGCCTGATATACTCCTTCCAAGGGGTAAATATTTTAAATTGAAACACTGGCACTTCTATAACATTGTCCATGCCTTCAGTTTGGCCCATAATAATTCACAATAAACTGAACACTGGTAATGTGGAAAATATAAGAGTCCACATGCCAAAATAGATTCCACAAACCAAAATGAAATAATGTGTGTCGGAAAGAACTGCAGATGCTGGTTTAAATCAAAGGCAGACACAAAATGCAGAGTAACTCAACGGGACAGGCAGCATCTCTGGAGTGAAGGAATGGGCGACTCTTTGGGTCGAGACCCTTCTTCAGACAAAATGAAATACTGCTGCAATTTATGGCGGCACGGTGGCGCAGCAGTAGAGTTGCTGCATTCCAGCGCCCGATTCGATCCTGTCCATGGCTACTGTCTGTGTGGAGTTTGTACGTTCCCCCTGTGACCGCGCGGATTTTCTCCAGGTGCTGCGGTCTCCTCCCACATTCCAAAGACGTGCAGGTCTGTGGGTCAATTGTCCCTAGTGTGTGGGATCGTGCTAGCATACGAGTGATTGCTGGTTGGCACGGACTCGGTGGGCCGAAGGGCCTTTGGCCACTGTATCCCGAACGTCTCTAAAGTGTAAACTCTAAAGACTTCCGTATTCTCTTTCCTTTGGGTCATAAGGTCATAAGTGATAAGAGCAGATTTAGGCCATTCGGCCCATCAAGTCCACTACGCCATTCAATCAGAGCTGATCTATCACTCCCTCCTAACCCCATTCTCCTGCCTTTCTCCCTGAAAACCGTACTAATCAAGAATCTATTTACCTCTGCCTTAAAAACATCCACTGACTTGGCCTCCACAGCCTTCCACAGATTCACCGCCCTCTGACTAAAGGTTGGGTGGATCCACTCCAGTTCTGTACGTTCGGAGAGTGCCGATGCAGGAGCCACAAACTCTGCCACGAGTGGGGCACGAGAGGGTGCGTGTAGGAAGGAACGGCAGATGCTGGTTTACACCGAAGATCGACACAAAATGCTGGAATAACTCAGTGCAACAGTCAGCATCTTCTATCCATCGATGCCGCCTGTTCCGCTGAGTTACTCCATCATTTTGTGTCTATCTTCAGGAGAGGAAGTGGATTGGGAAAGGGTGCATTCCTTCCACTGTCAACTCCGAGCTTCCATGCGCTTCTGGCTTACAATGTTGTTCGAAATGCTCCTGGTCTCCATTTTGAGAGGTTGAGGGCCAGAGTTTCCCAGAAGACCTGGGGGACGTAACAATTTCCGCCAGGGGGTTTGAGAACACCCGTGAATTCATTCCTACCCTCTTGGTGGTCCCTTGTGAAAGAGACGGGAGTAGAGTGCCTTTATTATCAGAATGCAGAAATTTGGAACTGCAGATGCCGGTTTACACCAAATAGAAGACACAAAGTGCCGGAGTAACTCAGCGGGTCCGGCAGCATCTCTGGAGAAAAAGGAAGGGTGACGTTTCGGTTCGGGACCCTTCTTGAAGAAGGAACGTCTGAAGAAGGGTCCCAACCCAAAACGTCACCCACCCAGACCCGCTGAGTTACTCCAGCACTTTGTGTCTATCTTTGCCTTTATTATCAGTTTCATCAGTTCATAAGTCATAGGAGCAGTCTAATGACATTCAGCCCACCGAGCCTACTCCGCCATTCGATCATAACTGATCTATCTTTTCCCCTCAACCCCATTCTCCTGCCTTCTCCCCATAAGTGTTGACACCCTGACAGATCGGTTTGGTGTCGGACATGCAAAGGACTACGCGGAGAGGACTCCTACTGCGCTGCGCAGCGAGACACTCAACGCTGGCAACGTTGCTTTGGGAGAAGATGCAAACCTTCGTTTGCTTACCCAGCCAGTATGTTTGGAGGACTTCATGGACTTGGTGGCATCTCCCCAGTGCTCTGAGCCACCTGCTGTAGGAGGTCCACGTATCAGAAACATGAAGCATAGCCAGGAGCACTGCTGGCCAATAGCCCTTAGGTTTCACAATAGACAATAGACAATAGGTGCAGGAACAGGCCATTCAGCCCTTCGAGCCAGCACCGCCATTCATTGTGATCATGGCTGATCATCCACAATCAGTACCCCATTCCTGCCTTCTCCCCATATCCCTTGACTCCGCTATCTTGAAGAGGCCTATCTAACTCTCTCTTGAAAGCATCCAGAGAATTGGCCTCAAACTGCCCTCTGAGGCAGAGAATTCCACAGATTTACAACTCTCTGGGAGAAAACTTTTTTCCTCATCTCCGTTCTAAATGGCCGAGGCTGATGATTTTTATTGTCACTTGTACCGTGCTCGGTACACGCTTCGCGAGACACATTACAGTATATCTACACACTGTGATTGCTCGATTGTACCAGGTATTGTCTTTCTGCTGAAAGGCTGGCACGCAACAAAAGCTTTTCACTGTACATGCGACCGACCGTAATCTAAACGGAAATGAATTTCGGTGAAATTCTTTGCTTTTGCATGCAAAATGCACAAAATAGAAGCCACAAAGCTACAAAACGTACTCATCCCTTCTCCGTCCCATTCTCGAAGGTCTCAACGCCACCCACCCCCACGCTGGGTCCACTGGGAGGGGAGTGAGCGGGTGCAGTGCTGCGGAGCTGGGCAGGTCACTCCACAGATGCGTAGGGGCAAGGCCCCGTTCTCTGTCCGCACAAGAGAACGAGTGAGAAACGACCTGTTGCTCCACCTCCAAACATGCACACACACGCACACACGCACACACACACACGCGCACACACACACACACACACACACACACACACACACACGAGTGTCATCTGTACACTGCCGCCTGATGAACGAGGTCAAGATGACCTTGGTTCTAGAGCAGTAACGACTAGGGTTGAACCGTTTTCCATTTACTCTGTCAATTAGCTCCCCTCCCATTGACAACTGCACAATACTAACCACAACGTCAGCAACTATGATCTTCTATGGGCCGTGCCTTAGATTGGTCTATAGATTTTGGTTTTGCATTGAGAAAGGGGAGGGGAGGCGGGGGTGATCTGAGATGACCTAAAATTGGAGAATTCAATGTTCGCACTGTCACATTGGAAGCTATCTAGAAATTGGGGAATTTCTCCAATTTTGGGTAACCTCTAAAAATACCCCCCCCCCCCCACCATCCTTCTTCCCCCTCCATTCCCTGTACTCGCACCTATTTCTCCCATGCACCTAGATTCCTTCATCTGGCTTCACAATTCCCAACCCTTCAATCCTTTTGTCTCATCCCTCCTTTTTCTTCTCCGGCCTTTGTCAAATCCCATATCCCCCCCACCCCCCCCCCCTGTATTTATCTATTTCCCTCCTCTCTGACTTCCCTTCCCTCCCCACCCCCCCCCCCCCCCCACAATGCCCCGACCCTCCCCTTCCATATGAAGAAAGACTGGATAGACTCGGCTTGTACTCGCTGGAATTTAGAAGATTGACGGGTGATCTCATAGAGACTTACAAAATTCCAGGCTAGATGCAGGAAGATTGTTCCCGATGTTGGGGAAGTGTCACAGTTTAAGGATAAGGGGGAACCACAGAAGTAGTTGAGGCCAGTTCGTTGGCCCCCTTGTGGCTGAAGGGATCGAAGGCCAGGATACTGAGTTGGATGATCAGCCATGATCATATTGAATGGCAGTTCAGGCTCGAAGGGCCGAATGGCCTGCTCCTGCACCTAATTTCTATGTTTCTATGAATCGTCACAAAACCATGTTCCCCAGAGATGCTGCACGACCTGTTGAGTTACTCCAAGCACTTTTGTGTGTCATTTTTAAAAAGTCTATGCTGTTGCATTAACAAGCCTGCTATGCTGCGGCAAGTAGGCATTTCACCTTTCCACTGACAGAACGCGTGACAATTAAACCCTGTTGACTCCCAGGGAAGGTTGCTTGGCCGTGGGGAGCTGCCAGGGTGCAAGGGAGCTGCCCTGTTTGGCACCAGTCCGCACTGAGACTGGGATCCGTGGCCGAGTTCAACCACTGTTTAAATTCACAGCTTGCACGCTGCCAAGCACCGGACATAACATGACACAAGCTTCTGAGGGCAGCCAAGCTGGAGAAGGTTACACTGACTGACAGAGACAACGGCTTTCTGTGTGGCAATAACAAAAACAAAACAAAAAATGACCTGTGCAGTGAAGTTCCCATGGAGTTCACGTTCATAAGTGATTGGAGCCAGAATTAGGCCATTCGGCCCATCAAGTCTACTCCGCCATTCAATCACGGCTGATCTATCTCTCCCTCCTAACCCCATTCTCCTGCCTTCTCCTCATAACTCCTGACACCCGTGCTACTCAAGAATCTATCTCTCTGCCTTAAAAATATCCACGCCTGCAAAATGACTTAGCGACTCGAGAGGCTGAGAAATGGGAATGGAGATTATCTTCATGTCATTCTTACAATAGAAGGCTGTCAAGAGAATTTCCATCTTTCCATCTTACGAATTTCCGTAACCTCTGACAACCGTACTAATCAAGAATCTATTTATCTCTGCCTTAAAAACATCCACTGACTTGGCCTCCACAGCCTTCTCCCCGTTACTCCATGACACCCGTGCGGCGTGGATTGTGCTCATGTTGCCGTTCGATGGATGGAACCCACCCAGTGATTTAGAGCGAAGCCGTTTGGTCCAGTTGCACAACAGTGGACTTCCCGGTGGCAGTCAGCAAGGAACCCTTGTCGAGTTGCCACATACAGACTCGCCCACTTCCTTGAAAATGGCCAGAACTACTGCGCAGACCTTCCTCTTCCCAGATGTGGGAGACAAGGCCGTGAAGGTTGCGTCTGGAATTCCTCTCCCTCAACATTTGGCGGAGATACCATCTGCTCCCAAGGGTTCCCGGTGGTCTAGATTCCTTGGTTGGCATGTGCCGTATGTCCTTGTCTCTTTCTTGCCAGTCAGGGATGCGGAAAGACTGGAATGGATGGATTGGCTGCGGGATCAGGCATCGGGACCTTGCATCCAGGTAGGTCATGGTTGACATGAACCTGCCCTTCCAGTCATTGCTGACTGCCGCCACATCCTTAATAGGGCCCTCCTTCAATCTCGCCTCTCAACAGAATAGACCCGTGGATGATTATTAACAGCTATCGGTCTCAACGGTGTCAAGGGGAGTATCTCAGCGTGGAGTTTGCATGTTCTCTTGAAGCAACACGGTGGCGCGGTGGTAGAGTTGCTGCCTTGAAGCACCAGAGACCCAGGTTTGATCCTGACTATGGGCACTGACTGTACGGAGTCTGTACGTTCTCCCCGTGACCGCGTGGGTTTTCTCCGGGTGCTCCGGTTTCCTCCCACACTCCAAAGACGTGCAGGTTTGTCGGTTAACTGGCTTGGAGTAGAATTGTAAATTGTCCCCCTAGCGAGCAGGTAGAATCATAGAATCATAGAAAATAGGTGCAGGAGCAGGCCATTCGGCCCTTCGAGCTTGCATCGCCATTCAATATGATCAATGGCTGATCATCCAACTCAGTATCCCTGTACCTGCCTTCTCTCCATACCCCTGATCCCTTTAGCCACAAGGGCCACATCTAACTCCCTCTTAAATATAGCCAACGAACTGGCCTCAACTACCTTCTGTGGCAGAGAATTCCACAGACTCACCACTCTCTGTGTGAAAAATGATCTTTCAAATGAGTGTACTTCTGGGCCGAGTGGCCTGTTTCCGCGCTGTATCTCTAAAGTCTGAAGAATACATTTCCAAAACACTCTTACAGCCATCCGAGAGGACAGTTCAGCCGTTCACACACCCGCCCACCCCCCACCCCCCCCTATCCACCCCCCAACACTACCCTGCTGACTAGGGGTGAGTTTTGGTGTCAAACATCTTGCATGGGATTCAAAGGTGAGAGAATCAGTCACTGAGCCAAAGCCAAAAGACTCCTTCCTGGATCAGATTTCTAAAGGTTTCTCTTCTTGTCTCTTTCTAATAGAGGAGATCGTGCTCATTCAAACTGCCACGGAAAAGTTATATTTCAGCAACCTGAAACCTGACCCAATATCACACCACAGTTTAACATAGCGTGTCAGCTTCTATCTTCAGAGAGGGGATTCTGTGTAATGTTACCCTGATCCCAAGGCCAGCGTGTGATTACTTTACCTTGCTTATTCATTATTAGGATGTACGTCTGACAGCTAAGATCGACACAAAATGCTGGTGTAGCTCAGCGGGACAGGCGACATCTCTGGAGAGAAGGAAAGGGGGATGTTTCGGGTCGAGACCCTTCTTCAGACTGAGAGTCAGGGAGTCCAGAGATATGGAAGGGCAAGGTGTGAAAACAACAGATCAAATAAGACAATGTGAAGGAGATGTAGAATGTTCATTGTTAGCTGAGGGGAAAGATGAGAAGGAGGCATACAATCAGTAAAATCAGAGAGTAAAGCTCCTGTCCCACTTACGTGTCCTTGGCACGCTAATTACGCGACCTCGTGGTCGCGTTGAGGCGCGACGGTCCAGGCGAATGTCGCGCGCGACTTCATGCGCCCGCACAACCATCTGGAGCACGTGACATCATTTGAAGACAGACACAAAATGCAGGAGTAAAGCAGCGGGACCGACAGCATCTCTGGAGAGAAGCAATGTGTGATGTTTCGGGTCGAGACTCATCTTCAGTCTGAAAGAAGGGTCTTGACCCGAAACGTCATCCATTCCCTCTCTCCAGAGATGCTGCCGGTCCCGCTGAGTTACTCCAGCAATTTGTGTCTGTCTTCAATTTTCTTGGCCCCGCTCTGGGAGTAGGAGTGGGGGCAGATCCGGACCGCAACGGCCGTGAGCCCCAGGCCGAGCTCGGCGATCGTTTGCCTGACAAATGGTCGGCACGGACTGGAAGGGCCGAGAGGGCCTGTTTCCGTGCTGTAATTGTTATATGGTTATATGGCTTCTGCTGCTGTTGGAGGTGAGACGTTACGTCGCGCCAGGGTCTTGAGCCTGTCCCACTTTGGCCGTCAGTTACGCGACAGGCTGGTGGCGCGCAAAGATTTAGTTCGCTACAAACTTTTGGTGCGCCGCGCACAACTACACACCCCTCCGCACTTCTCAGTGGGACCGGCCCCGCGCGGCCACACGATGCCCATGCACCTCAACGCAACAACGAGGTCGCGTAATTTGCGTGCCAAGGACACGTAAGTGGGACAGGGCCTTAAAACTACGTCTGACAACCAAGATCCAGACAAAATGCTGGAGTAACTCAGCGGGACAGGCAGCACCTCTGGAGAGAAGGAATGGGTGACGTTTCGGGCCGAGACTCTTCTTCCTTCTCTCCAGAGATTCTATCTGTCCCACAGAGTTACTCCAGCATATTGCGTGTATCTTCGGTGCAAGCCAGCATCTGCAGTTCCTTCCTACACATTACGTCTGACAGCTTATAGCTGAGCTATGCTCCCTCAGAGTGTGTTTAGTAGAACAATTCGCAGTCATGAAATAAAAAATGTGTGGAGGTTTGTTTAGCTTAGTTTAAAAATACAGTGCACAAACAGGCCCTTCCTCCCACCGAGTCCACAACGCCCAACCATCCCCGTTTGCTAGCATCGTCCTACACACGAGAGAAAATTTACAATTTTCCTACAAACCTGTACCTCTTTGGAATGTGGGAGGAAACCGGAGCACCCGTTCCGGCTTTTTCGCCCTTATCCCTTGAAACTTCCCTTGAAATCGTCGCACTTTTATACTGATCTGTGCTTGTGCTCATCTAGAGTTTGATTTTACAGGATTTCACCCTACCTAAGTGTATGTGACAATAAAGTATAATTGAATAGAAACATAGAAAATAGCAGGCGGAGGCCAGTTGGCCCTTCAAGCCAGCACCGCCATTCATTGTGATCATGGCTGATCATCCACGATCAGTAACCCGTGCCTGCCTTCTCCCCATATCCCTTGATTCCGCTAGCCCCAAGAGCTCTATCTAACTCTCTTTTAAATTCATCCAGTGAATTGGTCTCCACTGCCTTCTGTGGCAGAGAATTCCACAAATTCACAGCTCTCTGGGTGAAAAAGTATTTTCTCATCTCAGTTTTAAATGGCCTCCCCTTTATTCTTAGAGTGTGGCCCCCGGTTCTGGACTCCCCCAATAATGGGAACATGCTTCCTGCATCTAGCTTGATCAGCCCTTATACTTTGTATGAGTCCCTAACTTTGGTTGACGGGAAGAAGGGGCTGGTGTTGAAACAGTCAGACGAGCTAAGCCCACAAAAACACTGCAGTATTTCAAGCTCTAACATTGCAAGGACCTAGAACTTGCAGAAACCTGTCATTGCAGCAATGGGGTGAAAATTACATCCTCAAATCCAGGAGCCTGGACGACAACATGCAGCCTGGGAGAGATTTTTATACAAGATGGAAACAGGCCACTGAGTCCATTGCAACCATTGATCACCCCTTCACACTGATTCCACTTTCTCATCCATTTCTCAAACACACTCGGGGGGGCAATGTACAGAGAGCCAATTAACCTACAAACTAGCAAGTCTTTGGGACTGGAAAGGAAACCAGAGCACCCAGAGGAAAACCACGCCATCACAGGGAGAATGCTAGGGAATCCCTCCCGGTCACCAGGAGAGCCTGCAAACAGCATGGTGAGTCTGGTTCAAGCCTGGACCACTGGCAGGGTTCTGGTCAGGGCTCTGCTGCTGCTCGAGTCTCTTTATGGCTGATATGTACCTCCAAAAGGCAGACCAAAAACAGCAGGGCAGGCACGGTGACAGCTGTGGAGTTGCTGCCTTACAGCAGCCAGAGACCCAGGTTCGATCCTGACCGCAGGTGCAGTCAGTATGAAGTTTGTACGTTCTCCCCGTGACCTGCGGGGGTTTTCTCCAGGTGCTCCGTTTTCCCCCACACTCCAAAGAAGTGGGTTGTAGGTTGATTGGTTTATGTAAAATTGTAAATTGTCCCTCGGGTGCAGGATAGTGCTAGCGCAGGCTCAGTAGGCCGAAGGGCCTGTTTCCACGCTGTATCTCTAAACTAAAGTCCAACTTTTACCTCAACATCACCTTCCTGCCCCTTCGCCACAAACCTCAAATCCACTCATCGCAGTATTATCCACAATCAATATCTCAGCCTCCGCTGCCTGAGGTAGAGAAACCCAAAGATTTATCACAGGCTGAACTAAGACATTTCTCTTCCTCTCGGTCCTCAGTGGCCGCATTTATACTGAGAAAGTGACACCGGGTCTTAACTCTTCAGCCAGAGGAAACATCCACTCCACATCTGTCCGCCTGGCAGCGCAGTGTGCAGAGGGCAGAGCTGCACCTCACAGCTGGAGAGATCCAGGTTTGATCCTGGCCACGGCTGCTGCCTGTGTGAGCTTTGCACGTTCTCCCTGTCACCACGTGGCTCTTCCACCCTCAGCCCAAAGGCATGCGGGTTTGTAGGCTAATTAGCCTCCGCAAAATTCCCCTTAGTGTGGATGAGAAAGTGGAAATAATGTAAGAGCACATGTGTGCACAGGTGATCAAAGGTCGGTATCGACTGGACGGGCCGAAGGGCCTGTGGAGGCGGGAAAATGCCGGAACAAAATCAGGGCCGACAACAGATGACCGAGACAGGTTGGACCTGGGCCCCAAAACGTCAAGAAAATGCACTTGAAATACCTGCTGCCTTTCAGAACCACGAAAGACATGTCAGCATTGACTCAACCCATTCAGTTTCAGTTTAGTTTAGTTTAGAGATACAAGCCCTTCGGCCCATCGGGTCCGTACCTACCAGCGATCCCCGTATATTAACACTATCCACAAAGGACAATTTTTACATTTACCAAGCCAATTAACCTACAAACCTGTACGTCTTTGGAGTGTGGGAGGAAACTGAAGATCTCGGAGAAAACCCACGCAGGTCACGGGGAGAACGTATAAACTCCGTACAGATAAGCACCCGTAGTCGGGATCGAACCCGGGTCTCCGGCGCTGCATTCGCTGTAAGGCAGCAACTCTACCGCTGCGCCAGCGCGACCCCCCATCTCCCCACTTTACACACTGAAGACTCTCAGGGCAAACATTTAACAGGGCAAGTATGTTTACTGGAGATAGACCAGGTAAGCAGCCAATTCTGCCACCCCCTCCTCCACCCCCCATTGCGTTTGACGGTGCTGGGTCTCTACTCGCTGGTGTTTAGAAGGTTGAGGGGGGACCTCATTGAAACTTACAGAATAGTGAAAGGCCTGGACAGAGTGGATGTGGAGAGGATGTGGGAGAGTCTAGGACTGGAGGTAACGGCCTCAGAATTAAAGGACGTTCCTTTAGGAAGGAGAATTTCTTTAGTCAGGTGGTGGTGAATCTGTGGAACTCATTGCCACAGATGGCGGTGGAGGCTGAGTCAATGGATATTTTTAAGGCCAGGATGGATAGATTGTTGATTAGTAGAGGGTGTCAGGGGTTATAGGGAGAAGGCAGGGGAATGGGGTTGAGAGGGAGAGATAGATCAGCCATGATTGAAGGGCAGAGTAGACTTGATGGACGGAATGGCCTAATTCTGCTCTAATGAACTGTGCAGGGATAGTTAGCCCGTGCTCCACACTGAAGGAGATGGAATTTGATTTACTCGGGTTCGAGAAAAACAAAATCAGTTTTGAGACACGGAATTCATTTTAACTGAGAGGAGCGGAATGTCGGAATCATTACTTGACCAGCTAGGTTCCTGTGTCAACACATAATAGAGGGTTTAATATAAATTGTATGGAATAAACAGCATCCTCGCTAGTAGACAAGGCATCGATAACCTCGAGCTGGCAATCACTTTTGTAGGATATCACACTTCTGCGGTAGAGTCATAGAATCATGGAGTGATACAGTGTGGAAACAGGTCCTTCGGGCCAACTTGCTCACACAGGCCAACATGTCCCAGCTGCACTAGTCCCACCCACCTGCGCTCGGTTCATATCTCAGCAAACCTGTCCTATCCATGTACCTGTCTAACTGTCCCTTAAAGGTAGGGATGGTCCCAGCCTCAACTCCAGAGATGCTGCCTGACCCGCTGAGTTACTCCAGCATTTTGTGTCTATCTTCGATTTAAACCAACATCTGCTGATCCTTCCTACACAATACGTACGCTTGGCAGATTCAATTAATGAAATCACTTAAACTTCCAAATGGAAATGGATCAGTGACGTTTCAGATCGGGACCATCATCCAGACTGATTGTTCGGGGGAGGGGGAGGGGGGGGGGGGAAGAGAGGAGGAGAAGAAGAATCCAGCACTGGTTTATCAAATCTACAGCCTACAAATGCACACACTTAGCATAACTTAGCTGAATGGATAGGTGACGTTTGGGGTCAGGACCCTTTCAAGAGAAGAGAAGATGCAGGAAGATTGTTCCCAATGTTGGGGAAGTCCAGGACAAGCGGTCGCAGCTTAAGGGGGAAATCCTTTAAGAACGAGATGAGAAATACTTTTTTCACACAGAGAGTGGTGAGTCTCTGGAACTCTCTGCCACAGAGGGCAGTTGAGGCCAGTTCATTGGCTACATTTAAGAGGGAGTTAGATGTGGCCCTTGTGGCTAAAGGGATCAGAGGGTATGGAGAGAAGGCAGGTACGGGATACTGAGTTGGATGATCAGCCATGATCATATTGAATGGCGGTGCATGGCCTACTCCTGCACCTAATTGCTATGTTTCTAAGACCAGGCAAGAGGACCTAAAGAAGGGTCTCGACCCGAAACGTGACCCATTCCTTCCCTCCATAGATGCTGCCTCACCCGCTGAGTTACTCCAGCATTTTGTGTCTACCTACGATTTTATCCAGCATCTGCAGTTCTTTCTTACACAAGAGGACCCGTTTGGTCCATTTAATGCTGACACATCCCCAGTTCTGCCTCACGATAGACCCACAAGCGACCGATGCCTTTGCCCAATGATGCTGAAGATGAACCATTCAATCTCCTCATAGAACTGGCAGTATCATTTTCGGGCGAGGGGAGGGGAGGGGAGGGAGTGAGTGGGGGGAGGGAGTGAATGGGGGGTGGGGGACGGAGGGAGAGCGTGGGGGGAGGGAGAGCGAGGGGGATGGAGAGGGTGTGAGGGGAGGAAATCAAGCTTATGCCCCTCAGATGATACAAGACCCACCCAGGAGCGTGCTAAGAGATACCAGAGCAAACTTGCTCCATTCCTCCAACATCGACAGATGCTAGAAGTCTGAAAGAAAGTAATCAACACGGTGGATCAATTCAGCAGGTGAGGGGACAGGGTTAACACTACAGACTTGCTGAGTGTCTCCAGTAGTTTCTTTATTTATTTATTTTCTACTTTGGGCTTTCACCTGAACAACCTGCCTGCCGACCAATGTTTTGTTTCATTGCAGTGACACAGACAAACATAACATTTCCAACCCTCCGGCCCCGAGTATTTTTAACACACAGCTGGACACCTGTAGTATTCTCACCTCCTCAACTGAATAATTATTTTTATATAACTGGTAACTTTGTGCCAACATTCTTCCTCTCCATTCCCAAACACAAGTCCACTAACACAATTGTTGCTCTGCCCAGCGAGAGCAAACCGCATTGTTGTTGTTTTTTTTGAGGGGGGTGGGTTTGGTTTTGACAAGATTGGCTTCACTAAAGTTGCACCCAAGGTGAATTCATCGAACAACAAGGGAGAGGGGGCTGGTCGGAGCAGCCTCTTACAGGCACATGTGCCCTGGTCCCGGTGAATCAACCCCCTTACCTGCCTTCTTCACCAAGCTGCAGACAGCTAGGACCACCAACATCACGCCGGCCAGCCAGCAGATCTGCCACCACACCACGTCCCGTCTCTTGCCCCGCACTTTGCTGGGCTTCGGGCAGCGCTGGACACCCATCGCAGCGCTGCTGTCCCCCGCTCTGCTACACTTGTACCGCCGGCACAGCGCACACAGCACACAGAGAGCACAGAGAGTGGGGTACAGTGGTGGGTCAGAGGAGGGGTGCGAGGGGGAGGGAAAGGAATTGGGGAGAGGTAGAGAGAGGGGAGAGAGAGAGAGGGGAGAGAGATAGAGAGGGGAGAGAGATAGAGAGAGGGGGGAGAGAGATAGAGAGGGGAGAGAGATAGAGAGAGGAGAGAGATAGAGGAGAGAGAGATAGGGAGAGGGAGAGAGAGAGAGAGAGGGAGAGAGAGATAGAGAGAGGGAGAGAGAGATAGAGAGAGGAGAGAGAGAGATAGAGAGGGAGAGAGAGAGAGAGAGGAGAGAGGAGAGAGATAGAGAGAGGGAGAGAGATAGAGAGGAGAGAGAGAGATAGAGAGAGGGGAGAGAGATAGAGAGAGAGAGATAGAGATAGAGAGAGGGGAGAGAGATAGAGAGAGGGGAGAGAGATAGAGAGAGGGGAGAGAGATAGAGAGAGGGAGAGAGATAGAGAGGAGAGAGAGATAGAGAGGAGAGAGATGAGAGGGGAGAGAGATAGAGAGAGGGGAGAGTTAGAGGAGAGAGAGATAGGGAGAGGGGAGAGAGATAGGGGAGAGAGAGAGGGAGAGGGAGAGAGAGATAGGGAGAGAGAGGGAGAGAGAGAGGGAGAGAGAGGGGAGAGAGGGGAGAGAGATAGGGAGAGGGGGAGAGATAGAGAGAGGGAGAAGGGCGAGAGACAGAGAGAGGGGGGAGAAATAGGGAGAGGCAGAAGAAATAGGGAGAGGGGAGGGGAAAGGGAGAGAGGGAGAGAAGGAGGAAGAGAGGGAGAGGGGAGAGGGAGAATAGAGAGGTAATTGGGGCAAGGGAGGGGAGAGAAAGGGTGAAAGTTAAAGAGAGGAGGGGTAGAGAGAAAGGGGTGGGGTGGGGTGGGGAGGGAGAGGGACAGAGAGAGGGGGAGGGAAGGAGAGAGGTAAATGGGGACAAGAGAGGGGGGAGAGAGAGAGAGAGAGAGGGGGGGTGGGCTCTCACTCCATGAGCCGCGGTGAGGAGAGGAGAGAGGGTGCAAGCTGGCGGCTTCTTGCTGCTGCTGCTGCTGCTGCGGCGCCGGCTTGATCCATGAACGAGGGGGCTGGGAGAGGCAGGGGCGCCCACAGCCTTGCAACTCACTCCGAGCCCGGAGCTGCCAGAGTCAGGGAGTGTGCAAGCAATGCAATGCAAGGCAAGGCAAGGCAATGCAATGCAAGGAGATGGGAGGGGAGGGTCCGCCGGGGCAGGCTTGCCCGCTGCGCCCTCTTCGGGTCCCGAGCACCTAATGCAACTCTCTCCTCTTTGTTAAATAATACAATGTTTTGCATCTCTCCGCTAAAGATACTAGAGGAGCTCTGCTCTATAATCTCTGCTCTATAATCTTTGCTCTCCACTACATTTGAAAATGTGGGCAGGTGGGACTAGCGTGGATGGGGCATCTTCTGAATTTGGAATCAACAGGGCAGTACTCTGCATCTAGTTGGGCATGGGTATGGGCATGGGTATGGGTATGGGTATGGGCATGGGTATGGACATGGGTATGGGTATGGGTGGGCATGGGTATGGGCATGGGTATGGGCATGGGTATGGACATGGGTATGGACATGGGTATGGGTATGGGTATGGGCATGGGCATGGGTATGGACATGGGTATGGGCATGGGCATGGGTATGGGCATGGGTATGGGTATGGACATGGGTTATGGGTATGGACATGGGTATGGGCATGGGTATGGGCATGGGTATGGGCATGGGTATGGGTATGGGCATGGGTATGGGTATGGGACATGGGTATGGGTATGGGCATGGGCATGGGCATGGGCATGGGCATGGATGGGCATGGGTATGGGACATGGGTATGGCATGGGATGGGACATGGGATGGGCATGGGTATGGGATGGGACATGGGCATGGGACATGGGTATGGGCATGGGTTATGGGCATGGGTATGGGCATGGGCCATGGGTATGGGCATGGGTATGGGCATGGGTATGGGTATGGGTATGGGCATGGGTGGGCATGGTATGGGTATGGGCATGGGTATGGGTATGGGTATGGGTATGGGCATGGGTATGGGCATGGGTATGGGCATGGGTATGGGCATGGGTATGGGCATGGGTATGGGCATTATGGGTATGGGCATGGGTATGGGCATGGTATGGGTATGGGCATGGGTATGGGTGGGTATGGGCGCATGGGTATGGGGGTAATGGGCATGGGTATGGGCATGGGTATGGGCATGGGGTATGGGAATGGGTATGGGCATGGTATGGGCATGGTATGGGTATGGGTATGGGCACATGGGTATGGGCATGGGATGGGCATGATGGGGGCATGGGTATGGGGGTATGGGCATGGGCATGGGCATGGGAATGGGCATGGGTATGGGCATGGGTATGTATGGCATGGGTATGGATGGGCATGGACATGGGTATGGGCAATGGGAGTAATGGGCATGGGTATGGACATGGGCATGGGCATGGGCATGGGTATGGGCATGGGCATGGGTTATGGGCATGGGTATGGGTATGGGTACATGGGTATGGACATGGGGGGCATGGGTATGGGCATGGGTATGGGACATGGGTATGGGCATGGGACATGGGTATGGGCATGGGTATGGGCATGGGTATGGACATGGGTATGGGACATGGGTATGGGACATGGGTATGTATGGACATGGGGGTATGGGATGGGTATGGACATGGGTATGGACATGGGTATGGACTATGGGACATGGGTATGGGATGGTCATGGGCATGGGTATGGGCATGGGTATGGGGCATGGGTATGGGTATGGACATGGGCATGGGTATGGGGGCATGGGTATATGGGGGTGGGTATGGACATGGGTATGGACATGGGTATGGGCATCATGGGTATGGGGACATATGGATGGGGGACATGGGTATGGACATGGGTATATGGGTATGGATCATGGGTATGGGTATGGGCATGGGTATGGGTATGGGGGCATGGGTATGGACATGGGTATGGGGGACATGGGTGGACATGGGTATGGGTATGGACATGGGTATGGACATGGGTATGGGACATGGGTATGGGTATGGGTATGGGCATGGGCATGGGCATGGGTATGGGTATGGGCATGGGCATGGGTATGGGTATGGGCATGGGTATGGGCATGGGCATTTGGGTCAAAGGTGCTGTTTCTGTGCTATAATAGACAATAGACAATAGGTGCTGGAGTAGGCCATTTGTCCCTTCGAGCCAGCACCGCCATTCAATGTGATCATGGCTGATCATCCCCAATCAGTACCCCGTTCCTGCCTTCTCCCCATATCCCCTGACTCCGCTGTCTTTAAGAGCCCTATCTTGCTCTCTCTTGAAAGCATCCAGAGAACCTGCCTCCACTGCCCTCTGAGGCAGAGAATTCCACAGACTCAGAAAAAGTGTTTCCTCGTCTCTGTTCTAAATGGCTTACTCCTTATTCTTAAACTGTGGGCTCATGTTTCCTGCCTCTAGTGTGTCCAAGCCCTTAACAATCTTATTTGTTTCAATGAAATTACCTCTCATCCTTCTAAACTCCAGAGTGTACAAGCCCAGCTGCTCCATTCTCTCAGCATATGACAGTCCCGCCATCCCGGGAATTAACCTTGTAAACCTACGCTGCACTCCTTCAATAGCAAGAATGTCCTTCCTCAAATTAGGGGAGCAAAACTGCACACGATTCGCTACATGACATTATAACTATAGGGCATCTCTCCACTGCATTGATTTTTGAGCCCACTGCTGGCTTCCAGTCATAAGAAATACGGCATACCGACCAATATGCCCCATCCACCTAGTCCCACCTGCTCTCTTATTATGCCAGGTACATGGATAGGACAGGTGTTGAGGGATATGGACCAAACGCAGGCAGGTGGGACTAGTGTCGATGGGACATGTTGGCTGGCGTGGGCAAGCTGGACCGAGGGGCCTGTTGCCACACTGTATCACTCTAAGACTCTAAATATGGAATCATAGTCATAAAGCACCAAAACAGCCCCTTCTGCCCAACTTACCCCTGCATCTTTGCTAGTAAGTCACCCACCTGCCCGCTTTTTAAATATAGTGTCATGTGGTAAATCATAGAGTTATACAGTGCAGAAATAGTCCCATCGGCCCGAATGCCCATGCCTTCAAGATGCCCCATCCATGCTAGTCCCACCTGACCACATATTCAAATATAGTGTTGTATAGCACAGAAACAGCCCCTTCGGCCCAACTTGCCCATGCCTTCAAGATGCCCCAACTACATTAGTCCAGCATGCCCGCTGTTTAAATATGGAGACATGGAGTCTTAAATGTGGAAATAGCCCCTTCAGCCAAACTTGTGCATGCCGCCCAAAGTGCCCCACCTACGCTAGTCCCACATGCCTGCTTTTTAAATGTAGAATCATGGAGTCTTACAGCACAGCCTCTTCGGCCGACCAAGATGCCCCATCCACGCTAGACCCACTGCCCACGTTTGGCCAAAATCCCTCCAAACCTTTCCATGTACCTGTCCAAATATCTTTCAAATGTTGTCGTACCTGCCTCAACCACCTCCTCTGGCAGCTCATTCCATACACCCACCACTCTGTGTGTGAAAAGGTTGCCCCTCAGCTTCCTAAATTAAATCTTTCCCCTCTCACTTTAAATCTATATTCTCTGGTTCTTGATTCCCCTACTCTGGGTAAAAGCCACTGTGCATTCACCCAATTTATTGCCCCTCATGATTTTGTACACTTCTATAAGATCATACACTTCTGTTGAACAGTGAAGTGAGGTGCTGTCCACAAGACCCCTGTAAATGGCAGCCTGCTTTTAGTGATGAGGTTTGGATCCATGAAAGGCTCTTCCACGTCTCCACAGCTTCTTCTACCAGAGTCTGAGACCTCGAACAAGATCCCAGGGCTTCATTCCCCAATTTTGTCATTTGAAGGCGGAACACCAGGAACTCGCCTGAGGACACGAAGGCTTGGCGGAGAACCGCTGGAGATGTCGGATGTGAAGGGTAGGACGGTAGGAGTGTGAACCGGGGTAACGCCTCCAGCGCCTTCAAGGTCGGCTGCGGGAGGCGCCCCCGGGGCACAAAGATGTCCGGGCGAGGAGAGGAGAGGGGTAACCCCTGCTGTCTCCTCCCCCTCCCACCTCTCCCTCAGCCCTCGGGCCCTGGCATTCCCTCTATCTCAATCTCCCTCCCCCACCCTAGTCGCACTAGCTTCTCATTTTCACACCACAAACAGCTTACAATGGCTTGTTCCCTTTATCATCGATACTTTTTTGCATATCTTTCATTCATTGTTCTTTATCTCTCCACATCACCGTCTATATCTCTCGTTTCCCTGATCCCTGACCAGTCTGAAGAAGGGTCTCGACCCGAAACGTCGCCTATCTCCTTCGCTCCTTAGATGCTGCTGCACCCGCTGAGTTTCTCCAGCTTTTTGTGTAACCCCCAGAGGAGAGGGACGTCGGTTCGCGGGCCGATCCGGTCGAAGGCGACGGAGGAAGGCCCAGCAGGAGCCTGGGGCTTACCTGGGTCGTGAACCGCTCCTGTAGGCCGAGCGAGCGGGAAGACCGGACTCTGGAAATGGTGACAAAACATGACGGCATCTGCATGTGTAAATTCGCAATAAAGAATTTCACTGTGTAGTTACACATGTGATAAATAAAGCACCTTGTTTCAGAGGAAGAAGTTTAATCAGCTAAATGGCGGCTACAAGTTGAAGTAAAAAACTATTGTACGTGCTGTAAATCTGAAACATAAACAGCAAGTGCTGGGAACACTCCACAGATGCTGCCTGGCCTGCTGAGCATTTCCGGCACCTCCTGTTCTTTGTCACAGCTGGCTGTCTCAACACTGTCACTGAGTTCATCTCCTCCACTCACTCATTGTACAAGATTAAGTTCTGTGTGTACTTCAAGCATTGCTACTGTTGGAAATCCATAATCCACAGGAAAACGCTGGGGTGAAATAAAGGAAACAAAGATGAATTTATACCGCACCGCGCACACAACCTCAGAATGTCCAAAATATGTTAAAGGCAGTGAAATGCGGTGGTAAATTAGGAAATGCAGTGGCTCAAATGTGAACGCACAAACTCCCACAATAGCAATGTGATAATGACAAAATGTTGACCAGTAAAGGCCAATGACCAAATAATCTGCTTTTTTGTTTAGATTGTGTGATTGAGGAATAAATATCTTGTAATTACTCTCTTCCTCCTTAATTTAGTTTAGTTTAGTTTAGTTTAGTTTAATGCCAGTTTAACAGCAAGGGCTTGCAAATGGAAAGAACCATTGAACCGTTGACATTGTTTCCTGCGCCAAGCTTTTCCAGGGGATTTAATGACCCTGTCCCACGGTACGAGTTCATTCCAAGAGCCCTCCCGAGTTTAAAAAAAATCAAACTCGTGGTAAGCACGGAGAATGAACGTAGCGGATACGTCGGAGTTCGTGGACGTCTCTTAGCGGCTCGTAACGCTAACGGCAGGTACTCGGGAAGACCCGCTAACGGCAGGTAAGCTCGGGAAGACTGGTGAAGATTTTTCAGAATGTTGAAACATGTCCATGGAAGCCCCGATTACCGACGAGCGGCCATTCGAATCAGGGCAAACTCGGGAGAGCTCTTGGAATGAACTCGTACCGTGGGACAGGGCTTTAAGTCCTGGAGTCACCCACCCTACCACATTCGCAGGAGAACATGATCTTAGTGTAGAAATGAGGAACTGAAGATGCTGAATAAAGGACACAAAGTGCTCAGCCGATCAGGCAGCATCTGGATAGGCAACTGTTCACGTCGGGACCCTTCTTCAGATTGATTATGGTGGGGGAGGGAAGGCTGGAAGAGAGGAGGAACAGGTACAGCTGATGCCTTACAGCGCCAGAGACCCAGGTTCGATCCTGACTGCGGGTGCTATCTGTTGGGAGTTTGAACGTTCACCCTGTGACCGGCATGGGTTTGCTCCGGGTGCTCCGGTTTGTCCCGCGCTCCAAAGACGTACATGTTTGCCGGTTAATTGGCTTCGGTAAAATTGTACATTTTCCCTGGTGTGCGGGGATCGCCGGTCGGCGCGGACTCGGTGGGACGAAGGGCCAGTGTCTGCGCTGTATCTCTAAACTAAACTCACCTGAACTAAACTAAACAAATCACATTCGGGCAAGTGGGGTGAGCTCTCCTCAAAAAGGCGGGCAATCTCACAACACGTCCAGCTTCAATCTAACCAAAACCACATAGTAATAATGACCACCTTAAATTTAATTAAATTTGCCGCTCAAAGCCATTCTAGCCTCGTTTCTTTTTGTGCTGCTGTTGCAGGGGAGATGGGAAATGTAGTTAATTCACCATGGAATGATGTTGCACATAAATACACTGAAAGATTCTGGCAAAGATACGGGAGCATCCCAATGGCAGTGACAGTGGAGATGACTGAAGGCTTGTTAAAAAAAAAGTTGCTTCCGAACAGGATCTTCAATTTGTGTGGGAGGTAAGATGTAGCAAAACAGAAAAATGTTCAGTGTGGGTAAATAACTTAATCCCACAGAGTTCGATACAAAATGCTGGAGTAACTCAGACACAAAATGCTGGAGTAAGTCAGACACAAAATGCTGGAGTAACTCAGACACAAAATGCTGGAGTAACTCAGACACAAAATGCTGGAGTAAGTCAGACACAAAATGCTGGAGTAACTCAGACACAAATTGCTGGAGTAACTCAGACACAAAATGCTGGAGTAACTCAGACACAAAATGCTGGAGTAACTCAGACACAAAATGCTGGAGTAACTCAGACACAAAATGCTGGAGTAACGAGTCAGGCAGCATCCCTGGAGAAAAGGAACAGGTGACATTTCGGGACGAGACCCTTCTTCAGACCCAAAACTTCGCCTGTTCCTTTTCTCTAGCGATGCTGCCTGACCCGCTGAGTTACTCCAGTGCTTTGTGTCTGTCTCCAGTGTAAATTCACATCTGCAGTTCCTTGTGTTGGGTCAGAAGAAGGGTCTCGACCCGAAATGTCACCCATTCCTTCTTTGCAGAGATGCTGCCTGTCCCGCTGAGTTACCCCCCCCCCCCCCCCCCAGCAATTTGTGTATTATCTGCAGTTCCTTCCTGCACAATCCTCGATTTGATTTTTTTCCTCCAGCTTCCAGCATCTGAAGTCTCCTGAGTCTCCAAGTTAGCAATCTCCTTTGGTCGAAGATAGTCTGAAGAAGGGTCTTGACCCGAAACGACCCCCTTCCCTTCTCTCCAGCGATGCTGCCTGTCCCATTGAGTTACTCCAGCATTGTGTGTCTGTCTTTGATTTAAACCGGCATCTGCAGTTCCGTCCTACACAATCTTCTTTGGTCAATACATTCGATGTTACAAACACCAACAGTTGGATATGTTCTGTTGGAAAATCAAACAGCCGAAATTTGATCTAAATCTCTTCATTTCCAGGTACTGTGGATACCAGTGGATTAAATGAAGTGGAAAATATAAGGGCTCTACATCTAGAGGACTATTGCACCGTAAAATTCCATCGCCCGAACTGATGCTGAAAGAGGGAAAGTTCACGTTCACATTATCAGGGGAGGCTCAAATGATTTAATTAAAATAGATATCGTTCCCTGAATTAATTACATGATTAGGCAGAGGAGGGAGGGAGGGAGGGAGAGGGGTGTTAGGTGCTTTTTACATTGCAACAATGTTAACAAGACCGGGATGATCCTGTACGTTACACAGTGTGCCACAACTGTGGCCTGCTTTCCTGCACATGTTCTAATTTCACTTATTGAGAGATTGCTGCAAGATACTGGCACATTTCGTCAGGCAAGGCGTCGCTCACTTAAGTATCCGCACACCATCCCTCACAGATGGTTCCTCTTGAGAGATCGCCGGGGAGAATTCATAAAATTCTTAAAAGGACCGGACAGGCTGGATGCAGAAAAAAATGTTCCCAATGTTGGGGGAGTCCAGATCCAGGGGTCACAGTTTAAGAATAAGGGATAGGCCATTTAGGACTTTGAGGCGAGGAAAAACCTTTTCACCCAGAAAGTTGTGAATCTGTGGAATTCTTTGCCACAGAGGCAGTATTGGCCAATTCTCAAGATGTTTTCAAGAGAGAGTTAGATTTAGCTCAGGGCTAACGGAATCAGGGGATATAGGGAGAAAGCAGGTATGGAGTACTGATTTTGGATGATCAGCCATGATCATATTGAATGGCGGTGCTGGCTCGGAAGGCTGAATGGCCTATTCTTGCACCGATGTTCTATGTTTCTGTTTCTAAGTATGTTTCTATGTACGTTTCATGTATGTTTCATGCATGTTTCATGTGTGTTTCTGTGTATATTTCATGTATGTTTCTATGTGTGTTTCTACGTATGGTTCATGTTTGTTTCTATGGAAGACCGCCTTTCTATCTCCGAGCCACAACACCTGATAAAACTCTTCGCAAGACTCCAGCATCTGCAGTTCCTTGTGTTTTCTTCCCATTCATTTATTTTTCCTTGCCACCATTCTGCCAGAAATCAGTGCCACGTTCATTTAAGTGAAAGGCTGAGTTACCTCCAGAAACAATCGAAATCGAAATCGCCCGCTCAGTTACTCCAGCTTTTTGTGTCTATCCTCGGTGTAAACCGGCATCTGCAGTTCCTTCCTACACATCCGGTCTGCTCCACTGCGCGACCTCCTCAAGGTATGCCCGCTGTGAAGAAGTTCTCCTCCTCTCTCTGACGAGAATCCTGCAACATCCTCTCTCGCTGCTCCCCCGCTGTGATTCCTCCTGCTAACAGTGGCCTGTTTCCTTGACCATTGTTACTTTTTTTTTGCATATCTTTCATTCGTTTGCTCTATGTCTATATCACCGTCTCGTTCCCCCCCGACTCTCGGCCTGGAATGTCACCTATTCATCCCTTTTCTCCAGAGCTGCTGCCTGGCCTGCTGAGTTACTCCAGCCTGTTGTGTCCATCCAAAATGATCAGATCCTGAATGTGACTCTCAACCAAACGAGAGGGGTGGGAGATTGCAACGACGAATGCAATCAATCTGGTGTGCACAATCTAATAAGATCAAATAGAATAAGTTGTTCCAAAACTTTAGGCTGCGCACGCCATACGCAAGAAGAAGAACCAAACGAGATACCCAACCACAGCAAACAATAAGCCAAAAGATCTCATAACATGTGTTAAATGTAAAATCTCTGAAGCCTCTCTTATCCATATGTATTAGTCATGCCCCGGCCTTAACAAGTTCTGGCTGGAGGTCTTTCGTACATTATCCCAGGTGTTAAACATCAAATTGGAACCAAAGCCTCTAATCGCTCTTTTTGGGGTCACTGGTGAGGAGGTCAGATTAACTGCAGATAAACGCCGCACTATATCTTTTGCCTCTCTTCTGGCTCGGCGAACAATCCTGCTCAGGTGGACGCAACCTACCCCTCCCACTCACACACAATGGCTGACAGATAGTATGTCCTGCCTAAAGCTCGAGAAAATCAGGTACTCACTTCAACATTCGAATGGAAGGTTTCAGAAAGCGTGGGGACCTTTTTGAAATGCTTTCCAGGTTTTGTAAATGCTTGATCATCAAGTACAGTTTAACAGCTTAACAGTCGACCCATTCACTTATCGTGGATTTTTGTTGTGACGGGCTGATATTTGCATATGCTCACTGGCAGTGACTGGGGAGGGATTATTTTTGGTATGTCGTTTTACTTTTATTGTTGTTGCCTTGTTATATGTTGGCATAAGTTGTTTTTTATTTATTCTTTTCGCACACTCTGTCTGTAACAAATGGCCAACTTTGCACTTTGTTATGTCTTGAAAACTAAATAAAAAAGATTTTGATTTATTAAAAAAAAAAGATCTCTTAACCACAGACGCAGAGGTAAATGAGGGTGGAAATGTAAGTCATACTATAGATAACTATCGAATGTAAAATGGCGCCAAAATGGCTCCTCTTGTATATGGACTCAGTGGGCTGTTCTGGACTGACTGGGGTGATTGTACTAATGTACTGAGCTGTGTGGAAAAATGTATTTCACGGTACCTGGTACAGGTGACAATAAATAAATTACAAACCCCCATCAACCAGTAACCACTATTCTGGGTTTAAAAAAAATCTGTTCAATTAACAGGAGCTGACTGTACGACAATTGCCCCACTGAATCTACATGAGCTGGACATTAAATGTCATTTCTGCATTCAGGATCATGAATTAAACCAGGTACGTAACAGACTAATACACCGAGGTAGTACCAATCCCAGAAGGATTTTACAAGATGAAGATTTGGAAGATAGATGTTCATGAGTTCATAAGGGATAGGAGCAGAATTAGGCCATTCAGCCCAACAAGTCTACTCCGTCATTCAATCGTGACTGATCTATCTTTCCCTCTTAACTCAATTCTCCTGCCCTCTCCCCATAACTCCTGACACCCAGAGGTTTCCCAGATTTCAAACTGTTAAATATCAAATCTTGTTTTAGATATATATTTTTTAATTTATATTAAAAACAAATAAAATTGTTTGGAACAATTGCTATAACGTCAGGACAACATTAAAAAGTATTTTCAAGGTGAAGGTGGGAACTGAAGATTCTGGATTCCACCGAAGATAGACACAAAAAGCTGGAGTAAATCAGCGGGTCAGGCGGTATCTCTGGAGAAAAGGAATACAGCACGTGACGTTTCAGGTCTGAAGAAGGGTCCCGACCCGAAACATCACCTATTCCTTTCCTCAAGAGATGCCTCCTGACCCGCTGAGTTACTCCAGCATTTTGGGTCTGTGTCTTTTCAAGGTGGATTTGGCCATGACCCCATACAACTGGTTAGTTTGCGTATTGCATTGGTAGCTGTCTCTGACTTCAAATTGTGAATAAAAACGGAGCAAATGGTTTGTTCATATTTAATTGCACTCTTGGTGTGTGGCAAGGTGAAACACATTAAGGGTGGCCACGAATGCGCAGCGATAGAGTTGCTGCCTTGCACCGCTTGCAGTGCCAGAGACCCGGGTTCGATCCTGACTACGGGTGCTGTCTGTACGGAGTCTGTATGTTCACCCCGTGACCGTGTGGGTTTTCTCCGGGATCTTCGGTTTCCAACACTCTCCACACTCCAAATACGTACAGGTTTGTAGGTTAATTGGCTTGGTGTCTGTGTGAACTGTCCCTAGTGTGTGTAGGGTTAATGTGCGGGGATCACTGGTCGGTGCAGACCCGGTGGGCCGAAGGGCCTGTTTTCGCGTTGTGTCTCTAAAACTAAAACTAAACCAAACATACGTTTGCTACTCTTCCTCCCCCTCCTTGAAAAGGAATATTGATTGATTGAAGAACATTATTTGTAATTTTAACCTATTTGCAGTCTTTCTGGGTCACCTCGATCTCCAAGGAATGTGTGGTCAGCATCATGTTCACTTCTTGATTTGAGGAAGGTCAACACAACTTGGCTCAATTCGGTACAATTCTGCCTTGCTTCCCCCATCAGTCTAAACCGTTTCAAATTCCGGAATATACTGCTCTCTGCTACTCTCTTGTATATATATCCTGTATGTTCCTGGAATTTAGCGGCTTACATGAACGTTCAAACTCCATGCAGACCGTAGTCAGGGTCAAACCCGGGCCTGTGGCGCTCCTAGGCAGCAACTCGACCGCTGCGCCACCGTGCGTGCGCTTCATTTGGGCACACCTACAATAGTATTATTATTATTATACTATTGAGAATCTCCATTTCCACAGCCTAACAGAAGAACAAGCCTTGGATAACAGTCCCCCATTTCCCCTTCACCCCCCTCCACACGTTTGTCCCTCCCCTGTGCCGCGCATCTATACCCACTTCTCCCCTTCCTCCTCTTCCCGTCCCCTTTCACCTCGCCCCCTTTCTCCTGCTTCACAATCCACACCTATCCTTATCTCACACTTATTTCTCTTTTCATCTCTGGCCTTTGTCCAACCATCAGCCTATAACAAAAACCCTCACCTGTATCCACCTATCACTTGTCAGCCTTCTCTCTTCTAGTTTGCCCCCAGTCACCCTCCCCCACCTACCCCCCCCCTCCCCCAGTCCCAATCCAATCAGTCTCAAGACCCAAAACGTCACTGATCCATGTTCTCCAGAGATTTTGATTTCCTCCACCACTTTGTGTCTTTTTTTAATTCACCAGCGTTTGCAATTCCTTCTGTCTCCATTTTCTAAACAGCATTTATTTGAGTGCTTTTTCCCCACCTCCATCCCTTTTCACTCATATCTCTCCTTCTAGCTTTAGATTTTGCTTTACTGACGCCCTATTTTCTCTTTTTCCCCCTTTTTATCTTTGTCACACACTCAACCCGTCTATTAATTAACCCCCCCCCCTCACCTGTATCCACCTATCACTTGCCACCCTAATCTGCATCAACCTCACTTCTCCAGCATTCTCCCAGCTACCCCAATCAGTCTGAAGACCCAAAAGGTCATCTGTCCATTCCCCCAACAGATGCTGCCTGACCCCCTGAGTTCCTCCAGCACTTTGTGTTTTGCTCAAGATTCCGGCATCAGCAGTTTATTGCGTCTCAATTTCCATGCCGTTCTCCACGTCGATTGGGGGGGTTGCGGCATCCGTACCGCAGATTCCACTGTGACGCGCATGAGGCTGGAGTTGCTATTTTTGGTCTTGTTCCCACTTGTGCAGTGACACAGTTTCTGCTCAAGGACTATTATGCACCACATCACCACGTCTCGTGGAGTCATAGAGTGATACAGTGTGGAAACAGGCCCTTCGGCCCAACTTGCCCACACCGGCCAGCTACACTAATCCCACCTGCCTGCGGTTCACCCATATCCCTCCAAACCTGCCCCATCCATGTACCTGTCTAACTGTTTCTTAAATGTTGGGATAGTCCCAGCCTCAACTACCTCCTCTGGCAGCTTGTCCCATACACCCACCACCATTTCTGTGAAAATGTTACCCCTCAGATTAGGATTAAATCTTTTCCCCTTCACAGCTCCTGTTCTTTTCATCCGATTACCATCCGTGGTTTCAGCAGCGCAGTGTTTGCAGCAGACTTTCATTAATCCTTGCAACAAGGTCAAAGTTAAACCCAATGGTCGCAGGGCTTCTTGATTCCCATTTGGAGTCAGAAATGAAAACTTCCCTTTCTTTTTGTTCACCCTTTATCTTTAACCTTTGGAGATAAAGTGCGCAAACAGGCACTTTGACCCACCGAAACTGCGTCAACCAGCGATCACCCCGTACAATAACCTACACACGCCAAGGACAATTTTACAACTTACTGAAGCCAATTAACTTCCAAACCTGTAAGTTTAATATGGTTAACGACCTGGACACGTTAGAGGCAGGAAACATGTTCCCGATGTTGGCGGAGTCCTGAACCAGGGGCCACAGTTTTACAATAAGGAGTAAGCCATTTAGAACGGAGACGAGGAAACACTTTTTCTCACAGAGAGTGGTGAGTGTGGAATTCTCTGCCTCAGAGTTCAGTGGAGGCAGGTTCTCTGGATGCTTTCAAGAGAGAGCTAGATAGGGCTCTTAAAAATAGCCGAGTCAGGGGATATGGGGAGAAGGCAGGAAGGGGTTACTGATTAGGGATCAGCCATGATCACATTGAATAGCGATGCCGGGTCAAAGGGCCAAATGGCTTACTCCTGCACCTATTGTCGATTGTCTATTGTCTATTGCCTTTGGAGTGTGGGAGGAAACTGGAGCACCTGGAGAAAACCCACGTGGTCATGGGGAAAACGTACAAACTCCGCACAGAGAGCACCCGTGGTCAGAGTCGAACCCAGATCTCTAGATACAAAGTGCTGGAGTAACTCAGCGGGTCAGGCAGCATCTCTGGAAGACATCGCTATAGGTGAGGTTTTGGCTCAGCGTCTTCTAATTTTAAGTTTAGTTTATTGCCACGTGTACTGAGGTACAGTGAAAAGCGTTTTTGTTGCGTGCTATCCAGTCAGCGGAAAGACAACTTGATTCCAACGAAGCCGTCAACAGTGTGTACAGATACAGGTTAAAGGGAGCGGGCAAGGAAGAGTATATTGAAAAATATATAAGGACATTATAAGCTGCTAGAGTGAATTATTTGGGGGAATCAAGAACCAGACGACATGGGTTCACGGTGAGGGGAGGAAAAATATAATAAGAAACTGTAAGGTAACGTTTTTACACAAATGGTGAAAGGTATATGGAACGAGCTGATGGAGGAGGTCCGAGACATGTACTATTATGACCTTTTAAAAACATTTGGACAGGTGCAAGCATAGGATACAGGCCAAACGCAGGCAAGTGGGACTAGTGTGGATGGGGCATGTTGGTCGGCGTGGGTAAGTTGGGTACCCAGCTGTTGCCCATGCCACACACAGGGCGAGCTCAGCTCTGAGAGACACCTCCGTCAGATACAGGGATGTAGGGAGGATGTTTCCACCAGTGGCAGAGTCTAGGACTAGAGGTCATAGCCTCAGAATTAAAGGAAGGAGATGAGAAGAAATGTCTTTAGTCAGAGGGTGGTGGGCAAGTCGGCGTGGGCAAGTTGGGTCGGAGGGCCTGTTTCCACACTGTGTAACTCTAGGATTCTGTGACTGCAGCTGCATTATTTAACGTGCTGCGGATGTGAGCAATTAGGCTGAGCATTGACATACACGATGCAATCTGTGGGCTGCGTTTGCAATGAACGGCTTACAGCACGAGAGCCTGTTTAGACTGATGTCGTCGGAAATACACAGTGAGTTGATCACGCCGTTGAACAGGGAACGGAGTTAATGCTTTTGGAGCCTGTAAACGTTCCTTGTAATCTCCAGAAATGTATCTAAGCTGCTCAATACTTCCAGCATTACCTGTAACATCATTTGGATTGCTGGCACTCACACTGCATTGGATCTGAAGACTAATTTGCGTATGATATTTTACAGTACTTTGTTACAGCAGTTCAGATCTAATCTCACCGTCACTGTAATCCTGTATCTGCTTCTGTCACAAATATTTATGTTCTTTGCCCCAACGATGTGTTTAGTTCAGTTTAGAGACACAACATGGAAGCAGGCCCTTCGGCCCATCGAGTCTAGAACTAGAGGTCATTGCCTCAGAATTAAAGGACGTTCTTTTAGGAAGGAGATGAGGAGAAATTTCTTTAGTCAAAGGGTGGTGAATCTGTGGAATTCTTTGCCACAGAAGGCTGTGGAGACCAAGTCAGTGAATATTTTTAAGGCAGAGACAGACTGATTCTGGATTAGTACGGGTGTCAGAGGTTATGGGGAGAAGGCAGGAGAATGGGGTTCGAAGGGAGAGATAGATTAGCCATGATTGAATGGCTGGATAAACTCGATGGGCCGAAAGGCCTAATTCGACTCCTATTCCTTGTGAGTCCGCGCCAACCATCGATCACCGGTTCATCCTAGTTCTATGTTATCCCACTTTCTCATTCATTCCCTACATACATGGGGAAATATTACGGAAGCCAACTAACCTACAAATATCGCATGTCATTGGGATGTGGGAGGAAACCGGAGCACCCGGAGGAAACCCACACGGTCACAGGGAAAACATGCAGACTCCACACAGACAGCACCCCCGGTCAGGATCAAATTCGGGTCTCTGGTGCTGTGAGGCAGCAGCTCTACCAACTGCACCACTGGAGTCTCCCAAAGTCTCTTCTTTGACTAATCTCTATTCAAAGGAATTAATGGTCCAATAATTCTGTGTAACGTTATATCTCCAAACTTCAGATAATTTTACATTGATGACCTTTCACCTCTGTCGCCAGAACAAATGAAATAGTGTTTCCTTATTTACTTAAACAAAATAAATATTTATAACTTTAAATTTTTTAATTAGACTGTCCTTTATCCTGCTCTTGTTTGAGTAGAAATAATCCCAACATCTCTCATTACTTCACGTCACTATTATCATAGTGAATCTACAGGTACATTATCTCTGGTAGCCTTGTATACCTACACTCCAACAATGGTCTTCTTTTGTTGGAGTGTAGGTATAAATGGGACCACTGATCCCAGAAACAAGGAACTGCAAGTGATGATTTACCAAAAAAAAAGTGCTGGAGTAACTCAGCGGGTCAGGCAGCATCTCTGGAGAACATGGATAGGTGACATTTCGGGTCGAGTCTGAAGAAGGGTCTCGAAACGCCACCTAACCCATGTTCTCCAGAGATGCTGCCTGACCCGCTGAGCTCCTCCAGTACTTCAGTACCTTTCTGGGACCCTTCTTCAGACTGATCCAACCTGAAATGTTGCCGGTACATTCCTCCATAGATGTTGCCTGGCCCGCTGAGTTCCTCCAGCACTCTGTGTCTTACTCTCGTGCCTTTGTTATTTTCCGTTGCTGTGTCCCTTAAAATGAACAGCTTTGCTGCCCTGTTCTATCTTCAGGCATTAGTTTAGTTTAGTTCCGTTTATTGTCACGTGTGTCGAGGTGCAGTGAAACCTTTTTCTGTCGCGTTATTTCCAGTCTGCGAAAAGACTGTACGCGATTACAATCAAGTTGACCACAGTGTACAGATACAAAGGGAATAATGCTTAGTGCAAGGTAAAGTCCAGTAAAGCCCGATTAAAGATAGTCCGAGGGTCTCCAATGAGGTAGATGGTAGGTCAGAGCTACTCCCTAGATGGTGATAGGATGGTTCAGGAATGCAGTGAGACATGCTGGTGATAGTTTATTTTTGAAAAACAACAGTCTTATATTTATCCCAAAAAATAAGCCTTTGGGGAATCCCAACGGTCCTTAAATTTGCATGTTGACAGTTTATGGTATAACATAGAAGCATAGAAGCAGGTGTAAGCCATTCGGCCCCCTTTGAGCCAGCACTGCCATTCAATATGATCATGGCTGATCATCCAAAATCAGTACCCCGTTCCTGCTTTCTCCCAATATCCCTTGATTCCGTTAGCCCAAAGAGCTAAATCTGACTCTCTCTTGAAAACATCAAGTAACCGAAGGTTTCAAACTGTCAATGTAATTTAGAAAAGTGCCAGATTAACAGAGCAGGTCAGACAGCATCTCTGGAGAACAGGGACAGGTGATGCTTAGGGTCGGGACTCTTCTACAGACGGAACCAGTGCAAATTGCATTGTACAATACAGTGTGGAAACAGGCTCTTCGGCCCAGTGGAAAAAAAAAGTTATTTGCCTGTACTTGGCGCGTGACAATAAAATAAACTGCATTAAAACAATATCCGTGCTCAACAATGATCAACCGTCCACCAGTTCCATCCCGCACACTAGGGACAATTTACAGAAGCCAATTAACCCACAAACCAGTACCTCTTTGGGATGCGGGAGGAAACCAGAGCACCCGGAGGGAACCCACGCGGTCGCAGGGAGAATGTACAAAACTCCAGACAGACAGCACCCGTAGTCAGCTCCACCACTGTACCACTGTGCCAAAGTCTTCATAAGTTGCTTTAATGCCACTTGCCTTAGTAATATTTTAGAGCATTGCTGAGGCAAACGTTTGTAAAGATAAGTAATAACCCGTGCGGTGATTACCCACGTCTCTGGTGTTGTAAGGCAGCAGCTCTACCGCTGCGCCACCGTGCCGCCCATAATTCATTCTGATTCATTAACGCCAATTCATTCAAAAGTTTGGTTACCACCCTGCCAAGGTTCTTACCTGGAGCTGATGGGTTGCCCAATTCCAGGGCACTGGTGGGATGATAAGCCAGTGCTGTTGCCACAAGCCTTAGGGAATGTGGAAATTTAGCAGGAAAGAATTGTGATCAATCAGACTTCCCGCCGTGAATCTTGCTTCGCGAGTCAAGTTATCCCAAAGAAAATTGTTCTTCTTTTTGTTAAATTATAATGTCTTCAAAAGTGCACTGAGATTCACGATATGCAAGGTGTATAAATCCAATAAAGTGTGGGTTATTGTTCAAGACACCACACTTATCGTATTCGCGTATTGAAACTTTAAGTTGTGTGCAGTCTAAATGTCTCCGTGATAATGTTATATTCTTTGCAGAGCAAGCAAAACGTATCATTTTCCTGTCCATGATAGGAACACACACTTGCATAGAGAGAGAACAATGTGCCCATGTTTCAAGATAGATGAGGCTAAGGATCTAACAGTGCCAAGTTCCTGGTAGTCCTTTGCATGGCAGAATTAGCAATGCCGAGTGGCGAAACTACAGCGTTTAACCAGACTGCACTTGCCTGCTCCAGATTACATACAGTGGGGGGTAGTAGGTGCATTATAAGATCATAATTGATAGGAGCAGAATTA
Source organism: Okamejei kenojei (assembly GCA_035221665.1). Lineage (NCBI taxonomy): Eukaryota > Metazoa > Chordata > Chondrichthyes > Rajiformes > Rajidae > Okamejei > Okamejei kenojei. Next base: position 16,826,740 of record CM069138.1, read on the forward strand.
GGCCATTCGGCCCATCAAGTCTACCACGCCATTCAATCATGGGTGATCTCTCTCTCCCTCCAAACCCCATTCTCCAGCCTTCTCCCCATAACACCCTGACACTAATCATAGAAGCATAGAAACCTAGAAAATAGGTGCAGGAGTAGGCCATTCGGCCCTTCTAGCCTGCACCGCCATTCAATATAATCATGGCTGATCATCCAACTCAGTATCCTGTACCTGCCTTCTCTCCATACCCCCTGATCCCTTTAGCAACAAGGGCCACATCTAACTCCCTCTTAAATATAGCCAATTAACTGGCTTCAACTACCTTCTGTGGCAGAGAATTCCACAGATTCACCTGTCTCTGTGTGAAAAATGATTTTCTCATCTCGGTCCTAAAAGATGAGATTCTTTTAGGACCGAGATGTCCCCCTTATCCTTAAACTGTGACCCCTTGTTCTGGACTTCCCCAACATCGGGAACAATCTTCCTGCATCAAGCCTGTCCAACCCCTTAAGAATTTTGTAAGTCTCTATAAGATCCCCCCTTAATCTTCTAAATTCTAGCGAATACAAGCCGAGTCTATCCAGTCTTTCTTCATATGAAAGTCCTGCCATCCCAGGAATCAGTCTGGTGAACCTTCTCTGTACTCCCTCTATGGCAAGAATGTCTTTCCTCAGATTCGGAAACCAAATCTATATGCAATACCCCAGGTGTGGCCTCACCAAGACCCTGTACAACTGCAGTAGAACCTCCCTGCTCCTATACTCAAATCCTTTTGCTAACATACCATTTGCTTTCTTCACAGCTTGCTGCACCTGCATGCCTACTTTCAATGACTGGTGTACCATGACACCCAGATCTCGTTGCATCTCCCCTTTTCCTAATCAGCCACCATTCAGATAATAGTCTACTTTCCTGTTTTTGCCACCAAAGTGGATAACCTCACATTTATCCACATTATACTGCATCTGCCATGCATTTGCACACTCACCCAACCTATCCAAGTCACCTTGCAGCCTCCTAGCATCCTCCTCACAGCTAACACTGCCCCCCAGCTTTGTGTCATCCGCAAACCTGGAGATATTGCATTCAATTCCCTCATCCAGATCATTAATATATATTGTAAATAGCTGGGGTCCCAGCACTGTGCCTTGTGGTACCCCATTAGTCACTGCCTGCCATTCTGAAAAGGACCCGTTTACTCCTACTCTTTGCTTCCTGTCTGCCAGCCAGTTCTCAATCCACATCAATGCTGAACCCCCAATACCGTGTGCTTTAAGTTTGTATACTAATCTCTTTTGTGGGACCTTGTCGAAAGCCTTCTGAAAGTCCAGATATAACACATCCACTGGTTCTCCCTTATCCACTCTACTAGTTACATCCTCGAAAAATTCTATGTTTCGTCAGACATGATTTACCTTTCATAAATCCATGCTGACTTTGTCCAATGATTTCACAACTTTCCAAATGTGCTGCTATCCCATCTTTAATAACTGACTCTAGCATTTTCCCCACTGCCGATGTTAGACTAACTGGTCTGTAAGTCCCCGTTTTCTCTCTCCCTCCCTTTTTAAAAAGTGGGGTTACATTAGCTACCCTCCAATCCTCAGCTACTCCAGAATCTAAAGAGTTTTGAAAAATTATCACTAATGCATCCACTATTTCTGGGGCTACTCCCTTAAGTAATCTGGGATGCAGCCTATCTGGCCCTGGGGATTTATCGGCCTTTAATCCATTCAATTCACCTAACACCACTTCCCGGCTAACCTGGATTTCACTCAGTTCCTCCATCTCATTTGACCCCCGGTCCCCTGCTATTTCCGGCAGATTATTTATGTCTTCCTTAGTGAAGACAGAAGCAAAGTAGTTATTCAATTGGTCTGCCATGTCCTTGTACCCCATGATCAATTCACCAGTTTCTGACTGCAAGGGACCTACATTTGTTTTAATTAACCTTTTTCTCTTCACATATCTATAAAAACTCAGTTTTTATGTTCCCTGCCAGTTTTATTTCATAATCTATTTTCCCTTTCATAATTAAGCTAAAGGGGTAGACAAGTTAAAGGGGTAGACAAAAAACTGGAATAACTCAGCGGGCCAGACAGCATCTCTGGAGAACAGGAATAGATGGCACAATCTCCAACACAATGTTGGGGGCACCGTCCTGCCTATGGCTGCCTAGCCTGCAGCTGTCCGTTTATTCTCTCTTTTTTTTATTTTTAGTTAGTTGAGTTTTTCTGTTTATCGGAGTCCTAGCCTTTTTTACGTGGGGGTGGGGGAGGGGAAGGGGGAAACTACTTTCTAGGGTCCCTACCTGGTCGGAGAGGCTGCTTTCTCCGGGCTGCACCGTCGACCCGTCCTCGCGGCCTACCAGCAGGCCTGGAGCGGCGTTTCCTGGGGGGACCGCCCAGAACCACGGCTTCGGCAGCAGCGCAGCGCTGGAGCGCCATCGCGGGGCGGAGCGGGCGATGCATTACCCGGGTCGCTGGACTGTGGGGCGGCGGCGCTGAACATTAACATCGCGGAGCCTGGGATCTCCAGTTGTGGAGCTCCATTCAGCGCGGCCATTGGCGTCGGAAGCCGCGGTCTCCAGCAAGGAAGCGGCCGTTACAGGCACCCCGAGTCTCTGAGAGGGTTCTCCTGACGCCGGAGCACCAACACCCGGCAAAGAAGGGCCTGTAACATCGGCCCCCATAGTGCCGACTGTGGAGGCCTCAATAGGCCTGAATATGGGTGAACTGGGGATGGGGTCTGGACTTTGTGCCTTCCCTCATAATGGGAACCATTGTGGGGGATGTTTTTTGTGTTTTATGTTAAATTCTTTAATGTTATGTCTTATCTTTATCTACGTGCTGCATGGCAAGACAAATTTCAATTGGTGTATGTGACAATAAATGTCCTTTGTCCTTTGTCCTTTGTCCTTTGTCAAGGTATGTCTACTTTGAAGAAGTTCTCCTCCTCTCACCAACGAGAGTTCTGCCCGAAACGTCACCTATTCCTTTCCTCCAGAGGTGCTGTCTGACCCGCTGAGTTACTCCAGCTTTGGTTTAAACCAGCATCTGCAGTTCCTTCCTACACAGGTCAAAGGGATAGCCTAGACATTTTCCCTATGGCAAGGGTGTAATATTGTCCTGGTGCACGGTTACCATGGTGCACTGTTGCCGTGGTGCACTGTTGCCGTGGTGCACTGTTGCCGTGGTGAACGGTTGCCGTGGTGCACTGTTGCCGTGGTGCACGGTTACCGTGGTGCGCTGTTGCCGTGGTGCACTGTTGCCGTGGTGCACGGTTGCCGTGGTGCACGGTTGCCATGGTGCACTGTTGCCGTGGTGCGCTGTTGCCGTGGTGCGCTGTTGCCGTGGTGCACGGTTACCATGGTGCGCTGTTGCCGTGGTGCACGGTTGCCGTGGTGCACTGTTGCCGTGGTGCACTGTTGCTGTGGTGCACTGTTGCCATGGTGCACGGTTGCCATGCTGCACGGTTGCCATGGTGCACAGTTGCCGTGGTGCACTGTAGCTGTGGTGCACGGTTGCCATGGTGCACAGTTGCCGTGGTGCACAGTTGCCGTGGTGCACAGTTGCCGTGGTGCACAGTTGCCATGGTGCACGGTTGCTATGGTGCACAGTTGCCGTGGTACACAGTTGCCATGGTGCACTGTTGCCATGGTGCACAGTTGCCGTGGTGCACTGTTGCCGTGGTGCACTGTTGCCATGGTGCACGGTTACCATGGTGCGCTGTTGCCGTGGTGCACTGTTGCCGTGGTGCACGGTTGCCGTGGTGCACGGTTGCCATGGTGCACTGTTGCCGTGGTGCGCTGTTGCCGTGGTGCGCTGTTGCCGTGGTGCACGGTTACCATGGTGCGCTGTTGCCGTGGTGCACGGTTGCCGTGGTGCACTGTTGCCGTGGTGCACTGTTGCTGTGGTGCACTGTTGCCATGGTGCACGGTTGCCATGCTGCACGGTTGCCATGGTGCACAGTTGCCGTGGTGCACTGTAGCTGTGGTGCACGGTTGCCATGGTGCACAGTTGCCGTGGTGCACAGTTGCCGTGGTGCACAGTTGCCGTGGTGCACAGTTGCCATGGTGCACGGTTGCTATGGTGCACAGTTGCCGTGGTACACAGTTGCCATGGTGCACTGTTGCCATGGTGCACAGTTGCCGTGGTGCACTGTTGCCGTGGTACACAGTTGCCATGGTGCACGGTTGCCATGGTGCACTGTTGCCATGGTGCACGGTTGTCATGGTGCACCGTTGCCAAGGTGCACGGTTGTCATGGTGCACTGTTGCCATGGTGCCTGATCTTTATGATAGAGCACTTAAGGTAAGCTTAATGGACATTTTTTTATGAATATTGTGTTATAAACATTGTGTAAGGAAGAACTGCAGATGCTGGTTAAAATCGAAGATAGACACAAATTGCTGGAGTAACTCAACGGGTGAGGTCTGCATCTCTGGAGAGAAGGAATGGGCGACGTTTCGGGTGGAGACCCTTCTTCAGACTGATCCGTCTCCCATTCCTTCTCTCCAGAGATGCTGCCTCACCCACTGAGTTACTCCAGCATTTTGTGTCTACCTTCGATTTAAACCAGCATCTGCATTTGTTTCTTACACAATGTTTAGTTTAGTTTAATTTAGGAATACAGTGCAGAAACAGGCCCTTCGGCCAACCGAGTCCGCGCCGACCAGCGATCCCCACACACTAACACTATCCTACACGCGCTAGGGACAATTTTACACTTATACCAAACCAATTAACCTGCAAAGTCTTTGGAGTGTGGGAGGAAACCGAAGATCTCGTAAAAAACCCACACAGGTCACGGGGAGAACATACAAACTCCGTACAGACAGCACCCGTGGAGAGGATCAAACCTGTAAAGGCAGCCACTCTACCGCTGCACCACGTGCAGTTTGAGTGATCTCTGTACCAGAACGTACCAAGGTTTGTTATAAGTTTGTTTGTTTATGAAAATAAATGAGGTTACTGCAGATAAATGGAACAGTTCCAGTGTCAGCATCAATCCACGTGACAATTGTTTGGCCAGGAAAATGCTAGTTCTGATCACCAGTATGATATTTTCACATTGACTAACATTGGTTGACTTTCTGGTTAATTTGCAAGACATCAATCACCGAGACATTCCAAAAACATTGAATGCAAAACCCTTGCAAGCCAGCAGTTGGTGATTTTCACCTTGTGCACTCTGTGTTAGATTAGAACTCAAGTCTCAGAAAGGAAGAGTATACTAGTTGGGACCTTATGTTCCAGTTATACAAGTCGCTGGTGCGGCCATATTTAGGGTATTGTGTCCAGTTTTGGTCATCAGAGGTCATACGTTTAAAGTGAGGGGCGGGAAAGATTTAATAGGAACATGTTTAAAAATATATTTGAAGCAAAGGGTGTATGGAATGAGCTGCCGGCAGAGTAGGCAGGTACGATCACAGCGTTTAGGAAGCATTTGGACAGGTACATGGATAGAGTAGGTTTGGAGGGATAGGGGCCAAACGCAGGCAGGTGGGACTGGTGTAGATGGGGCATGTTGGTCAGCATGGGCAAGTAGGGCCGAAGGGCCTGTTTCCATGCTGTAGGACTCTATGACTATATAAGAATCAAAGAAGATAACAATTTGGACTACAGAAGGGGGATAATAGAAGCAAACTAACCCTGCAAGCACAATAGAGGACACAAGAGACTGCAGATGCTGGCCCCACTGAGTTCCTCCAGCAGCTTGTTTCCCGCTAACACAAACTCCCCACGCAGACAAGTACTTTGGCTTCAAACAATCAAATAACAACATACTTTTAAAAGGTGCAAAGTCTCAAGCATTCCACGTTGAAAGAATTGCACAATCCCTCAAATCTCTGCGCCGGGAATCTCTCCTAGTCGTGCTTCTCACCTCTTGTCATTCATTTTAAATTGGTGAGATTCACTACTAGCTCTCCACTCAAATAAAAACCTTCCTTTCAGCAAAATTATTCACCAGCTTTAAAATCTTCATTAAAATGATTTTCACCATGCTGCAACATGGAAAATAATGAAGAGGGTTAGATGTAGCTCTTTGAGCTAAAGGAATCAAGGAATATGCGGAAAAGGCTGGAACGCGGTACTGATTTTAGATGATCAGCCATGATCATATTGAATGGCAGTGCTGGCTCGAAGGGCCGAGTGGCCTACTCCTGCACCTATTTTTCCAATCTTTTCCAATTTTACAATCTTACAATCTTGATGAGAGAATCAGTTCTCTCATCAAAATTATATATTTTCCCAATCCTTGGCTTGTCCTGATTTCTGTGCCATGTGATTTTATAGGTCTGGGATGTACTTCATAAGTTCATAAGGGATAGGAGCAGATTTAGGCCATTCAGCCCATCGTCTACTCCGCCATTCAATCATGGCTGATCTGTCTTTCCTTCTCAACCCCATTCTCCTGCCTTCTCTCCATAATCCCTGACACCCGTACTAATCAGGAATCTATCAACCTCTGCCGTTTATGCCCCTGTCCCACTTAGGAAACCTGAACGGAAACCTCTGGAGACTTTGCGCCCCACCCAAGGTTTCCATGAGGTTCCCGGAGGTTTTTGTCCTCCGGTAACCACCTTCAACTAGCATCGCAATGGGCTTCGACTAAACAATGACCGATTTTTAAAACGGAAACTTTCGACCATTAGGGAGACTGACAAAAACCTCTGGGAACCTCCGGGAACCGCACAGAAACTTTGGGTGTGTCGCAAAGTCTCCAGAGGTTTCCGTTCATGTTTCCTAAGAGGGACAGGGGCATTACTTGGCATCCACAGCCTTCTGTGGCAACGAATTCCACAGATTCGCCACCCTCTGACTGAAGATAGACTGCGTTCTTGAAGGGGTGCTCAGAATTTCACAAAATACTCCAGTTGTGGACTGATCTGTGTTTCAGATAAGGGGATTTGTATTTCCTGACCCTTGCGCACAACTTCCTTATTTCCAAAATCCCAGACACATTTTATATAACCTTAAATGAACAAAGGAAGATGAGAGGCCACTCTGTCCACCAAATCTGCTTCAACATTCAAGTTAGTCCTGGCAAGTCTCACCTCTATTTAATTGTGTCACTCCCCAAAGATTTCTACCTGGCAAAATGCTGCCAGTCTCAAGTTTAAATCCCATTCGACAGCCATTTCAGAAGAAATGGTTTTCTTATTTTCAAGAGAGAGGAGACACGGGTTCGATCCCGACTACAGGTGCTGACTGTATGGAGTTTGCACATACTCCCTGTGACCTGAGAGGGTTTTTCTCCGAGATTTTCGGTTTTGCCCCACACTTCAAAGACGTGCCGGTTTGTAGGTTAATTGGCTTGGTAAATGTAAAAATTGTTCCTTGTGTGTGTCAGATAGTGTTAATGTGCAGGGATCGCTGGTCGGCGCGGACCCGGTGGGCCGAAGGTCCTGTTTCCTCTAAACTAAACTAAATTAAACCAAACTAAGAGAGAGTTAGATATAGCTCTTAGGGCTGACATAATCAAGGGATATAGGGAAAATGCAGGAACGGGGTACTGATTGGGGATGATCAGCCATGATCACATTGAATGGCGGTGCTGGCTCGAAGGGCCGAATGGGCTACTCCTGCACCTTTTTTCTATGTTTCTAAAATTCCACATTCCTATTTATTTTATTTGACTTTAGTTTTGTTTATTGTCACGTACAGTGAAAATCTTTTTTGTTGCTTGCTCTGTTCAGCCTGATCTGTACACCATATGGTTGAATTAGTTTAACAAGTCTGGTGGTATTCACAAACAAAAAAATAGGATATGCTGGAAATACTCAGCGGGACAAGGTGGAAGTGGTGAAGACTAGGGCACACAGCGTTAAAGCGAGAGGGGCAAAGATTAAAGATGTGCGGGGCAAACATTTTACACAGAGAGTGGTGAGAGCCTGGAACGCGCTGCCAAATGGACGCAGATATGGTAAAGGTATTTTGGAGGCATTTAGATAGGCACGTGGATATGCAGGGAATGGAAGGATTTGGATCACGTGCAGAAGAAGGGATTAGATTAATATTTCCATCATATTGAGCACGGACATTATGGGCCGAAGGGCCTCTTCCTGCACTATACTGTGCACTATTCAATGTCACACCACAACTGTGGGAAGAGAAAGTGAGTCAGACACACATAGTCAGTTTCTTTACATCTCCCCCTACGTACGCAATGTGATCTGTCGAGTATTTCCAAAGTTTTCTGTTTATGTTTTAGATTTCCAGCATCTGCAGTTGTTTTGATTTTCACTTCATGGTAAAACTCCACTTCTCACGCCTTCTGAAAAAGCGTACTGATAAATGCTGTTGAACCTGTCAGACACGGTGTGCCGTAAACAGGTCTCTGTTGACTATATTTAATTAACTTTTTGTTCCCGAGTTGTGATGTTTGATCACAATCAATATCAGACTCGCTGTCCTCCCCTTTCCTTGAACAAGGTGCAGGCACTATCGCAACGTTTGAGAAACATTTGGACAGGTACATGGATAGGACAGGTTTAGAGGGATGCAGGCCAAACGCAGGCAGGTGGGACGAATGTAGAAGGGGCACATTGGTCAGCATGGGCAAGTTGGGCTGAAGGGCCTGTTTCCCCGTTGTATAACTCTATGACAAAATGACAATCACTCACCGAACCGTCGCACAATTTATAGATTTAATGGATAGTGGAAGGTTCTGGCTTGTTTAGTCCAATCTCTGATTTGTTTCAGAATAAACCTCCTTTGCTATGAAGCTTACTAATTGTTCCACAGTTTGGTCTTGCTTCCGCTGTCTTTTGTTAGTTTAGTATTTAGAGATACAACATGGAAACGGGCCCTCCGGCCTACCAAGTCCGTGCCGACCAGTGATCCCCATATTCTATCCTACACACACAAGGGACAATTTACAATTTTACCGAAGTCAATTAACCATATGTTCCAGTTTCCCTCCATATTCCAAAAATGTGCAGATCCATAGGTTAATTGGCTTCTGTAAAAATTACCCCTACTGTGTAGGATGCAAAACTGGGATTACGTAGAACTAGTGTGCGGGTGATCGTTGGATGGCGAAGACCTGGTGGACCGAAGGGCCTATTTCCATGCTGTATCTCTAAAGTATGGAGGGATATGGACCAAACGTGGGCAGGTGGGCCAAGCGTAGCTGGGGCATGATGGCCAGTGTGGGCATGTTGGGCCAAATGGCCCGTTTCCACATTGTATCACTCTGTGACTCTAAACTAAACTAAACCAAACTATAAATTGTTCTTCGTTTCACTTTCCAGAACGTTCCTCATCTCACTGCACGGCATTCACAATGATACAAGGTGTACCTGGTCAACCTGAGACCAACCTTAGTCTCCCAAACAAGTAATAGATGGAATTACCTGTCAGACGTTAGACCTTTGAAACCTTAGCATCACTGTAAATCTAAAATAATGCATTAAAGTGCTGGGGTTATTCAGCAGGCCAAGCAGCATCTATGGAGTGAGAAACTGAGCCAATATTTATAAAGTTCAAAAGTTATAGGACCCGAAGGAGCAGGATTAGGCTATTTGGCCCATCAAGCCTACACTGCCATCCAATCATGGCTGATCTCTCGTTCCCTCTCAACCCCATTCTCCTGCCTTGACACCCGTACTAATCAAGAATCTATCTATCTCTGCCTTAAAAATATCCATTGACTTGGCCTCCGCAGCTTTGTGTTTCAGGTGAATATTTTTTTGCCAGTTCGGATGAAAGGTCTTCAACCCTAAAAAAGATTTGCGGTGTTTCTCTCTCCACAGATGCTGCCTGACCTGCCGAGTATCTCCAGCGTGTTACAGTATATTTTTATTCTGAAGCAATTATTTCGGGGATTTAGTTTTATCCTGCCTTGGTTCCATTTTAAAGTCATAGTCATAGAATCGTAGAGTGATACAGTGTGGAAACAGACCCTCCGGCCCAACATGTCCCAGCTACACAGGCCCACCTGCCTGTGCTTGGTCCATATACCTCCAAACCTTTCCTATTCATGTACATCCGTGTAGCAAAAAAAAGAAGGAAGATAATTATCTAAATGGTGTTAAGTTGGGAAAAGGGGAAGTACAACGGGATCTGGGGGTCCTTGTTCATCAGTCAATGAAAGTAAGCATGCAGGTACAGCAGTGAAGAAAGCGAATGGCATGTTAGCCTTTATAACAAGAGGAGTTGAGTACAGGAGCCAAAAGCCCCTTCTGCAGTTGTACAGGGCCCTAGTGAGACCACATTGTGTGCAGCTTTGGTCTCCAAATTTGAGGAAAGACATTCTTGCAGGGAGTGCAGCGTAGGTTCACAAGGTTAATTCCAGGGATGGCGGAACTGTCACATGTTGAGAGAATGGAGCGCCTGGGCTTGTATACTCTGGAATTTAGAAGCATGGGAGGGGATCTTATTGAAACAAGAGCGGAATTCGCAAAAAAAACATGGAGGGGACGGGATACACAAACCTTTGTCGGCCGCGCGCGCATGCCCACACTCACCCACACGCGCGCAATCGCACACTCACCCACATCATGTCCCGCCCCCAATTACCTGCTGACTGACGTCTCTCTCGGTCAATCGGCGCCCTCGATCAGCAGTCCCACCTCCACTGTCTCGTGGAAAGCGGAGACTTTAAAATCCGGATTACAAAACCCTGTGGGGGGGATGTCCCCCACCTCTCAAAACATGGAGGGGACGTGTCCCCTTTGGCCCCCCTGGGTTTTCCGCCCCTGTATTGAAACATATAAGATTCTTAAGGTTTTGGACGTTAGAGGCAGGAAACATGTTCCCGATGTTGGGGGAGTCCAGAACCAGGGTCCACAGTTTAAGAATAAGGGGTAAGCCATTTAGAACGGAGATGAGGAAACACTTTTTCTCACAGAGAGTTGTGAGTCTGTGGAATTCTCTGCCTCAGAGGGCAGTGGAGGCCAGTTCTCTGAATACTTTCAAGAGAGAGTTAGATAGGGCTCTTGAAGCGGAGTCAGGGGATATGGGGAGAAGGCAGGAACGGGGTACTGATTGTGGATGGTCAGCCATGATCACATTGAATTGCGTTGCTGGCTTGAAGGGCCGAATGGCCTACTCCTGTCTATTGTCTAGTGTCAATCTGTCAAACTGTTTCTTAAACATTGGGATAGTCCCAGCCTCAACTACCTCATCTGGCAGCTTGTTCCATACACCCACCACCCTTTGTGTGAAAACATTACCCCTCAGATTCCTATTAAATCTTTTCCCCATCATCTTGAACCTATGTCCTCTGGGACTCGATTCCCCTAGTCTGGGCAAGAGTATCTGCAAGTGTATCTATCCGATCTATTCCTCTCATGATTTTATACACCTCTGTAAGATCACCCCTCATCCTCCTGTGCTCCAAGGAATAGAGACCCAGCCTACTCGACCTCTCCCTGTAGCTCACACCCTCTACTCCTGGCAACATCCTCGTGAAATGCAGATTTTGTATCTCATTCCTGGAAGACAGCTGTCAATGTGGGTAACAGAGAGCCCCCTGTGTTTCCCGACACCCACATTGGCAACATTAACGCGCCCCTTTAACTTAGACTCTCTCCCCAGTCGAAGTGAGGGGCTGCCAGGCACTTTCACCCCCTGGGATGCCAGAGTCGTTATGAGAAGGTTAACTATTTTAACAAGGGACACCCTGTTTCCGATTGAGAATGAGAGCCACTGCCGGCGATCAGAGGGAGCTGCTTGTCACTGCTCACATGTTGCCCTGGGCTCGATGAAAGCTCGCCAGATGTCTGGGCTCAGAAAATTAAAAATACACAGCTCGGGGGATAAATATTGACAGCACCATGGTGTAAAACCCCTGGCACCCTTGCTGCCGTTGTTTGCTCATTAGTGCGGAAATAACTGAAATGACGAAGAAATTATACCATCGGGTAAACAAAACAAAGAGAGAGTACAAATCAGGAGGTCCAGGGCGCCCGATATGAAAGTTTGGGTGGAACGGAGTACATTCGAGAGGCAGGAGTCAAAAGTATCAGCTACGGAACTATGAAATCCTTACTTGCTGCAACTTAACGGACCAGTTCTTCTTCTTGCATATGCCACGCACAGCCTAAAGTTGGAGGACAACTTGTTCTATTTGATCTTATTTGAATGTGCACGCTGGGTTGATTGCATTCGTTGAAACAGGGCGGACCACGTGAAGGTTGCAATCTCCCACCTCAGTTGGCACCTCAGTAATAACACACCGATAAATATATAATAGGCAGTAACACGATCAATTAAGAACCATGATGGTGGCACAGTGGTGCAGGGGTAGAGTTGCTGCCTCACAGAGATCTGGGATTGATCCTGACTACTGGAGCTTTCTGTACGGAGTCTGTACGTTCTCCCTGTGACCACGTGGGTTTTCGCCGGGTGCTCCAGTTTCCTCCCACAGTCCAAAGAGGTACAGGTTTTTTAGGTTCATTGGCTTCGGTTAAAAATTGTAAATTGTCCCTAATGTGTAGGATAGTGACGTGTAGATCTCTGGTCCGCGCGGACTGGGTGGGCCGTAAGGCCTGTTTCCGTGCTGTATCTACAAGGTTTTTTTTAAACTTTCTTTCTTTTAAATAAGTCCAAGTGCCGGTCTGCCCTGCTGGAAATCTTGAAGAAGAACCACTTCAGAAGGTACTAAATACGCCCGAAATCTTCCTGTTAGACCTTGTTGAACATCCATGGAAAACACCCATTGGACAATAATGAGGTTGATCATGGCGCAAATCAACTCCTACCTCGACAAAAACCTGGACCCGCTGCAGTTCGCTTACCGCCACAACAGATCAACAGTGGATGCGATCTCGCTGGCTCTCCACTCCACTCTGGACCACTTGGGCAACAAAAACTCATATGTCAGGCTGTTATTCAATGATTACAGCTTGGCATTTAATACTATCATCCCCTCCCAGCTGGTTACCAAACTCGCAGAACTGGGTCTCTGCGCATCCCTCTGCAATTGGATCCTCGATCCATCAGGCTATTAAACTTGGCTCGGACAAACCTCTGAACATTAATACCCTTTTATCTGCATTTATTTGCACTAGATAATTTCTTCATTCATGTGAGTATTTACGTATATAATGGTATATGGACAAACTGATCTGTTTTGTAGTCAATGCCTACTATGTTCTGTTGTGCTAAGCAAATAAAGAATTTCATTGTCCTGTCAGGGACACATGACAATAAACTCTTTTGACTTGACCTTTGACTTTGAATTTTTTTAAACTTTTGACTTTTTGACTTCCTCATCCACAGACCACAGTCTGTCCGTATTGGTGGAAATGTGTCAGACTCGATAACAATCAGCACGGGAGCACCTCAAGGCTGCGTGCTCAGCCCCTTGCTGTACTCTCTCTATACTCATGACTGCGTAGCCGGTCATAGTGCAAACTCCATCATCAAGTTCGCTGACGACACCACTGTTGTTGGACGAATCTCAGATGGTGATGAGTGAGATTGACCGATTGTCCAAATGGTCCCAGCACGATAACCAGGCCCTCAACACCAGCAAAACCAAGGAACTGATTGTGGACTTTGGAAGGAGTAGGATGGGGACCCACTGTCCCGTTTATATCAATGGGTCAATGGTTGAAAGGGTCAAGAGCTTCAAATTCCTGGGCGTGCACATCTCTGAAGATCTTTCCTGGTCCGAGAACACTGACGCAATTATCAAGAAAGCACACCAGCGCCTCTACTTCCTGAGAAGATTACGGAGAGTCGGTCTGTCAAGGAGGACTCTCTCGAACTTCTACAGTAGAGAGCATGCTGACCGGTTGCATCGTGGCTTGGTTCGGCAACTTGAGCGCCCTGGAGAGGAAAAGACTACAAAAAGTAGTTAGCACTGCCCAGTCCATCATCGGCTCTGACCTTATGGATTTATCGCAGTCGCTGCCTCAAAAAGGCTGGCAGTATCATCAAAGACCCACACCATCCTGGCCACACACTCATCTCCCTGCTACCTTCAGGTAGAAGGTACAGGAGCCTGAAGACTGCAACGACCAGGTTCAGGAATAGCTACTTCCCCACAGCCATCAGGCTATTAAACCTGGCTCGGTCAAAACTCTGAACATTAACAACCCATTATCTGTTATTTGCACTTTATCAGTTTATTTATTCATGTGTGTATATATTTATATAATGGTATATGGACACACTGATCTGTTTTGTAGTCAATGTCTACTATGTTCTGTTGTGCTGAAGCAAAGCAAGAATGTCATTGTCCTATCAGGGACACGTGACAATAAACTCTCTTCAACCTGAACTTGACTGCGCTGCATTGTGGGAGAATGGTGAGGGAAGATTCCATTACTACTTTTAAAATGAAATTAGTTAAGTGCCTGAGGAAGAAAATGCAGAGATGGGAGATTGGGCAGGTGAATTGAACCTTATTACGTGGCTACAGTATATGCCATAAAATGGAACTGCAGATACTGGTTTAAACTAATGTGGCAGGGGGGTGGTTACAAGAGCAGAGAGGCAGGTGGGTGTAAAATGTGGGTAGAAGCAATAGGTAACAAGGTGAAAAGTAAAAGTGGCAGGCAGACAAAACCAGGGCAAAAATCAAAAAAGGCCACTTTTCAACATAATTGTATAAGGGGTAAGAGTGTTGTAAAAACAAGCCTGAAGGCTTTGTGTCTCAATGCAAGGAGTATTCGTAATAAGGTGGATGAGTTGAACGTGCAGCTAGCTATTAATAATTATTATATAGTTGGGATCACGGAGACATGGCTCCAGGGTGACCTAGGCTTGGAGCTGAACATCCAAGGATATTAAATATTCAGGAGGGATAGAGAGAAAGGAAAAGGAGGTGGGGTAGCGTTGCTGGTTAGAGAGGAGATTAACGCAATGGAAAGGAAGGACATTAGCTTGGAGGATGTGGAATCGGTATGGGTAGAGCTGCGAAACACTGAGGGGCAGAAAACGCTGGTGGGTGTTGTGTACAGGCCACCTAACAGTAGCAGAGAAGTTGGGGATGGTATCAAACAGGAAATTAGAAATGCGTATGACAAAGGCAAAACAGTTATAATGAGTGACTTGAATCTACATATAGATTGGGTGAATCAAATTGACAGGGGTGCTGAGGAAGAGGATTTTTTGGAATGTATGCGGGATAGTTATCTAAATCAACATGTAGAGGAACCAACGAGAGAGCAGGCTATTTTAGACTGGGTTTTGAGTAATGAGGAAGGGTTAGTTAGCAGTCTTGTTGTACGTGCCCCCTTGGGCAAGAGTGACCATAATATGGTCGAGTTCTTCATTAGGATGGAGAGTGACATTGTTAATTCAGAAACAATGGTTCTGAACTTAAAGAAAGGTAACTTTGAGGGTATGAGACATGAATTGGCCAAGATTGACTGGCAATTAATTCTAAAAGGGTTTACGGTGGATATGCAATGGAAGACATTTAAAGACTGCATGGGTGAACTACAAAAATTGTTCATCCTAGTTTGGCAAAAGAATAAATCAAGGAAGGTAGTGCATCCGTGGATAACAAGGGAAATCAGGGATAGTATCAAAGCAAAGGATGATGCGTACAAAGTAGCCAGAAAAAGCAGCATACCAGAGGACTGGGAGAAATTCAGAGACCAGCAGAGGAGGACAAAGGGCTTAATTAGGAAAGGAAAAATAGATTATGAAAGAAAACTGGCAGGAACACAAAAACTGACTGCAAAGGGTTTTATAGATATGTGAAGAGAAAGAGATTAGTTAAAATTAATGTAGGTCCCTTGTAGTCAGAAACAGGTGAGTTGATCATGGGGAACAAGGATATGGCGGACCAATTGAATAACTACTTTGGTTCCGTCTTCACTAAGGAAATAGCAGGGGACCACGGGTCAAAGGAGGAATTGAGTGAAATCCAGGTTAGTCGGGAAGTGGTGTTGGATAAATTGAATGGATTAAAGGCCGATAAATCCCCAGGGCCAGATAGGCTGCATCCCAGAATACTTAAGGAAGTAGCTCCGGAAATAGTGGATGCATTAGTGATAATCTTTCAAAACTCTTTAGATTCTGGAGTAGTTCCTGAGGATTGGCGGGTAGCAAACGTAAACCCTCTTTTTAAGAAGGGAGGGAGAGAGAAAACGGGGAATTACAGACCAGTTAGTCTAACATTGGTAGTGGGGAAACTGCTAGAGTCAGTTATTAAAGATGGGATAGCAGCACATTTGGGAAGTGGTGAAATCATTGGAGAAAGTCAGCATGGATTTACGAAAGGTAAATCATGTCTGACGAATCTTGTGGAATTTTTCGAGAATGTAACTAGTGGCGTGGATAAGGGAGAACCAGTGGATGTGGTGTATCTAGACTTCCAGAAGGCTTTCGACAAGGTTCCACATAAGAGATTAGTATACAAACTTAAAGCATACGGCATTGGGGGTTCAGTATTGATGTGGATAGAGAACTGGCTGGCAAACAGGAAGCAAAGAGTAGGAGTAAACGGGTCCTTTTCACAATGGCAGGCAGTGACTAGTGGGGTACCGCAAGGTTCAGTGCTGGGACCCCAGCTATTTACAATATATATTAATGATCTGGATGAGGGAATTGAAGGCAATATCTCCAAGTTTGCGGATGACACTAAGCTGGGGGGCAGTGTTAGCTGTGAGGAGGATGCTAGGAGACTGCAAGGTGACTTGGATAGGCTGGGTGAGTGGGCAAATGTTTGGCAGATGCAGTATAATGTGGATAAATGTGACTTTGGTGACAAAAACAGGAAAGCAGACTATTATCTAAATGTGGCCGATTAGGAAAAGGGGAGATGTAGCGAGACCTGGGTGTCATGGTACACCAGTCATTGAAAGTAGGCATGCAGGTGCAGCAGGCAGTGAAGAAAGCGAATGGTATGTTAGTTTTCATAGCAAAAGGATTTGAGTATAGGAGCAGGGAGGTTCTACTTCAGTTGTACAGGGTCTTGGTGAGACCACACCTGGAGTATTGCGTACAGTTGTGGTCTCCAAATCTGAGGAAGGACATTATTGCCATAGAGGGAGTGCAGAGAAGGTTCACCAGACTGATTCCTGGGATGTCAGGACTGTCT
This sequence comes from Okamejei kenojei, assembly GCA_035221665.1. Taxonomy (NCBI): domain Eukaryota; kingdom Metazoa; phylum Chordata; class Chondrichthyes; order Rajiformes; family Rajidae; genus Okamejei; species Okamejei kenojei. The sequence goes on from CM069138.1 coordinate 16,843,738, forward strand.
TATGAAGAAAGACTGGATAGACTCGGTTTATACTCTCTAGAATTTAGGAGATTGACAGGGGATCTTATAGCAACTTACAAAATTCTTAAGGGGTTGGATAGGCTAGATGCAGGAAGATTGTTCCCGTTGTTGGGGAAGTCCAGGTCAAGTGGTCACAGCTTAAGGATAAGGGGGAAATCCTTTAAGACCGAGATGAGAAAGACTTTTTTCACACAGAGAGTGGTGAGTCTCTGGAACTCTCTGCCACAGACGGTAGTTGAGGCCAGTTCATTGGCTATATTTAAGAGGGAGTTGGATGTGGCCCTTGTGGCTAAGGGGATCAGAGGGTGTGGAGAGAAAGCAGGTACAGGATACTGAGTTGGATGATCAGCCATGATCATATTGAATGGTGGTGCAGGCTCGAAGGGCCGAATGGCCTACTCCTGCACCTATTTTCAATGTTTCTATGTTTCTATACCAAAGATAGACACAAAATACTGAAGTTACTCAGCAGGACAGGCAGCATCAATTTGAAGAAGGGTCCCGACCCGAAATGTCACCTATTCATGTTCTCCAGAGATGCTGCCTGATCCGCTATGTTACTCCAGCACTTTGCATCTATCGTATTAAATGGCTGTTTCAAAGACCTGACCGAGGTTCAAAAAGCTGAATTTGAGTTTGACTTTAGTTTGTGTCACGTGTGAAAAGATATTGTGAAAATATTTTGTTGCGTGCTAACAAGTCAGTGGAAAGACAATGCATGATTACAATCGAGTCGTCCACAATGTGTAGATACATGATAAAGGGAATAATGTGAATAATGTTTAGTGCAAGATAAAGTCCGATCAAAGATAGTCTGAGGGTCTCCCATGAGGTAGATAGTTGCTCAGGTCTGCTCTCTAGCTGTTGGTAAGATGGTTCAGTTGCATGATGGGAACAACCTGAGAAGAACTTAATGCGTCTGCAGGTTAGTAAGGTCATAAGGTCATAAGGTCATGAGAAAGAGGTGTAGAATTAGGCCATTCGGTCCATCAACTCCACTTCGCCATACATTCATGGCTGATCTATCACTCCCTCCTAACCCCATTCTCCTGCCATCTCCCCATAACCTCTGAATACATGTACTAATCAAGAATCTATCTATCTCTTTGGTTTTAGAGATACAGCGCGGAAGCAGACCCTTTTGGCCCACCGGGTCCGTGCCGACCAGCGATCCCCGCACATTAACACTATCCTATACCACTAGGGACAATTTATACATTTACCAAAGCCAATTAACCTACATACCTGTACGTCTTTGGATTGTGGGAGGAAACCAAAGATCTCAGAGAAAACCCACGCAGGTCATGGGGAGATCGTACAAACTCCGTACAGACAGCACCCATAGTCGGGATGGAACCCGGGTCTCCGGCGCTGCATTCGCTGTAAGGCGGCAACTCTGCCGCTGCGCCACCGTGACCGTCCTAAATTTAGCATCTCTCACTTATTATTTCTCCATTTTGTTGGGGGGTTTTTCTCTTCCCCCCTCCGGACAGCTCTTCCTTATCTTTGCGTCAGTTAGTTTACCCTTGCCTCCAGCACCCTTTCTGGTACCGGGAGATTTTCCACAGGATTCCCGAGGCCAACCAGAGGATTGGGGATTAGCGGACCGCAGGGCAGTACTCGGCATCTCCAGGGGCAAGATGCACGCTCGGTGCCCGCCTGCTGATACCCACCAGTTGCCCATGCCACCACACATGGCGAGCTCAGCTCTGAGAGATGTGGAGAGGAAGTTTCCACCAGTGGCAGAGCCTAGGACTAGAGGTCATAGCCTCAGAATTAAAGGAAGGAGATGAGAAGAAATGTCTTTAGTCAGAGGGTGGTGGGCATGTCAGCATGGGCAAGTTGGGTCGGAGGGCCTGTTTCCACACTGTGTAACTCTAGGATTCTGTGACTGCAGCTGCATTATTTAACGTGCTGCGGATGTGAGCAATTAGGCTGAGCATTGACATACACGATGCAATCTGTGGGCTGCGTTTGCAATGAACGGCTTACAGCACGAGAGCCTGTTTAGACTGATGTCGTCGGAAATACACAGTGAGTTGATCACGCCGTTGAACAGGGAACGGAGTTAATGCTTTTGGAGCCTGTAAACATTCCTTGTAATCTCCAGAAATGTATCTAAGCTGCTCAATACTTCCAGCATTACCTGTAACATCATTTGGATTGCTGGCACTCACACTAGCCGTTCAGATCTAATCTCACCGTCACTGTAATCCTGTATCTGCTTCTGTCACAAATATTTATGTTCTTTGCCCCAACGATGTGTTTAGTTCAGTTTAGAGATGCAACATGGAAGCAGGCCCTTCGGCCCATCGAGTCTAGAACTAGAGGTCATTGCCTCAGAATTAAACAAGGTTCTTTTAGGAAGATGAGGAGAAATTTATTTAGTCAGAGGGTGGTGAATCTGTGGAATTCTTTGCCACAGAAGGCTGTTGAGACCAGGTCAGTGGATATTTTTAAGGCAGATGGATTCTTGATTAGTATGGGTGTTATGCCCCTGTCCCGCTTATACCTCTGTCCCACTTAGGAAACCTGAACGGAAACCTCCCGGAGGTTCTCGGAGGTTTTTGTCCTCCGGCAACCACCTTCAACTAGCATCGCAACCGGCAACCACCTTCAACTAGCATCGCAACCGACTAAAACATTACCGATTTTTAAAACAGAAACAATTTTCGACCATTAGGAGACTGATAAAAACCTCTGTGAACCGCACGGAAACCTTGGGTGGGGCGCAAATTCTCCAGAGATTTCCGTTCAGGTTTCCTAAGTGGGACAGGGGCATTAGAGGTTATGCAGAGAAGGCAGGAGAATGGGTTAAGGAGCGAGAGATGGATTGAATGGCGAAGTAGACTTGATGAGCCGAATGGCCTCATTCTACTACGATCACTTATGACCTCTCATATGTACGCCAACCAGCAATCCCTGCACATTAACACTGCCCTACACACACAAGAGACAATTTTACATTCTACCCCAAGCCAATTAACCTACAAACCCGTACGTCTTTGGAGTGTGGGAGGAAGCAGAAGATCTCGGAGAAAACCCTCACGGTCACCGGGAGAACGTACAAACTTCGTACAGGCAGCACCCGTAGTCGGGATCGAACCCGGGTCTCTGGCGCTGTGAGGTAGCAACTCTACCGCTGTGCCACCGTACCACTGTGCTTCTTTGTGGTAAAATGTCCGGTTACCTTGTACTACCGATCATTTAGTTAATTATTGAACAGTTATCTTCACCCAGAGGGTGGCGGGTAAATGAAATGAGTTAGCAGACGATGTGGTTGAGGCAGGTACGATAACAACATTTAAAAGGCATTTGGACAGGTACATGGATATGAAAGGTTTGGACAGAAATGGACCAAATATTGACAAAAGGCTCTAGCCAGAGGCATCCTGGTCGGCATGGGCAGGTTGGCCCAAAGAGCCTTTTCTCGTACTTTATGACTCTGTAACTTCAGAAGGGGGATTCAATGCCACAGTCGGCTGCGTAGGCCAAGTCAATGGATATTTTTTACAGTACGGGCATCAGGGCTTATGGGGAGAAGGCAGGAGAATGGGGTTAGGACGGAGAGGTAGATCAGCTAAGATTGAATGGCGGAGTAGACTTGATGGGCCGAATGGTCAAATAGTTTAGAAAACCAATAATTGGATAAGTAGAAACAAGGAACTGCAGATGCTGGTTTACACAAAAGGACACAAAGTGTTGGAGTACAGAGCAAGTCGGGCGGCATCCGAAGAACATGGATCGGTGACGTTTTGGGACGCAGGGGGAGGAGGGGGAAGCTGGGAAGGAGGAGGGGCGGTACAAAACATGGCAGGTAACAGGTGGACTCAGGCGAGGGGGGGAGGGGGGAGGGTTGACAGGCATATAGTTGGAACAAAGGCCAAAGATTAAACCAGAAAGAGTTGAAAATTGTGAAGCCAGATGTAGGAATGTCGGCAGGGGGAGGGAGGGAAGAAATAGGTGCGGGTCCAGGTGGGGCAGAGTGCTGGGGTAGGGGCTGGGGGAGAAGGGGGAGGGGGAGAGGGGGGTTGTTAGAGGTTACATAAAATGGAAGAATTCAATGTCCATACCATGGATAGATTTGAAGGGGCATTGCAGCAAGGCTAAATGATGTCCTTACCCTCGGTCTTGGCACCCATTGATTTAAACGTTGCCAAGATTGTTTGAAGCCATCATCGTCGATGAGGGTGTTCACTCCCACCTCAACTCTGTAAGGCACGTGTTTGGAGCCAGGCTGTACTGAGGTCTGGAGTGGCCCTCACTGCACCCGCACTGTCCTTTGGCGAAGTTAGACACAAAATGATAGAGTAACTCAACGGAACATCTCTGGTGAGAAGGAATGGGTGACGTTTCGGGTCGAGACCCTAATAATCATATCGCTGGGTTGTAAGCTGCCCAAGCGTAATCTGAGGGTAAGCTGCTGCCCTTTGGTGAACCGGTCACTGTATGAGTGCTGTCGACAGCTCCGTTAATGATATCTTCCATCAGTTTGCTGATGATTCACGGCGTGACTGATGAAGCAGTAATTAGACGAGGATCGGATTTGTTCTGCTGTTTTACACGAAGATAATCCACAGGAAAATGTATTGGTTAGATGGCAGCCTGGAGATCCCAGTGTAGGAGTGAGTAAGTGAGTGTGCAATGACCGTTATCAGTTCCAACACGGAAGCACGGTGGTGCAGCGGTCGAGTTGCTGCCTTACAGCGCCACTGACCTGGGCTGAATCCTGACCACGGGCGCTGTCTGTACGGAGTTTGTACGTCCTCCCCGTGATCTGCGTGGGTTTTCTCCGAGATCTTCGGTTTCTTCCCACACTCCAAAGACGTGCGTGTTTATAGACTAATTGGCTTGTATAAATGTAAATTGTCCTTATGGCCCTGTCCCACGGTACGAGTTCATTCCAAGAGCTCTCCCGAGTTTGCCCTGATTCGAACTCAGAGATTTACGGTAATGGCCACTCGTCGGTACTCGGGGCTCTCGTGTTGAAAAATCTTCACGAGTCTTCCCGAGCTTACCTGCCGTTAGCGAGTCTTCCCGAGTACCTGCCGTTAGCGTTACGAGCCGCTAAGAGACGTCCCCGAGCTCCGACGTACCCACTACGTTCATTCTCCGTGCTTACCACGAGTTTGATTTTTTTTAAACTCGGGGGAGCTCTTGGAATGAACTCGCACCGTGGGACAGGGCCATTAGTGTGTGTAGGGCTAGTGTTAGTGTGTGGGGATCGCTGATCGGTGTGAACTCAGTGGACTGAAGGGCTGTTTCCGCGCCGTATCTCTAACTAAACTATGAAGATAGTATCTGACCCTGTGACATTTGCTAAATGCAGTCCACTCAGCCATTTCGTGTAGAGTTGACTGAATTGGTTGAAGACTGGCTTCTCCGACAGTGGGGACCTTGGGAAGAGGCTTCAGCTTTTCAATGGAAAACGTCATTGAGCGCCCTATTAACCATTTAACTGTCTGACCCCATTCATTACTGGAGTCATAGAGTCATTCAGCGTGGAACCAACTTTGGCCCAACCTGGCCACGCCTACCAACACGCCCCATCTACACTATTCCCACCTGCCCATAGTTTGGCCCATATCCCTCTAAACCTCTCCTATCCATGTAAAGGCCCTATCCCACGATGCAAGTTCACCCAAGAGCTCTCCTGAGTTTAAAAAAAAAATCAAACTCGTGGTAAGTACCTAGAATGTATGTAGCGGGTATGTCGGAGCTCGTGGATGTCTCGTAGTGGCTTGTAACGCTAACGGCAGGTACTCGGGAAACGCGGAAACAGTGTGAAAGATTTCCAAGAGTAAAAAAACACTCGTGATGAGGTACCACGAGTTTGATTTTTATTTTTTAACTCGGGAGAGCTCTTGGGTGAACTCGTATCGTGGGACAGACCCTTAAATGTCTAAATGTTTTTAAACATTGCGATAGTACCTTTCTCAACTACCTCCTCTGGCAGCTCGTTCCATACACCTACTGCCCTTTGTAGAAAAGTTACCCCTTAGCTACCTATTAAATCTATTCCCCCCTCACCTTAAAGTTAAGTCCTCTGGGTCTTGATTTCCCTATTCTGGGTAAAAGACTCTATGCATGTAGCCTATCGGTTTTTCTCATGATCTTATACACCTCTATAAGATCACCACTCATCCTCCTGCGTTCCAAGCAATAAAGTCCTAGCCAGCTCAACCTCCCCCTTTAGCTCAGGCCCTTGATCCTCGTAAATCTTCTCTGGACCCTTTTCAGCTTAACGTCTTTCCTATAACATGGTGACAAAAACTGAACATAATACTCTAAATGTGGCCTCAACCAATGTCTTGTACAATTGTAACACGGCCACCCAACGTCTATACTCAACACTGGTCATGGCCAATGTACCTTGGTCTGGATAAGAGAGAATTATGGCATTTGACCTAACCGTGTGACTTATTCTCATAACTTGCACCATTTCCTTTACTCAGTTCACCTTTGAGAAGATATGGTGAAATCCAGCCCAAGATAGTCCCAGAATTTGGAAAGAAAGACGTTTAGAGGACCAAGATAGACACAAAATGCTGGAGCAACCAGCATCTGCAGTTCCTTCCTACACCCCAGATACGTGTTGCTCATGGCACAGGCAAACCAAAAGGGGGGAAGGGCTAATCCCTTTGTTTTATTTTCTTGATTGGACTAGACATCAGCTTGCTGTGGTTCTACCTCTTCTTCCTTCGGAAAAAGATTTGCATTTGGATAGGGAAGGTTTGGAGGGATACGGGCCAAATGGGGCTGGCTTAGATCGGGCGTCTTGGTCGGCTGGGTTGAAGGGCCTGTTTCCGTGCTGCATGACCCCTCGTGACTCTGTTTAAACAGATTTGCGCTTTCCATGACCTCAGGCCCTCCCCGCAGTGCTCTTTGGCCAGCGGAGTACTTTTAAAAGGAAGACACAGAGCAGCGTAACAGGACAAGCACAGCGGCATCATTGTGCACTATCGGCAACAGGATGGTTAATGGATGACCAACCTCCGGCGATGGTTGACTAGTATTAGCCATGACACAAGGGCGGCAGAGCTGCTGCCTTACAGCAACAGAGACCCGGGTGCCATCCTGACTGCGGGTGCTGTCTGTACGGAGTTTGCACGTTTGCACGTTCTCCCTGTGACCGTGTGGGTTTTCTCCAGTTTCCTGCTACACTCCAAAGACGAGCGGTTTTGTAGGTTAATCGGCTCCTGTAAACTGTCCCTCGAGTGTAGAGTAGGTTTGATCTAGCATACAGGGTGATTGTTAGTTGGCTCGGACTCGGTGGGCCGAAGGGCCTGTTTCCATCCTGTAGCTCTAAACTAAACAAAACAAAACCAGATGAAGTTGGGTGCTGCTCTCCAAGCGAGATCCTTCACATCCACCTGAGAAGGCAGATGGGCCTCAGTTTAATATCTCATCCAAACGACATTAAGCTCATGTGAATTAATGCCTGCAGACGTATTGCTCTACCCGGTGGCACATTTAGAATTGTTCTCTTGAGATGAAAATACTTAAGTTACTTGCTTAATCTCCCCTCCTCTGATGGCATTATCGAAACAATTCACAAAATCACCCAAATCCTCAGAAATTATTAATTCCCGAATTTTTCGTTGTGAGCTTAAAGGCTTAGGGCGCATCAAAAGCTAAAACAATCACGTTTAATGTTTTTTGTACCACTCTTGCCTGACAGTCGGCTCAGTGTGGGTTACGTCTGCAGGTGATGCTGAATAACAGTTCCACAGGCTCTGACAGGGGGTGATGGTGGAAGCAGATACGACAGTGAACATTCTCGTGATTTTTAGATGGGCGCAGGGATTAGCAAGGATTGGAGGGACATGAATCACTTGCACAGTTTATCGTGGCGTCATGTGTAAAATCATGAGAGGAATAGATCGGGTAGACGCACAGAGTCTCTTGCCCGGAGTAGGTGAATCGGGAACCAGAGGACATAGGTTTAAGGTGAAGGGGAAAAGATTTAATGGGAATCTGAGGGGTACGTATTTCACACATAGGGTGGTGGGTGTACGGAACAAGCTGCCAGAGGAGGTGTTTGAGGCAGAGACTATCCCAACATTTAAAAAGACAATAGGTGCAGAAGGAGGCCATTCGGCCCTTTGAGCCAGCACCGCCATTCAATGTGATCATGGCTGACCATCCCCAACCAGTACCCTGTTCCTGCCTCCTTCCCATATCGCCTGACTCCGCTATTTTTAAGAGCCCTATCTAGAAAGCATCCAGAGAACCTGCCCCCACCCCCGTCTGAGGCAGAGAATTCCACAGACTCACCACTCTCTGTGAGAAAAAGTGTTTCCTCGTCTTAGCACTTAGACAAGTACATGGATAGGACGGGTTTGGAGGGATATGGGCCAAATGTGGGCAGGTGGGACGTGTTGGCCGGTCTGGGCAAGTTGGGCCGAAGGGCCTATGTATGGCGCGGACATTGTGGGCCAAAGGGCCTGTTCCTGCGCTGTACAATGCTATGTTTGAGTGGAACTGATATTGGTCAGTACACAATCACTCACTCATAATCATACACTCACATATATACTGTCACGACCCTCATCCACTCTTACATGCTCATACGTTTAATCATATCCAGTAGCTTTTGTGCACACCCACTGATGTTTTTATAATTGCAGGTCAGGTCGGGGGGGGTGGGGGGGGGGGGGGGGGGGGGGGGGGGGGGGAGTTCCCACCCCCACGGGTACCCCGTGCTACCCGCTCCATGGTCGAATAGTCGGCGACTAAACCGTCTCCCCCACCTGGTTTGCCAGGTGAGGAGGGGGCTGCGGATCCCCAGCAGGACCAAAAACAAGACCTGTCAAAGGGCGGATGAGCTCCTAGTGAGTCAACGGCCATCCACACTTCAGTAGAAGTTGCGATCACTGTCGTACATAGCATTGTAAGGAAAGCACACACACACCAAAATCGTATGCTTCCAGCGGCGGAAGTCCGCAGGAACTGGAGGACAGAGTTGTGTGGTGCGTCCGTCACCGTTCCCGTTGGAAACCAACTGCGTCGCTAATGTTTTCAACGATGATGATGAATGGCCTCTATGCTTTATCCTCTCCTATCCCATTTGTCTTCCTGCGCTACTTTACAGGGCGGCACGATAGAGTTGCTGCCTTGCTGTCGCAGGTTCAAACCCAGGTCTGGCGCTGTCAGACAGTAGCTCTGCCACTGAGCTACTGTGCACATGTTGGGGGGATACGGGGAGGAGAGAAGATGTCGCATAAACGGAGGCTAACAAATCCATGGACTGGGGTTGATCTTGAGGGGAATAGGTAGGGTGAATGCACAGTCTTTTACCCAGAGTAGGGGAATCAAGAACCAAAAGGACATTGGTTTAAGGTGAGAGGGGAAAGATGAAATAGGAACCTGAGGGACAACTTGTTCACTCAGAGAGTGGTGGGTGAATGGAACGGGCTGCCAGAGAAGGTAATTGGGGCAGGAGCTGCAACAACATTGAAAATCCATTGAACAGGTACTTGGATGTGAAAGCTTTAAAGCGATGTGGGCCAAGCGTGGGCAGGTGGGATTCGTGCAGATGAGGCATCTTGGTCAGCATGGACTAGTTGGGCCGAAGGGCCTGTTTCCATGCTCTATGTCGATGTGCCTCTAATCATTCCTCCAGACAGTTTCCTCTCTTCCATTTAGTCTTGCCAACGATTTTTACAAACACGCTAAATAAGCTCTGCATGCAATTTATATCAACATCTGCGAGCTTTGTCAAACGGTCTTTGCCTTCATTGAGTATTGTTGAATTTGATTATTTTCGACAGGACCCTGGGGAAAGATGACAGCAGCTGTAATATTTTTAGATGATGCCCAATTCCAAGTCTGAAATGTCAATAAACCACTGTAAAGCACTTGGATGATGACCAGTGGATTAAATTGTAGTCAGCGAAAGGAACGATACTAAAAAGTCAAACCATGGGAAGGACAGGATGCCAAACATTAAAGAAGCGATATCACGGTTTTCTGGAGAGGCAAGACATTGCTGGGAAATAGCAGCGTTGTTTCTTGTCTCTGACTGCTAGTGAACGACTGATAAACTGAGTCCTTTCTGTGGTGCGTGACGGGGTGAGACGTTTGCCAGAATGGAACATATAAGATTGTTAAGGACTTGGGCACGCTAGAGGCAGGAAACATGTTCCCGATGTTGGGGGAGTCCTGAACCAGGGGCCACAGTTGAAGAATAAGGAGTAAGCCATTTAGAATGGAGACGAGGAAACACTTTTTCTCACAGAGAGTGGTGAGTCTGTGGAATTCTCTGCCTCAGAGGGCGGTGGAGGAGGGTTCTCTGGATGCTTTCAAGAGAGAGCTAGACAGGGCTCTTAAAAATAGCAGTCAGGGGATATGGGGAGAAGGCAGGAACCGGGTACTGGTTGGGGATGATCAGCCATGATCACATTGAATGGCAGTGCTGGCTCGAAGGGCCAAATGGCCGACTCCTGCACCTATTGTCTATTGTCTATTGTCCATTGGAACAGTTGCAGAGACACAAGGAACCACAGATGCTGGAATCTTTGGGTAAACCACAAAGTGCTGGAGTAACTCAGGGAGTCGGCAGCATCTGCGGAGGGAATGGATAGGCAGCGTTTCGGGTCGGGACCCTTCTCCAGTCTGGAGAAGAATCCCGACCGGAAACGTCACCTAGCCATTCCCTCCACAGATGCTGCCTGACACTCCGAATTAATTGTGTCGGAAAGAACTGGAGATGCTGGTTTAAACCAAAGATGGACACAAAAAGCTGGAGTAACGCCGCAGAACACACAGCATCTCTTGAGAAAAGGAATGGGTGACATTTCGTGTTGCAACACTTCTTCAGACTGACTCTGAATTTCACTCTGAATTAATGGATTGAAAGTTACAGTTTTGTTCAGGCCCTTCGGCCCAACAGTCCATGCCGACCATCACTCACCCATTCACACTAGTTCTATTTTTAAACTTTACTTTAGACTTGAGGGATACAGCGTGGAAACAGGCCCTTCAGCCCACTGAGTCCGTGCCGACCGGTGATAACCTCATACACTAGCACTATCCTACACACTAGGGGACAATTTACAATTTACAGAAGCCAATTAACCTGCAAACCTGCACGTCTTTGGAGTGAAGATCTCAAAGAAAACCCACTCAGTTCACAGGGGGGACGTGCGAACTCCATACAGACGTACAAAACCGGGTCTCAGGCGCTGTAGGGCAGCAACTCTACCGCTGCGCCACCGTGCCACACCATCAACCTTAGGCAAATGGAATTAAACTCTCCTCATCAAACACTCTCTTTTTCTTGAATACCTGATAATAAGTGTCTCCCTAACTATCTCTGTGGTAAGGGGGAAATAATGTCAGACACTCTTGCCTTTCTATGAGACGTGCAAAAGAATTTCACTGTGCTGTGCATACGTAACAATAAAGAACAATTAAACCATTAAAGAGGGTTCCGAACCAGAACGTCACCTGTTCCTTTTCTCCAGAGATGTTGCCTAACCCGCTGAGTTACTCAAGCATTTTGTGTCTAACAATTTTACGCACATCATCAACAGTACAACTGAGCCGTCAAGATCATGTCGCCACCCAATCACACCGCTTCTCCTTTTCACCCAACAGTGGCCTGTCTCCTTTATCATCGTTACTTTTTTGCATATCTTTCATTCATTGTTCTTGATCTCTCTCCATCATCGTCTATATCTCTCCTTTCCCTTTTCCCTAAATAGTCTGAAGAAGGGTCTCGACCCGAAACGTCACCCATTCCTTCTCTCCAGATATGCTGCCTGTCCCGCTGGGTTACTCCAGCTTTTTGTGTCTATCTTATATTAACATGCTTGTTTTGCCCAGTAGTGACATAAAAGCCACAACACCTTTCCTGAGTCTTTGAACTGCAAAGTCTTTGAACTTTACCATCATAGCCACTAATATCTACACTTAATTTAATAAGCACGGGACACATATTCATCTGGTTATTTAAAGAATAAAATGCCAAGAGTGCACGTATGATGAAAGTAGAAGCAACTTCCTCTTTACTGCTGGTCCTTATCTATGCAGTGAAGATGATTCATATTTAGTCTTCCATCTGAAGGATTCAATAATTCCCTCTGAGAACACATTTGGATTAACCGGGGGTTAGTAGGATAAATGAATTGTAAATTGTCCCTCGTGCATAAGTGAGAGTAGTGGTAGAGGTAAAATAGTAAGATTAAATGGGAACTTACCAGTTTGAAGTTTGATCTTGATTTTATGAGGAGTTACGTTGGTGATTACGTGAAGAAGGCCCGACAGGCCGCATGCGCGTCAATCTTCAAAGCAGCGGTATGAAATCACAAATAAACAACACTGAAATAAACAGTAAGATCAGTGACTCGAGAACTACCAGATGATCTTTTATGAGAGAGGGTTGGACGTGGTGGGCACGTAATCACCAACGTAACTCCTCATAAAATCAAGATCGAACTTCAAACTGGTAAGTTCTCGTTTAATCTTACTATTTTACTTCGGAGTCACGTGAGTGATTCCATGAAGAGTTCAAAGCTTTGTGATTTCATGCCGCAGATTACAATCTCGGCATCCCACTGCATTTGATTGACTCGAAAGAGAAATAAGTGCATTAGTAATAACATTGTATTCAATGTAATGATAGGGTTTATTTAACAATGTAAACAAACAACAGTACCCCTAAAATTTAGGTACTTAAAATGTCATTAGCAAACAGCCCTGGATTGACAATTGGCCAATGATAAAAATCTGAAACATCAGCTCATTTGCCCATCCGACGGCCGCTAAAATTTGGTCGAAGGACACATCCCTCCCTTTGGCCACCAACATAGCTGCTGCCCTAGTATAATGAGATGTAAACACTCTCTCTAAATGATATACTGACATTGATGCTGACCTGGTGGAATGAGACATACAATCGTCAATGTTAATACCTGTTGCAGCCACCTTGAAATAGTCTGAACCGACCTTCTCTTGTGTAATTGTTTATTAACTAATACACAGTGCTGAATCCATACTTCTAAGGATTCTGGTGGCCTTGATGACATAAAAATTAGACCATGGGATATTCGAAATGATCTTAAAAATCATGCCAGCCCTGGTCTGCTCTGCTAGTGTAGACCAGAATGTAAAATGTAATGGCATGAACAGCCAATTCCATCCTGTCCAGCCACAGCGTTTGCAATGTTTTGCCGTCGTTGTGCTGATATTAGAGTCATGACTAAGGATGTAGCTGGAACCCCTTGGTGAAGTAATGTTTACACATGTACAATAACCAACTGCATAATCTTGTGATGCGAGTACTTGTAGCAAGATCTTTTTAACAACTTGATATCCGGGTTGGACCCGACAATGTAGTTCCCTTATGTTACAGCTGTAATTTCTCTATAACTGAACTATTGTCAATATCACTTAAAATGAACTGGAAATGTCAGTAATTTGTATCGTATCAAATGTATCATTTACATTTAACAAACATTTCTGATCCCCTCTATAGAGATGTGCTGCTTTTTTGGATGCTATCCATGCATACTGCAGTGAACACCCTCATGGCTAAATGTGACAACCTGAGGCATGTCAATCCATTGAAAATGTGTAAGTCAATAATCGTTTTACTGTGCAAAGACCAGTCTCCTGAACCACAGTTTAAAACAGCAAGTTCTTGCTTTTTGGCATAACTGTATACCGTTGTGCCATAATGCCTGATGAAGCAGGCAACATGGACGCTTGGCCAGTCAGATAGTACGAATCCAAACGAGGTCTTGCTGACTGCTTTAAGACCCGGCTAATGAGGAAGACATAAAGTCCATTCCTCCTATTGAAGCGAGAATATATTTCTCCACACTGTTGTGTCACATATTTTTGCAAACAGTGAAACATGCATAAACATGACGAACATTTGATGAAGTATTGAATCATGCTTTCATCATACTCTGAGATCCAACACTTATTCTGTGTTATCATCAATCTAAACTGGACGATACACCAGTGGCAAGGAGATTAATTACAGGATATTCTTCCCAATTACCATGAGACTAACATATTGTTAGTCGAGACGAGCATTGAATATAGGAGTAGGGAAGTAATGTTAAAATTGTACAAGGCATTGGTAAGACCAATTCTGGAGTATGGTGTACAATTTTGGTCGCCTAATTATAGGAAGGATGTCAACAAAATAGAGAGAGTACAGAGGAGATTTACTAGAATATTGCAAGGGTTCCAGCATCTATGTTACAGAGAAAGGTTGAACAAGTTAGGACTTTATTCTTTGGAGCGCAGAAGGTTAAGGGGGAACTTGATTGAGGTCTTTAAAATGATGAAAGGGATAGATAGAGTTGACGTGGATAAGCTTTTCCCATTGAGGGTAGGGAAGATTCAAACAAGAGGGCATCACATGAGAATTACGGGACAGAAGTTTAGGGGTAACGTGAGGGGGAACTTCTTTACTCAGAGGGTGGTGGCTGTGTGGAATGAGCTTCCAGCAGAGGTGGTGGAGGCAGGATCGATTTTAACATTTAAAAGTAAAGTGGATAGGTATATGGACGTGAAGGGAATGGAGGGGTATGGTCTGAGTGCAGGTAGATGGGACTAGGGGAAAATAAATGGTCGGCACGGACTGGAAGGGCCGAGACGGCCTGTTTCCGTGCTGTAATTGTTATATGGTTTATATGGTTATATGTCACCATTGTAGAGTAGCAACTTAAATTTGTGCATGAAGAATTGGTATATTCACTCAAAACCTTACTCAACGGTGAGAAATATATTCTCGCTTCAATAGGAGGAATGGACTTTATATCTTTTATTTAAAATGTTTTGGTTATTGCACAATGTTTTACTTGTTTTACATAAGTAGTGATGCCACGCACCAGCTTGAAATGCTTTGAAATGGTATTTCCTTATGTCTCCATATAATTGAGACATGGGTACTATAATCGGATTTACCGTTGATACCTTAATAAAACATAAAAGTTTTATCAATAACTCTGTTGTTTCAACCATAACAGCTTTGGTGAGAGACCAATTAATGTTGGTTTCCATGGTTCTTTCCATGGCCTCACTCCTTCATTCAGGTATCGTACTTAGTACACCTGTATGTATATTTGTGCTGTGGTGGGTACTTTATGACCAGCCACCACTGTCAATGCACCTTTAGGGTCAGTTTTTTCATTTTCTTTTACTGCCCTGGTACTCCTGAGTTTTTCCCCAAAGAGACTACCTCCAAAACAACCCGAGGTAGATATTCCCACATTGTTAAATCCCACCATATATATTAATATGTGGAAACCCCTCAGGGTCTGTTTTTGGGAATATTCTGGGCCTTTTTAAACCCTTTGGTTGAATTTTTTTATTTTTTTTATTTTTGGAGTCTTTCTCCATTCATTTTAAGCCATTAAGCTTTTTTGTCTGGAGGCCTTTTTATTAGAACTTTTAATTCATGACCTCTCTGACTTTTTAAAAATTTTCCTCCCCACTGGAGTTTTCCTCATAGCCAAAAGTTTGTGGAGCAACTAAAGTCTCCCTAACGGTAATTTTAACGGCCACCGGTATCGGAACCGGCTCCGCACTAATCTGCCGTCCCGATCGCTGAGTTTTCCCCTGGGACACTTTTTAAACTCCGTTTTTTCCACCCGGAGTTTTTTCTTTTCTTTTTAACTTTTAAACTCAGTTTTTTCACCCGGAGTATTTATTTTCTTTTTAACTTTTAAACTCCGTTTTTTCACCCGGAGTATTTTCTTTTTTTTTTTAACTTTTAAACCCCATTTTTTCCCCACGGAGTATTTACTTATATTTTTTGCTTTTAAATTCCGTTTCTTTTTAACTCCTGGTGGCTCTATACACCAGCCACGGAGTTTGGATATACCCTGTAAGTAATTCAACTGTACTTACCTGCCGGCCCGTACCTACCGCTGTAGAGGAGCTGCGCTCTGCAGCTCTTGCTCTGCCGTCAGCGTCGACGTAATGCCGATCAAGCGCCAGGCGGGGCTTCTTCACGTAGTCACTCACGTGACTCCGAAGTAAAACAGTATTCAGCATTGCTGAACATGACAATAACTCATTGAACTTGAAACTCGCTACAGTAGTGTGGTCGGTTGAATTCAGTTATTATGTACTGATGTTTAGAACTCTAAGATGAGAAGTTCCAAATACCATCACCTACTCAAAGGTAGTGGAGATTGCATGTTACCAATTCTTCAGTTGTTAGTATCAACTAAATATATACACTAAATGCACCGTTGAGTAAGGTTTTGAGTGAATATACCAATTCTTCATGCACAAATTTAAGTTGCTACTCTACAGATAGAAAAGGTTCCACAAACTGCTTTAAATATATAAGCTTAGCAGCCGTTGCAAGTATTATCGGATGATGGATAGCTTCTGTGATTATTTGGGCTAAGATAAGTATAATATCTATTCTTATCAAGTTAATATTTGATACGTCCCTTGTTTAGGGGACTACGGACAATAACACCAGGGAATTGCAAATGGATTGTCCTAAGAAACCTTTTCTCCAAACATTTATATTAATTATTGGAGTATCAGGAGTTTTTTATGGATTAAATGCCTATTGTTCTACTATGAAAGTGTGCATGTCCATTCAGGTGAACAATACCACGGCTGTGGCATATATCAATCACATAGGTCAAGTAAGATCATTATCAAGTGATTATCTGGGTAACCAGATGTGGCGTATTCTAAAAATGTTTTAGTTCACTGTTTATCTCTAAGGAAGAGACAATGTTGTCGCAGACAACAAATCAGGGGAAAAACATTGTCAGTAATATGGATTACTTACCATTAATCTGTTTGTATCCAGATTAAATCACCGATTTCTCAAATGTTTCTCGTGGGAAAACCGGGAGCAGGAGCAGTGGATGCATTTCGCTCAATTACATGAGGAAAGATGTTCTTTTATGTTCCTCATTTTGTCTGGTAGGGTAGCGTCTGACAAAAATGTAGCAGGACGCTGCCAGGGGCGCTTTGGTGGCCCAAAACCGTACCGTCATGGTTCTCATTAATGTTGAGAGCGATGTTTGAACCAGTTATGATGACTCATAGTTGCAGTAATTTATTGTTGTACAAATTCATCCTTAGCATGAAGATATGAATTTGGCTATCTGCAGGTTTGACCAGACCATTATAACAGTTTGATGGTCAAAGAGGTCTATGAATGTTTTAACTAATATAACAATATAACAATTATGTACAAAAGGAATGTTATACCTGCAATTTGGAGAAATAGTTTTAAAAAACAATATTTTGTTTATAAGAAATTGGAAGTCTTTTGCAGACAGTAAAAGTTATTTTATCATATTAGATATATGGGAGTTCCTTGTGGATTGCATTTTTTCTCAGCATCTAAGTGATAGAGCCAATAATAGGGCTCATAGTGTTTATCGTCCTATTTAGGACAAATTGCTGACCAAGAATTTATCGGGCTCAACACATTGAAAGTAATAATGCTCATGACTTTAGTATCAACATAAGAGTGCAAACATTGCAAATATTATGTTATATAATTACATGTGGCTACAGATTACATTATCTTATATGTTTATGAATTTACCGAACAAAGCAGACCAAGAAGAGCTGGAACCAAGGTAAAATTTAAGCATATCCTGTCGGCCAAAAATTGTGTGTGGGTCAACATTGACTCAATATGTTAAAGTAGGTAAGAGTCTCTGTGGTGGTGAGACAGCACTACTTATTACACACAAAAACCACATTAAGTATCAGTAAAAACTGATGGTTCTAGATAATTATATTCTAGATGGTTAAAACATGTTTAAAACTCAGTGGAACTAGACATTGAGATGTGGAAAATCACTCCATTAAGGAGGTAGATACATTCACAGGAATGGCACAGGATGGGCCGCTCGAGCAAAGATTCAAGGCCGCAGGAGGGTGTAAAATAAATATTAAAGTTACAAGGAACCAGTCATGGTGTCAGGATTGGACACGGAGTGTTGGGTTCTCTGTAATTGTTGCTTTGTTTATACTATCAAATTATATTATCAATTGATATTTTGGTGATAAATTTGCCTTTCAATGGAAAGGGCATTACTTTCATTTTTTTATAATGGAAAAAAATTATCACATAAACTGAGGCAATGTTTGGGAAAAAAATGTGTTATTTGCTCATTACTGTGTTGATTGAGCCAGATTGTCGTATGGAATGAGTCTACGACATAAAAAACACAGAAGCTATAAAATCTTCACGTAGTCACTCACGTGACTCCAAAGTAAAATAGTAAGATTAAACAAGAACTTACCAGTTCAAAGTTTGATCGTTATTTTATGAGGAGTAACAATGAGGGATTACGTGCCCTCCACTCCCGACCCTCATAAAATAAATGATCATCTGGTAGTTCTAAATCTATGTTGAGCCTTACTATCTTACTCCGGCTATTATGTTCTGTGTTTTTCATGCCGCTGCTTTGAAGTATGCCGATCAAGCGCCAGGCAGGGCTTCTTCACGTAATCCCTCATCGTTACTCCTCATAAAATAACGATCAAACTTCGAACTGGTAAGTTCTCGTTTAATCTTACTATTACTTCATCAATGTGGCTGAAATAGCCTCAGCTGACAATAGCACAAGGTTTTTAGCAACGATCTAATTGCTACTTACACAATATCAGTTCCTTGATTTGCTCAGCTATATTGCCAATTACTCTTAATGAAATAACTCAGTTTTGTAACAGATTGCTATAACCCCAATCTCTTGCCACAAGTCGGAGACAAGGCTAATAATGATTAAAGGTAAATCCCAATGACCAACAAAGTTTATCCCACACTGCAAAGCTTTACTGTATAGTACAGTTATATTGTCTTTGATAACCTTTGTAATGGGATTTGTATAACATGTGTCTCTTACCTTATGAATCTGTTGAAGTCAGGAATAAGTTTTTACATTCGGAAAGTTCATATGCCCGATACTCTCCATTCTTCATAATAACTTGCCACTCCTGCCTTATTGCATGGGTGGTTTGTATGAGAACTTCTGCCGAATTTCCAAACCCTGGCCATAATTTACTTGGAATGCTCCGGCTGTGCCTCAACCAAATATTTTTACCCTTTGTGTGTTGTACAAACAAATGTAAATATTACAACTTGTGAACGGTGCACGACCCAAATTTTGGAAGTGCTAGACCCATTTAGTTGAGCATGATTGGAAGGTGCATGGAATTTCTGAGCTATCATGCTGCCCCCAGCTCCAGTGAACCACTACTGCTGATGAGCACCTGGGGTGCGTTCTGAACGATGACTTCTGCCCGTTGTTGGCCGAATTAATTCATCTGCCAGGCTTCTTCCCCTGTAGAATAGACCTACCTGAATACCCGATTCAGCGGCTGGCTCTCACATCCCCCTGTTGGCATTGTTCACTGCCGGCACATATGTACTTGAGTCTGTTCTATTGACATCTTTAGAGCCCGGAGTCATCTTGACCTTTTGCTCTTCCCTCCTCAGAGAGGGTGATTCGTAGGCAACTCTAACAGGCGCTGCCGCAGGCCGCAGGATACAAATACTGATACGAACCCATTGGCCTAAACCCAATAGAATATTTTACTGGGATGGCAACTTTATTGTCAGGAAAGGTACCTCTGACACGTGCCCTTCATCCCTTTGGGTATGCCCCACGGCCATACCCTGAGACTCAGTGTCAGCAGGATACTGACCCATCTTGGTCTCTGCCTCCGAGAGGGAGACCTTTGCAGCACTATATACAACAGTTGCTGTATTTAGGATAGTCGTTTCAATGCACTATCCAGCCACGGTGTGGAATTCATCCCCCGACTCCGTGGGCCTTGCTCTCTAGCCCCGGTGGAGAATCATCTCCCGACTCCGTGGGCGAGCAGATATGTGTGAATTTGAGTAAACCTGTCCCAGGCGTTGCTGGCGCCGCCTTTCATAAAGGCCAGTGCTTTTTGTCATGAACAGCCCTGCATCAGGTGCTGTTGACACGGCTCTCCCGTAGGCCGGCACTTCACACATGAAGCAGCCCTGTCAGGCGCTGCTGGCACGGCTCTCCCATAGGCCGGTAATGTCACACATGAAGCAGCCCTGAATCAGGTGCTGCTGGCACAGCTCTCCCGTAGGCCGGCACTTTCATATATGAAGCAGCCCTGTCAGGCACTGCTGGCGCGGCCTGTCCCATAGGCCCGTACATTTTACACATGAAGCAGCCCTGTCAGGCGCTGCTGGCGCGGCCTGTCCCATAGGCCCGCACTATTGCTGTGTAAGCTCACTAAATCAACATTTAGTGTACAGCTTTACCTGTGAAGGGTAAAAATAAATCATAGCAACCTGTGCTTAAACAATTATAACATTGTCAGAACATATAACAATAACTTTTTACTTTGCCTTTAGCTTTTACTTAAAGAAAAAAACACTATAAAATACATACTTTTTATTATAAGGAGAAACCCTTTATAGCCCGACTCACCTGAGTCCATATAGGGCTGAATGAGTCCCAGTAATTTCTTGACTGGGGACCAACGTCTGTGAGCCACTGACCCCACTGTCAGTGGCTCCAGCGTTGCTTCCTTGCCGTTCCAACGGCATCCCACAGGCAGCGACTCTGCTTAAATTTCTTGCCGTTTTAACTGCACTGTTAGCGGCTCCTTATCTCGCAACCCGATCAATTTTGCCAGTTTATCCGCATTTGCGGTAGGACTGGAGTTTCCCCACAGTCCATAACCGGCAACTTGTCGGGCTGCGAAACTGGCAGGAAAAACCTCTGTAAAAAGAGGCTCCTGCATAAAATCCCCAGGTAAGTAAAAAACCAAACTTACCTTTTAAGTTTAACTTACCACTGGCAGGAGCTCTGTCCTGCCAGACTGGTACTTGCGCCAATGCGGCTGACGTAATGCTGCGCATGCGGCCTGGCGGGCCTTCTTCACAGAATCACTCACGTGACTCCGAAGTAAAATCTAAAGGCAGTTAATAGTTATGTGTAGGAAGGAACTGCAGATGCTGGTTTGCACGAATGATTGGTAGCGGTTACAGTACTTGCAGCCTCGGGTTCGATCCTGGCTACGGGTGCTGTGTGTACGGTGTTTCTGCGTTCTCCCCGTGGCTGTGTGCGTTTTCTCCAAGATCTTCGGTTTCCTCCCACACTCCAAAGACATACAGGTTTATAAGTGTACATTGTCCTTGGTGTGTTAATGTGCGGGGATCGCTGGTTGATGTGGACTCGATGGGCCAAAGGGCCTGTATCTCTAAACTAAACTAAAATGATGGAGTAACTTAATGGTTAGGGAGCATCTCTGAATAGTGGGAATGGGTGACGTTTCAGGTCGAGACCCTTCTTCAGATAGTTGATAGTTAATGTAGTTTATTATCACGTGTGCCGAGGTACAGTGAAAAGCTTTTGTTGCTTGCTAACCAGCCAGCGAAAAAGACAATACATGATTACAATTGAGCCATCCCACAGTGTACAGATACATGATAAAGGAAATAACGTGAGTACGTAGTAGTGGGTTCAAGACTTCCTCTCGAAGAATCAGCACAAAATTATGGGCATTTACTAGTCTGGTGTATTTCTGAGTGAGGTACGCACTGCAAGGGTATTGTAGTCATGCAGCATGGAAACAGGCTCTTCGGCCCCAATCCTCCATGTCAACCAAGATGCCCCTTCTGACCCAGTCCCATTTGCCTTTGTCTGCCTCATACCCAACTAATCAATGGTTCAATGCTTGTTGACTGTCACTTTTCAGCCAGAGAGTTGTGAATCTGTGGAATTCGCTACCATCAAAGGCAGTGGAGGCCAATTCACTGGATGTTTTCAAGAGAGTTAGATTTAGCTCTTAGGGCTAAGGGAATCAAGGGATATAGGGAAAAAGCAGGAACGGGGTACTGATTTTGGTTGATCAGCCATGATCATATTGAATGGCAGTGCTGGCTTGAAGGGCCGAATGGCCTACTCCTGCACCTATTGTCTATGTTTCTATGTATGCACTGCACAATTAAATTATTTTTGCATCGATCACACAGGCACGAATCGCCATATTTTGTCGCCATTGACAAAAAATACGAAGTCCAGTCCACGCGCTGGATGTACTGGAGTGGCTCCTGATCCAGGAAAGCCCCAGGCTGCTGCAGGGCCTCCTCCGTCATCCTCGGCCAACTCAGCCCATGAACCGACATCCTAAACCTTTCCTGTCCATGTACCTGGTCGAGTGTCTTTCAAATGTTGTCGTAGAATCTGCCTCAACTTCTTCCTCTAGCAGCTCGTTGAATACACGAACCAACCTCTGTGTGAAAAGGTTGCCCTTCAGGTTCTCATTAAATCTTTCCCCTCTCACTTTAAACCCAAGTCCTCTGGTTCTTGATTCCTTCCTTTCAAATGAGGCATTAAAGCGAGACTCTGGAGCAGATGCACCATTTGCCCTCTGCACAGAACAGTGCGTACAACATTGAATTGTTTACAATGCATGTGACTGAATCTCATTGGAACATATTATGGTTTATAGCTAATCCCAATAGCTGGAGGTAGGAGCCCTACATTCATTAACTAGGCTAAATTAAAAATCCTGATCCAGGATATAAAATAAACATATTCTAACTTACATAGAAACATAGAAAATAGGTGCAGGAGTAGGCCATTCGGCCCTTCGAGCCTGCACTGCCATTCAATATTATCAAGGCTGATCATCCAACTCAGTATCCCGTACTTGCCTTCTCTCCATACCCCCTGATCCCCTTAGCCACTAGGGCCACATCTAACTCCCTCTTAAATATAACCAATGAACTGGCCTCAACTATCTTCTGTGGCAGAGAATTCCAGAGATTCACCACTCTCTGTGTGAAAAACGTTTTTCTCATCTCGGTCCTAAAAGACTTCCCCCTTACCCTTAAACTGTGACCCCTTGTTCTGGACTTCCCCAACATCGGGAATAATCTTCCTGCATCTAGCCTGTCCAACCCCTTAAGAATTTTGTAAGTTTCTATAAGATCCCCCCTTAAATCTTCTAAATTCTAGTGAGTACAAGCCGAGTCTATCCTGTCTTTCTTCATATGAAAGTCCTGACATCCCAGGAATCAGTCTGGTCTTAAAACACAACAGCATCCAATTTCCTCTGGGTCATGGTCATAGAGTGATACAACATGGAAACAGGCCCTTCAGCCCAACTTCCCCACACAGGCCAACATGTCCCATCTACCATAGTCCTAGAGTCTTACAATGTGGAACAGGCCCTTCAGCCCAGCCTGCCCACACCGATCAACATGTCCCATCTACATGTTAGGCGGCACGGTAGCACATCAGGAGATTTGCTGCCTTACAGCGTTTGCAGCGCCGGAGACCCGGGTTCGATCCCGACTATAAGTGCTGTCTGTACGGAGTTTGGACGTTCTCCCCGTGACCTCCGTGGGTTTTCTCCGAGATCTTCGGTTTCCTCCCACACTCCAAAGACGTGCAGGTATGTAGGTAAATTTTCTTGGTAAATGTAAAAATTGTCCCTAGGATAGTGTTAACATCTCTAAACTGAACTAAATTAAATAGAGTTATAGAGTCTCACAGGGTGGAAACAGACCCCTCAGCTCAACTTGCCCACACGACCAACATGTCCTTTGGTCCAACTTGCCCAAACCGGTCAACATATCCCTTCTATGCTAGTCCCACCTGCCTGCATTTTGCCCATATCCCTCTTAACCCACCCTAGCCATCTACTTGTCTAAATGTTTCTTAAACATTGCGAAAGTACCTGCTTGAACTACCCAATATTCCCTGCCTCGAATACCTTCCCCGGCAGCTCATTCCATACACCCACCACCCTCTGTGTGAAAACGTTACACATCAGAAAATGCTGGAAAAGCTCAGTGGATCGTGAGCAACCATTGAGAGTGGAATGGCCAACAATTCCGATCAATCACTAGACAAAGATAGGGAAAAGGTTGCAGAGAAGGTGAAGGGATGAAGGGAAAAAAGCTATGACGTTTCCATTTGTATTGTTAAGTCCACTAGTAAAATAGAAAGACTCGTATTTATGCAGCTCCCTTTATAACTTCAGGTCAGATGAGGAGGAATCTCTTTAGTCTTTAGAGGGTGGTGAATCTGTGGAGTTTCTTTAGTCAGAGGGTGGTGAATCTGTGGAATTATTTGCACGGACGGCTGTGGAGGCCAAGTCAATGGGTATCAAGGACCAGACTCATTCCCCCCACTCCCTCTTCTCCCCTCTCCCATCAGGCAGGAGATAAGTTTGAATTCAGGGACAGTTTCTCCACATTCAGGGACAGTTTCTTCCCAGATGTTATCAGGCGATTGAACAGTCCTCTCAACAACTAGAGGGCGGTCCTGAACTCTCATCTACAACTTTGGTGACCTTTGAACTTTCTTTAATCGGACTTTATCGAATTTAGTGTTATATCTTGGCACTAAACGTTGTATCCATTATCGGTTATCTTTGCACTGTGGACGGTTTGATTGTGTTCATGTTTCGCCGTTTTTTGACTGGATAGCACGCTTCTCACTGCCCCAGTACACATGACGATAATAATAATACACAAAACTAAAATTAATTTTTAAGTCGGAGATTGACAGGTTCTTGCTTAGTAAGGGCATCAAAGATTATGGGGAGAAGGCAGGAGAATGGGGGTTGAGAGGGAAAAATAGATCGGCCATGATCGGATGGTGGAGCTGACTTGATGGGCCGAATGGGCTATTTCTGCTCCTATGTCTATTGGTCATCTCATTATATATGCGGCATGGTGGCGCAGTGGTAGAGTTGCTGCCTTACAGCGCCATGACCATGGGTTTTCTCTGGGATTTCCGGTTTCCTCCCACATTCCAAAGGCATTCAGGTTTGTAGGTTAATTGGCTTCGGGAAAATTATAAATTGTCCCTAGCGTGTAGGATAGTGCTGGTGTACAGGGATCGCTGGTCAGAGCGGACTCGGTGGGCCAAAGGGCCTGTTTCTGGGCTGTATCTCAAATTTCAACTGAACTAAACCAAACTAAAACTAAAGCATTGCCCTGTGGCTATTTGAAGTGGGCAGATAATGGCCCTGGAAGTCAACATAGCAGAATTTCATGTTTCCATGCTGTATCTCTAAACTAAACTATTCTAAACATCAGTAGCTTTCCTATCCAACTACCTGTCTAAATGTTTCTTAATCACTGCGATAGTACCCGCCTCAACTACCCAATTGCCCCACCTGCCTACATTTGGTCCATATCCCTCTATGCCTATCCCATCCATGTACCTGTCTAAATCTATATTACTAAAAGTCTGATCTTGACCACTTCCTGTTGTTCTGTATATTGATTTTAGAAAAAACGCTGCCACTTACGGCTGTGATTTTTGGCCATCTTACTCAGAGTCCCCCTCCGCTGTGCAGGACAAGAAGATTTCTCCCATCGATTAAAAATAAAAGAGTTATTAGTGTTTAAAAAATGTTGAGATTCTCTCTCCTGAAGGCCACGCCCCTTCTGGAGGGACTATAAAACCCAGAGGTGTTGAGTGCCTCAGTCAGTCTCTGCAAGATGGGGGAGTGAGAGGATCACGTCTCTCAGTCTGAGCTGCGAATAACATTGAACACCTTTCTACTAAACTGTGAGTGTGGTTTTACTGACCTTGAGAGCCCTTAATGTGGTTTGAAAATGAAAATGTGGTTGGTTTGAAATAAAGCACAGCAAATGGTTGTTGGCGGTGGTTAGTTTGAAATAAAGCACAGCAAACGGTTGTTGGTGGTGGTTGGTTTGAAATGACAAATGATTAAAAGTCTAAACGTGACAACTTCCTGTTTGCACTGTATATTGATTTTAGACAAAACGTTACCACTTACGGCTGTGATTTTTGGCCATCTTACTTAGTCCCCCTCCACTCATCAGGTGCAGAGGATTCTTCCAATTAATGAAAAATAAAAGTGTTATTATTGTTTAAAAAGTGCTTGAAGTGGTATGAAACTGCATTTGAATGTGGTGGCCTTGCACCCTGCTTGAAGTGGCATGAAATTACACTTGAATTTGGTGACCTTGCTTGGTGGCATGAAACTGCACTTGAGTTTGGTGGCCTTGCACCCTGCTTGAAGTGGCATGAAACTGCACTTGAGTTTGGTGGCCTTGCACCCTGATTGAAGTGGTAGGAAACTGCACTTGAGTTTGGTGCCCCTGTACCCTGCTTGAAGTTGTAGGAAACTGCACTTGAGTTTGGTGGCCTTGCACCCTGTTTGAAGTTGTAGGAAACTGCACTTGAATTTGGTGCCCCTGTACCCTGCTTGAAGTTGTAGGAAACTGCACTTGAATTTGGTGGGCTTGCACCCTGATTGAAGTGGTAGGAAACTGCACTTGAGTTTGGTGCCCCTGTACCCTGCTTGAAGTTGTAGGAAACTGCACTTGAGTTTGGTGGGCTTGCACCCTGCTTGAAGTGGCATGAAACTGCACTTGCATTTGGTGGCCTTGCACCCTGCTTGAAATGGAATTTCAAAGAATAGCCATGAGACAACTGCCAGCCCACCAGCTGTGAGTGAGTTGCCAGCATATCAGGCTTGAGTGACAAAGCTGCCACCCCAAGAATCCATTTGGCCCACAATGTCCATGCTAGACCTCCGGAAACCAGTCCCTTCAACCCACAACACCCATACTTGCCCTCCAGAAAGCCCCCTCCCCCCCCCACTGGCCACCAATATTGGAATGGTGGAGAGGTGGAATATTGGGTTTGGGTCACAGCCCTCCCGTGTGAACATGGGACCCAACGGGTCCCACTTAACAAATATGAAATGGAGACGTACTCGTTGAACTGCTCCATGACACCAGAAACAACGGTGTTGTCGTTGCAATGGAGTGTACTTCATCATGACAACAAATCATATCTATTGCAACAGGACACCAACCACACTAATAGAAATGCCGTGGGTTTTTGTTGGGCAGTTTGACATCCTCTGCAAAACACGCCACCTTGAAAATACTGCACAAGTTCAGTTTAGCAATGACGTTCAGAGTCAGTCCAGTTTATCACAGCCCTGGGAGTGTCTTTTGCACGAGTAATTAGTAGACTTCACCCAATTTAATCCCATTTATGCTCTGACTTTGCTGAGGTCAGTTTGTGGTGAACCTTCCACTTGAAATTCAGTGAGACCCTGTCAGAAGGTGAAAATTGAAACAGCTTCATTATAGCGCAATAAAGAAACCACTTTGCTTCGATGATATAGTGAAAGGCCTGGAGAGAGTGAATGTGAAGAGGGAGAGTTCAGGACCAGCTAGCTCAAAAATGCCCCTTTAGATAAGCAAGTTTTGAGGCTTTATTTTAGACATGAAAATAAAAGAAAATAGATCTGGGCTAAATCTGGATAGCACGGTGGCGCAGCGGTAGAGTTGCTGCCCTGGCTCATCGGCTCTGACCTCCCTTCCATCGAGGGGATCTACCACAGCCGTTGCCTCAAAAAGGCTGGCAGCATCATCAAGGACCCACACCACCCTGGCCACACACTCATCTCCCTGCTACCTTCGGGTAGAAGGTACAGGAGCCTGAGAACTGCAACAACCCAGTTCAGGAATAGCTACTTCCCCACAGCCATCAGGCTATTAAACCTGGCTCGGACAAAACTCTGAACATTAATACCCCTCCATCTGTTATTTGCACTTTATTAATTTATTAATTAATGTGTGTATTTAAGTATATAACTGTAGTCAATGCCTACTATGTTCTGTTGTGCTATGCAAAGAAAAAATGTCATTGTCATGTCAGGGACACATGACAATAAAACTCTTTTGACTTTGACTCTTTTGACTTTGACTTGCCTTACAGTGCCAGGAACCTGGGTTCGATCCTGACTATGGGTACTGTCTGTGGGGAGTTTGTACATTCTCCCCCTGACCTGCTTGGGTTTTCTCCAGGATCTCTGGTTTCCTTCCACACTATAAAGACACGCAGGTTTGTAGATTAATTGGCTTTGTTGTAATTGTAAATTGGCCCTAGTGTGTGTAGGATCGTGTTGGTGTGCAGGGATCACTGGTCGATGCAGACTCAGTGGGCCGAAGGGCCCCTGTTCCAGCGCTGTATCTCTAAACTAAACTCAACTAAATCTGTAAAGCTGATAGATAGATTCTTGATTAGTACAAGGTGTCAGAGGGAGAAGACGGGAGAATGGGGCTAGGAGGGAGAGATAGATCTGCCATGATTGATTGGTGGTGACGTTGATGGGCCAAATGGCCTAATTCTGTTCCTGTCACTTGTCAGGGTTGCCAACTGTCCCGTATTAGCCGGGCCATCCCGTATATTGGGCTAAATTGGTTTGTCCCATACGGGACTTCCCTTGTCCCGTATTTCACTGCTACTACTCGGGTCGAGTGGACTGTTGGGTCGGAGAGCGGCGTCCGGCCCCGCCTCACCCGTCCCGACGTAGTGCAGCCCATGGAGTGCAGCAGCAGCGCCTCGCCCGTGGCCCCGTCGGTCGGCGGCCCGGCCAGCTGTCCGACCTTTGCACCTTCGCTTACCTCCGACACCACCACCCCTCCTTCTCATGGCCGATCATCGGTTCATGAGTTGGACGGGGTGCCAAACTTTGCGCGCGACGTTGCGCAGGCCAAAACTCCTCAGCTGGCCCGCCGGCTGGGCTTTGTGTGCAGTCCAGCACCCGGGCCAACTCATCATCCACCCAGCCACGGCCAAGTCGGTCAACAAATTGCTGTCGTGAATATGTCCCTTATTTTGACCTTTTGTCCATTATTTGGGAGTGAGAAAGTTGGCAACCCTAGTACAAGGTGAGATCATGTCTGATTTTGAGCGCCATTTCGGTCTCCTTGCCATGGAGGAAGTGCACCAGCTGTTCCACCTGATTGACTCGTGTGATTTCCTGTTGTCTGAGGAGAGATGGGACTGACTGAGTCTGCACTCAGTGGAGTTCAGCAGAGTGGTTCAATGGCTCAACGGCTCCTTTATTATTAAGTGTACCATGTGGGTTTTCTCCGGGTGCCCTGGTTTCCTCCCACACTCCAAAGAAGTAAAGGTCTGTAGGTTAATTAGCTTCTGTAAATTGTAAATTGTCCCCAGCGTGTGTAGGATAGTGTTGGTGTACAGTGTGATCATTGGTCGGTTCCAACTTGGTGGGCCCATGGGCCTGTTTCCGTGCTGTATCTCTAAAGTCTAAAGTATCTTTGCTTTAGGCACGGCAGGGGGTGCGGAGATTAGTTATGGCACTAGCAGCTCACAGGCCGAGCCAACAGTCTGGAAGCTCCAGCGAGTTCACCGCAACATTGTGGAATCAAAATTTAATTAGGAACCTAGAGCTGAAATGAAACAAACTGCTAGTCATAGTAATTGATCACCGTAGAGCAATCACATTGTTTTTAAAATCCCATTTGCTTGACTAATATCGTCCAAGATTTGCCAACTTTAACTACTTTGGCTTCAAGCCCACAGAATGGCAGTCGACTCTGAAAAATGCTCTAAAATGGTTGAGAAATGGTCTCTGGGCTTAGAATAAATAGGGATGGGCAAGCAAATGCTATTCTTGCCCAGCTTCCAAATCACGAATGAAACAAATCTTCCTGAAATCTATTCCATATGATAAAATCCTTCCGTTACTTGTGCGCAAAGCAATTTAATTGCAGGCCTCATTCTTTATATGTGTGCTGTGTTTGCCAGATAAATTGGTGAGAGAGAAAAGTTGGGATTAATATTTACATTTGATCAATCAAACATAAATTGCACTTGGCAATACACAGAGCAATACTTTGTGGCGGCTGAGTGGTTCCAATTCTGGTCTAATAATAATATTGAACTTCTGCGTGAATAAACTACTTTCAATTTTTTAACCGTGAAATAGCTGCACGTTAAGTTTATAAATTATAGGAGCAGCGTTAGGCCGTTCGGCCTATCAAGTCTACTCTGCCATTCAATCATGCCTGATCTATCTTTCCCCTTCAACCCCATTCTCCTGCCTTCTCCCCGTAATCCCTGACACTCGTACTAATCAAGAAGATAACAATCTCCCCTTTAAAAACAACCATTGACTTGGCCTCCTGTGGCGATGAATTCCACAGATTCACCACCCTCTGACTAAAGAAATGCCTCCTCATCTACTTTCCAAAGGTACATCCTTTTATTCTGAGTTTCCTAGACTCTCCCACTAGTAGACTCTCCCACTTCTTCTTTCGTGTGGCGTGCACAGCCTAAAGTTGTTGGACAACTTGTTCTATTTGATCTTCCGTTATGTGCACGTCGGGTTGATTGCATTAGTCGAAACAGGGCGGACCGCGTGAAGGTTGCAATCTCCCACCCCACTCTCCCACTAGTGCCCACCCTATCCAACCCTTTCACTATTCGGTAAGTTTCAATGAGGTCCCCCTTCATTCTTCAAAACTCCAGCAAGTACAGGCTCAGTGGCGTCAAACGCTCATCATATGTTAAACCAATTATTCCTGGGACCATTCTCATAAACCTCCTCTGGACCCTCTCCAACGGCAGCACACCCCTCCTCAGATATGGGGCCCAAAACTGCTCACAATGCTCCAAATGCAGTCCGACCAGTGCCTTGTAGGAGCAGACCTCAGCATTACATCCTTATCCATGGGCGAAACGTGGCAATGTACAGAAGCAAAGAATATAAGTCTCTGCAATATACTGTATCACTAGCCAAGATTTGAGGTACAATATATCAGATCATTTAAAATCAAGGTTATCGCTCAAGTGTTTCAGAAAAAGTTGTCAAATAAGCAGTTACTTTTGGCTTCCATTTAATGGACTTCTTTGAACATGTCTCACTTACGATGGTTACTTTGAGTTCATGTGCAAAACCAGTTCCGATTCCATCAGGAAGTAGTTCAGTATTAACTCAACATATACTCACTTTAGGCAGTGAAGCCGTGAAACGCAAAGTATCTTTTTGAACGCCCGCATTTCAGCTTTCTTCTATTTTTCCTCCTCCGTAGTCAGACCGCATTTGGAGTAATGTGGGCAGTTTTGGACCCCATACCCCCAAGGATGTGCTGCCGTTGGAGAGGGTCCAGAGGTTTACGAGAATGATCCCAGGGTGATTGGGTTGACGTATGATGAGCGTTTGCTGCCACCGGGCCTGTACTCACTGGCGTTGAGAAGGTTGAGGGGGGGGGGGGGGGGGGGACCTCATTGAAACTTACCCCACAGTGAAAGGCCTGGATAGAGTGGGTGTGGAGAGGATGTTTCCACTAGTGGGAGAGTCTTGGATGAGAGGGCATAGCCTCAAAATAAAAGGACGTACCTTTAGGAAGGAGATGAGGAGGAATATCTTTAGTCGGAGGGCGGTGATCCTGTGGAATTCATTGCCACAGAAGGCTGTGGAGGCCAAGTCAATGAATATTCTTAAGGCATAGATAGATAGATTCTTGATTAGTTTAAGTGTCGAGGGCTAGAAAGGAGATGAGGAGGAATTTATTTAGTGGTCCCGTGTTTACGTGCGGCCCAGTATTACCCAGTTACCCAAGGGCCAGGACTGTGGAAAGGGGAACTGAATTGTTGGTTCACTCCATGTGTAAATCTAATTCTATCGGGTTTTATTTTGAGTAACTCTTCAGTGCAGGCTTTACTCTGTGGGATGTCACTGCTCAATATCTTTTGCATCCATCCTTTATTACGAGTGTAAATCTGATATGATGTCGGAGTATAAGAAGGGACAGGGCCGGCTGGATTTTCAACACCTGCAGTAGGATGCTGCAGATGTTCCACCAATTGGTGGTAGCCAGCGCCATCTTCTTCGCTGCCGTGTGCCGGGGCAGCAGGGCGAAGGCCGTGGACGCCAACAGAATTAACAAACTCATCAGGAAGGCTGGCTCCGTCCTGGGGGTGGAGTTGGATTCAGGGGAGGTGGTCTTGGAGGGGAGGATGCTCCTCAAACTGCGGAGCATCCTGGACGATACAGATCACCCCCTCCATGACACACTGGTCAACCCGAGGAGTACCTTCAGCAACAGCCAAGGTGCAGGACAGAGCGCCACAGGAGATAGACAATAGACAATAGACAATAGACAATAGGTGCAGGAGTAGGCCATTTGGCCCTTCGAGCCAGCACCGCCATTCAATGTGATCATGGCTGATCATCCCCAATCAGTACCCCGTTCCTGCTTTCTCCCCATATCCCCTGACTCAGCTATTTTTAAGAGCCCTATCTTGCTCTCTCTTGAAAGTATCCAGAGAACATGCCTCCACTGCCCTCTGAGGCAGCGAATTCCACAGACTCACTACTCCCTGTGAGAAAAAGTGTTTCCCCGTCTCCGTTCTAAATGGCTTACTTCTTATTGTTAATCCTTTATCGCTGTGGCTATTCAAACTATACAACTCCTTCCCCCTTCTGTCGTGGGGTAGACTGACTCCCCCACCCCCCAATCTTTGCACATCCCCAATCCTGGATTTTCCACTCGTCACTTTAATTTCATGTTTCATGTATCTTGTTGTGTTTTATGACTGTTGACGGACCAATATCCCTCCTGGGAGAAATAAAGTTCTATCTTATCGGATTCGGCTCACAGAGCTGATTGAAA
This sequence comes from Okamejei kenojei, assembly GCA_035221665.1. Taxonomy (NCBI): domain Eukaryota; kingdom Metazoa; phylum Chordata; class Chondrichthyes; order Rajiformes; family Rajidae; genus Okamejei; species Okamejei kenojei. Next base: position 16,876,196 of record CM069138.1, read on the forward strand.
GTAAGCTGGAGAACAGGATGTTCTTTGTGGGATTGGGTGGCAAACAAAGCTGATGGCAGAGGCTTGAGAATGATCTCCCTCAAGGGAGTGGGCATGCTCCCTTACGTAAGTAAATAAGTTTATTGGCCAAGTATTCACATACAAGAAATTTGCCTTGGTGCTCCGCCCACAATTAACAACATGACATACAGTGACAATTACGAATGACTCAGAAAACATTAAACATTAATAATAATAAAACATTAATGATATAACACCATTGATCAAGCATGTGAGCTAACAAAATACCAGATCAAAGGGAGGCTACAGATTTTTGGCTGTTGAGTAGAGCAACTACTCGAGGATAAAAACTGTTTTTATGTCTGGCTGTGGCAGCTTTGACAGTCCGGAGTCGCCTTCCAGAGGGAAGTGATTCAGTGAGTTTGTGGCCAGGGTGAGAGGGGTCAGAGATGATCTTGCCTGCTCGCTTCCTGGACCTTGCAGTGCGCAGTTCATCAATGGAGGGAAGGTTGCAGCCAATAACCTTCTCTGCCGATCGGACGATTCGCTGCAGCCTCCAGGTGTCGTGCTTGGTGGCCGAGCCAAACCAGACCATGATGGAGAAGGTGGGAACAGGCTCTACGATGGCCATGTAGACTTAAACCATCATTGCCTGTGGCAGATCGTGCTTCCTCAGCTGCCGTAGGAAGTACATCCTCTGTTGTGCCTTTTTGACTGTGGAGTCGATGGTAGCCCCCACCACCCTTCAACATCTACACTAATGACCAAACAAGAAGTGATGGAACTCATGGGGAAATGGCAGGAACGGGGTACTGATTGGGGATGATCAGCCATGATCACATTGAATGGCAGTGCTGGCTCGAAGGGCCGAATGGCCTACTCCTGCACCTATTGTCTATTGTCTATTATCTATTGTCTATTGTCACAGGTTGTCTCAAGCCAACAAGTACTGACAGCCTCTACCTCCTGGCAGGCATAGCCACACCAGACATCAGAAGAGTAGCAGCTAGCACAGTGGTCCTCAACCTTGTTTGCCCCATGCACCCCTTTCACCGTATGTCAGAATGTCATTCCCCCCCTTTCCAAGATTGTCTGCCTCAAAAAGTGCATTCCAAATAATATGCATATAATACTGAAAATCCTTTATTTCTAACAGTTTGAGTTTGCTAATCCGTGGTCCCAATTCCCCCCCCCTGGGGGAATTCCCCCCTGGTTGAGAACCCCTGAGCTAGTTATGAAGGTACACCAGCAGCAGACAGCAGATGAACCACATCTAATGTTCGGCCAGACCCCATTTCCGAGCCGCCTAAAGTCGAGGAAAAGCTTTCTTAACTGTGTGACTCCTCTTGAGGCTGGCATTACAACGAGTGAAGCACGAGTCTCCATATGGGGTGATAGGACATCTACTCTACCTTCCTCAACTACCATGGGACTGACAGCAAGTGGGCAACTCCCTCCTGGTGCAGACGCACGTTGGGCCAGATGGAAATGCCTCAATCGATTGAGAACTGGTGTTGGCAGAGTCAAGGTGTCTTGAGCACCTGGCGAACTGTCCTCAACTGGAAAACCAATGCACAGCTGCCGATCCCGCAGCCTACTATGAAGATGCCGAGCGGTGCCTTCAGCGGGCGGTCACGGTGGCGCAGCGGTAGAGTTGCTGCCTCACAGCCAATGCAGCGCCGGAGACTCGGGTTCGATCCCGACTACGGGCGCTGTCTGTGCGGAGTTTGTACGTTCTCCCCGTGACCGGGTGGGTTTTCTCCGAGATCTTCGGTTTCCTCCCACACTCCAAAGACGTACAGGTTTGTAGGTTAATTGGCTTGGTATAAGTGTAAATTGCCGCTAGTGCGTGTAGAATAGTGTTAATGTGCGGGGACCGGTAGGACCTGTTTCCGCACTGTATCTCTAAACAATATCTAAGCATGTGATGTGGACGCGATAAGATAAGAAGTATCGAGTGCATTTTTTGGACAGGGATTGCTTTTGTCATTTGAGCACATAAACCTGTGGAGCTAAAGTTCTGTGATAGAGCTACAGCATATGACAGAGGAACAGGCCCTTCGGCCCAACTTGCCCATGCCATCCAAGGTGGCCAATCTACACTAGTCCCACATGCCCATGTTTGGCCCATATCTCTTGAAACCTCTCCCATCCATGTACCTGGCCAAATGTATTTTAAATGTTGGTATGGTATCTATAACTATAACTATCTATAATGTCAGCAGTTTGTTCCATATACCCACCACCCTTTGTGTAGAAAAAGTTGCCCCTCAGGTTCCACATTCAATCTTTCTCCTCTCACCTTAAATGGGTGCAAATTGCAACTTCTGGGAGCAACTATACAGGCGAAATAGAGGAAACTTGCAACTGCTGGCTTTTGGTTGACAAGTTGGGTGGAGCAATGTTAAAGAGCGGTGGACAATCTGTACTGTAGTTACTGTAGAATTTAAAAATTATGTATTGTAAATGTTCACATTATGGGCTGTGCCTTAGCACCGCTGGTACAGCTGCTGCCTTTCATTTCCAGAGACTCAGGTTCGATCCCTATCCCGGGTGCTGTCTGTGTGGAGTTTGCATGTTCTCCCTGTGACTGCGTGGGACTTCCTCCGGGTGCTCCGGTTTCATCCCACTTCCCAAAGACGTGCAGCTTTGTAGGTGAATTGGCCTCTGTAAATTAAGCCTAGTGTATAGGGGGCGTATGCGTTATAACTATAGTGGGCCAAACGCAGGCAAATGGGACTAGATTAGATGGGGCAGTTTGGTCAGCATGGACAATTTGGGCCGAAGGGCCTGTTTCTGTGCTGTATGACTCTAACTCTGATTGAGTATCATCCACAGTTTGTGCTGAAAATCAATCTGGTTGCAAGATTATCAAGATTTGCAGTGTCTTTATATTGAGATCCTGAGAATGGACTTGAACCCATAGCCTTTGGGGTGGGAGATTGCAACCTTCACGTGGTCGACCCTGTTTCAACAAATGCAATCAACCTGGCGTGCACAAACAGAAGATCAAACAGAACAAGTTGTCTTACAACTTTAGGCTGTGCAGGCCATACACAAGATGAAGAAGAACCTTCAATTACCTTGAATTCCAAGGCAAGCTAGTTGTGGACAATTACACTTGTTCCTGTCCAGCATGGTAGAGCTACAGCCTTACAGCGCCAGAGACCGGGGTTCGATCCTGACTACGCAGTGGTGGTATAGCTTCAGTGCTAAACACACACCCAGGTCAAATCATCAGATCCTCAAGATTTGGACAATGGGCGGCCATGGTGGGGCAGCGGTAGAGATGAGCCTTACAGCGCTTGCAGCGACGGAGACCAGGGTTCAATCCCGACTAAAGGGCCTGTCCCACGATACGAGTTTACCCAAGAGCTCTCGCGAGTTTAAAAAAAAAATCAAACTCGTGATAAGTACGCAGAATGTACGTAGCGGGTACGTCAGAGCTCTGAGCGGCTCGTAACGCTAACGGCAGGTACTCGGGAAACGCGGTAAGCTCGTGAAGTTCCTCCAACATGTTGAAAAATGTCCACGAGAGCCCCGAGTGCCTACGAGCGGCCATTACCGTAATTCTCCGAGTTCAAATCAGGGGAAACTCGGGAGAACTCTTGAATTACCTCGTACAATGGGACAGGCCCTTTAGGGTGCTGTCTGTACGGAGTTTGTACGTTCTCCCCGTGACTGCATGGGTTTTCTCCGAGATCTTTGGTTTCCCGCCACACTCCAAAGACGTACAGGTATTGGCTTGGTGTATGGTGTAAATTTCCCCCAGTGTGTGAAGGGTGGTGTTAAAGTGAGGGGATCGCTGATCGGTGCAGACTCGGTGGGTCGAAGGGCCTCTTTTAATTTAGTAAGCTATCACTAAACTAAACTAAATTAAACAAAACTGAACTGAACTAAACTAGCACTCTTCTGCTGAGCTATGGCCCCTCGAAGCTGCTGCGAACTTCAGCTTCTCTGTCACATCTTGCTCCCAATTGAGCTGCCGGACAAATTTCCAGCGACCCTACACAACAAACTTACGTAAATGAAACAAGAAGACTTCCCAGGGCTTTCATTCAAAAGGACTTCTGCAATCTTCCCTCTGCTAACTAGATTAGTTTATTGTCACGTGCACCGAGGTACAGTGAAACATTTTTTGTCGCGCGCTAACCAGTGAGTGGAAAGACAATACGTGATTACAATCAAACAGCTCACAGTGTACAGATGCAGGTTGAAGGGTATAACATTTAATGCGAGATAAATCATTGCGGTGTTGCAACCATCACGGTTACGCATGAAACGTTGCATGAAATGCAGGTGAGCGCAGCAAACCGAACGCAAATGTCACGCAGCTACAGTGATTGTTTGTCAAATACATCAAAGTAAATGGTGAGGTAGAGTGTGACACTGTTTATTCTGCGCCTGGTTCGTTTGAACAGCTTATGCCTTTCTCTCATCCAAGACTCATTATTTCATCTATATTGACATTAGATAAGCTCCCTTAATACTTTACTTCAGCAGAATCTTCCAAACTGATGAGCTGATATTCAACACTGAAAAACTAATTACGTTCCACAGCTTCATAAAACTCCCTGCCATTGTACGAGTTCTTCACGGAGAACAGGTCTCCTTTGAGATTCTATCCCATCGACACAGAAACCGTGCTTGTCTGATGTCAACTTTCCAAATTAAAAGGAAAAGTTGGCTTAATATAATCAGTCATTTTCCTGTTACGAGAGGAAAACAATTTAAATTGTCAATGCAAATAGACCAAGATAATGTGAGACAATCTTTAATATTTCTATCAATGGTGGTTGAAGATTGATTCAAAGTCTTCCAGTATTCAACATTTAATTATATTTTTTAATTGAACAGTGTTTCTTGTTTTGAAGATGTTTAGATTAATGAAGCATAAAATTAGTGCTTTATATTTAAATACATGTCATAGTACTTCAACTCCCCCTCCCATTCCGTATCCGACCTTTCTGTCCTTGGCCTCCTCCATGGCCAGAGTGAGTCCCACTGCAAATTGGAGGAGCAGCACCTCATATTTCGCTTGGGCAGTTTACATCCCAGCGGTATGAACATTGACTTCTCCAATTTCAGGTAGTCCTTGCTTTCTCCATCCTTCCCCTCCCCTTCCCTGCTCTCCCGCAGCCCACTGTCTCCGCCTCTTCCTTTCTTCTTCCCGCCCCCCCCACCCCCACATCAGTCTGAAGAAGGGTCTCGACCCGAAACGTCACCTATTCCTTCGCTCCATAGATGCTGCCTTACCCACTGAGCTTCTCCAGCATTTTTGTCTACCTTTCAACTAGAGGCCAGTTCAGCAAGGACAAGGCCCTTCGGCCCACAATGCCTGTGCCAAACATGATGCCAAGTTAAACTGATCTCCTCTGCCTGCTCGTGATCCATATCCCTCCATTCCAATGTGCCAAAAATAAAAGACTCTTACAGTTTTTCTGCCATTATTGTATCTACCTCCATCATTACCGCTGGCCGTGGGCTCCAGGCATCCACCATTCTCTGTGCAAAATACTAGCCAAGCACATGAAGTCATAGAGTGATACAGTATGGAAACAGGCCCTTTGGCCCAACTTCCCACGCCAGCCAACATGTCCCATCTGCCTGCGTTTGGCCCATATCCCTCCAAACCTGTCCTATCCATGTACCTTCCAACTGTTTCTGAAACATTGTGATAGTCCCTGCCTCAACTATCTGCTTTAAACATTGCCCTTCTCAACTTAAAGCTATGCCCTCTGGTCTTTGACATTCTCACCCTGGGGAAAAGGTTCTGACTGTCTACCCTATCCATGTCTTTCTTAATTTTACGTACATTTATCAGGTGTCCAGGTCTCATTCTTGCGGCTTTTAGTTTATAAATATCAAACACTGCACATTGTACATTGAATACATTTGTATAGTACCATAGTGTATTATTCACCATTCTGAAAAAAGTGCCACAATCTCCTTTTAGAAACATTGAAAATAGGTGCAGGAGTAGGCCATTCGGCCCTTCGAGCCTGCACCGCCATTCAATATGATCATGGCTGATCATCCAACTCAGTATCCTTATCTCCATACCCCCTAATCCCTTTAGCTACATCTAACTCCCTCTTAAATATAGCCAATGAACTGGCCCCAACTACCTTCTGTGGCAGAGAATTCCAGAGACTCACCACTTTCTGTGTGAAAAATGTTTTCCTCATCTCAGTCCTAAAGGAATTCCCCCTTATCCTTAAACTGTGACCCCTTGTTCTGGACCTCCCCAACATCGGGAACAATCTTCCTGCATCTAGCCTATCCAACCCCTTAAGAATTTTGTAAGTTTCTATAAGATCCCCCCTCAGTCTTCTAAATTCTAGTGAGTACAAGCCAAGTCTATCCAGTCTTTCCTCATATGAAAGTCCTGACATCCCAGGAATCAGTCTGGTGAACCTTCTCTGTACCCCCTCTATGGCAAGAATGTCTTTTCTCAGATTTCGAGACCAAAACTGTACGCAATACTCCAGCTGTGGTCTCACCAAAACCCTGCACAACTGCAGTAGAACCTCCCTGCTCCTATACTCAAATCCTTTTGCTATGAATGCTAACATACCATTTGCTTTCTTCACTGCCTGCTGCACTTGCATGCCTACTTTCAATGATTGGTGTCCCATGACACCCAGGTCTCGTTGCATCTCCCCTTTTCCTAATTTGCCACCATTCAGATAATAGTCTACCCTCCTTTTTGCCACCAAAGTGGATAACCTCACATTTATCCACATTATACTGCATCTGTCATGCATCTGCCCACTCACCCAGCCTATCCAACTCACTTTTGACTTACTTTGCAAATAATATGGTCAAATAAGAAGTAAATGCTAAATTTAGTTTTGTTGTAGTGGGCTTGACTTCAACCTTAGTAGTTGCCGTTTACTTAAAATGTAAGTATTAAGAAGGAATCTAACCTGTTCATGAATCAATAGTCTCCGGGCATGGTTCAAAATCAGAAGGCCCATCTCAGCAGCCCCATAGGTGATCTACACCTGAAGCCTGTCTGATGGGCCTGTACTTAGGTGGCCAACCAACTTGCCTCAAAGGTCTGGGGATACAAGGAACTGCAGCTGCTGGTTTACAAAGAAAAAAGACACTGGAGTAACTCAGCAGGTCAGCCAGCATTTCTGGAGAACAGGTGACATTTCGGGTCAGAAGCCTTCTTCAGTCTGTTGTTGGGGGGGGGGGGGGAGGGGAGAGGGGGGAAAACTGGAAGAGAGGTGGGGGTCAGGACTTACCCTAAAGCCTGGTAAGTAATAGGTGGATACAGGTGATGGAGGTTTTTGATAGTAAATGGTTGGACCAAGGCCAGCAATGAAAAAACGGAAGGTGTGAGACAAAAGGATTTAAGGGTTGTGAATTGTGAAGCTAGAGGAAGGACTGTAGTTTGGAGGGGGAGGAGAGAGATAGAGGCTCTCTCTCCTGTGTCCAAATGGGGCACAGGGGAGAGAGGGGATGGGGAAAAAGTGGGGAGAGGGTTGATAGTTTGGTAGTAGGGGGTTTGTGCCTATCTAAAACCCTCTTAAATACCACTGTCATATCTGCCTCCACCACCACCTCTGGTAGCACATTCCAGGCATGAACCACGATGAGTAAAACACTTGTCGGGTACATCTCCTTTAAACTAAGCTGCTCCCACATTAAGGTTATGCCTTCTAGTCTTTAATATTCCCACTCATTTACAAACTAAAGGCAATCTTCAGTGACCAATTAACTGTGCCATCGCGTAAGTCTTTGGGGTAAAAACACACGGTCATGTAGAAAATGTGCCTTTTGCACGTTCATTTGCACTAAACATCATTTGCGTTATTCCCTTTATCATGTATATTGTGGAATGGCTCGATTGTAAACATGTATTGTCTTTCCGCTGACTGGTTAGCAGGCAACAAAGGCTTTTTCGCTGTACCTCGGTACGCGTGACAATAAACCAAATTAAATTAAACTGAGCAATGCCATCAGTACAGCAGTCTCCCCAACCAGCAGTGAATGTGGGGTTGGTATTGCCGACTTTGGCAGTGGAAGCATGGAACGAGCTGCCGGAGGAGGTAGTTGAGGCAGGGACTATCGCAACATTTAAGAAACATTAAGGCAGGCAAGTGGGACTAGTGTTGATGGGACGTGTTGGCCGGCGTGGGCAAGTTGGGCCAAAGGGCCTGTTTCCATGCTGTATCACTCTATGACTCTAAGCAGTGGCGGTGTAGCTTCTGTGCTAAACACACACCCAGGTCAAATCATCACATCCTCAAGATTTGGACAATGGGCAGCACGATGGCGCAGCGGTAGAGTTGCTGCCTTACAGCGCTTGCAGTGCCGGAGAACTGGGTTCGATCCCGACTACGGGTGCTATCTGTAATGAGTTAAGTTCTCCCCGTGACCGCGTGGGTTTTCTCCGAGATCTTCGGTTTCCTCCCACACTCCAAAAACGTACAGGTATGTAGGTTAATTGGCTTGGTGTATCGTATAAATTGTCCCTGGTGTGTGTAGGGTAGTGTTAATGTGCAGGGAACGCTGGTCGGTGCGGACTCGGTGGGCCGAAGGGCCTGTTTCTGTGCTGTATCTCTGAACTAAACCAAGAATTGCTCTCTGCTCTCGTCTAAACTGGATTTTAATAATTCATCGTGTGCACTTAAAATATCATAGACGAGACACAAACTCATTTCCATATCAGTGTTTCAGGTGATCCCTGTTAGCTCTGAAGCCCATTGATCATTTCCATGCCTGGACACTGCTCTTTTCTCTTGGCCTGCTGTAGAGATTGCCTTACAGGAATTGCTGTGATGGCTTAACTTGCCTTCAAGGCGCTCCGCAGAGTTTTAAAGTAATTTTCCATAAACAAACCATCAATTTGCGCTGATATTATGTCTAAAACAAATGTGCAGAGCGCGCTGGTTTTCTTTCAAAGTACAACCCACGCTTAATTGAATTCAGTTTAAAGGCTCACAGACTGCACTTGCTCCCAGCGGACAGGAGCCAACGTGATCAATAAATTCAAGGCCAGTCACTCTCCACGCTCGCTTGCCCCTTCCCCCCCCCCCCCCCCCCCCCCCCCCCCCAACCTCAGGACCTGATCTGTTATCAAACATAGAAACATAGAAATTAGGTGTAGGAGCCATTCGGCCCTTCGAGCCTGCACCGCCATTCAATATGATCATGGCTAATCATTCAACTCAGTATCCCGTACCTGCCTTCTCTCCATACCCCCTGATCCCTTCAGCCACAAGGGCCACATCCAACTCCCTCTTAAATATGGCCTCAACTACCTTCTGTGACAGAGAATTCCCCAGATTCACCACTCTCTGTGTGAAAAACGATTTTCTCATCTCGGTCCTAAAAGACATCCCCCTTATCCTTAAACTGTGACCCCTTGTCCTGGACCTCCCCAACATCGGGAACAATCTTCCTGCATCTAGCCTATCCAACCCCTTAAGAATTTTGTAAGTCTCTATGAGATCACCCCTCAATCTTCTAAATTCCAGCGAGTACAAGCCAAGTCTATCCAGTCTTTCTTCATATGGAAGTCGTACCATCCCAGGAATCTGTTGATCTGTTATCAAAGCAAAACGTAAACATTTCAGTATGGACAACCTTAAACTCTAAGCTCTTTGCCGTCCAATTTAAGTCAAGTTTAGTTTCGTTTGGAGATACAGCGCAGAAACAGGCCCATCGGCCCACTGAGTCCGCGCCGACCGGCGATCCCCGCACACTCACCCTCTCCTACACACACTAGGAACAATTTGCAATGACACCAAGCCAATTAACCCGCAAACCTGTACGTCTTTGGAGTGTGGGAGGAAACCAAAGCACCCGGAGAAAACATACCACAGGTCACAGGGAGAATGTACAAACTCCGTACGGACAGCACCCGTGGTCAGGATCGAACCTGGGTCTCTGGCGCTGTAAGGCAGCAGCTCTGCCGCTGCGCCACCGTGCTACCCAAAACAACAAAAACAAGAAGAGGCGTATTCCATCCAGTCTGACATTCAACTGTATAGAATTTCACTCCTCCGCATATTACCATGTTTCCATACTTACATACATTATGGCCGTTTTGGCCAACAAGTCTCCTCATCAGAACAATCTCATTCCCCCATTGACTTTCCCTGTCATTTTTCTCTCCACATTCCCAGATGTTACCGCTCACTTACACACCAGGAACATAAGATCATAAGATATAGAAGCAGAATTGGGCGGGCCACTTGGCCCATCGAGGCTGTTCCGTCATATGATCATGGCTGATCTATTTTTCCCTCTCATTCCCAATCTCCTGCCTTCTCCCCATTACCTTTGACACACTTACTCATCAAGAACCTTTTACTTCTCACTTTAAAAATACCCAACAAATTGGCCTCCACTGCCGTGTGTGGCAATGAATTCCACAGATCTCTCTCTGGCTGAAATAATTCCTCCTTATCTCCATTCTAAATATACATCCTATTATTCTGATGTTCTCTGGTCCCAGACTCTCCCACCAGTGGAAACATCCTCTCCACATCCACTCTATCTAGGCCTTTCATTATTTGGTAGGTTTCAATACAATTCACCCTCGTCCTTCTAAACTCCAGCAATAACATGGCCCAGTGCCATCAAATGCTTTTCATACGTTAACCCGATCATTTCAGGGATCATTCTCGTACACCTCTGGACCCTCTCCAACGCCACCCCGCTCTTCCTCAGATATGGGGGCCAGAACTGCTCACAATAGACTCTTTGTGGTCTGACCAGAGGCCTTTAAGTTCTAGTCCTCTTGAAATGAAGCCTAGCATTGCATTTCCCCTACCAAGACAACCTGCAAATGAACCTTTTGGTAATTCTGCACTAACACTCCCAAGTCCCTTTGCCCGTCCAATTTCTGAATTCTCTCCCCATTTAGAAAATAGTCTATGCCTTTATGTATAAAGGCATAGAGACATACAGTGTGGAAACAGGCCATTCGGTCCAACTTGCCCACACCGGCCAACATGTCCCAGTTACACTAGTCCCACCTGCCCGCGTTTGGCCATATCCCGCCCAAACCCGTCCTATCCATGTACCTGTCAAACTGCTTCTTAAATGTTGGGATAGTCTTTGTCTCAACTACAGTCCTTCAAACGATTTGCAGTGACCAGTTAACCTATTAAACCTGCATGCCGGGATGTGAATAGACACCGCAGCATTGGGGAACCCATGTGGTCATAGAGAGAACATGCAAACACCACATGGACAGCGCCGTAGGTCAGGATTGAACCTGGGTCGTCGGAGCTGCGAGGAAGCAGCTATACCACTCTGCCACCTCGCCAGAGTATGAAGGAACGTCAATATAGTTTACTTTAGTTTAGTTTAGTTTAGAGATACAGCGCAGAAACAGGCCCTTTGACCCACCGAGTCCACACCGATATGCGATCCCCGCACATTAACACTATCCTACACACACACGGGACAATTTACACTTTAACCAAGCCAATCAACCGACAAACCTGCACGTCTTTGGAGTGTGGGAGGAAAGCGAAGATCTCGGAGAAAACCCACGCGGTCACGGGAAGAACGTACAAACTCCGTACAAACTCCTGTGGTCGGGATCGAACCCGGGTCTCTGACGCTGCAAGCGCTGTAAGGCAGCGACTCTACCGCAGCTCCACCGTGCCGCCCAAAATATATTTCCTTGCTCAGGTGTAGAATGGATCAGTTGGTGACATCACTGTCCCTGAGACCAGAGCTAATCGATTCACCTTCACCTTCAGCATTAAAGTCTAAATTTACACTCCAGTGCAGCAGTGACAGAGTATTCGTGCTGCCTTTGTTCCAGGAGTCAAGCCAAGGTCCTGTCTATTTCCCCACCGATGGATTTTAAAGATCCACGAGCAATATTTTAAGGAAGAGAGACATAAAAAGCTGGAGTAACTCCGCGGGAGAGGCAGCATCTCTGGAGTAAAGGGATAGGTGACGTTTCGGGTCAAGACCCATCTTCAGACTGAGAATCAGGGAAAAGGGTAGACGGTGATGTAGACGGTGATGTAGAGAGATATGGAACAAATGAATGAAAGATATGCAAAAAAGTAACGGTGATCGAGGAAACGTGGAGCCCACAATGGTCCAATGTTGGCTGTAGGCAAGGTGATAGCGTGTTATGCAGACAATGAAACTCAACAGGACGACAGTGAAACTAGTACACCGACTAGGGTGTGGGAGGCGTGGAGAGAGAGGGGTTAAGAGGGTTACTTGAAGTAAGAGAAATCAATCATCCTACTGCTGGGTTGTAAGCTGCTCAAGCGAAATATCAGTTGCTGGTCCTGAAGATAACTTGACTGCCAATTTTATCGTAAGACAAAAGGAGGTCAACTGTAACACTGATTCTATTTCTACCGCTGCAGAAACCTGCTTGTCCTTCATTCTCTGTTCCGAGTTTAAATCCGGGGCCTCTATATATTTTCCATCTTTTAGTTTAGTTTAGTTTAGTTTAGAGATACTGCGCAGAAACAGGCCCTTCGGCCCACCGAGTCCGTGCCGACCAGCGATCCCCGCACACTAACACTATCCTACACACAGAGGGACAATTTTACATTTTTATATCAGGCCAATTAACCTACAAACCCCTACCTCTTTGGAGCGCTGTAGGAAACCGAAGATCTCGGAGAAAACCCACGCGGTCACGGGGAGAGCGTACAAACTCCGTACAGACAGCACCCGTAGTCGGGATCGAACCCGGGTCTCCGGCGCGCCGCAAGCGCTGTAAGGCAGCAACTCCACCGCTGCGCCACCGTGCCGCCCTTCCTCTCCCTGCTCCCATCCAGCAGAAGGTACAGAAGCTTGAAAGCACGCACCACCAGACTCGGGAAACTTCTGAATGGTCCTTCAGAAAATGCTGGAGTAACGCAGCGGGGCAGGCAGCATCTCTGGAGAGAATGAATGGGCCCTTCTTCAGAGTTGTGCAGTTTGGTTCAAAACCAGGCGAAGCAGCACCTCATATTTTGCTTGGGCAGCTTACAACCCTGTGGTATGAACGTTGATTTCTCCAAGTTCAAGTAACTCCTGCATCTCCTCACCTCTCTCCTCCCTTCCCCCACCCTAGTCGTCTTACCTATTTCACTTGTCACATCCTTGTATCCCACTTTGTATCTCACCTTCCCCAGCCAGCAATGGCCCTTTGTGGGCTCCACCCTTCCTGAGGTCATCTGTTGCCTGCCCTGATTTGTTCTGGCCTTTTCTCAACTACAGTTGGGGTCAAGGAAAGAGCGTTCACGTCCCGGCCCTGTTTCCACCAGTCTTTCCGCCACCACGCACAAGAAGCGACAAGACGGACACCATTGTGTGCAGATGCCGAGATGTGTGTTCAGCTCTGGCTGAACAACTTCTAATCTTGTCTGTGGACTCGATAAGATGAAGACCTACAGTTCATCCCCCCCCCCTTCCCCCACCTCCCTCTTCCCACCCCTACTTTCAGTCTGCAGAAGGGTTCTGACCCGAACCGTCACCTATTCCTTCTCTCCAGAGATGCTGCCTGGCCAGGTGAGTCACTCCAGCATTTTGTGTCCATCTTCGGTGTAAACCAGCATCTGCGGTTCCTTCCTGGGTGGAAGGTGGAAGAGTAGCGGTTCCTCCACCTCATGGTGTAGGACTTTGAGCGGCTACATTGGGAACCCCAGACAGTGACAATAGACAATAAGTGCAGGAGGAGGCCATTCGGCCCTTCGAGCCAGCACCGCCATTCATGGTGATCATGGCGGATCATCCACAATCAGTGCCCCGTTCCTGCCTTCTCCCCATATCCCCTGACTCCGCTATCTTTAAGAGGTCTATCTAATTCTCTCTTGAAAGCGTCCAGACAATTGGCCTCCACTGACATCTGAGGCAGAGAATTCCACAGATTCACAACTCTCCTCCTCGCCGTTCTAAATGGCCGACCCCTTATTCGTAAACTGTGGCCCCTGGTTCTGCACTGCCCCAACATCGGGAACACGTTTCCTGCCTCTAGCGTGTCCAATCCCTTAATAATCTTACGTTTTTAACAAGATCCCATCTCGCCCTTCTAAATTCCAGTGTGTACAAGCCCAGTCGCTCCATTCTTTCAACAAATGACAGTCCCGCCATCCTTGAGGATAGATGCCACCTACTTGGGGCAGCGTCTCATGTAGATACTTTGGATGGTGGTGGGGAGATGTCTGAGATGGTGCATTCTGAATCCACCACTCTCTCCATCCTCACATTCCCATGTGATGGAACTGCCAAACCGGGCTCCAAGATGCAACCAGTCAGGATACACTCCACAGTGCATCTGTTGAGATTTACGAGAGTATTCGGTGACTTTCTCTGTCCAATTATTTATTCAAGTAAGAATTTAATCGTGATAAAAAAGGAAATACCTATGCCGGATATACCTATACCAAAGATGGACACAGAGTGCTGGAGTAAACTCAGCGGGGTCAGGCAGCATCTCTGGAGAAAATGGATGGGTGACATTTCATAAGATCATAAGTGAAATTGGATGGGTGACGTTTCATAAGTAGAATTTAGGCCATTCGGCCCATCAAGCCTAGTCTGCCATCCAATCATGTCTGATCTATCTCTCCCTCCTTCGGGTCGAGACCCTTCTTCAGACTCTCCAGTATGGGCAAGTTGGGCCGAAGGGCCTGTTTCCACACAGTGTGACTCTATGACTCGTGACACACGAGCTTGACCTGCTGAATGGCTTTCAGCCTCCCAGGAAGTAGCAGTGCTATCGAGCCTTACTCCTGATTGCATTGGTGTGCCAAGCCCGGGATAGATCATCCGAGGTGTTAAGCAAAGATCATAGATCTTTGATGTTAAGATCCAGGAACGTGGACTTGGAGGGGGAATATTTCTCCAGGTGCACACGAAGAAGCTACAAAGGAGAAGAGCGGGTGCCTGCAGAGCGATACATGGATGCAATCAGAGGCGTGACTGAGATGACAAAGGGGATATCTCCAGTGGTGCGAAACCACATTTGCTGTGGTGATAAATTGATGGCATTCACTGTGACCCCACCACCCTCTCGGGGAATTCCAGAGATGCTGCTGAGCAAAGATACTAGACTATCTTTGCCGCTGAGTTACTCCAGCATTTTGTGTCTATCTTCGGTGTAAACCGGCATCTACAGTTCATGAGTCAAGAGCGTTTTATTGTCATATGTCCCAAATAGAACAATGACATTCTTACTTCCAGCAGCCCAACAGAATATGTAAACATAGTACACTGTAAACAATATAATAAATGAGAGAGAAAAAAAAATCAGTGTGTATAGATACACATACTCATAAATACACATATATGTAGATCATATATATATATATATATATATATATATATATATATAGATACATTCATGCACACATATGCACACACAAAAACAAACAATAATAGTGCAATAATAACAATAATAGTCTATGTAGTTCACAGCTTACAGTATTTGAGGTTGTAGTGTTTAATAGCCGAATGGCTGTAGGTACAGGAGCCTGAAAACTGTAACGTCCAGGGGTGAAACGAGTGTGTGGCCAGGATGGTGTGGGTCTCTGATGATGCTGGCTGCCTTTTTGAGGCAGCAACTCCGGTAAGGTCAGCGCCGGTGACGGACTTGGCATTGCTCCTTCCCTCACGTGTTCCGGGGTTTGGTGGTCCTGTACCTGAGAGATTTGAAGTGAATGTCATCTGCAATGTGAATGATTTGTAACTCATGAATTTTGCATTGCTCACTGCAATACATTTTAAACCAGGATATATTTGGTTGGCACATCATGTGGAGAGCATTTGGAAGATGTTGCAGGTTGAAGTTACTGGTTTACCCTGGCTGCTCCGGTTTCCTCCCCCACTCCAGAGACGTACAGCTTTGTAGGTTCAGCCGTTCAAAGAGTTTGTAGATACCTTTGTTGGTAGCTTTGTAGATGCTGCCTGTCCGCTGAGTTACCCCAGCATTTTTTGTCAATCTTCGATTTAACCAGCATCTGCAGATCCTTCCCACACAGCCTTGTAGGTTAATTGGCTTCGGTAAAAGTTGTAAATTGTCCCAGGTGTGTGTGAAGGATAGTGCTAATGTACAACTGTCGGTTGGTCAGCGCGAACTCAGCGGGCCGGAGAATCCGCGCTGGATCTGTAATCAACTAAACTCCACAATGGCATCAGTTTGTATCTCATAAGGAGGCTGAGCCTGGGACCACAGAGAGAGACAGAGCCTCTGCCATGAGAAATAGCACGTTACCTCCTTTCTTACCTCACTGCTCTGAAGATTGTGCATGGCCGTGTAACCATGGTGAACAGGTACCTCATCCTGGGACTATTGATATGGGTGCAACTTGACATTTGCGGTTTTTTGTTTTGGTTCTGCTCGGAACTGTTTATCTTTGGTAGAATGTAATATTTTCAGTTATGGGGAAAAAAAAACCCTGAGTATGCTTAAACTTCCATCTCCTGAAAATCAATTGCGATTAGGTTTGTGAGGATGTTCAAAATTCTCCATTGCTACCCGCATTGTCACGAGTCTATAAATGTGTAGGAAGGAACTGCAGATGCTGGTTTACACCAAAGATAAACACAAAATTCTGGAGTAGCTCAGCGGGACAGGAAGCATCTCTGGAGGAAAGGAATGGGTGATGTATCAGGTCAAGACCCTTCTTCAGTTTTGTTTATTGTTGCGTGCTAATCAGTCGGCAAATCTTCACTCATTCCTTCTCTCCAAAGATGCTGCCTGTCCCGCTGAGTTACTCCACCATTTTGTGTCTATCTTTGTGCTTGGTCTGTAGCATATCTATATAACTAAAAGTCTCATCTTCACCACTTCCTGTCTGCGCTGTATATTGATTTTCAAAAAAACACGACCATATATCGCTATTATTTCTGGCCATCTCACTCACGGTCCTCCTCCGCTGAGGCAGCCCCGAGGATTTTTCCGATCGATGAAAAATCAAAAAAAGTTGTGAATGTTTAAAAAAAATCTTGAGATCAGCTGATTGGTCCTCCAACAGCCGTGAGTCAGTCAACTGCCAGCCCACCAGCCGTGAGTGTGTCAACTGCCAGCCCACCAGCCCTAACTGACTGAGCTGCCAGCCCACCAGCCCTGAGTGACTGAGCTGCCAGCCCACCAGCCCTGAGTGACTGAGCTGCCAGCCCACCAGGCCTGAGTGACTGAGCTGCCAGCCCAAGAATCCATTCGGCCCACATGTCCATACTAGCCGTCTGGAAACTAGTCCCTTCGGCCCACAACATCCATACTAGTGCTCCAGAATGCCCCCCCCTCCCACTGGCCACCAATATTGGAATTGGTGGAGAGGTGGAATATTGCATTGGGGGACCAGCCCTCCTGTGTGAACATGGGACACAAAGGGTCCCAATTAGTTTAGTATATATATATGTACACTATTGTGAATGGGGTGTACGACTGGATTTAGAAAGTCATATTCGTGAAAGTAATGTTCATGACTGGCGTTAGGAAACATTTTGCCCAGGGCAAAGCGATATGAGCATTGAATCACAAATGTTGAGTTCTTAAAGTTAGTTTTGGAATGGAATACTTTATTCTCACATGTGACAAGTCACAGTGAATTTCGTTGCTTGCTGGATAATAGGTGCAGGAGGCGGCCACTTCTAGCCAGCACCGCCATTCATTGTGATCATGGCTGATCATCCACAAGCTGTACCCCGTTCCTGCTTTCTCCCCATACCCCTTGACTCCGCTATCTTTAAGAGGTCTATCCAACTCTCTCTTGAAAGCATCCAGAGAATTGGCCTCCACTGCCTTCTGAGGCGGAGAATTCCACATTCACAACTCTCTGGGTGTAAAAGATTTTTTCATCACCGTTCTAAATTTCCTATCCCTTATTCTTAAACTGTGACCCCTGGTGCTGGACTCCCCCAACAGCGGGAACATGTCCCCTAATAGGAAAATGGACACAAAAAGCTGTCTGAAGAAGGGTCTTGACCCGAAACGTCACCCATTCCTTCTCTCCAAAGATGCTGCCTGTCCTGTTGACTTAATCCAGCATTTAGTGTCTATCTTTGGTTTAAACCAGCACCTGCAGTTCCTTCGTACACATTTCCCTTAATAGGTGCATTGAAGGGTACCGGTGACTGTAGAGGAACTAAGCTTCAGAAACCCCAACCAATACTTCACCAATCCAACATATCCTGCATAAATGGCTCAGAAAGCAGTAATTGCCCCCTCCCCCACCCTGCCCCCCTTCCCCACCCTCCCCCCTCCCATCCCCTTTGAATACTGGATATTTTGGTAACTGATTTACTTCTGAACCACCTAAACGGCTGTTCAAATCTGATTCAATAATGTTTTTGCCATAGCATCTACAACATCTGTAACCTTGTTATAACTGGTTTCTGTCTATTTCAGTCATTAGTCATAAAGCCATCCAAAAACTCACTATAATGAAAATGTTGCATCTTATGCACGCATACCCAAGGTCTTAGAATAGATCGGTTTGGAGATACGGCGTGGGAACAGGCCCTTCGGCCCACCGAGTCCGCCAACCAGCGATCCCCGCACACTGATACTATCCTACACACACTGCGGACAATTTACAATTATACCAGGTGTCTGTACGTCTTTCAAATGTGGGAAGAAACCAGAGCACCCAGAGAAAACGCACGCAGGCCATGGGGAGAACATACAAACACCGTACAGAGAGCTCCCGCGGTCAGGATTGAACCCGGGTCTCTGGCGCTGTAAAGGGCCTGTCCCACCGTACGAGGTAATTCAAGAGTTCTCCCGAGTTCTCCCTGATTCGAGCTCGTGTAATGTACGTAGCGGGTACGTAGGAGCTCGTGGATGTCATGTAGCGGCTCGTACGAGTAACGGTCGGTACTCGGGAAATCCGCTAAACTCGTGACGTTTTTTCAACACTGTGAAAAATGTGTTTGGGCTATTTCAGTCATAAAACCATCCAAAGACTTACTACTATGAAAATGTTGCATCTTATGCATCCTTACCCAAGGTCCCTTAGAGCAGTTACAGAGTCATAGATTCATATGATACAGAAACAGGCTCTTTAGTCCGCTCTTTCTGTGCCATTAGTTCATTAGATCTTCAAAATCCTTAGCCAATTTCTGCTCCATGAATTATATTCTTTACTGTAGCCACTTTGCTGACTATTCAGGAACAGAAACTCAAGCCCTCACATCAAATCTTAAGGTTGCAGAAGCACCAAAATGTCAATTTCACGCTGAACCAAGTCAGGATGCATTCAAGCATAGTGCCTTTCCCACAAGCTCTCTTCCTCTTTAAAAGTCAGTCCTTGCTTGAACTTGGAGGAACCAACATAAGTGACATTGCAGCAGTGTGCATGTGGCATGGTGGCGCAGCAGTGGAGTTGCAACGCTTGAGGCCCGGGTTCGATCCCAACTACCGGTGCTCTATGGAGTATGGAGTTCTGTCTGCATGGAGTTTGTACTCCGAGATCTTTGGCTTTTCTCCGAGATCGTCGGTTTCTTCCCACGCTCCAAAGACGTACAGGTTTGACGGTTGATTGGCTCGGTAAATGTAAAAATTGTCCCTAGTGTGTGTAGGATAGTGTTAATGTGCGGGGATCGCTGGTCGGCGGGGACCCGGTGGGCCGAAGGGCCTGTTTCCGCGCTGTATCTCAAAACTTAACGAAACTAAATATCTTTCCCAGCCCATGATTGGAAACTGGCCAAGCGAATGCCCAGCAGATAGAGTGTAGCGGGAAATGTTGAATCTGAGCTCTACTGACTAAGAAAGACTGTTATTTACCTGCATTTATAATATTTAAACATTTTTCAAGGATTTTACATGGTGCCGTCACCATTGTGATGTGGGAAAGTTTTGTGGGCAATTTCCTCTCAGCAAGCTCCTGCAAACCGCAACATAATCGTAGACAATTAATATTATTTTTTATGTGTAGGAAGGAAGAGACAAAATGCTGGAGTAACTCAGCGGGACAGGCAGCGTTTCTGGAACAAGGAATGGGTGACATTTCGGGTCGATACCCTTCTTCAGCTGCTACTAGAGAACATGGTTGAATCCTGAATCCGGGTGCTGCCTGCGTGGAGTTTGCATGTTCTCCCCCGTGACCAAGTAACTCACCCCTAATGCTCCAGTTGCCTCCCACATTCCAAAAAGGTGCAGGTTGGTGGGTTATTCGCCCACTGTCAAAGTACCAACTACATCGTGTGTAGGTGAGTGGAAGGATCTGGGGGAGGGAGTCGGTGAGAATGGAGGGACAATAAAGGCCTTGGGATTAATGTAGGATTGGTTAAAATGGGTGGTTAATGTACAACACGGACTCGACGGACCAAAGGGCTTGTTTGTGAGTTGGTTTGACTACAAATATTGGCCAGGAAACTGGATTAAGCATGGCGGGTGGCACAGTGGCACAGCTGGTAGCGTTGCTAGAGACTTCAAATTAGAAATGCAGACAGCTGGCCAAATGTAATCTCGTTTAGAGATACTGCGTAGAAACTGGCTCTTTGGCCCGCAGAGTCCACGGCGAACCAGCACCGATCACCTGCACACTAGTTCTGAGTTTTTACAGAAGCCAATGAACCGACGAACCTGCAATGTGCTCGGAATGCGGTAGGAAACCGGAGCGCCCGGAGAAAACCCGCGCAGTCACAGAGGGAACGGGCAAACTCCGTGCAGACAGCACCCGCAGTCTGGACCGAACCCGGGCCTCTGGCGCTGTGAGGCAGCAACTCTACCGCGCGCCTACACCGTGTTTATTAGATAAAGTCAGATTCCAGCGCATAGACTTCCTACTCCACTTCAAAATGACTTCAGTGAATAATAAAGTCATTCCTGCTGTATATGCTGCTGTGATAATCTGCGCCCTCCTCAAGGGCATTCCTCAAGGGATGTATTCAAGAGAGAGTCAGATTTAGCTCTGAGGGCTAAAGGAATAAAGGGAGCAGGAACGGGGTACTGAGTGTGGATGATCAGCCGTGATCGCATTGAATGCCGGCGCTGGCTGGAAGGGCCGAATGGGCTGCTCCTGCACCTATGTTTCTATGCAACTGTGGACTACCCAGAAGGAACTAGCACATGAGAATGAGTTACTCAGCTACCTTTTGCCTACCTTCGATTTTTCCAGCATCTGCAGTTCCTTCTTGAACATGAGAACAGCTGGTGTTTTATAAAATCTTTCATGGCAGCTGGGACATTTAAGCAAGATAAATGTTCCATTCCCATCGCGTTCCTCTAAATAGGTGAAAGAGGTGGAATCGTGCCAGTGTGTTTTGAGGACAGAGCCAGTCTCTCTGGTAACCGTGTACACTTGCAATGTATTCTATGGATTAGTGCAACGCCTCCTCGCCTACAGTAAGGTCACCTGAAATTAAATGGGAGTGGCAAATTAATTTGTCCTCGACACAGAGTGGACGGTGCACGGCCCACCCCTGTCACGCAGAAGGCAAAACAATCTCCACGGCTATTTGTGGGGAACATGCGGTATGGTGTTGAACCTGTGGCTTTAAACCAGGAGTTTCCTCTACATGGAGTCACCTTGTGCAGTATCATATCGTATATATCTTATATCATATCGCCTCTTACCTGTGAGAGAGATGCAGCAACACCTCCACACACAGTTAGCTTTGTATAAATAGCAATGGAAACTTCCTTGTGTGGAAACTCTGGTCAGGCGGCCTGGCAACAGGTCCGGGGATTAACTCTTTAGAGTTTGCAAGGCAGGGGAAAAGTTCTCAGAAAAGTTATTTCTTTTTTCCTAGTTTGTCCACCGAACGTTGTAAAAGGTCATCATGGGTTCAGAGAGGGACCTTCTGGTTGAAAGGGCAGGGAGTCATGGAGCCATGCAGCACGGAAACTGGCCCTTCAGACCAACTTGTCCATGCCGACCAAGATCCCCCCCCCCCCCCCATCTACTGTATGCTAGTCTCACCTAGTGTCATAGTGTCACACAGCATGCAAACAGGTCCTCCAGCCCAACAATACAAGGTTAATTCCTGGGATGGCGGGACTGTCATATGCTGAGAGAATGGAGCAGCTGGGCTTGTACACTCTGGAGTTTTGAAGGATGAGAAGGGGATCTCATTGAAACATATAAGATTGTATAACATGTTCCCGATGTTGGGGGAGTTCAGAACCAGGGGCCACAGTTTAAGAATAAGGAGTAAGCCATTTGGAACGGAGACGAGGAAACACTTTTTCTCACAGAGAGTGGTGAGTCTGTGGAATTCTCTACCTCAGAGGGCGGTGGAGGCAGGTTCTCTGGACGCTTTCAAGAGAGAGCTAGATAGAGCTCTTAAAAGTAGCGGAGTCAAGGGATATGGGGAGAAGGCAGGAACGGGGCACTGATTGGGGATGATCAGCCAAGATCACATTGAATGGCGGTGCTGGCTTGAAGGGCCGAATGGCCTACTCCTGCACCTATTGTCTATTGTCTATTACTTGCCCATGCCGACCAAGATGCCCATCGACGCTCATCCCACCTGCCCGCGCTTGGCCAATATCCCCCTGAACCTTTCCGATCCACGTACCTGTCCAAATGTCTTTTAAATGTTGTGCTAATGGTTGCCTCAACTACCTCCTCTGGCAGCTCGTTCCATACACCCACCATCCTTTGTATGCAAAAAGTTGCCCCTCAGGTTCCTATTAAACCTTTCCCCTCTGACCTTAAACCCATGTCCTCTGGATTTTGATTCCCCAACTTGGGTAAAAGACTCATTGTGCATTCACCCAATCTATTCCCCTTTATCAAACACCCAATGCTCATCCGCATGGTGCCCCAAAATGCCATGTAAATATTTGAGTGACTCGGGGTGAAACTGTAGTGAAACACTTTCCTCTGTTTATCTTGCTTTGAAACCTCCTGCTCCGTGAAGTCACAGGTATTTGATTGAGTGTGAGGGCATTTAAACCGAGCACACATAAGGGTCTCGACCTGAAACGTCCCCCATTCCATCTATCCAGAGGTGCTGCCTGTCCCGCTGAGATACTCCAGCATTTTGTGTCAACCTTCGATTTTAAACCAGCATCTGCCGTTCTTTCCTACACCTTATGTTTAGTCATCTCCACCTTTTGTTCAGTTTAGAGTCAGAGTCGTAGAGTGATACAGTGTGGAAACAGGCCCTTCGGCCCAACCTGCCCACACCGGCCAACATGTCCCAGCTACACTAGTCCCACCTGCCCGCGTTTGGTCCATATCCCTCCAAACCAGTCCTATCCATGTACCTGTCTAACTGTTTCTTAAACATTGGGATAGTCCAAGCCTCAAGTACCTCCTTTGGCAGATTGTTCCATACGCACACCACCCTTTGTGTATAATAGTCACCCCTCAGATTCCTATTAAATCTTTCCCCCTTCATCTTAAATCTATCTCCCCGGTTCACCTACTCTGGGCAAGAGACTCTGTGCACCCACCCGATCTATTCTTTCAGAAGGTTAAGGGGGGACCCATGGATACGTTTTTTCCCATAGGGAAGACAAACCTGACATGAGAATTAGTTTCACGTGAGATCTTTACCCATTAGCTTCAGCACCTGCATTCTAGGGAAAACAAATGGGACGGATGGAAGGGCCGAGAGGGCCTGTCCCGAATAGAATCCCGGTTTACTCAATCTCTGCCTATCTCCTTTATTATTATTGTCATGTATACCAAGGTGCAATGAAAAGCTTTTGTTTGCATGCTATCCAGTCAAAGACTACACATGAATTCAATCAAGCCATCCACAGTTCACAGATTAAGGGTACAACACTTAGTGCAAGATAAAACATTGAAGTCTGATAAAGATAGTTTAAAAGGTCTCCAATGAGGTAAATGGGAGGTCAGGATAGGAAACGTTGAGGCCAAATACGGGCGGGTGGAACAAGCGTAGGAGGGGCTGTGGAGGCCAAGTCAATGGGTATTATCATGGCAGAGATAGATAGATAGATTCTTGATTAGTATGGGTGTCAGGGTTATGGGGAGAAGGCAGGAGAATTGGGTTAAGAGGGAAAGATAGATCAGCCATGAATGAATGGTGTGGTAGACTTGATGGGCCGAATGGACTAATTCTGCTCCTATCACTTAAGAACTTGTGCATCTTGGTTGGCATGGGTGGGTTGGGCCGAAGGACCCGGTTTCCGTGCTGTGTCACTCTTCTTGCCCGTAACGTTCATCTTGCTCAGACCCATCACTTCCAAAGCCGAAAGGCTTCGCCCTGCAAAGCTGCAGCCCTGTTCCTGCACCCGTACCTCCTCCCCCCCCCTCCCCCCCCCACCCCCATCCCAGCCCCTCCCTCGTATGTGGCAGGGTTGCTCCTAGCTGGAAGCAAACTCAAATACGTGGCCATTGCAGGTCATAATGTGACACTTCAAAATGAATAAGACCAGAGTGAATAAGAAAGACATTTCTGGCCACATTTGAGGACATGATAATCTGATCTCACCTTAAGGACAGAAGAGACTACCCCAGTGGAAGTGACACCAACACAAAGAGCTGGCATTTTATAAAGTTATTCCTGGATCCTTCACCCGAGGGAAACTAATTGCACTATGGTCAGTTCACGAGACCTTCCTGAGTTGATATGGATCTTACAGGCCAGAGTAGGGTGGGAATTGATAGCCATTTGGCTGTGAAAGCAACCAATGTAACTTGCCTTTGAACAGTTTACAAAGAATATACTAGATGGTGGATCTGGCGTTCTTACATGTTCAGACCGGGGTGGGAGATTGCGACCTTCACGTGGTCCGCCCCGTTTCGACTAATGCAATCAACCCGGCGTGCACCAACAAAAGATCAAATAGAACAAGTTGACCGACAACATTAGGCTGTGGCACGCCATACGCAAGAAGACGTGTTCACACCGAAGATGGACACAAAATGCTGGAGTAACTCAGCAGGTCAGGCAGCATCTCTGGAGAAAAGGGAATAGGTGGCGTTTCGGGTCGAGACCCTCCTTCAGAGTGAGAGTCAGGGGAGAGGGAAAGTAGGGGTTTGAAAAGGTTCATCCCAGTATTGTAACCAGACCACATAAATAGCCTGGCACATCTGTGTTTATGTACCAACAAAATAAAGAACAACAAGAAGAGCCCTGTGGACCAGCGATAGGGTTGCCGCCTTATGGCGCCAGCGACCCGGGTTCGATCCTGACCACGGGTGTTGTCTCTATGGAGTTTGTACGTTCCCTCCCTGACCGTGTGGGTTTTCTCCAGGTGCTCCGGTTTCCTCCCACACTCCAAAGGCGTACAGGTTTGTAGGTTAATTGGCTTGGTGTAAACGTAACACTATCCCTAGTGTGTGTAGGATCGCTGGTCGGCGCGGACTTGGTGGGCCGAAGGACCCGTTTCCGTGCTGTATCTCTGAACAAATTTAAGAAGAACCCATATTTATACGGCGGTGTTTAACGAATGTAAAAATGTACCACAGGGCACTTCATGGGCCATGAGTTAAAGAAAGCTCGCAGGTGATTGAGCAAAACTTTGGTGAACGCCCATTGCCTAAGTCTGGGAATGTCTGTATGGAGAAATGCACAGGTCATAGAGACACACAACATGGAAAATGCCCTTTGGTGAAACTCATCCATGCTGATCAAGGTGCCCCCTCTAAGCTAGTCCCATTTGCCAGCATTTGGCCCTCAGCCCTCTGAACCTTTCCTGTCTATGTAATCCTTGGAAAACCCTGCTATGCGTTTCCCTCCAAAGTGAAACACACACAGACGGAGAATCACAGATAGAGAGGGGCTTGGATGGAGTGGATGTCTTTGTCTTCTTTTGTGTGGCGTGCGCAGCCTAAAGTTGTTGGACAACTTGTTCTATTTGATCTTCCGTTTGTGCGCGTCGAGTTGATTGCATTAGTCGAAACAGGGCGGACCACGTGAAGGTTGCAATCTTCCACCCCAGAGAGGATGCGGAGAGGATGTTTCCACCACTGGGAGAATCTAGAACTAGAGGTCATAGCCTCAGAATTACAGGACGTTCTTTTAGGAAGGAGATGAGGAGAAATGTATTTAGTCAGAGGGTGGTGAATCTGGGGAATTCATTGTCACAGAAGGCTGTGGAGATAGATCAGCCATGATTGAACGGCGGAGTAGACTTGATGGGCCGAATGGCCTAATTCTACTCCTATCACATATGATCTTACGACACCCATTATGACTACTCCCTTTTCACTGTCACCAATCCTTTCCTTTTATTCCTTGGGCTTCAATGTTGGTAACAAGTCAGCGATGCATCACATAATTGAACACTTCCAAAGTCTATAAAAGCTACATCCATTGTACATCCCGCACTTTCTGATGCCTCATCAAAAAAAACCTGTCGAATTATGTAAACACAATTTGCCTTCAACAAACCCAGAGTAGAGACACAAAGAACTAAAGATGCCAGTTGACAAAAAAAGGACACAAAGCTCTGGACTAACTCAGCGGGTCAGACAGCGTCAGTCTGAAGAAGGGTCCCGACCCGAAACATCACTTATCCATGTTCTTCAGAGATGGTGTCTGACCCGCTGAGATACTCCAGCATTAAATGCACTGTCCCTCTCTCATCAGTTTGGACTGTTTTTTTATAAAGGCATAGAGTCATGGAGCGATACAGCGTGGAAACAGGCCCTTCGGCCCAACTTGCCAATACCGGCCAACATGTCCCAGCTACACTAGTCCCACCTGCCTGCGTTTGGCCCATACACATCCAAACCTGCCCTGTCCATGTACCTGTCTATGGGAGTGTTAACCCTTCCCCTGATTATTAGTTTTGAAGGTTTTCCCATGACTTTAAACTGCACAGACACAAAAAGCCGGAGTAACTCAGCGGGTCAGACAGCATCTCTGGAGAAAAGGAATAGGTGACGTTTCGGGCCGAGACTCTGAAAAAGGATCTCGACCCGAAACGTCACCAGTTCCTTTTCTCCAGGGATTGCTGTCAGTCCCGCCGAGTTACTCCAGCTTTTTTTGTGTCTATCTTGCGGATTAATCCGGCACCTGCAGTTCCGTCCAACACACACTGTAAACTGGCGCAGTTTTTTTCAGCCCACATCTCAACTGGACCCAGCAGAGCAGAAACCGCTTGACCACCTGATGATGTTCTTCATCGGCTGCGGAGTGAGTCAATGGATGCGTTCGTCAAAAGAGTGAACATATGTCGCAGGGGCTGCAACGAGCCTTCGGGCTCCACGACAGCAAGGACTATTACAATCACAAATATTTTCAAACTGTCCGTTTTCCACAGGCATGGGTTTGTTTGCTATACAAATGGTTCAACACTGGCGCTGAGGCAGGGATAAATCTCAGCCAGACCGAGGTTCTACTAACACATGTGTGCATTGGGAAGGCCATGGTTTACTGCAAATAAACTCTTCATGGCACCGTGCCATGCAGTCCATGCGCCTCCCACAATACCGACTGTTAACATTGGGCCTCTGGTGCCCAAGAGTAGTCCTTGTTGACACCACACATCAAAGCATCTCTGTTTCATAAATAGAAATAATGGCCGCCTGCCTCTGAGGTCAGTTGTAAGCTTTTTGGCTGCTGTGTGTTGCAGAGGTGGAGTGGAGGACCACTTATTATTGTTGTTGGTTAAGAAGAGAAAGTTCTCTGCCTGCAATGGTGTCTGGTTACACATTCTGAGGCACCAAAAACAAGGCCCAAATCACTCCCAAATCACTTGCAGCAATGGGGTCATCGAGTAATACAGCATGCACGCAAGCCCCTCTTATCCACACTTACAGACATAGAAAATACTGTAGGTGCAGGAGTAGGCCGTTCAGCCCTTCAAGCCAGCATCGCCATTCAATATGATCAAGGCTGATCATCCAAAAGCAGTACCCCGTTCCTGCTTTCTCCCCATATCCCTTGATTCCATTAGCCCTAAAAGCTAAATCTAACTCTCTCTTGAATACATCCAGTGAATTGTCCTCCACTGCCTTCGGTGGCAGAGAATTCCGCAGATTCACATCTCTCCGGGTGAATGCCGACTCTCGTATCCATGCCGACCACATCTACACTAGTCCTACCTACCTGGGTTTGGCCCATATTCTTCTCCGTTTTTCTGCTGACTGGATAGCACACGACAAGCTAAGTTTATTTTATTGTCACGTGCACCGAGGTACAGTGAAAAGCTTTTGTTGCGTGCGATCCAGGCAGCAGAAAGACAACACATGATTACAATCGAGCCATTTACAGTGTATAGATGCATGGTAAGGGAATAACGTTTAGAGCAAGGTAACGCCAGCAAACTCCTATCAAGGATAGTCCGAGAGTCACCAAAGGGGTAGATAGTAATTTATCAAAGAGGTAGATAATAGTTGCTCTCTGGTTGTGGTAGGATGATTCACTCGCCTAAGAAACTGGGCAGAAACTGTGATAGCTGGGAAGAAACTGTCCTTGAATCTGGAGGTGTGTATATCTTTTGTCTGATGGGGGAGGGGAGCCTATCCTACCTATGTACCTAATCGAATGTCTTTTAAATGTTGTGGTCATACCCGCATCAACTATCTCCTCTGGCAGCTCGTTCCATATACCCATCACCCTTGGTTCCCATTAGACCTTCCCCCTCACACCTTAAACCTATGTCCCCAGGTTCTTGATCTCCCTGCTGTGGAAAAGAGACTCTGCATCTACATTATCTATTCCCTCATGACTTTTTCACCTCTATAAGATCACTCCTCATCCTCCTGCGTTCCAAAGAAATAAAGTCCTAACAACGTTTAAGTTCCACAAAAGAATACGGTCACGGTAAGTAATTTTTATTTATATAGCACTTTTAAATCATATTATGTTGTAGCCAAAGTGCTTTACAGAGAAAATAAATTAGATTATTATACGTCCAGAAAAATAAAAAAAGCAGAAAACAGACACAATACACCATAGGATTAAACGTGAACATCCCCCCACAGCAGAATCAACACTTTCCATTGTGAGGGAAGGCACCAAAAAGCCCAGTCCTCCTCCTCCTCCTAGACCACCCGAGGTCGGGGCCTAGTTTAGGCCTCCGCAGCCAGTCGCTGCCACGGCGGCCCGCTGTTGTAGGCCCACCTGCCGGGAAGATGGAACACCGGCGTCAGGTGAGAAGTCCTCAGCGGCATGTAGATGTCCGGAGCGGCCCCTTCCTCCCCAGAGACCACAGCACCCGAAGCCCTCCTGGCCGCGCTGGTTTGGAGCTCCGACTCTGGTGATCGCGGATCCCAGGCTCCGCGGTGCTTTAAATCCAGCGCCGCCCGCCCGCGGCTGTACGGTGGCGCGGCGGCAGATTTGCTGCCTTGCAGCGATCGCAGCGCCGGAGACCCGGGTTCAATCCCGACTACGGGCGCTGTCTGTACGGAGTTTGTACGTTCTGCCCGTGACCTGCGTGGGTTTTCTCCAAGATCTTTGGTTTCCTCCCACATCCCAAAAACGTGCGGGTTTGTAGGTTAATTGGCTTAGTCAATGTAAAAATTGCCCTCGTGGGTGTGGGATAGTGTTAATGTGCGGGGATCGCCGGTCGGCACGGACCCGGTGGGCCGAAGGGCCTGTTTCCGCGCTGCATCTGTAAACTAAACTAAACTAAAATACGGCACGGGAACAGGCCATTCAGCCCACGATGTCTGTGCCCGGAACGATGACTTAAATGCATGGCGCGTACATTCTGCGGTGTGCCGGACCTCTCACTCTCCCTCTCCCTCTCTCTCTCTCTCTCTCTCTCTCTCTCTCTTTTCCTTTGCAGATTTTGATATGTCACAAACATGTGCATGGATTTATACAACCCCAGAGTGGGAATGTCATAGACTAGAAGGCATAACTTTAAGATGAAAGAGGCAAAGTTTAAATGAGATGGGGGGAGGGACAAGGTTTTTTACACAAAGGCTGGTGGGTGCCTGGAACGTGCTGCCGGGGATGATGGCGGAAACCATACCAGTCCGAAGAAGGGTCTCGACCCAAAACGATCAGTCTTTAGAAGGGTGTCGCCCCGAAACATCACCCATTCCTTCTCTCCAGAGATGCTGCCTGTCCCGCTGAGTTACTCCAGCATCTGCACCATACCATCCCATGCATGTTGGAATTTGAGCAGAAGGAAAGTCTCTTCCAAGGGGTTGGCGCAGTTCCAGGGTCTGCCCACTGGGTGGCAGACGGCCGGGATGAGTCCAAAGTCCTACCTGCCCAAAGCCAAGAACCTGAGGCAAATGTCAACCAACATTGTATCAAACCTATCCAGAGACACTCGAGCCATTCCATCTAAATGACGGTGGATCGCTAACAATGCACCAAAGAAATTTTATTTTCAGTTGTTAAAAAAACATATTTCAATTATTTTGGAAATATTTTAAGCTAATAGCAGTTTAAAATAGGTGGATCTTACCACATTCAAATCCTGCATTAGACAAAATAAAAAGGTGCATTGTAACAGCAATTCCTAAGACCTGAAGCAATTTATAGTCAAGGATGTACTTTTGAAGGGTAATTACCATTGCAAATGAGGAAAGAAATTAAATATAATTCATATTCAAATGCCGTTTCATTGCATCAATGTGCTCTAACATGTGACTGCGGTGAGCAAAGCATTTTTGTATATATTATTATATAGATGGTAGATTGTGATCTCCTAAGTATCAAGTTGATCTTTTTTGCAAACTGTTGCAGCCTTTCCAAGCTTCCCACCTATTTCATAAATTCATAGGTCATAGGAGCAGAATAAGGCCATTCGGCCCATCAACTCTACTCCGCCATTCAATCATGGCTGATCTACCTTTCCCTCTCAACCCCATTCTCCTGCCTTCTCCCCATAGCACCTGAAACCCATACTAATCAAGAGTCTATCTATATCTGCCTTGAAAATATCCATTGACTTGGTCTCCACAGCCTTCGGTGGCAATTAATTCTACAGATTCACCACTCTCTGACTAATGGAATTCCCCCTCATCTCCTTTCTAAAGGTACGCCCTTTTATTCTGAGGCTGTGCCCTCTAGCTCTGGACTGTCCCACTTTAGGAAACATCCTCTCCACATCCACTCTATCCAGGCCTTCAATTGATGGAAGGACCAGCTCTAGTTATTGAGGGACCCGTCATGTCCATGAGTTCCCAACGTGCGTGCCACCCAGGTGGTAATTCGCGTGCAGGCCGCACAGGTCCATGTGTATCATCACAGCATTGTTTGTGAACAGGTTCATCCAAGACTGCAAGAAATTGCAGAGAATTGTGGAGGCAGCCCAGACCATCACACAAACCAACCTCCCTTCCATTGACTCCATTTATACCTCACGCTGCCTCAGCAAGACCAGCAGCATCATCAAGGACGAGCCGCAGACTGGCCACCTCCTCTCCTCCCCTCCCCCTTCGGGCAAAAGGTACAGAAGTGTGAAAACGCACCGCTCCAGATTCAGGGACTGTTTCTTCCCAGCTGTTATCAGGCAACTGTACCATCAATTAACAACAACTAGAGAGCGGTCCTGACCTACCATCGACCGAATTGGGGACCCTCGGTCTATCTTTAATGGGAATTTTCTGGACTTTATCCTGCACCAAACGTTATTCCCTTTGTCATGTGGATGGCTTGATTATAATCATGTATTGTCCCTCAAATAAGGTTGTCGGGTAAAACCTTGTAAACGCCACGTTACGACGGCATTGAATGCATGTACGGCCTCCGAGAATGTCGGAAGAATTTTTGCACCAATATTATATTTAATATTTTGTATTTAATATTTTATATATTATACTTAATATTTTATATTTATGCTTCGTGTTCCATATTTCATATTTAATATTTCATATTTTATTAGATATAATATTTAATATTTAATATTATAGATATTATACCGATAATATTTTGTCTGTAATATTTGATTATTTTTTAACTTTGAATAAAATTTATTTTTCAAAAAATTTAAGTTATCATGTATTGTCTTAACGCCAACAGCAACAAAACAGCTTTTCACTGTACCTCAGTACACATGAGAATAAATTAAATTAAACTAACGATGTTGCAGGACCTGCTGATTATTAACACCATTTTCCGACTTCATTGCAGCACCATTTGGTTATAAAATTTGGCCGATGGGATCATGTTATCATGAAACAGCTTGTAGCTTGCAGCCGTGAACTGTTTGTTTACACATATCAGTCTGGTGATGTGATGTTGATAATATCATCACAACACTACTTTAATGCGGTGTTCAGAGCAGTCACTTTAACAACTAAGATGGCAGGGAAAAAATACCTGCTACAGATATTATTGGCCATTGTCATTTTGATTGTTTGGTCATGATCTTTGGTCGGACTTTGCTAGACGGTATCTTGCAGTAAACATTATTCACGTTAATCCCCTTATCCTGTATCTGTACACTATGAATGGCTCGATTGTAATCATGTATTGTCTTTCCGCTGACTGGTTAGCACGCAACCAAAGGCTTTTCACTGTACCTCAGTACACATGACAATCAACGAAACTAAAGTAAACTAAACCAAACTAATCTAAACTAATTAATTGCCACGGACGGCTGTGGACCCCAAATCAATGGATATTTTTTAAGGTGGTGATTGACAGATTCTTGATTAGTACGGGTGTCAGGGCTTGTGGGGAGAAGGCCGGAGAATGGGGTTGAGAGGGAGAGATAGATCAGCCATGATTAAATGGCGCAGTAGACTTGATGGGCCGAATGGCCTCATTCTGTTCCCACAAATTATACTCCTATTCTACTCCTATAAACTTATAAACGAAACTAAACTAATCAGTAGTGAAGATAGAGCAACAATAAAAGCCAAACAGGCCTATATGACTGAACTGAACTGAACTGGACTGAATTAAACTGAACTGAGAAAAAACTGAACAACATGTGGCACCATGCAATGGCAAGCTGCCAACACAGGATCAGGGACCAGCCAGCTAACAGAGAGGAACAAGATACCAATCCAGGACAGGATGTAAAACTCCAGCTCATAGCATCAAGGTTCATAATAGAAACAGAAACATGGAAAATAGGTGCAAGAGTGGGCCATTCGGCCCTTTGAGCCAGTACCACCATTCAATATGATCATGGCTGATCGTCCAAAATTAGTACCCCGTTCCTGCTTTTCCCCCCATATCCATTGATTCCCTTAGCCCTAAGAGCTAACTCTAACTCTCTCTTGCAGTGAATTGGCCTCCACTGCCCTCTGTGGCAGAGAATTCCACAGATTCACAACTCTATGGATGAAAAGGTTTTTTCTCATCTCAGTCCTAAATGGCCTAAATGACTCCTCCAACATCGGGAACATTTTTCCTGCGTCTACCCTGTCCAATCCTATAAGAATTTTATATGTTTCTATAAGATCCCCTCTCATCCATCTACATTCCAGTGAATACAAGCCCAGTTGACCCATTCTTTCATCATACATCAGTCCCGCCATCCCAGGAATTAACCTGGTGAACCTACGCTGCACTCCCTCAATAGCAAGAATGTCCTTCCTCAAATTAGGAGACCAAAATTGCACACAATACTCCAGGTGCGGTCTCACCAGGGCCCTGTAGAACTGCAATAGGACCTCCTTGCTCCTAAACTCAAATTCTCTTGCAATGAAGGCCACCATTAGCTTTCTTCACTGCCTGCCGTACCACCTGCATGCTTATTTTCATATAAGCTGGAAACACATAATCCCATGGAGAGGAACTGACCCCAGAGAGCACAGGATATGAACACATGACATAAGGAGGAAGGATGCCCACACCACATTATAAGAAATAGCACCCACCATGTTTGGGGCACCCAACACATCATACCTGGGATGTTGGGACTTTCATATGAAGAAAGACTGGATAGACTCGGCTTGTACTCACTGGAATTTAGAAGATTGAGGGGGGATCTTATAGAAACCTACAAAATTCTTCAGGGGTTGGACAAGCTAGATGCAGGAAGATTGTTCCCGATGTTGGGGGAGTCCAGAACAAGGGGTCACAGTCTAAGGATAAGGGGGAATTCCTTTAGGACCGAGATGAGGAAAACATTCTTTACACAGGGAGTGGTGAGTCTCTGGAATTCCCTGCCACAGAAGGTTGTTGAGGCCAGTTCATTGGCTATATTCAAGGGGGAGTTGGATGTGGCTCTTGTGGCTAAAGGGATCAGGGGGTATGGAGGGAAGGCATCTTCTTTTGATCAGCCTTTCGGGAACAAAACAGTCAGGATGGCGAATGGTCTAACTCATACCGAGTTAGATGATCAGCCATGATCATATTGAATGGCGGTGCAGGCTCGAAGGGCCGAATGGCCTACTCCTGCACCTATTTTTCTATGTTTCTATGTTCTATACCAAGAGTATAATAACCACAAACAGCACCAGGTTACGCAGAATGCTCATATATAACATGAGCAAAAAAGAAGGTGGAGAACACTGCCCAGTCCATCACGGGTACTGATGTCCCCATCATCAAAGGGATCTACAGGAGTCGCTGGCTCAAAAAGATGACCAGCATCATCAGAGACCCACACCACCCTGACCACACTCTCGTTTCGCTCCTGTCATGGGGAAAAATGTATAAAAACTGTACCGATCAGGTGCAGGAGCAGCTTCTTCCCTACAGAACACTACAACTTCCAAATAGCCTCCAAACTATATAGACTCGGACATTATTTTTGACTTTGCATTACTAGTGTCTATTTGTCTGTAAGTCTGAAACGTCACCCATCCTTTTTCTCCAGAGATGCTGCCTGACCCGCTGAGTTACTCCAGCACTTTGTGTCTATCTTCTTGTCTATTTGTTTGTTTGTTTTTTTAAATATATATATTATTTAAAAATTATATTTACATTATATAGTCATATTTATTATAACATACAGTATATAATATAAAATTATATATTTAATATTTTAATATAAACACACTATTAATATATATGAGTATATGTATATATATATATATATATATATGTGCGTGTGTATATATTTAAAATAATATGTTTTATCTTATATTAATATTTAATAATCTATATATAATATAATATAAAACATTATTTTAAATATATATATATATGTACACATACACACAGCATGAATATATATATTTATACATATAAAGAAAATAATGAATATATAAAGAATATTTTTTTGTGTGTTTATTATGGGTTTTACAGAGTAAAGGGCCTGTCCCTCTTTCACGACCTAATTCACGACCTCTGCCAACGTTGTCCTCGACTCATACTCGCAGCATGGTCGTCACGAGGTCGTAGGAGGTCGTAAGTAGGGCGTAGCAGGCCGAGATGTTAGTCGTAGGTATTCGTGGCAGCAAGTAGGTCGGGGCGTTTTTTCTAGCCTGATGAGAAATGTCCACGAGTAAAAAAGGTCGTGAATTAGGTCGTGAAAGAGGGACAGGCCCTTAATACGTTTACATAGCTGTTGCTGCAATTAAGAATTTTATTGTTCGTTCTCGGGGCATATGATAATAAAACACTCTTTACTCTTGACATACAAAGAACAATGGTAGAAACAGATGCTGATTTACACAAAAGGGCATAAAGTGCCTGAGTAACTCAGCGGCTCAGGCAGCATCTCTGGAGAACATGGATAGGTGACGTTACGGGTCAGGGATCATTCTTCAGACCAGGAATGTGGGATTCAGCGCATAAAAGAGGGGGCAATGAAAAGGGGGCGTCATGCAGAGCAGCAGAAAAGGTGACCAAAGTACTGGGAGATTAGAATGCAGAGTACCATCCAGACCCACAGACAGCCGTTAACCTGTTTAGTGGAAACCCCCCCCGTATATCATGGCCAAGAGTGAGAAATAAGTTGGCAGTGAATAGGTTAAATGCAGTGTGACAAAGAACAGTTTAAAATGCACAGAATGTTATCACGCAGCACCTGTAAGCTTGGCCCTTACTGAGAGAGAGTTTACAGCAGCAAGACATGGTGTGCAGAGCAAATAGGTAGCGCGATGGAGATTGAAGGTCGTTGTGCCGACACTGTGCGCTAATAACTTCATTTCACCTAAAGAAAGACTCTCAGCCTGAAACAGTCACCAACACCATGTCAGAGGCTGAAGGCATGGTGTTATTTCTCGCATTTTGCGCTGCTGCTATGAAGGAGAGATTGATTGATTGAATGATACAGTGTGGAAACAGGCACCAAGCCCACACCAACCATCGATCACCCGTTCACACTAGTTCCATGTTATTTCACTTATTTCACCATGTTATCCCTCCACTGCCTACACACTAGGGGGCAATTTACAGAGAACAATTAACCTACAAACCCGCATGTCTTTGGGTTGTCATTGCCTCGAGCAGCGGCTAGGATATTCCTTGTGTGTTCTCCAGTTATTGCTTTCCTTTCTATCATTCCATCGTTTGGGCTAGAATTGCTGCCTTACCGCGCCAGAGACCCGGGTTCGATCCTGACCACGGGCGCTGTCTGTACGGAGTTTGTACGTTCTTCCCACGATCAAGTGGGTTTCTCCGGGTACTCCGGGTTTGTGTGCAGGTTTGTGGGCTTATTGGCGTCTGTAAATTGTAAAGTGTCCCTAGTCTGCAGGATAGCGCTAGTGTACGGTGTGATCGCTGGTCAGCCAAAGGGCCTGTTTCCACGCTGTATCTCTGAAGTAAAACTAAAGTCAACTAAACATGGATTATGGACCCCTTCACAGTCTTAAGAAGGGTCCCAACTCAAAATGTCGCCTATCCATGTTCTCCAGAGATGTTGCCTGACTAGCTGAGTTACTCCAGCACCTTGTGCCTGTTTTTGTAAACCAGCATCCGCAGTTTCTTGTGTCTACACCTTGAATGCTTCTTTTATATACACATGCAATCAATCTGAGGACAATCCAGAGAAGGCCGTGTAAAATATGCAAATTGGTTTACTGAAGGAAGCCTGCCAAAGGTCAGATTAAACCATCAGCAATGTAAAAGTCATGTCAAAGTTGCTGTAGCAGGCAGGAAGATATTTTATACAACCTGACGTTTTGCTTTGACCAGACGAGACGTGTCATGGAGTCATAGAGAGTGATACAGCATGGAAACAGGCCCTTCGGCCCAACTTGCCTACAGCGGCCAACATGCCCCAGCTACACTGGTTGCACCTGCCCACTTTTTGGTCCATATGCCTCCAAACTTTAGAGTCACTCATGTAGATTCTGTTTGGAAAGAGACAGAGAAGCAGTTAACATTTCAGGTCTAAGATCATTCATTGGAATTGGAAAAGAGAGAAAACAAGTTAATGATCTGTTTCAGAGAAGGTAAGGCATGGGTAGAACAAAGGGAGTATCATTGGCAGGGTGAGACCAAATGAGTTAAAATAACATAAGAGGCAGCACGGTGGCGCAGTGATAGAGTTGCTGCCTTAGAGCGGCAGAGACCTGGGTTCGATCCTGACTAGGGGTGCTTGCTGTACGGAGTTTGTACGTTCTCCCCTTGACCGCGTGGGTTTTCTGCGGGAGCACCGGTTTCCTCGCACACTCCGGGCCAAAGTGTCAGTTTTCACAAGCCTTCTCTAAGCTAAGTTAAACTAAAAAAAGTAGTTAGAACGGCAGGGACAATCATATTTATTTGCAGTTCTTCCAATCCAATTGTTGATCACACTGGTCTCCACGGCATTGGGTAAAACAAATGTAGATTGGATGAACACTTTGTGTGGCCTCAGCACTGAACCAACAGTTCAACCTCACATACAGACTCTGACATTATTTACATTCATAAGTTCATATATGATAGGCCATTCGACCCATTAAGTCTACTCTGCCATTCAATCATGGCTGATCTATCTCTCCCGCCTAACCCCATTCTCCTGCCTTCTCCCCATAACCCTTGACCCCCATATTAATCAAGAATCTATCTATCTTTGCCTTAAAACTATCCATTGACGGTCTCCACAGCCTTCTGTGGCAAAGAATTCCACAGATTCACCGCCCTCTGACTAAAGACATTCCTCCTCATCTCCTTCCTAAAGGAACGTTCTTTAATTCTGAGGCCGTGACCTCTAGTCCTAGACTCTCCCACTGGTGGAAACATCTTCCCGCCCCCACACTATCCAGGACTTTCGCTATTCGATCTATTATTCACTATTAGATCGCCCGTTTCCTTTGTGATCCTATCCCCTATATTATCACTGCTGTTGGAGGTCTACAAGCAAGTCCCACTAATGTGTTTTGATACAATATGATATGATATGATACGATATGATTGAACTTTATTTATCCTGGGAGGGAAATTGAAACTTCTGTCTCTCGGTACTTCTTAGCTCCAACCCAGACTGATCCTAGAACTTGATTTTGATCAATAATCTTTTCTCACCAAAGTTCTCATTTATTGACAAGACCAGGGCCACCTGCCTTTCTTTTTTCCCGTCTTCCCAAAATATCATGTATCTTTGGAAATGCTACTCCCAGTCTTAATCACCAGGGTGGCGCAGCGGTAGAGTTGCTGCCTCAGCGCCAGAGACCCGGGTTCAGTCCTGACTACGGGTGCTGTCTGTACGGAGTTTGGACGTTCTCCCCATGACCGCGTGGGTTTTCTCCCGGTGCTCCGGTTTCCGTCCCCATTCCAAAAAAGTACAGATTTGTAGGTGAATTGCCTTCTACAAGTTGTCCCTAACTAGCATGCGGGTGATCATTGGTTGGTTTAGCCTCGGTGGGCCGAAGGGCCTGTTTCCACCCTGTATCTGTAAAACTAAAAGTAAAAACCCGGTAGTGTTGGTAATTATATTGTTTACATTTATTTCTATCTGCGCTGATAATTTGTCGACCTTTAGTCATTCATTCAGATGCAGCACCTTTATATTTGTAGACACCAAGAACTGCACTTGAACGCAACGTGCTGGAGTAACTCAATAGACCGGGCAGTATCTCTGGAGGACATGGACAGGCAACGCTTTAGTTCAGGACCCTTCTACAGAGATGCTGCCTGACCCGCTGAGTTACATCAGCACCTCGAGTTTTACCTTTATCACTTCAAGTCTTTTCACATATTTAAACATAACAGCAATTTCTTATGCTTAGTTGAGTTGAGTTTAGTTTAGAGATACAGCGCAGAAACAGGCTTTTGGCCCACCAAGTTCGCACCAACCAGCGATCCCCACATATTAACACTATACCACACACACTAGGGACAATTTACATTTATACAAAGCCAGTTATAACCTAAATACCTGCACGTCTTTGGATTTGTGGGAGGAAGCCGAAGATCTCGGAGAAAACCCACGCGGTCAACGTACAAACTCCGTACAGACAGCACCCGTAGCCGGGATCGAACCCAGGTCTCTGGCGCTGAAAGTGCTGTAAGTCAGCAATTCTGCCGCTGCGCCACCCGAGCCGCACGATTCTACGCCACCGTGCTATGACCCTATGTTCCTGATCAACACGATTACTTACCTGGACCGCAGTTGTTACTGGTGCAGACTTTTGCTTATTCACTCTGTCTCTTCCTATTCACTTTGGTTATCCTTATTCTGCAACACTCCTTGTCCTTAACATCCTTATCCTGTGTGTTTCTTGTTATTTTATTTTAACCATTCTAGATTTCTCTATGCCGTGACCCTGCATCACAGCTATTTAAATAGTTCAGCCTTTACATACAGACTCATACTTCTGTGATCAGTGCATGCATTGAAGTCGACAGGACATGCCACCACTAAAAAGATCACTGCTGTCTTGCATTGTCCTGATGCTGATGAATACTGACACTGTCGATAGCCACTTCACTGGGCCAAGCATTGTCATACTCACTCACCTTCAGGCAACCTTTCACCTTGTGTATTTTACCTATTATTTGACGTGTATAAGCCCCGTTTACTCTTGGAGAAAGAGCGCAGCACAAAATAATTCAAAGTCAAAAAAGAAAATCAAACGTTTCCCCAGTGGCAGTAGCTTACACTTACGTCATAGAGTGAGTGATACAGTGTGGAAACAGGCCCTTCGGCCCAACTTGCCCACACCGGCCAACAATGTCCCAGCTACAGCTACATTCACCCAGAGAGTTGTGAATTTGTGGAATTCCCTGCCACAGAGGGCAGTGGAGGCCAAATCACTGGATGGATTTAAGAGAGAGTTAGATAGAGCTCTCGGGGCTAGTGGAGTCAAGGGATGTGGGGAGAAGGCAGGCACGGGTTATTGATAGGGGACGATCAGCCATGATTACAATGAATGGTGGTGCTGGCTCGAAGGGCAAATGGCCTCCTCCTGCACCTATTTTCTATGTTTCTACACTAGTCCCACCTGCCTGCGTTTGGCCCATATCCCTACAAACCTGTCCAATCCATGTATCTGTCTAGCTCTTTCTTAAACATCGGGGTAGTCCCAGCCTCAACTACCTCCTCTGGCAGCTCGTTCCATACACCCACCACCCTCTGTGTGAAAACACTACCCATCAGATTCCTATTAAACAACGATAAGAACAGGCGCAGACCTGGGTAACATCGGTTTTCCTGATCTGTTTATTGTTTAATTAAAACTGTGTGGATGTTGGATCATTTGGATCTGTGTGAACATTTAAAATTTAATTCATACAATTCCTCCATTTCCTTTAACTTAAAACGCAATGTGCCTGGCAAGCTGTTTTACATATAAATATGTTATGATTATATTTAAAAATCCAATTATGATTATGATAACTGTTAATGCTCAAATTTTGTTGTGAGAGTTAATACTCGTCCATATGAATTCTTCAACTTTAGGTCGCAACCTGCTTTTCCTTTTTAAACAAAAAAGTTTGGAACATTGAAACATAGAAACATAGACAATAGGTGCAGGAGGCGGCCATTCGGCCCTTCCAGCCAGCACCGCCATTCATTGTGATCATGGCTGATCGTCCCCTATCAATAACCCGTGCCTGCCTTCTCCCCATAGCCCTTGACTCCACTAGCCCCTAGAGCTCTATCTAACTCTCTCTTAAATCCATCTTGGCCTCCACTGCCCTCTGTGGCAGGGAATTCCATAAATTCACAACTCTCTGGGTGAAAAAGTTTTTTCTCACCTCAGTCTTAAATGACCTCCCCTTTATTCTAAGACTGTGGCCCCTGGTTCTGGACTCGCCCAACATTGGGAACATTTTTCCTGCATCTAGCTTTTCCAGTCCTTTTATAATTTTATATGTTTCTATAAGAACTCCCCTCATCCTTCTAAACTCCAGTGAATACAAGCCAAGTCTTTTCACTCAAGAATGAGGGGGGAATCTCATTGAAATGTATTGAATAGCCAAAGGCTTGGATAGAGTGGATGTGGAGAGGATGTTGCCACTAGTTGGAGAAGTCTAGGACTAGATGTCAAAGCCTCGTTCTTGTTTTGAAAGAACAGACTTAGACAGCGACTCTGAGCAAAGTGTCAAGCAACACTTGAGGGTCAGTCGTTACAGCTCGGAAGCTTTTACCGACCACCTGACCATCAAAACGGAGCCTCTTTTAGATCTTGGATCAAACATCTCCAAAATTAACACCTCGTCACGCTACCCACTTATAATCCTGGGGGCGATTTCAATATCCCAGGTGTAGATTGGTCTGACGGCACACAAAGCGAACCAAAAGGGGCTCTCCAGGAAGCCCTAGCTGACCTTACTCTGGAAAACCACCTGTCCCAAAAAGTCACTTTCCCTACCAGGCGTGATGAGACAAGTGGCACCGAATATACTTTAGATTTATTGTTCACATCGCATCCAGATTTAATTTCGGAAGTTTCATCGTGTGCTGGAATCAGCGATCATTATATTATCCAAGCAAAACTGCACACAAAGCTTAAAGTTCCTTCCGCGTAAAATTTCCCTCTGGAGAAAAGTGAACAGCGAGGAATTTTAAGTCTTAGCAAAAAAACTGGGAAAAGATTTCTTCAACCTGCAACCGGATAAAAGATCCGTAAAAGACAACTGGGTGTGGCTGAGAAACCCTTTAAATAATATTGTCACAAATCATGTTCCTCAAAACTTCATTAAGGGCCGTATGCGTCCTCCTTGGTTTTCGGCAAAACTGAAACGTCTCTGCAGTAAGAAAGAGAAGTTTTATATCCGTGCCAAAAACAGGGGTACAACACTGGATTGGGACAATTTTACTAGTGTGCGAAAGCAAGTCGATCGTGCTATTAGGAGTGCTCATAGACAACATGTTTCCTCTATTCTTGGGGGAGAGCAACCCAAGGCTTTTTGGAGATATGTGAAATCTAGACGGACATACAACACTGGTGTCCAGATGCTTAAAGTGAACAACTGCCTGATCACTGAGGACCAGGCGAAAGCAGAAGCTCTTGCAAACCAATTTCAACACGTTTTCACCCGGGAAGGTGTGGAGCCTTCTTCATTTCCAGTCCTTCCGCCCAGCCCGTATGCTGATATGCCTGCTATTAAAATTGAGGTTGAAGGTGTCAAGAAGTTATTGCTCAACAGTAATACCACAAAAGCAATTGGACCAGATCAGATACAGAATCAAGCCCTCAAGATCGCAGCCAAAGAACTGGCTCCAGTTTTGCAGTTCATTTTCCAACAATCGCTTGACTTAGGTGATGTGCCGCTGGATTGGAGGAAGGCCAACATCACTCCTCTCTTCAAGAAGGGTTCAACCAGCAACCCAGCGAATTATCGACCTGTTTCATTAACAAGTACTTACTGCAAATTGCTGGAGTATTTTATTGATAGTAAGCTGATGCGTCACGTGAGCAAACATAACATTCTTGCCGACCGCCAACATCATTTAGGAGGCACAGATCATGCGAGTCTCAGCTTATCCTGACGACAAATGACCTGGCCAAGCACCTTGACAGTAACGTCATCACGGATTTAGTAGTGCTGGACTTTTTTAAAGCATTTAATGTCATCCCACACCAGAGACTGCTTCGGAAGCTTGACTTCTATGGTATTCGTTCCAACACGGAAACGATGGATTTCCAGTTTCCTGACAAAACGCCTTCAGCGCGTGTGTGTGAATGGAAAGAGCGGCAATTGGCACCCAGTGTTGAGTGCTACACCCCAGGGCACAGTACTTGGCCCACATCTGCTTTTGCTTTACATAAATGACATCCGTGAAAAAGTCGCAAGTACGACCAGACTATTCGCTGATGATTGTTTGCTGTACCGTCAGCTGATGATGAAGATGCTCTCCAAAAAGATCTCGATACTATGGTCGAGTGGTCACAACAATGGGGCGTGCAGTTCAACCCGTCCAAATATGAAACCATGCGTGTCACCAGAAAGAGGAATCCAGGCGTCACATCTTACAACATACTTGGTGC
The DNA here is from genome assembly GCA_035221665.1 of Okamejei kenojei. Taxonomy (NCBI): domain Eukaryota; kingdom Metazoa; phylum Chordata; class Chondrichthyes; order Rajiformes; family Rajidae; genus Okamejei; species Okamejei kenojei. Next base: position 16,919,230 of record CM069138.1, read on the forward strand.
CACCCTTGAAGAATCCAAACAAACCAAGTATCTTGGCATCAAATTGCAGAACGATCTGCGTTGGAATGGTCAGACTCACCATGCAACGGTGAAAGCAACAGGTGTCCTAAATTTTCTGAGACGCAACTTTCATCATTGTTCAACTTGTGTCAAGGAGAAGCTATACTTCACCCTCGTTAGACCTCATTTGGACTACGCAGTTGCAGCATGGGACCCATACACAAATAAAAATATTTATTCCATCGAACTTGTCCAAAGACAGGCAGCCCGATTTATTACTAATACCTATGAGAGAGAATCGAGTGTCACCAAACTTGTGAATTCTCTGGGGTGGAACCCTCCCCAAGACAGACGTGAAGCTCACCGTTTGACCCGTTTTTACAAAATGTTAAATGGCCAGCTCAACATAGATTACAAGACCTACACCAAACCCAAACCAATTAGGAGCAGACAAGGGCATTCGATCCAATTTGAGGTTCCAGCTACCAAGACAGATGTGTACAGCAATTCATTCTCCTCCCGCACAATTAAAGCGTGGAATAGTCTCCACCCTACCATAGTTACCCAACTAGATGCAACTAAATTTAAAGTAGCGCTTTCTTCCCAAAAACCCTTTCTGGCATAAGTCCTCCCTCCACCACCTCCAGTTTAAATTCCACTTGGAATATTTTGGAGGACCAAGAAACCAAGAAGAACCTCAGATTTAAAGGACGTTCTTTTAGGATGAAGATGAGGAGGAATTTCTTTCGTCAGAGGGTGGTGAATCTGTGGAATTCTTTGCCGCAGAGGCTTTGGGGGCAATGTTAGTGAATATATTTAAGGCAGATTTTTGATTAGTATGGGTGTCAGTGGTTATTGGGAAGAGAATGGGGTTAGGAGGGAGAGATAGATCAGCCATGGTGGAGTAGACTTGATGGGCCGAATGGCCTAATTCTGATCCTATCACTTATGATCTTATGATCTTTTCTTCCTCCCTCTCTTCCCTATTCCTGACCCAGGTACACACCCATTTCTCCCACTACCCTGCCAAATATTTTCCCTTCCCACCGTTCTCTTTCACCGATATCCCTTCCTCTGGCTTAATATTTCACTCCTCTACTTATCATACACCCTATTGTCTCCTTTTCATCTCTAGCCTTTGTCTGCCCATCCGCGATAAAAACCCCTTCAGCTGGATCCATCAAACAGCTACCAATGGCCTGGTTCCTTTATCATCATCACTTTTTTGCATATCTGCCCTTCTTTGTTCTTTATCTCTCTGCATCATCATCTTCTACATCTCTCGTTTCCCTTTCCCGTGAAGAGAGGATAGTGTTAGTGCGCGAGGATTGCTGGTCGCTGTGGGCTCGGTGGGCAGAAGGGCCTGTTTCCATGCTGTATCTCTAAATTACACTAAAGTAAACTACAGAGGCCCAGAGGATCTGTACTCAACGACACAAAAAAGTTCACTGACGGCACAAGTGCTCAAGATCATGGAACCATCTCCAAATACCTTAACTTGCCACTGCAGCACCCGCCAAGGGCAATGCTCAAATCACCACACTGCCATCACTTCCCACCGAGATGCACAGAGTATAAGTGTACGTTCTCATCACCAATAGTCACCTATGTTTAGGAAGGAACTGCAGACGCGATTTTGAACCGAAGGTAGACACAAAATGCTGGAGTAACTCTGCGGGACAGGCAGCATCTCTGGAGCCAAGGCATGGGTGACTTTTCGGGTCGAGAAGGGTCTCGACCTGAAACCTGAGACCCTTCGAGACCCATTTGTCCTCTCCAGAGATGCTGCCTGACCCGCTGTGTTACTCCAGCATTTTGCGTCTACCATAATCAATAGTTTAGTTCTGTTCAGTTTTAGTTTAGAGATACAGGAGCAGAAACAGGCCCTTCGGCCCACCAAAGGAAAACTGGAGCACCCAGAGAAAACCTCAGGGGGAACGTACAGACTCCGTACAGACAGCAACCGTAGTCAGGATCAAGCCTGGCTCTCAGGCTCTGTAAGGCAGCAACTCTACCGCTGCGCCTCAGTTGAGGTGCCAGCACCAAAATAACACTTAACTCACTCTGAAAGCAGATGCTGATCAGGGCTGACCTAATTTAAAGATTCAGGAAGTAGGCAATGAACTTAATTCAATGATTTCAAAGTGCGCACATGTCAGGGGAAAGGAAATTTCAAAGTGGCACTTATTTTCTCCAGGTTCATTCTCTCCCAGATAAATATTTAATCTATTTTTGTGAGCCCATTGTTCAAAAAGCAGACAAATATTGTAATTATTTCTCCTACAACTAAAAACATTCATTAAGCATTAATTAACAACAGTCCATTGAGTGTAATCAAATTAACTGAGTCATTGCAAGCAAGCAAACACAATGAGAGGATGACATACGGTGAGGGTAATTAAAATATGCACCTTCTCTTCATGCTCTTTCAGCTCAATGCCTTATTAAGCATTCTGGCATTAACTACCCACATCATTAGCTATGAAGCTTTGCATTGCTACTAGTATCCTAACAAAATCCCTGGTTTGCGTTAAGGGAACTGTGATTGGGGAGGGGGAGGGTGGGGGGGGGGGGGGGGGGGGATACAACTGAGCATTCGTCAGCTGTGGGTTGAGTTAGTTACATCCAGAGCCCAGCGGTAGAGTTGCTGCCTCACAGCGCCAGAGACCCGGGTTCCATCCCGACGACGGGTGCTGTTCGCACGGAGTTTGTACGTTCTGCCTGTGACCGCGTGGGTTTTCTCCGGGCGCTCCGGTTTCCTCCCACACTCAATGGAAAGAGCGTTAAGATGTATAGGATGTATGGGAAGTATAGGACAGCAAAGACAGAAATGCTGCAAGAACGAGAACATTAGAGATACAGCGCAGAGTCAGTCCCTTCGACTGACCGGGTGGGCGCCGACCAGCGATCACCGGATCACTAGTTCTATCCTACACACTAGGATCATTGCCAATTAACCTGCAAACGTGCACGTCTTTTGGAATGCGGGAGGAAACCGAGGAGCATCCGGAGAAAAGCCGTTCGCTCACAAGGAGAACGTGCAAACTCCGTACAGACAGCGCCCGCAGTCAGGACCGAACGTGGGTCTCGGGAGCCGTAAGGCAGTGCGCCTCCCTAATCTGTGGAGAATGAAACCAGTTTACCTTTCCAGTCGGGATCCCTTCATCACATCTGCGGATAGGGGTGGGTTGAAGGGTGGGGGGGTAGGGGCGGTGGTGATGGGCGGGGGGGGGGGGGGGGGAGTGGAAGAGGAAGAAAATAATTAATAACGGACAGAAAACAGGGTCACCAGTGATTCCCATATCTCGTCTGAGTCTCTCCCCGATTCACTCATGAAGATACCAGCAATATTTTGTTGTGTTTTCTTCATCAGCAAATGCACTTCAGTCACGAAACAGTTTCCAAATTAGCTGACATTCGAACAGCTGGGTTTTTTTTGAAGGGTCTCCTTGCAGAACCTAAACTCCCCAAACACTAGTCCAACGAGCCTGCAGTTAGTCACACAATCTGAAGGAGCAAACGTTGCCCAGTGACCGGAGTTACACAGCCCCTAGGCATTTGTTTGAGGACATTGTCCACTTGTCAAAGATAGACGCAAAAAAGCTGGAGTAACTCAGCGGGGCAGGCAGCATCTCTGGAGAGAAGGAGTGGGTGACGTTTCGGGTCGAGACCCTTCTTCAGACTCATTGTCACTGTCCAGCTGTAGAGTTGTTGCTTTACACGCTTGCAGCGCCAGAGACCCGGGTTCGATCCCGACCACGGGTGCTGTCTGTACGGAGTTTGCACGTTCTCCCCGTGACCTGCGTGGGTTTTCTCCGAGATCTTCAGTTTCCTCCCACACGCCAAAGACGTGCGGGTTTGTAGGTAAATTGGCTTGGTAAATGTGAAAGTTGTCCCCAGTGGGTGTAGGATAGTGTTAAAGTGCGGGGATCGCTGGTCAGCACGGACCCGGTGGGCCCAAGGGCCTGTTTCCGCGCTGTATCTCTAAACTAAACTACACTAAACTTGCCAATTCATCTACGTGCCAGAGGACAAGTTTTGCCCTTCCCGCTTTCTCTACCTGCACTCCAGGCCAGTACCTTTCCCGATCTCCACACTTACCTCCCTACCCATCTCTCCTGTGCCTTTTCCCCTTCCCAATCTATCCCTTCCTTCCTACCCTCTCTTCCACCTTAACCCCTCTGCTGGCACTCCACACTTCCCAGCTTCTCTCTAAACAATCTCCTCCCGTAATCCTTCCAATTCTTCCAGTCCCCTTCCAGAATCAAGTCCCTCTTCCCAATCTGCCCCCTCCTACTTACTTCTCATTCTCTCCAGCAGCACCTCTCCCCCTCTCCTCCCGCCTTCACTACCCTCCCCTCCCTTCCACCTTCGCCCCCTCCCTCAATCGTCCTTCATCTCCCACCCCGTTCCCTACCCACCACTCACTCATCTTTCCCATACTCCCCGTCACGCGGGGAACGCACAAACTCCGTACAGAGAGCGCCCGTAGTCAGGATTGAACCAGGGTAAGGCAGCAACTCTACTGCTGTGCCGCCCTGTATCTTCCGTATGAACCAGCATCTGCAACACACAGGTAGAGAGGAAGCCCAGTCTTAGCCAAACAAACAATTAGACTTGAAAGCACAATTTGCTTGTGGATCCCGATACCAAGATGTTTCAGAGCCATTATCCCAGGGATTGCGGAGCAGTGGAGGAATTTAGGGAGGGAATTCCAGAGAGGGCTCAGATAGCTGGAGACGGCTCGGAGTGGTCCCACGTACTTTGAAGCCATTAATCAACTTATAACAAACACATTTACAATTCTGTGGAGCCAGCGGCAGTTTCAGGTCAAGATCCTGCAACAGAGCAGAGATTGCGGAGTGGGTGGGACGCAGCGGGTATGAAGGACGGTGAGAAGGACTGGGTTCACCGTTGCAAGAAGATACGACTGCACTGTGAATCTCTGTCGGCACCAGAAATGTGGCGACGCTTTGCGTACCGCCCAGACGAAAGCTGCTTCAGTCTGTGCATCTCGTGGGATGTGGGAGGGAACCGGAGCTCCCACTGGAGACCTTGCACGGTCACAGGGAAAGCACGCAAATTCCACACAGACAGCACCTGAGGCCGGGATTGAACCCAGCTTCCTGGAATCTTAGTTTTAGTTTAGAGATACAGCGCGGAAACAGATCCATCGGCCCACCAGGGCCGCACCGACCAGCGATCCCCGCACACTAACACTCTCCTACACACACTAGGGACGACAATTTTGCAAAAGCCAATTAACCTACAAACCTGTACGTCTTTGGAGTGTGGGAGGAAACCGGAGCTCCCGGAGAAAACCCACGCAGGGTCACGGGGAGAATGTACAAACTCCGTACAGACAGCACCCGTAGTCAGGATCAAACCCGGGCCTCTGGCGCTGTGAGGCAGCAACTCTGGTGGCTGTGCCACTGTGATGCCCGGACACTTGGAAGATATTTGCAGGTCACTTGCACAGGCTTTGTGATACTGCTTTGTCCCGTTTAGTAGGAACAAGGAATTGCTGGCCTCATATCTTGAGGCCAGGCAATAAAGTGCTGGAGCAACTCAGCGGGTCAGGCAACATCTCTGGAGAACATGCATAGGTAACATTTCGGGTCGGGACTTTTAGACTGAGAGGTAGGCCTCAAGATATCTTGAGGCCTCAAGTGAGACATCAAGACATCAGTCTGAAGGGTCACAACCCAAAACATCACCTCTTCTTTTTATCTGAGATGCTGCCTGACCCGCTGAGTTACTCCAGCGCGTTGTTGCCTGGCATCAGGATTTGAGGCCAACAGTTCCTTGTTCCGACATCACCCAATTGGTGCTGTAATGCAATCCATTGCAAGGTCGACAAGCACAAACTACCATAGTTTTCTCTGGGTAGAAGGAATGGGTGACATTTCAGGTCCTTCAGACTGAAAAGGACCCATTCCTTCTCTCCAGAGACGCTGCCTGTCCCGCTGAGTTACTCCAGCACATTGTGTCTATCTTCGGTGTAAACCAGCATCTGCAGTTCCCTCCTACACTGCTGGACTTTTCAATAAGTTAACGCTGATTAATTTCCGAGGCAAACCATAATTGGAAAATGGATTATGTTTAGATTAAAGATACAGCGCGGAAACAGGCCTTACGGTCCACCGGTTCCGCGCCGACCAGCGATCCCCGCATGTTAACACTATCCTACACCCACTAGGGACGATTTTTTACATTGACCAAGCCAATTAACCTACAAATCTGTACGTCTTTGGAACGTGGGAGGAAACCGAAGATCTTGGATAAAACCCACGCAGGTCACGGGGAGAACGTACAAACTCCGCACAGACAGCGCCCGTAGTCGGGATCGAACACGGGTCACCGGCGCTGCATTGGCTGTGAGGCAGCAACTCTACCGCTGCGCCACCGTGACAGCTCCGTATGGCGGTGCAAACTGTAACACAAGTCTTTAATTTCAGGGAGGCAGCGTGCAAACTTGTCAAGATGACTAGCATGGGAAATTCAAGCAGGCACGGGCTCCATTAAAATGGGTTTAACATGAGCTGGAGTAATTTCCTGACTGATGACAAGGATCAGCGGCAACCACAGTTGGACTCCTGGCAGATGAGAAAGAACTAACATAAATTATACCCAGTGACCTAGTTTCATTGAACTAATCTATAAATTAGACATCCTCAAGACAGCAGCGGGAAACAGGTTAAGATACTGGCTGGGAATCAACAGATCATCAGCGATAGGAGCAGAATTAGGCCATTCGGCCCATCAAGACTACTCTGCCATTCAATCATGGCTGATCTATCTCTCCCTCCTAACCCCATTCTCCTGCCTTCTCCCCGTAGCGTCTGACACCCGTACCTGAATTCCTGAATTCAGCTCACGGGGTGGCACAGGTGACACTGAGGTTGAGTCTGAAGAAGGGCCTCGACCCGAATCGTCACCTATCCCTCTTCTCCAGAGATGCTGCTTGACCCGCTGAGTTACTCCAGCTTTTTGTGTCTATCTTCGGCACAGATGACACAGCTGGTAGAGCTGCCGCCTCACAGCTGCTGCCGCCAGAGACCCGGGTTCGATCCTGACCTCGGGTGCTGCCCGTGTGGGGTTTACACGATCTCCTTGTGACCGTCCAGGTTCCCACCGGGTGCTCTGGTTTACTCCCACCTCCCAAAGACTTCTAAGTTCATGTTGTGGGAGCAGATTTAGGCCATTCAGCCCATCGAGCCTACCTCGCAATTTATGAAAATCAGCAAGTTGCGGGATAGAAGGATTGAAGTTGCAAATTGTGAAGCCAGAGGATGGAATGTGGGAGGAGGAGGGGGAGGGAGAGGGGGAGGGGAGAAATAGATCTGAGCCAGTGGGTGGGGGGCACAGGGGTGAGGGGGAAAGAAAGGGGGGGGATGTGTAGGAGAAAGGAGGTAGGGAAGGGGATTTGTTAGAGATGACCTAAAATTTAGATTTTAATATTCATTCTGTTGTGGTAAGGAAGTAAGTTTATTGACCAAGTATTCACATACAAGGAATTTGCCTTGGTGCTCCGCCCACAAGTAACATGACATACAGTGACAGTTACGAATGACTCAGAAAACACTAAACATTAATAATGATAAAACATTAATGATAAAAAAAACACCATTAAGCTGCCCAAGAGGAACATGAGGTGCTGTTCCTCGAGTTTGCATGTGGCCTCAGTCTGGCAAAGGACGAGACCCGGGACAGAAAGGTCAGTGTGGAAATGGGATGCGGAATTAAAATGGTCAGCAACCGGGAGATCTGGTCGGCCTTGCCGGACTGAGCGCAAGTGTTCAGTGAAATACCAAATCCCTCTTTGAATTGAATGTGCAATCTGTACAAAGACAACATTTCATGGACAGCTGTGCCAGGGTCAAACCAGCCGCGATGAGCTGTTTAAATATTCAGGCCATTCATGAGTCATCGTGAGGCTCAAGTGGCCCTGCAACACTTGATTCTTTAGTTAAGTTTAGTTTAGTTTAGAGATACAGCGCGGAAACAGGCCCTTCTGCCCACGCCGACCAGCGATCCCCGCACACTAACCTACTATCCTACACATTGACCAGGGACAATTTATATTTCTCCAAGCCAATTAACCTTCAATCATTCGCTTCTTTGGAGTGTGGGCGGAAAGCGAAGATCTCGGAGAAAACCCACGCAGATCACAGGTCACTAATTTTAGAGGGGATATGGGCCAAGCACAGGCAGGTGGGAGTAGAGTAGACGGGACATGTTGCTCAGTGTGGATAAGTTGGGTCAAAGGGCCTGTTTCCACGCTGTATCACTCTGCGACTATTTGGAGGTTAGGGGTGCCGAACACTTTGGGAATTTATCCGTAAGTAGTAGACTAACAAACCCGTAAAAATCAGAGAGAATCAATTAATTCCATGAAATGCTGATAGACATAAAATGCTGGTGTAACTCAGCGGGACAGGCAAAGTCTCCAAATAGAAGGAATGGGTGACGTTTTGGGTCGAGACCTTGAAGTGGTGGCCTGTCTGATTTCTATGTTCTGATCTGCATTGTGTAGTCAGCACGTTGCAATCTGAGGAAGGGTGTCTTTTTTTTCAATGCTTTGGAGAAAATGTAATGTTCTTTATAATTTCCAGGTGTCTGGTTTGTTAACTTAATGAAAGCAAATAAATTACTGAAACAGGTTGGACCTGTCAGACCTTCCCTGGGCCAGGAGTTGAAACACATTTCTGCAATGTAGGATTATTCTGATGCTGTGTTGCAACAAGAGTGCAGGGCACATATCGGGTGCATTTCAAATCTGCATTATTAGCTCCGTCTGTTCACATTGCCAAGTGCCTTTTTAGTGAAAGTTGGGGCAGCACGGTGGCGCAGCGGTAGAGTTGCTGCCTTACAGCGCCAAAGACCCGGGTCTGATCCTGACTATGGGTGCTGTCTGTACGGAGCTTGTATGTTGTGCGTGGGTTTTCTCCGGGTGCTCCGGTTTCCTCCCACACTCCAAGGACGTACAGGTTTGTAGGTTAATTGGCTTCGGTAAAATAAATTGTAAATTGTCTCTAGTGTGTAGGACAGTGTTAGAGTATGGGGATTGCTGGGCCAAAGGGCCTGTTTCTTAATACAGAAACACTATATTAGTTTAAATATCCATTCCGTGTATTCGAAACTCATCCCTTCCCACCCAAACCACCCCCTGCCCAGGTACTTTCCCCTGCGACCGCAGGAGATGCAACACCTGTCCCCATACCTCCCCCTCCTCAACTCTGTTCAAGGACCCCGACAGTCTTTTCAGTTGAGGCAGAGGTTCACTTGCGCCTCCTCCAACCTCATCTACTGTACCTGCTGTTCCAGGTGTGGACTCCTGTATATCGGCGAGACCAAGCGCAGGCTCAGCGATCGTTTCGTTGAACACCCCTGCTCAGTCCGCCTAAACCTACCTGATTTCCCGGTAACTAAACACTTTAACTCCCCTTCCCATTCCCACACTGACCTTTCTGTACTGGGCCTCCTCCATTGTCAGAGTGAGGCCCAGCGCAAATTGGAGGAACAGCACCTCATATCTCACTTGGGCCGCTTACACCGCAGCAGTATGAACATTGACCTCTCTAACATCAACTTTTGCTTTCCCTCTCTCTCCATCCCCTCCCCCTTCCCTGTTCTCCGACCAGTCTTACAGTCTCCGACTATACTTTATCTCTGTTTGGTTTGTCGTTACTTTCTCCCAATTGATCTCTTGTACATTAGCCTCGATCTCTATTCCCTTTGTCCTGCTTTCGCACCTTCACACTCCCTGATCTATACACTTCCTTATCGATGTACCTCCCACTCCCCTGACATCAGTCTGAGGAAGGGTCTCGACCCGAACCCTCACCCATTCCTTCTCTCCAGAGATGCTGCCTGTCCCGCTGAGATACTCCAGCATTTTGTGTCTATCGTCGATTTAAACCAGCATCCGCAGTTCCTTCAAACACAGTCCAGTGACTTCCACAGAAAAGGCTGTTAACAATGTGAACGGAACCTATCTAATAATGAGGATTTTAAATGCATCCAGTAAGTGTCCTGCATGTGGGGGCCAAACCTCTGAAATAGCACCAGTGCTCACACACTGGCAATGGCAATCTTCCATTTTACGCATTACTGAACGCGATCATTACATCAAGTATCAGAAAGAAGATTGAATGGAGACTATCATTAGTTCAAAGACAAGTCTTCCCCCATTTAATAGCCAGTTTCTTGGATTCACATTTTAAAATAACTATTATTTGACCTGCTTATTAAAGAATGGCTGTCAAAGTGAGTGCAATGATCATATTCGGCAGCGGAAAGAATATCAGCATCTTTCACTTTCATTTAGCCAGAGGACAGAACTGAATCAATGTGCAGCTAATCTTTGGCGTTTAGAAAAATGAGACCTAATGAAACTTTGCACAATACTGGCAGAGCTTGAAAAGCTGGAGGCAGGGCTCCAAACTCAAACTGCATCACCTGTATACGCCCTTGAAGAAAAAAGATAAAGAAAACAGGGTGGCACGGTGGCGCAGCGGTAGAGTTGCTGCCTTACAGCGCCAGGGTTCGATGCTGCCCTAGGGTGTTGTCTGTACGGAGTCTGTTCCTTCTCCCCGTGACCTGCGTGGGCTTTCTCCGGATGCTCCGGTTTCCTCCCACACTCCAAAGACATGCAGGGTTGTAGGTTAATAGTAAGATTGAACGAGAACTTACCAGTTTGAAGTTTGATCTTGATTTTATGAGGAGTTACGTTGGTGATTACGTGCCCGCCACGCCCAACCCTCTCTCATAAAGATCATCCGGTCGTTCTCGAGTCACGCATCTTACTATGTGTCACTTTGGTGTTTGTTTATTTGTGATTTCATACCGCTGCTTTGAAGATTGACGCGCATGCGGCCTAGACGGGGTTCTTCACGGAATCACTCGCGTGACTCCGAAGTAAAATTTGGGGTTAAATTTATAAATTGTCCCTGGGTTGTGTCGGATAGTGCTAGTGTACAGGGATCACTGGCCGGCGTAGACCCGATGGGCCGATGGGCCCTGTCTCCGCACTGTATCTCAAGACTAAACTGAACTAAAACAGGCAACACTTCCTCCAGCTGCAATCTGCAGTTTGCTTCCATATTTTAGTTATGGACCGATGGTTTCATAGAATTACATGTTTACAATGCAAGAAAATGTTAACAGACAAGAACATCAAACACCTTTGTTGGGATATAGTTGGGCCTCATCAATATTCTAACATCCCTGACTCTCAACATTAGTGTTGCAAGGACATAGAAACATAGAAAATAGGTGCAGGAGCAGGCCATTCGGCCCTTCGAGCCTGCACTGCCATTCAATATGATCATGGCTGATCATCCAACTCAGTATCCCCTACCTGCCTTCTCTCCATACCCCCTGATCCCTTCAGCCACAAGGGCCACATCCAACTCCCTCTTAAATATGGCCAATGAACTGGCCTCAACTACCTTCTGTGGCAGAGAATTCCACAGATTCACCACTCTCTGTGTGAAAAACGATTTTCTCATCTCGGTCCTAAAAGACTTCCCCCTTATCCTTAAACTGTGACCCCTTGTCCTGGACTTCCCCAACATCGGGAACAATCTTCCTGCATCTAGCCTGTCCACCCCTTAAGAATTTTGTAAGTCTCTATGAGATCACCCCTCAATCTCCAAAAATCCAGTGAGTACAAGCCAAGTCTATCCAGTCTCTCTTCATATGGAAGTCCTGCCATCCCAGGAATCAGTCTGGTGAACCTTCTCTGTACTCCCTCTATGGCAAGAATGTCTTTCCTCAGATTAGGAGACAAAACTGTACGCTCTTGATAAACAAATACCCCAGTCATTGATTTGGGAGCTTGATGTTGGACTATGTACAATTAAGGTCTCAGTAGTGGGGACGTTGGCAAGAGAGAGAACATTGACATTGGTTCACCAGCTGCTATCAGCGATTTTTGGAGGACGTTTTGGAGAGAGAGTTAGTGGTACAACAAGGGACAAGGGGAATAAATTCATTCTCTGCCAAATGGGAGTTCGACTGAATCTTATTGAAAGCTACAGCACGGAAACAGGCCCTTCGGCCCACCATGTCCACGCAGACCATCCATCGCGTGCATAATATAGCACTAGTTCAATATTATCCCATTTTCCCATCCACTCACTACACACTAGGGGCAATTCGCAGAGGCCAATTAACCTACACACGGGAGCATCTTTAGGACGTGGGAGGAAACCAGAACACCCGGAGTAAACACACGCGGTCACAGGGCGAACGTGCAACCTCCACACAGACAGCACCTGAGGTCAGGAGCATCTCTGACGCTGTGAGGCAGAAGCTCTACCTACCGCTACGTCACTGTGCCATATAGTAGCTTGTTGAATTCTATGTCCGTAATTTGGTTCCATCGATATGATGGAGCGGAAATTTGCAAGTGGAGCACAGTTTGCAGTTGCAAACACACTGGTGTGAAACACACTCACTGTCTATTTTCAGCTGGTCATAGGAAATTAGGTGCAGAAGGCCCACTGGGGCGGGCATGGTGGCTGCCTTACCCTCTGTGGCTGAGCGTTCCAGAGACTCACCACTCTCTGTGTGAAAAAAATCTCGGTCTTAAAGGATTTCGTCCTTAATCTTGTCCTGGACTTCCCCAACATCGGCTGCATCTAGCCTGTCCAACCCCTTAAGAATTTTGTAAGTTTCTATAAAATCCCCTCTTAATCTCCTAATTAAACCGGCAGTCTTTCTTCATAAGACAGTCCTGACATCCCAGGATGGAACCCGGGTCTCCGGCGCTGCATTCGCTGCAAGGCTGCGATTCCACCGCTGCGCCACCGTGACCGCAGGGGTAGGTGTACGGGGATCACTGGTCAGTGTGGACTTGATGCGCCTGTTCCCGCGATGCATCTCTAAACTATCTCCAAACTAAACTAAACTAAACAATGACCCTTGCATGGATTAAACTGTTACCATACAGGGTGGGCATGGAGAAGGCAATCACTCAGTTTGCCTCTTATTCACACTGAGCCCACGGGTGGGTCTCGATCATTTTGATCAGAGACACCAGATACATGCTTCTACCTTCTTATCAGAGCTCTATGTGTGGGAGTTGGAGTCATGGAAACAGGCCCGTCTCGTCCATACCAAGAAAGATGCCCCATCTAAGCTCGTCCCATTTACCCTTGTTTGGCCCACATCCCTCGAAATATCTCCCATCCATCTACCTGGCCAAATGTCTTTAATTTTTTGTAAATTGTACCTTCCTCAAGAGTCACTTCATCTAGCAGCTCATTCCATATAGCCACTATCCCCTGGGTGAAAAAATATTTGCCCCTCAGGTTCCTATTTTAAAACGTTCCCCGATCACCTTAAATCTAAGTCCTCTGGTTCTTGATTCCCAACCCTGGGAAAAAGACTGTGCATTCACCCGACCTATTCCCCTTATGGTTTTGTACACTTCATAAGATCACCCCCCAACCTCCTGTGCTCCAGCACCGCCATTCAATATGATCATGGCTGATCATCTAAAACCAGTACTCCGTTCCTGCTTTTTCCCCATATCCTTTGATTTTGTTAGCCCTAAGAGCTAAATCTATCTCTCTCTTGAAAACATTCAGTGAATTGGCCTCCATTGCCTTCTGTGGCAGAGAATTCCACAGATTCACAACTCTCTGGGTGAATTTGTTTTTCCTCATCTCTGTCCTAAATGGCCTACCCTTTATTCTTAAACTGTGGCCCCCGGTTCTGGACTCCCCCAACATCGGGAGCATTTTTCCTGCATCTAGCCTGTCCAATCCTTTAAGAGTTTAATTTGTTTCTATAAGATTCCCACTCATCCTTCTAAATGCCAGTGAATGCAAGCCCAGTCGACCCATCCTTTCATCATACGTCAAGAACTTGCATACTCCACACAGACAGCACCTGAGGTCAGGATTGAACCCGGGTCTCTGGCGCTGTGTGGAAGCAGATCTCCCAACTGCGCCACCGTGCCGACCTAATCATCAATCATTGCTCAGGATTCAATGTCAATGATTTATCTGCCATGATCAAAGTGGCTCAAAGTGCCAAATGGCCTACTCCTGCACCTATTTTTCTACGTTTCAGAATCATGGAGCAGACTTCACAGAGGCAGAACCCAGAGAGTTGCCATGTTTTCGGCCAAGTTTAAATAGTTCTCAGTACAATCTTATCTCCTGCAAACTGGCCACTGGTGACCCCCCTCGGGTCCCTCCTTGTTTCCGCCGGCCCCACACTGCAGTGCCCCTCCTCATTCTCAGCGGTCCCCTGCTGGGTTCCTCTTGGTTCTCGGCTCCCCCCCCCACCATGGGGTCGCCCTCCATTCTCGGTGCCTCTCCTACCCCGCTCCCCGCGGGGATGGTCTCAGTGGCACAACCCGGGACCACTCTACAAGATGACTGCAGTACTTGCAGGTGAGTGCAGCCCAGGCAATCTCATTGTTTCATTGTTAGTATATATAAAAATTAGCGGCACAGTGGCTCAACTGGTTAAAACCGCTGCCTCACAGCACCGGATACGTGTGTTCGATCCTGACTTCCGGTGCTGACCATGTGGAGTTTGCACATTTTGCCTGTGATTGCATGGGAGTTTGTAGATTAATTGGCCTCTGTAAATTGTCCCTAGTGTGTAGGGGGTGGATGAGAAAATAGAACAGGTGTGAATGGGTGATTGATGGTCAGCACGGACTCGGTGGGCTGAAGGGCCTGTTTCCATGCTCTATCTCTAAACTGAACTAAACTAAACTGAATTAATCTCAACCAAACTAAACTAAATTAAACTCTCTTCATTCTTGACTCTCCTCTGACTGATACAGTCTGCCAGAACCCCCCCCCCCCCCCCCCCCCCAACCATTTTACACGGAAATACTTCATTAATTGATATTGGGAAGATTTGCTACTTGCGGTTAATTGTTCAAAGATTAAACAATTACTTTCCTGTAGAATCTCTTGCTTGAATGTAACAAATCCTTGTTCTATCCAAATTAGCTGTTAAATGCTCAGCATTCCATGAGGAGATCGGTGACTCTCTTCATTTACCTGAACAAAAACACTTTAAAGATTTTCCGGTGTGATTAGTCATCCAAATGCAAAGGTCAGTATCAAAAGAATCTGTTCCCAATTCCTCTGCCCACATAGATCAGAGTTATTCAACCAACTGTGCTACTGAAATCATTAATAACTCCAAGAAATCAGGGGCACTGCAAACATAAATTAAGATTTAAACGCCTCAGAGTCTGAATCAACATTGCAAACAATTGAATCTGAAGTGTACCTTACCTAAAATGTCCTTGTATTGACATTTCGAGATACCAGAGTAAATTAAAATGACTGTTTATTTCACGTGGAAGAGCTGTTAATTGCAGAGGGATGCAAGTGCACTCCGTAATGAAGCTATGATCAGCAGATGTTACTTTGCGTACTTTATGTTCTTTGAAGCCATGAGGAAATTGGCACTCTCCCTCTCCCTCGGCTCTCCGGTCTTTGGGCCGAACTCGCCGGCTTCCCAGCCTCCCCCCTGCAGGTCATAAGGTCATAAGGTACAGGAGTAGTATTAGGCCATTCGGCCCATCAAGTCTACTCCGCCATTCAATCATGGCTGATCTATCTCTCACTCCTAACCCCATTCTCCTGCCTTCTCCCCACAACCCCTGACACCCGTACTAATCAATCTCTGCCTTAAAAATATCTACTGGCTTGGCCTGATAAAAAATACATCTATTGATGCTCCTGAACACATCATCAGTGATGTAACCTGGGGTCATTGAGTGTTTCGGGTCTTTCAACCCCATCAGACACCCTCACCCAGGCGACCCAGCCGTGGTTGATCAGACCAGGACTTGTGTTCAGGTGGCGTTCGCTCCTCCCCACGGACCTTCTCTCCTGATCCAGAGCCATCTCGAGGCCTTCTCCGCTGCCGTGGTGTTCTTGATGGCTCTTGTCCTTGCCACCCCGTTGATGCCCAGTGCATTTACGGCTCTGTAGAGCGATTGCCCTGCAAAACCTCTGCAGCCAACCTCGATGGGCATACACCTTGCCTTCCAGCCCTGCTTACGGCAGTCTATGACCAGCTCGTCCTACTTCGTCATCTTCCTCTCGCGGGCCTCCTCCAGACGGTCCTCCCCCGGCACTGTCGGTTCCAACAAGGCGATGTTTTTGGTCGCCTCTTTGAGACCAGGAGGATATCGGGCCTCAGGGTGGTCGTGGCAATGAGCTGTTTCACCAGGTCTACAGAAAGCTGCCAGTCCTGCGCAGTCGCCAGGATTCCTGACTGATTCCTGGCTGCTGTGGTCCTTGGCAGCTGCACTCCGGCCTTCACGAAGGTGATCATCTGGGTGGTGGGCCTCCACAGCCTTCTGTGGCAAAGATCTTAATGTAGTTCAGCAACACCGCCTCGTGTTGTCGCATTAATGTGCCCGCAACGCTGCAGCAAGTGAGAATTTATTTGTTCCGGTCCCGGCACATAGGCTAGTCGACGCAGACTCGATGGGCCGAAGGGCCTGTTTCCGCACTGTCATCTCTTTATCTCTAAACTAAACCACCTCATTGGGAGCCAGTTATAGTGGCCAATTAATCAGGACCCATGGAAGGTGAAAGCCTTGTGCTGGACAGACTAAAATTCAAACTTTTCCTTGAACTAGTATCTAATTAAAGGCGGCTTCACTGTCGCCTGGATGGTGTTCAAGTCAAGATCAGTGTTCACCGGTTATACTTGTTCATTTGCAGAATCAATAATACTTCACCTCAATCTGGGGCTGGATGAACAAAGCACTTATGAAGGAGCTATGATTCAATAGCAGTCCGGGAGAATTATTAGTTTAAGCTAAAGAAAAAATAAATGAGAACTCAACCCTTCCGCTGTAATATTGCATGAAGGTTTCCCTTTCAATGCCCATCTGTGGGTATAGATTTGATCTCACTTGAACGCGTGGGCTGTGTTAAACGTCAGATCAGAAGGAAGTACATCTTTCGTCGTCACAATAGACTTTGACTCTTCTTGGCTCGAATCACACTACAAGATAAAATACGATGCTCTTCATCCCACATGACTGCATGTCCGTAACCTGCAGCCAACTCTGTAGCAATATCACTAGCGCTCACAGCGGCTTTTATTTAACTAACTCTGAGCCAACGCACTTCAAACTCTGCAAAGTGAACATGATGGGGATAGACACTAAAAGCTGGAGTAATGCCCCTGTCCCACTTAGGAAACCTGAACGGAAACCTCTGGAGACTTTGCGCCCCACCCAAGGTTTTTGTGCGGCTCCCGGAGGGTCCCGGAGGTTTTTGTCAAGTCTCCCTAATGGTCGAAACTGACAAAAACCCCGGGAACCTCCGGGAACCGCACGGAAATCTTGGGTGGGGCACAAAGTCTCCAGAGGTTTCCGTTCAGGTTTCCTAAGTGGGACAGGGGCCTAACTCAGCAGGGCAGGCAGCATCTCTGAAGAGAAGGGATGGGTGACGTTTCGGGTCGAGACCCTTCTTCAGACATTCCAAAGACGTGCAGGTTTGTGGGTTAATTGGCTTCTGTAAATTGCCCCTGTGTGTCTGATAGAACTAGTGCACGGGTGATCACTGGTCGGCTCAGACACAGTGGGCCGAAGGGCCTGTTTCCACGCTGAAACTCATTAACTAAATTGAAAACTAAAACTAAGTAGGACATTGAATTGACAGTGAATACGTTGTATTTGGAATTTTCTTCTACTGTAGAGAGGAATTTGGCTTAATATCATGTGATTGGAGCAGAATTAGGCTATTTGGCCCATCAAGTCTACTCTGCTATTCAATCATTGCTGATCTACCTCTCTTTCCTAACCCCATTCTCCTGCCGTCTCCCCATAACCTCTGACGCCCGTACTAATCAAAAATGTATCTATCTCTGCCTTAAATATATCCACTGACGGCTTCCACAGCCTTCTGAGGCGAAGAAAGTGACTTATTTCACTTACATTAAGGGCAACACAAAATGCACCTGCTCATTGTTCTAAATGTTGCAGCTATGAGATCAGGCTCTTGACTTAAGCTGCATCGTGGTACATTCAATGTTGTGAAAGTTAAATATGTGACACCGTTTCTTTAGGTAGTAGAAACACCATGAATTCAAGGAATCATGACTGTTTATTGTGTCAGCCAACTCTCGAAGCACAGCGCATATAATATTGCAACGATCAACCATGTAACACCATTTTGTTTAGGTCATAGTGACCCAAGAAATCTTAAAGTAGCACTTTACAACAAGAATTCACAAGTTAAGATGCCTGTAATAGTGCAAGAAATCGGTACAAAGAGTTAACTTGGTCGGTGCGGACTTGGTGGGCCAAAGGGACTGTTTCCATGCTTAAATTAAACTATAGGCACATGTATAGGAAGCGTTTAGAGGGATAAGGGCCAACGCGGGCAGGTGAGACTAGTATAGATGGGGCATCTTGTCCGAAGGGCCCGTTTCCTTGCCTCTGTATGTGTAGGAAGGTGCTGCAGATGCTGGTTTAAACTGGTCAGAGACACAAAAGGCTGGAGTAACTCAGTGGGGTCTGAAGAAGGGCCTCGACCCGAAACATCACCTGTTCCTTTTCTCCAGAGATGCCGTCTGGCCCACTGTGTTGCCCCAGAATGTTGTGTCTATCCTTGATTCCATATCTGTGTCCCATTTTGTTACCTATTGGAGTGCGCACCAGGACACAAGACAAATGGCAGCAAGTCAAAGCAATGGAAGCATAAAGGGACCGGTAGAATTCTGATAAAAAGGTAACAATTGTGAAACATTAACTCCAGTCAAGTTTTTCTCTCCACATGTGTTGCCTGACCTGCACACTCTGTTTTTATTACAAATGAAAGCGTGCTGGAGATTGTGTGCCTACCATCCCCAGGGATGTGTTTATATTACGTGGGGGCTCCCTCCAGCAAAGTAAGGAGCATGTCCTTCCACTTATTCATCCCACACTGCTCGTTCCCAGCCACTAATCAAACATGACATTCATAAAGTTGCTCCACCAGGAAAAAATGATGTTTTCCGAACGAAAACAGCACATATGCTTCTGCGAACAGATGCGCAGCGGGTTGTGCCAAACCACAGGGCTGCTGCGAAATTGTTGCGGAAACCATCCGCGTTTCCGCTGGCTGGCGGCTTCAAACCTGACCCGGGTACGAGGACACAAAGCAGGAAGGCAAGCGCGTTGTTGAAGAACACTGGGAATATCAAGTCCGCGATCCGGCGTGATGACATATGACGCGCGGTGGTTTTTCAGGCGTCGCAACATTTTTTTGCTGTCGCCGCAGGATTTTGAAATGTTCTAAATCTTTTGGCGACTCTGAAAAAATCACCAAGTGGGACAGGCCCTCAACCCAATAACATGCAGCCTGTTAGCCAGTAATAAAAGTGAGGAATCGTGGTAAACACTCAGCTGGTCAGCCAACAGCCATGGAGAGAGAGAGATAATGTTTCAGGGCAGACACAAAAGGCTGGAGTAACTCAGCGGGTCAATCAGCAACTCTGGAGAAAAGGAATAAGTGACGTTTCAGGTTGAGACCCTTAATCGAACCCTCAGTTTCAGGACAGAGATTCATTAAACTTGGAAAGGATCTTTCCTCTCTGCTTCTCTCTCCACGGATGCTGCCCGACTTGCTGAGTGTTTTGAGAATTTTCTGTTTCTATTTCACATTTCCAGCATCTGCAGTTTTTTGCTGTTGAGTTGAAGTTAAATCCTTTTGGACGCTGAACTCTTCCGATCAACAAGATGGTTTAGACTTGATAGATACGGTGTGGAAACAGGCCCTTCGGCCCACCGAGTCTGCGCCAACCAGCGATCACCCCTGACACTAACACTATCCTACACACTGGGGACAATTTTACAGTTTTACCGAAACCTACAAAACTGTACGTCTTCGGAGTGTGGGAGGAAACCGGAGCACCCGGGCAAAGCACACGAGGTCACGGGGAGAACATGCAAACTCCGTACAGACAGCACCCGTGGTCAGGAATTGAACCTTGCAATATAAGGCAGTAACTCTACTGCTGCGCCCCCGTGCTGCCCAACTGTCCCCGTGTGAGTTGGCGTAGATAACGCAACTCTGATCATTGTTTCTCACGTGTGGTAACAGACAGCGATTTCATAAGTTCATTAGGAGCAGAATTAGGCCATTTGGCCCAGCAAATCTACTCTGACGTGGGTTTTCTCCGGGTGCTCCGATTTCCTCCCACACTCCAAAGACCTACAGGTTTGTAGTTTGCTTGGCTTCTGTTAATGGTAAATGGTCCTTTGTGCGTGTAGGATAGTGCTGGCGTACGGGGTGAACACGGTGTGCCGAAGGGCTGGTATCCAGGCTTGTATCTCTAAAGTCTAAAGGGGCCACAGTTTAAGAATAAGGAGTAATCCATTTAGAACGGAGATGAGGAAACGCTTTTTCG
The DNA here is from genome assembly GCA_035221665.1 of Okamejei kenojei. NCBI lineage: Eukaryota > Metazoa > Chordata > Chondrichthyes > Rajiformes > Rajidae > Okamejei > Okamejei kenojei. Next base: position 16,939,630 of record CM069138.1, read on the forward strand.
CACAGAGAGTGGTGAGTCTGTGGAATTCTTTGCCTCAGAGGGCGGTGGAGGCGGGTTCTCTGGATGCTTCCAAGAGAGAGCTAGATAGGGCTCTTAAAAATAGCGGAGTCAGGGGATATGGGGAGAAGGCAGGAACGGGGTACTGATTGGGGATGATCAGCCATGATCACATTGAACGGCGGTGCTGGCTCAGAAGGGCCGAATGGCCTACTCCTGCACCTAATGTCCATTGTCTATTGTCTACTGTCTATTGTCTAAATATGGGAGATATAGGCTGAATTTAACACTGGATAACTGAACCAATTAGCAGTGCTTGCATGGAAGGAATGGGTGATGCTTCTTCGGAAGGGTTTCGACCCCAAACGTCACCCATTCCTTCTACCCAGAGATGCTGCCTGTCCCGCTGAGTTACTCCAGCATTTTGCGTATGTCTTCAGTGTAAACCAGCATCTGCAGCTCCTTCCTACAGGAGCAGTACTTGCATGGATCCACAAACAGCAAACAGAGGAAACAGTGACTGCAAAGATCTTCAGGAGGCCGGGCACGATTTACTGCTGCCAGAAACAACGCAGAGACCTTACACAGTTTGGCACTCGCCCTACATAGGAAACAGAGAAAATAGGAGCTGGAGTAGGCCATTCGGCCCTTCGAGCCAGCACCGCCATTCAATATGAGCATGGCTGATCATCCAAAATCAGTAACCCGTTACCCGCTTTCTCCCCATATCCCCTGACTCCATTTGCCCTAAGAACTGAATCTAACTGTTGAAAGAATGAAGCTGATGAAAGAAGCTAATCATATGTTGAAGGAAAGGAGCGGCTGGGCTTGTATACACTGGAATTAAGAAGGATGAGAGGGAATCTTATTGAAACATATAAGATTATTAAGGGATTGGACACACAAAGGGCAGGAAACATGTTCCTGATGTTGGGGGTGCCCAGAGCCAGGGGCCACAGTTTAAGAATAAGGTGGAGGCTATGAGATGAGGAAAAACTTTTTCACACAGCGAGTTGTGAATCTGTGGAATTCTCTGCCTCAGAAGGCAGTGGAGGCCACTTCTCTGGATGCTTTCAAGAGTGAGTTAGATGGAGCTCTTAAAGATAGCGGAGTCTGGGGATATGGGGAGAAGGCAGGAACGGGGTACTGATTGTGGATGATCAGCCATGATCACAGTTAATGGCAGTGCTGGCTTGAAGGGCCGAATGGCCTCCTCCTGCACTTATTGTCTATTGTCTATTGACTAACTCCCTCGTGGAAACATCTTTACTGCACAGACAGATGAAAAGTTTGGAAGCAATTCCACATCATTGCAACATCATTGGAATTTAAATGCCGGTGGCTTTCACAACCAGTTCTGGTTCGAGTGCAACCCTTTTTCTATGGGAACACTTAGTGCTGGGAATATTCATTAGGGGCTTGGAGAAACACAAAATGCATGACTTGAGAGGGAGGACAAAACCACTGATATCATTTCACACATTTCCTCCAAACTGCTTCATTGCCACATCTGCCAAGAGTTGGAACAAGGATAGACACAAAGTGCTGGAATAACTCAGCGGGTCAGGCAGCATGGAGTCATACATTGTGGAAACAGGCCCTTCGACCCAACTTGCCCACACCAATCAGCATGCCCCATCTACACTTGTCCCACCTGCCCGCATTTGGCCCGTATTCTTCTAAATCCCTCCTATCCATGTACCTGTCTAATTGTTCCTTAAACATTGTGATTGTCCCTGCCTCATCTACCGTTTCCGGCAGCTCATTCCATACACCCACCACCCTTTGTGTGAAAAAGATACCCCTCAGGTTCTCACCTTTCCCCCCTCACCTTAAACCCACATCCTCTGGGGGGGGGGGGGGGGGGGGGGGGGGGAAGGATCACTGGAGAAAAAGGATGGGCGATGTTTTGGGTCGGGACCCTTCCTTAAAGTGAAAGCAGGGGGTGGAGGGTTGGGGGGAGGTGAAGAGCTGGATGCAAGAAAAGACCAGGACAAATCAGGGTCCAATGACGTCAGGCAGGGCGTTGTTGTAGATCCATTGTTGGCTGGGGAAGGTGTGATCGATCTCAAGACAGACAACTGTTGAACTGGTGACACGACTAGGGTGGCGGAAGGTGGCAAGGAGGGTGGGGGGAGGGGAGGGAAGCGTGCGGTAGGGGAGAGAGATTAATTCCATGTGGTGGCCTTGGATGGAAGTGGCTTTGGACTAAGGATTTTCCAACAACAATGCCTGTGGTGAGTGCCAAGCTGTGAGAATTATAGGCCATGCATGATGCATACGACAAACGAGGAACAGTTTAGTGTAGTTTAGGTCAGAGATACCGCGCGGAAACAGGCCCTTCGGCCCATCGAGTCCGCGCCGACCAGCAGTCCCCGCATAGTAACACTATCCAACACACACGGGGGCCATTTTTTACATCTACACCAAGCCAATTATCCTACGAACCTGCACGTCATTAGAGTGTGGGAGGAAGCCGAAGATCTCGGAGAAAACCCACGCGGGTCACGGGGAGAGCGTACAAACTCCGTACAGACAGCACCCGTAGTTGGGGCAGTAAGGCAGCAACGCTACCTCTGCGCCACCGTGCCGCCCATTTCTTTGTTGATTATTAAGTCACAGAGTCACACAGTGTGGAAACAGGCCCTTCAGTCCAACTTGCCCACACTGGCTAACCTGTCCCATCTACACTAGTCCCACCTGCCTGCTTTTGGCCCACATCCCTCTGAACCTATCCTAACCATGTACCTGTCTAACTGTTTCTTAAACGTTCCAATAGATCCAGCCTCAACTACCTCCTCTGACAGCTCGTTTCATGCACCCACCACCACCCTTTGTGTTAAAAAATGACCCTTCAGGTTCATATTAAATCTTCCCCCCTTCACCTTAAACCTATGTCCTCTGGTCCTCGATTCCCCTAATCTCTGGGCGTCTACCCGATCTATTCCTCTCATGATTTCATACAGCTGTAAGAAATAGAGTCCAAGAAGTAGGCCCAGATGCTCAACCTCTCCCGATAGTTCAGTCCTGCGAGTCCTGGCAACATCCTTGTAAATCTTCTCTGGACCCTTTTCAACTTGACAACATCTTTCCTATAAGATGGTGCTCAGAACTGAATACTCTAAATGCGGCCTCACCAACGTCTTATATAATGGCAAATATGACCTCCCAACTTCAAAACTCAGCAGAGAAAATGGGTAAAACACTGGTCAAAATGGAGGCTAAAAATTACATGCAAATTAATTCATTTATTAACTTTTCCAAAAGTATAAAATCCTGATTTTACTTCGGAGTCACGTGAGTGACTTCGTGAAGAACCCGCCAGCACGCTTGCGCAGCATATCGTCGCGCGCATTTGCAGCGGCAGCTGGGGGGGGGAGTGCGCTCTCCCCACCGGCCTCCATCACAAGACCGGCAGGTAAGTATTACCTTCCTTTACAGCATGGACAAGGGCCGCAGGACGACGCTGTCGGGGAGCTGAGTTGTGCTGCGGCCAGCCGACGGCCCTTGTCCCCGGAGCTGCACGGAACGCCGGCAGCTTCAGGAATGCGGAAGTCGGGCACGGAGCTGAGCTGCGGCCAGCCGACGGCCCTTGTCCCCCCGGAGCTGCACGTAACGCCGGCAGCTTTATCGCAACGGTGGGGGCAGGAATGAGGAAGTCGGGCGCGGAGCTGAGCTGCGGCCAGCCGACGGCCCTTGTCCCCGGAGCTGCAAGGAACGCCGGCAGCTTTAAAAACGCAACGGTGGTGGCTGGAATGCAGAGTCGGGCGCGCTCCCGCTAATACAGGGGCCGACTCACCCGAATGGTTACCGCTATGTGAGCTGCAAGCAACGGGTTCCAGACTCCGAGCCCCCCGTCCCCCAAGAGAATAAGGGGGGATACAGGTACGTGGCAAGGTGTCTTGTTTTCTTTACAGGCAACCTCTCCCCGAGCTCCAGTAGACCCGAGGGGGCTGGGGGGGGGGCCGGGGGACAGCCGCATGACAGGGGAGCCCTGCAAAGTGCATTGCGTACCGCAGCCAGGGATATCTGCCATCGTGCAGCCCGGGCATAACACTGCTGCGTCGTGTAGGCCTGCTGGAGCAGATACCGCCGACAACACACCCCGTCAGGCTGCGGTCAAGGGCGGAGGTGGCAGCAGGGAAGCGGTCGGTCAGCTCAGAGCTGCGAGCGGTAACCCGACCATGCGCCTCCACGCTAAAAGATGGGCAAGTGTGGAGGTAAGCCTGCACGGACTCCGGGGAGCCAGGTTCCGGGGGCCCGGCGCCGATTCAACTCACCTGCCTTTCGTATCAGCCAGGTGGGCCGCCACAGTCTGGGAGAAGGACAGACTAGCGGATAGTCCGTCGCGGGAGTCGTATGACCCTACTTGGGCTGTAGGTCACGACGACCTTGCCATTGGACCATAGACCCTAAGGGGGTGAGGTCCGATGGTGGAAGCCCCAGTGAATTCGCAGGCCCTGGGGAAGTCGGCTTGTCCGCTGCATATGAAGCCAGGGACGGTCGCATTGAGCGGTTGGAGCTCTTAAATGGTCCAACATCTCCAGCTGGACCAAGAACGAGAAGAAACGGCATCCACTAGCCGTGCAAGGACTCCGCTCAGCTCCTCATCGTCTCCAGCCAGAAGCATTAATGATTGCCCAGCTGCTGAGTTTGACGACGACCAGGGACAGCCAGTGACCGCTGAACCAGAGCATGAGGAGGACGCTGGATGTGGTGAGTGAAGTTTGCCGTTTCTACCCAGACAGGTGAACCCTGCACCACGAATTGGCGGGCACCATTGATTGCCTACGTATGCACCAACTCTGGAGTCAGATTCTCAATAATACCTTGGAGAAAGGTTCTCCACGGGCATGCAACGGCGTTCTGGAAAACCCTGATCGGGGATAATGTGTCCAGTAAATAGCATGATGCGCTAGCACACACCATATATGAGATATATTGCCTGCGTAAGAGCTCCATATAGCCCACACTAAACCCCAAATTCGCGGGGGTTGTGCCGACCATTACCGCTCCACCGCCGCATCAGTTGCTTGGAGACCTGTACAAACAGGTGAAGGGACTGGACAAAGGAGGCCAAAACAGTGGGCCCTCATGAAACTCCATCGGTCAGAGTTCACCCATATCACCGGCAACAGCCTAATACAACCAGTGAAACCAAGGCTGCCGGATAGGGCACAAAGAATTCTACCGACCTCCATAACGTCCACCCGAAGCACCGTATGTATGGAACCGCCGTTCACTATGGAGGTAAGGGGGTCTGGCTCCTCTCACGCCGTAGTATCCCTCCTGTACGAATAGGTGGGCGATTGCGGGCGGCCTTGGACATATGGGGAAAACTGTAACCACAGATGAGTTTATTTTACAAAGTGTTCAAGGGTATATAATTCGTGGGAGGTATAGATTCCCATACCCAGCATTCGTCCCCTTTCGCCTCGTAGGAATTTACTCTATCCCGAAAAGAGGTGGAGGCAGGGCATGCTGAAATTATATGGGGGAAAAGTGGTAATTGGCATAAACAAGCATGGACATATTGAGTTATAATCGATTTAGCTGAGTTGAACACTTTTGTACAATATACCCATGTCAAAATGGATGCTTTTGGAACAGCTAGGTGGATGCTTTACTCAGGGTACTTTATGGCATGTATCAGTTTGAAAGAAGCATGCTATACGGTGCCCATCGCTGAGGCTCACAGGGAATTCTGAAGTTGTCTGGAAGGGTGCATTGCCTAATGGAACCATCACAGCTTAGGCTGTTTACCAAGTTGGTATTTTTTTACCTGTATTGGCTCTTCCCTCCGACAACAAGATTATAGTGATGGCATGTTGGATGAAATCCTTATAATGGGTGCAGACCCTCCAATTGGCAATTCAAGGAGTGGCTTGCAACCAAGGCTCTGCTTGAGAAACTGGGATTGTAATCCATCCAGACAAATCAAAAACTGCACCCGCTACGGGTTATGGATTTGGTGTTCACCTTAGACACTAATTTAATGAAGTTTATCATCCCCACTAATAAAAAGCTACTGCTATATCAGAAGAGTGCCACAATCTTGCTTGCGCCAGGGTATCGACCATGTGGCAAACAGCGAAAGTTATTGGTATTGGTAACTCTAAATTGGTAACTACATTCCCAGCTGCACGATTCGGACCACTACACTACCGAAATTCACAAAGGTCACAAAATCACAGCATTTAAAAACAAATGCTGGCTGCTTTGATCGGCCACTTTGGTTAACCACCGGAAGCTAGAAACAAGCTATAATGGTGGTAGATAATATTAAAGAATGTCATTGACCTATTATATGGAGCAACCCTGATGTTGTGCTACTAACTGACGCAAGTGCACCAGGCTGGGGAGCAACTGGTACGATGTCCAGTTGTGGTGGCAGATGGAACTCTCATGAGTCTACATTCCTGGAGTCACATGGGATAAACTATATAGAAATGCTGGGGGTGTTTCATGGACTGCGGGCTTCTGTTACTAATTCATGGGATTACATGTCCGCTTTCGAATAGATAATGCTACAATAATGGTTTACATCAATCATATGGGTAGTATTAGGTCGCTAGTTTGCAATGAATTGGCTAATACAATTTGGCACTGGTGCATTGAAAGAAATATTTGGATTACTGCGACCTATTTGCCTGGGAAGCTTAATTCAGTGGCGGACACCAGGTCACGTGTCTTCAATGACAACATTGAGTGGATGTTGAACCCCCAGATTTTGGAGATATTATAGCTCAAATTGGGGACACCAGATATTGACCTATTTGCGTCCAGGCTGAACCATCGAATACCAACGTATGTGTTGTGGGAACCAGACCCTGGGGTAATAGCATTGGATGCATTTTTATCCATTGGGGGAAATGGGTTGTTACGCGTTTCCCCCATGCTGCCTCACCAGTCGGGTATTGCAGAAAATTAAACTAGACTCTGCAACTGACATATTGATCATTCCCGACTGGCCTACACAACCATGGTACCCGATGGTTGTAGAAATGTACAACAACCATGGATGGCGATTGGGAAACATCCCAAATTGATTACTCACTCACTCCATTACAGGGGGGTCAGTCATCCTTGCCATGGTCATTAAACTTGTTGGCTTGCAGGTTCTGAAAAAGACCGCTCAACCGGGCAGGCATCTCGTCAAGAGCCATGAACCTTATTGCAGCATCATATCGGGAATCCACCCGCAAACAATATCTCACTCAAATCAGAAAGTGGGAGGTTTCTGTGCCCGGAAACAACAAGTCCTCCAACTCGGCAACAATACTGGATGTGTTGGAGTTTCTAGCAGGCCTCCATTTTGATGCAGGCCTCAGCTACAGTGCCATCAACAGCGACAGGAGTACGCTGTATTCATACCTGGATATAAGTATCAGCTCCCACCACCTGGTGTTCTAAAACTAATGAGGGGAGTATTCAATACCAATCCCTCCACGACCCAGATATACAGTAACGTGGGATGTGGGGATCATGCTGACCCTACTGAGGAGCTGGGCTCCAATAGATGAGCTACCATTTGAAACAGCTCACCCTTAAAGGTGGTGGTGATGCTCATGGCACTGGCGACAGCCCAACGAGCTCAGATGTTACAAAAAAAACTGCGACTGGACACCATGGTGGCCAACCCTGGTCAAATAAAATTCTTTGGTAAAGAGTTATTAAAACAGGAGTTGCTACTAACGTTTTTAAGTCTTATTCCACCAGGGCTGCAGCGAGAGCCATGGAGGTGCCCATGGATCACATTTTCGCCACTGCGGGCTGGGCCAGTGGGGGAAAAACCTTTCAACGGTTCTATAACAAGTCTCTGGCCGTTCCTGCGACATTCGCAGAAGCTATCCTGGGTACCGCTCAGTAAATGTCTGGCCCCGAATTAGGGGTTGTTGTTTAGTTGATTAATAAATTGTGTTGATTTTTCAGCCGCTGTCAACTGAACTCCATTAACAGTCTTACTCCATCAGAATGGCGGCAGTGTGATAAGCATTGGACGTTGTTCAGGGCGTGAAATCACAGAGCTTTGAAATCTTCACGAAGTCACTCACGTGACTCCGAAGTAAAATAGTAAGATTAAACGAGAACTTACCAAGTTTGAAGTTTGATCTGTATTTTACGAGGAGTCGCGGTGAGGGATTTCGAGAACTTGCCCACCGCTCCCACCCTCTATCATCAGGTCAAAACAGGTAGTTCTACGGTTTTCATCTTACTATTTTCAGTCATGGTTGGTTCTGTGATTCCACACCGCTGCTTTGAAGGATGCCGCGCATGCGTGCTGGCGGGGTCTTCACGAAATCCCTCACCGCGACTCCTTGTAAAATACAGATCAAACTTCAAACTTGGTAAGTTCTCGTTTAATCTTACTATTTTGATCTCTTTGCATGGCTGGGTGATATTCTTGTGCTGGTGTATGTTGGCCACCAGGGAGATTAGAGACACAATAGACCACAGATGCTGGGATCTAGAGCAATAGACAATCAGCCAAAGGAACTCGGCAGGTCAAGCAGCAGTTGTAGATGGAACGGGAAGGTCAAAACCTTGCTTCAGGACTGTGGGTGGAGAGGCGAGGTAGGAGAAGAGAGGCTCTTGTGAAAGCCAGAAAGGGTGCAGAGAAGACTTACGAGGATGTGGCCAGGACTCGAGGGGGTGAGCGTTTGGGTTGGGCAGGCTAGGACTTTATTCCTTGGAGCGCAGGAGGATGAGGGGCGATCTTATAGAAGTGTATAGGATCATGAGGGGAATAGATCGGTTCGATGCACAGATTCTTTCACCCAGAGTAGGGGAATCAAGAACTAGGGGACATAGATTTAATTTGAGAGGGGAAAATGGAATAGGATCCTGAGGGGAAACTTTTTTGCATGGAGAGTGGTGGGTGTATTCTTTGGAGCGCAAACGGATGAGGGGTGATCATATGGAGCGGCAAAGTGGCGCAGCGAAAGAGATGCTGCCTCACTGCGCCAGAGACCTGATTTTGATCCTGACTGCGGCCACATCTCGGGATGGGCTCCACATGTAGACAGCAGTCCTGAACTACTATCTACCTGGTCGGTGACCCTCGGACTGCCCTTGATCGGACTTTGCTGACTTTACCGTACACTAAACATTACTCCCTTTATCATCAATAGATAGTAAACGGCTCGATTGTAATTGTGTATTCTCTTTCCCCTGACTGGATAACGAGTGGGCAAGATCATCACTGACCCCTCTCACCCTGGCCACAAACTCTTTGAATCACTTCCCTCCGGAAGGCGACTCCAGACATAAAAACAGCTTTTCTCCACGAGTAGTAGCTCTACTCAATAACCAAAAAACTGTAGCCTCCTTTTGCTCTGGTATTTTATTTAATTCACATGTTTAATCGATAATGTTTTATTATTAATGTTTAATGTTTTATGTATCATTCTTAACCGTCACTGTATGTCATGTTGTCAATTGCGGGCGAAGCACCGAGGCAAATTCCTTGTATGTGAATACTTGGCCAATAAACTAATTAATTAATTAATTAATTCATTCATTCATTCATAGCACGCAACAAAAGGTTTTCTCTGTACCTCGGTACACGTGACAATAAACTAAACTGTAAACAAGTGTGCAGCTGAGATGTGGGCGCAGGGGTAGGAGATCCTGAGGGTTTGCCTGCGATGGGAAGAGAGTGAACCTGGGGATCCATGGCTCAAGGGTCAGCATGGACAAGGCGGGCCGAAGGGCCTGTTCCCATGCCATACAGAGCTCTAGGACTCCTACGGGGACTCCGAGAGAGTGGCTATCAGCCACCTGTAACCGTGAGTGTAAGTGAAGACGTTATTTATTTCTCATAGGCAGAGTTGGCAATGTAACGGGAATGTTCCTCTCCAGGAAGTTCTTCTGTGTACATATAAATATTCAATTAACTTTATTTGTTTATTCTCAGGCCTCCCCCAACTCTGGGCCAAATGCTCATATTTTACGCTGACGAAATCTCAAATTGGGAATGAAAGAAAGAGTGATTCATTATTGTCACACAGTCTGAAGAAGGGTTTCGGTCCGAAACGTCGCCTATTTCCTTCGCTCCATAGATGCCGCCTCACCCGCTGAGTTTCTCCAGCACTTTTGTCTACCTTCGATTTTCCAGCATCTGTAGTTCCTTCTTAAACACAATGATATTCTTTATTAGTCTTGTCTGTTGGGAACTCAATTGGTCAAAGAAGATTGGATCATGCTTATGGTAAGTGAACTGAAGAAGATTTACTCAATCCTAACCTGAACTCTCTTGTTCAGTTTATTTTAGTTTAGTTCAGAAAGTGTGCAGAGGAGATCAATGAAAATGTTTAGGAAAGAACTGCAGATGCTGGTTTAAATCGAAGGTAGATGCATTCCTTCTCTCCAGAGATGCTGCCTGTCCCGCTAAGTTACTCCAGCGTTTTGCGTCTATCTTCGGGATTAAATGACCCGCTTTCTCCCACTGTTGCCAAACAGGGCCGTTCACCCTGAGGCTCAGTCACAGCCAGGTATTCACACTGTCGCCAAAGATAGACACAAAATGCTGGAGTAACTCAGCGGGCCAGGCAGCATCTCCGGCGAAAAAGGAATAGGTGACGTTTCGGGTCGAGGTCTTTCTTCAGACTCACCAACTAGTCTGAATGCTACTATCCTATCGCCAAGACCAGATTCAGGGATGGTTTATTCCCACTTGTTGCCTTTGCGAAATAAATGCCATCTTAACAGATGGCTAAGATGGACACAAAATGCTGGAGTAACTCAGCGGGACAGGCAGCATCTCTGGAGAGAAGGAATGGGGGATGTTTCGGGTCGAGTCCCTTCTTCAGACTGAGAGTTAGGGGAGAGGGGAAACTAGAGGTATGGGAAGGTACAGAACAAAGGAGAGCTTGCATCGATTACTCTGGGGAAGTGGAGTTCACAATGGTCCATGTAATCCAGTTGGTCTGCTTCAGTGGAGGCTGGTAGCAAGTGGGCAGCCTCATAATCCGCATAATAACTCACCACATCCCCTGATGGCATCCCATTACCACATCCCCTGATGGCAGAGTATTAAGCGCTGGCTCCAAGCAGATCATCAGCTTGTCATATGTTAGGAAGTGGTGGCTTTGAACAAGGCTGCGTTACTGGCTGCATCCATATCTTCAACCGCCGTTGAGTGGTCAAATGATATTTCATTTTGATCAATACTGAGCTCTTGACATTGAAGACCTACACGTCTGCTACTGGCGGTGGAACTTCTCATTCCATCATCTCAGGTAACCACAACGCTCACAACATCGGCCTGACGGAGATAGCAGAAGTAAAAATAAACCAGAGGACATAGGTTTAAAGTGAGAGGAGAAAGATAATAGACAATAGGCAATAGGTGCAGGAGTAGGCCATTTGGCCCTTCGAGCCAGCACTGCCATTCAATGGCTGATCATCCCCAATCAGTACCCCGTACCTGCCTTATCCCCATATCCCCTGACTCCGCTATCTTTAAGAGCCCTATCCAGTTCTCTCTTGAAAGCATCCAGAGAACCTGCCTCCACCGCCCTCTGAGGTAGAGAATTCCACAGACTCACTACTCTCTGTGAGAAAAAAGTGTTTCCTCGTCTCCGTCTAAGATTTAATAGGAGACAGGGTGGTTGGATGGTGGGGCAACTTTTTCACTCAGAGGGTGGTGGGTGTATGGAACGAGCTGCCCAGGGAGGTAGTTAACACATGTCGGAGACAAGTGGACAGGTAAATGGATAGGAAAGGTTTAGAGGGATATGGACCAAACGGCGATGATGAACAGGAATTACAATGTAGAAGACAAATGCGAATAGGAAACGTTTAGAAGGATACGGGGGCAAATGCAACCGGCTTAGATGGGGCATCTTGGTCGGCATGGACGGTGGGCTGAAGGGCCTGTTTTCCGTGCTGTTGGACTGTGGCCAAAGTCAAAAAAAGTATGTGGACAGAAAAAGCCAAATGTGAATGGCTGGTTGTGTAGAATGGCTAAAAAGAGCATTCACATCGCGGCCCTGTTTCCACCAATCTTTCCACCACCACACACAAGAAGCGACAAGACAGACACCATTGTGTGCAGATGCTGAGAAGGGTGTTCAGCTCTGGCTGAACAACTTCTAATCTCGTGTGTGGACTCGATAAGAAGATGGCGAAAAACAGACGTACAAAATTGTTTCCTCACTCAAAGGAAATACTATACAGCAAATAGGCTTGGGTACTGGTAGCAACCGCATGTGCGTTAGTTAGATGCAACAGAAGAAAGATAGGAAATAGATTAGCCAACCTTAGTTTAGAGATCCAGCGCGGAAACAGGCCTCTCGGCCCACCGAGTCCGCGCCGACCAGCGATTCCCGCGCACTGGCGCTATCCTACACACACGAGGGACAGTTCTACAATTATCCCAAGCCAATTAGCCTACAAACCTGCAAGTCTTTGGAGTGTGGGATGAAACCGGAGCACCCGGAGAAAACCCACGCGGGTCACGGGGAGAAGGTACAAGCTCCGTACAGATGCGGATTCGAGCCTGGGTCCCTGGCGCAGCTGTGAGGCAGCAACCTAACCGCTGCGCCACCGTGCAGGCCTGTTGGGCCGGTCAGGGGAAAAGTTTCCTCAGTTAGGCCAAGGGCAGGGGATTATCAAGGACTGTCTTGAATCGGTGAATGACATTCCAGGGCAGGTCACGAGGAGACATTCTGCGCCAGTCTCCACTCCTGACAGAATTTAATGATGTTGTTAATAATAAAAGTGTCAATATTACTAAATTATTGATGAACACATTGTTTGAGATTGAATTAAGAGCTTGGCAACCTATAAGGCAACTGAGTGGTTGTTCTTCACTCCAGGGTCTCCAGGGAGGTGTGTCGCACTGTGCGAGACACTTGCCTGCGTCCTTTAATTGCTCGATACAATCGAGGATAGATCCCCTTGACTGGACGGAGGTGAGTGGGTGGCACGGTGGCACAGTGGTAGACGTACAGCGCCAGAGACCCAGGTTCGATCCTGAGTTTCGACCTTAGAGATTGACTTTAGACTTTAAGCGGGTGTTTATACTTTAGACTTTAAACATACAGCACAGAAGCAGGCCAATTTGCGTCCACCAGCGATCCCTGCACACTAGCACGAACTTCCACGCTAGAGATAATCTTCCATTTTTATCGCAGTCAATTAACCCACAAACCTGTACGTCTTGGGAGTGTGAGAGGAAACCGGAGAAAACCCACGCAGTCACATGGGGAATGTGCAAACTCCATAAAGATAGCACCCTAGTTAGGATCGAACCCGGGTCTCCACATCTGTTATCTGTTAGATAGAGCTCTACGGGCTAGTGGAATCAAGGGATATGGGGAGAAGGCAGGCACAGGTTATTGATTGGGGACGATCAGCCATGATCACAATGAATGGTGGTGCTGGCTCGAAGGGCCAAATGGCCTCCTCCTGCACCTATTTTCTATGGTTCTAGGGTTCCGCAGCAACTCTACTGCTGCGCCACTATTGGCGCCCTCTGTGTGGAGTTTGTACGTTCTCGCTGTAACCTTGTGGGTTTTCTCCGGGTGCTCTGGTTTCCCCCCACATTCCAAAGATGTGCAGGTTTGCAGGTTAATTGACTTCTGTAATTTGTCCTTAGCGTCTAGGATAGAACTAGCATGCTGGTGACCCCCGGTCGGTGTGGACTCGGTTGGACGAAGGGCCTGCTTCCACGCTAAATCTCTAAACTAAACTAAAATAAGCACAGTGGCACAACTGAGATCCCGGAGAAGACCCACACAGGTCGCGGGGACAACGTACAAACTCTGTGCATACAGCACCCGTAGTCAGGATCGAACCCTGGTCCCTGGCGCTGTAAGGCAGCAACTCCACCGCTGCATATAAAATGCGAATTAAAAATAAAACTGAAAAGAGCATTTTGAGTTGAATAAGTAATCTATATACATAAAAAGGTAGAACATTTAGACAAATCAGTAAATTTGGATATGGGACTCTACAATAGAAAACAAAGCTTATTTGAAGACAGATAAACAGGCATAAGATTTTAATATCTGAGGTGCTAGAGGAGTATAAAGAATGTTGAAGGAGTCTTAAGAAATTAGGAAGGCTAAAAGAAGATATGAGGTTGCTTTGGCAAGAAAGGTGAAAGTAAACCCAAAGGGTTTCTACAGCTATATTAATAGCAAAAGGATAACGAGGAATAAAATTGGACCATTAGAGAACCAGAATGGACAGCTATCTGCAGAGCCAAAAGAGATGGGGGAGATATTGAACAATTTCTTTTCTTCGGTATTCACCAAGGAGGAAGGATATTGAACTCTGTGAGTTAAGGGGAAAAAGTAGAGTAGCTATGGAAACTATGAGATTCAAAGAGGAGGAAGTACTGACACTTTTGAAAAATATAAAAGTGGATAAGTCTCCAGGTCCTGACAGGATATTCCCTAGGACATTGAGGGAAGTTAGTGTAGAAATAGCAGGAGCTATGACAGAAATATTTCAAATGTCATTAGAAACGGGAATAGTGCCGGAGGATTGGCGTACTGCGCATGTTGTTCCATTGTTTAAAAAGGGTTCAAAGAATAAACCTAGCAATTATAGACCTATTAGTTTGACGTCAGTGGTGGGCAAATTAATGGAAAGGATACTTAGAGATAATAATTATAAGCATCTGGATAAACAGCGTCTGATCAGGAACAGTCAACATGGATTTGTGCCTGGAAGGTCATGTTTGACAAAACCTTCTTGAATTTTTTGAAGCGGTAACTAGGGAAATTGATGAGGGGTAAAGCAGTGGATGTTGTCTATATGGATTTCAGTAAGGCCTTTGACAAGGTTCCCCATGGAAGGTTGGTTAAGAAGGTTCAATCTTTGGGTGTTAATGGCGGAGTAGCAAGATGGATTCGACAGTGGCTGAATGGGAGATGTCAGAGAGTAATGGTGGGTGGCTGTTTGTCAGGTTGGAAGCCGGTGACCAGTGGGGTGCCTCAGGGATCTGTGTTGGGTCCACTGTTGTTTGTCATGTACATCAATGATCTGGATGATGGGGTGGAAAATTGGATAAGTAAGTATGCAGATGATACTAAGATAGGTGGTGTTGTGGATAATGAAGTAGATTTTCAAAGTCTACAGAGAGATTTGGGCCATTTGGAAAAGTGGGCTGAAAGATGGCATATGGAGTTTAATGCTGTTAAGTGTGAAGTGCTACATCTTGGCAGGACAAATCAAAATAGGAAGTACATGGTAAATGGTAGGGAATTGAGGAATGCTGTGGAACAGAGGGATCTAGGAATAACTGTGCATAGTTCCCTGAAGGTGGGATCGCATGTCGATAGGGTGGTAAAGAAAGCCTCTGGTGTGCTGGCTTTTATAAATCAGAGCATTGAATATAGGAGTAGGGAAGTAATGTTAAAATTGTACAAGGCATTGGTAAGACCAATTCTGGAGTATGGTGTACAATTTTGGTCGCCTAGTTATAGGAAGGATGTCAACAAAATAGAGAGAGTACAGAGGAGATTTACTAGAATGTTGCCAGGGTTCCAGCAACTATGTTACAGAGAAAGGTTGAACAAGTTAGGTCTTTATTCTTAGGAGCGCAGAAGGTTAAGGGGGGACTTGATTGAGGTCTTTAAAATGATGAAAGGGATAGACAGAGTTGACGTGGATACGTTTTTCCCATTGAAGGTAGGGAAGATTCAAACAAGAGGGCACGACATGAGAATTAAGGGACAGAAGTTTCGGGGTAACGTGAGGGGGAACTTCTTTACTCAGAGGGTGGTGGCTGTGTGGAATGTGCTTCCAGCAGAAGTGGTGGAGGCAGGATCGATTTTAACATTTAAGAGTAAAGTGGATAGGTATATGGACGTGAAGGGAATGGAGGGATATGGTCTGAGTGCAGGTAGATGGGACTAGGGGAAAACAAATGGTCGGCACGGACTGGAAGGGCCGAGAGGGCCTGTTTCCATGCTGTAATTGTTATATGGTTATATGGTTATATGGTTAATATAGGCTTAGGTGCTGCCCCATAGCCTGTAATGAATATGCAGATGGTGAGAAAGTTAGACTAGGAGCATATGAATTGTGACCTTTGGCTAATCAAACTTAAAATGGGAAGAAGTGACAATTTGCACTGGAGACCCAAGGAACTACAGATAATAGTTAGCACAAAAGGACACAAGTTCATAAGTGATGGGAGCAGAATGAGGCCATTTGGCCCATCAAGTCTACACCGCCATTCAATCATGGCTGATCTATCTCTTCCTCCCAACCCCATTCATAGAAACAAAGAAAAATAGGTGCAGGAGTAGGCCATTCGGCCCTTCGAGCCTGCACCGCCATTCAATATGATCATGGCTGATCATCCAACTCAGTATCCTGTACCTGCCTTCGCTCCATACCCCCTGATCTCTTTAGCCACAAGAGCCACATCCAACTCCCTCTTGAATATAGCCAATGAACTGGCCTCAACGACCTTCTGTGGCAGAGAATTCCAGAGACTCACCACTCTCTGTAAAGAATGTTTTCCTCATCTCGGTCCTAAAGGATTTCCCCCTTATCCTTAGACTGTGACCCCTTGTTCTGGACTCCCCCAACACCGGGAACAATCTTCCTGCATCTAGCTTGTCCAACCCCTTAAGAATTTTGTAAGTTTCTATAAGATCCCCCCTTAATCTTCTAAATTCCAGTGAGTACAAGCTGAGTCTATCCAGTCTTTCTTCATATGAAAGTCCCGACATCCCAGGAATCAGTCTGGTGAACCTTCTCTGTACTCCCTCTATGGCAAGAATGTCTTTCCTCAGATTTGGAGACCAAAACTGTACGCAATACTCCAGGTGCGGCCTCACCAAAACCCTGTACAACTGCAGTAGAACCTCCTTGATCCTATGCTCAAATCCTTTCGCTATGAATGCTAACATACCATTTGCTGTCTTCACCGCCTGCTGCACCTGCATGCCTACTTTCAATGACTGGTGTACCATGACACCCAGGTCTCGATGCATCTCCCCTTTTCCTAATCTGTCACCATTCAGATAATAATCTACCCTCCTGTTTTTGCCACCAAAGTGGATAACCTCACATTTATCCACATTATACTGCATCTGCCATGCATCTTCCCATTCACCCAGCCTATCCAAACCCTGCAGCCTCCTAGCATCCTCCTCACACCTAACTATACCCCCCAGCTTGGTGTCATCTGCAAATTTGGAGATGTTGCATTCAATTCCCTCGTCCAAATCATTAATATATATTGTAAATAGCTGGGGTCCCAGCACTGAGCCTAGCGGCACCCCACTACTCACTGCCTGCCATTCTGAAAAGGACCCGTTTACTCCTACCCTTTTGCTTCCTGTCTGCCAGCCAGTTCTCTATCCACATCATCATTGAACCACCAATAACGTGTGCTTTAAGTTTATATACTAATCTCTTATGTGGGACCTTGTCGAAAGCCTTCTGAAAGTCCAGATATAACACATCTACTGGTTCTCCCTTATCCACTCTACTAGTTACATCCTCGAAAAATTCTATAAGATTCGTCAGACATGATTTACCTTTTGTAAATCCATGCTGACTTTGTCCAATGATTTCACCACTTTCCAAATGTGCTGCTATCCCATCTTTAATAACTGACTCTAGCAGTTTCCCCACTACCGATGTTAGACTAACTGGTCTAACTAGACTAACATTCTCCTGCCTTCTCCCCATAACAAAGTGCTGGAGTAACTCAGCAGGTCAGGCAGCATCTCTGGAGAACATGGATAGGCAACGATTCGGGTCAGGACCCTTCTTCAGACCCGACCCGAAACGTCACCAATCCATGTTTTCCAGAGATCCTGCCTGGCCCGCTGAGTTACTCCAGCACTTTGTGTCTATCTTCTTGTCTGTTTGTCGATTTAAAAAATATATGAATGCAGTGAAAATTTACACTCTTTGACATGCAATGGCCTAACCTAAAATAGAAAGGTGTTCAATCAGCTCTGATCTGGTAAGATTTTTCATAACATGTTTTCATCATAAAATATATGTTCTATGAGATTTCAAAACTTGAAGTTGTAGTTTTAGTTTAAAACTATCAAAATAAAACAGGATTTTTTAAAATCGAAAACCAATTTGAAATTATTCATATCATTAAGCAAATTATTTGAAAAGTGAACTTGCCTTCTCTTCATCACAGCCAAGCAGTGCCCTAAAAAATGATTGTTGTCACATTAAAGGGGCTGTCCCACTACGGCGACCTAATCTGCGAGTTTACAAGAGTTTGCCCTCGACTCAAATTCGCAGCATGGTCGACACGTGGTCCTAAGGAGGTCCTATGAGGTCACTGGAACTCGAGGGAAGTTCCCTCATACTCGCGGCCTCAGTTATGTTGCGGAAATTTTTTCAGCATGTTGGAAAATTTTCCGCGAGTAAAATATGGTCGGCATGGTTCTTTTGAACTCGTAGTGCAGTGGAGTGGGGTCGCTATGTAGTTACAGGCAGTCGAGGGCAGCCGTAGGCAATCTCATTCGCTGACCGGGTATTTTAATTGGCTCATTGGAGTTTTCAGGACCAAGGAAAACCGACCGGTAGGTTAAATGCCCGCTAAACTTTATTAAACGTTGTTTCACTTATTAAAAGTGTCTCCACTCCTTCTCTCCCCCCTTCCCTTCCCTTTCCTTCTCTCCCCCCCTGTGCTCTCTAACGGACTTACCGTACACTGTACAGCCATCTTTTACCTTCCTCTTCATCGCGGGTGTGAATTTCAGATACCGCTCCCCCGCTTTCCCTGGCCCCCACCTTTGCGATGTGTTTGTGTGAGTGTGTGAGTGTGTGTTTGTGTGTGTGCGGTTGGTCGATCCAGCTCGCTGTTTCATCGCTGACGGTCGATCCAGCTCCAGGTTTTCCAGGCGAATGCCCTCGAGCTTGAAGGTCGAAGACACTCTTCTGAACTCGCGGATTAGGTCGCCGCAGTGGGACAGCCCCTTAAGACTGCTGCAAGTAGAGTCATAGAGTGATACAGCGTGGAAACAGACCCTTCTGCCCAACTTGCCCACACTGGCCAACATGTCCCAGCTACACTAGACCCACCTGCCAGCATTTGGTCCATATCCCTCCAAACCTGCCCCATCCATGTGCCATGTCTAACTGCTTCTTAAACATTGGGTTAATCCCAGCCTCAACTACCTCCTCTGGCAGCGTGTTCCATACATCCACCACCCTTTGTGTGAAAAAGTTACCCCTCAGATTTCTATTAAATCTTTTCCCCTTCACCTTAAACCTATGTCCTCTGGTCCTCGATTCACCTACTCTGGGCAAGAGACTCTGTGCATCTACCCGATCTATTCCTCTCATGATTTTATACACCTCTATAAGATCACCCCTTATCTTCCAGCTCTCCAAGAAGTAGAGAATCCCAGCCGACTCAACCTCTCCGTTTAGCTCAGACCCTCTAGTCCTTGCATCATCCTTGTAAATATTCTCTGTATCCTTTCCAACTTGACAACTGGGTATTTCCCCTGCTGTTGTGACTCATGCTCCTGGCTGTATCTATCTCCCATTTATAGTGTCTCCCATCACTGCCACATTCCTTGTAACATGGTGATGTGGTCCTCCAATATTCTCCTCCTATTCTCCTGTGCACACACTGGCTGCAAGAAGGCCATACCTATAAATAAGACACCCTTCGAACTCCTGCGCACCAAGGAATTGAGTCCCAGCCTACTCAGCCTCTGCCTATAGCTCAGGCCCTCTAGTCCTGGCAACATCCTCGTAAGTAAGGATATCATCGTTCCGTTCGGGTGCATATAACAACTACAACAGCTCTCTTGACTCTGAAGGGATCAGCCAGCACACATGCTGGGGAATCTCAGCAAGAGGAGACTATGCTGTTGGAGACCATGTGGAGTCAATGAAAGATCCCGCACTGACCAGCGGTGAGCAAGTTGCAGACTTCCATTGAGAAAATGGACCAGTGATATTTTGAGTCGGGATCCTTCTTCAGATTCTCCCTCAGACCCGACCCGGTGGCTCAGCGATAGAGTTGCTGCCTTTCAGCGCCAGAGACCCGGGTTCGATCCTGACTACAGGTGCTGTCTGTGCGGAGTTTGTACGTTCTCCCCGTGACCTGCGTGGGTTTTCTCCGGGCGCTCCGGTTTCCTCCCACACTCCAAAGACGAACAGGTTTGTCGTCTAATTGGCTTTGTAAAATTGTAAGTTGTCCCTAGTGTGTGTAGGATAGTGCTAGCGCATAGGGATCGCTGGTCGGCACGGACTCGGTGGGCCGAAGGGTTTGTTTCCACGCTGATCTCCGAACTAAACCAAAACTAAACGAAAAGACCCAAAATGTCACCGATCCATTTTCACTCAGGGATGCTGCTGACCCGCTGAGTTACTCCAGTATTTTGGGTCTTTGCTGGTATAAACCAGCATCTGCAGTTCCTTTTTATTGCAAGCTTCCATGTTTGCGTAAACCTACTGATATTGCCCAAAGTGGCTCAGGACCACTCAGTTGAGCAGATTCAAAAGCAGTGGATAGGGTGAAAAAGATAAATATAATGGCAGGGATTACATTTCAGGAGTGTGTACACTTCTTTAGATAGTTTTGTGAAGATCTCAAGTATTGATGGACACCTTGCTCTAACACCACATCTAAAATGTGATTGTTGTTTAACTGAAGCAAAAAATAGCTTCAACAAGAAAGATGATCTGTGGTGTAAAATGACCAGATTTGACTTTGTGCAGATAACTTTGATAAGATTTGATTTGACAAGGGTGGTATGGTGGCGCAGCGGTAGAGTTGCTGCCTTACAGAGCCAGAGACACAGGTTCGATCCCAACTATGTGTGCTGTCCGTACGGAGTTTGTACGTTCTCCCCGTGACCTGCGTGGGTTTACTCTGAGATCTTCGGTTTCCTCCCACACTCCAAAGACGTACAGGTTTGTAGGTTAATTGGCTTGGTATGAATGTAAATCGTCTCGTGTGTAGGATAGTGTTAAGTGTGTGGAGATAGCTGGTCGGTGCGGACTCGTTGGGCCAATGAGCCTGTTTCCGCAATGTATCTCAAATTCCAAACCAAATGATTAAGAAGGAATTTCAGACGTTGGAAAATCGAAGGTAGACAAAAAGTGCTGGAGAAGCTCAGCGGGTGCGGCAGCATCTATGGAGCGAAGGAAATAGGCAACGTTTCGGGCCGATACGTTGCCTATTTCCTTCGCTCCATAGATGCTGCCGCACCCACTGAGTTTCTCCAGCACTTTTGTCTACCTTCTAAACTAAATGAATTTGTTTGTGTGCAGTGGCATGACTAACCTCAGGAGTCCAATCATGTCATAGTCAGAAAATCTCTGGATCCTGCATCCCTTTAATTTATGGGAGTGAAAATAGCAGTGTCAGGTTCATTCTATCCAAAGCAACTGTGCCTCTGCTGCACAACAGACTTGCATCAAATGTCACCAAGGAGGCATTTAGTGCCTCTGTTCCCACATTTACGATTTGGTGTGATGGATGGAAACCAAACTTAATCCAAACTAAAGGTGGTACGGTGGCGCAGCGGTAGAGTTGCTGCCTTAAAGCGCCGGAGACCCTTGTTCGATCCTGACTATGGGTTGCTGTCTGGGGCAAGTAAGTCGAAATGTGTACAAAGTTCAACACAACATTTATTGTAGATGGATTGTGCAGAAATACAATTTGTATCACACCATGCTTCATCCAAAAACGTTAAACCTCAAACACAGCTAAACAAAGCAATAAAGTTACTTTCCAGATGGGTATAGGAGCTATCACCCAGTAACCACAAGCTCAGAGTCGGTACGGTAAAACAGTGTTCCTTCATTGTTTATAAACCCCGCATTTAAAATAGTGAAACTCGCTTTTGCAAAAGAACGCTTCTCCCTCTCAGCAGTGCATGTGAACCCTGCTGCCTGTGGTACAAACTTTACGCTAACCGCTGGTGTGGAACAGAAGGCGGTTGTTAAATCTCTGTACCAGCATTTCCCTCATAAAAGATTCCATTAAAACACATCTGCTCAAAATCACTGCAGAGTAAACGTGATCTCAGATGGAAAGGATGGGATTTACCATGACAATTTTTTTTTACCAATGGCAGATATGTCAACTTTAAGTGCTCAAGACTCTTTTACACTGTAGGGCTGTGCAGATCATATTTGCAGCCCCATATTTTTTCCATAATCGGTAACTTCCACTGCTGCTTTATATCCTGGCATGGTGAGGCAGTGTCACTTCCCACATGACAGAAACATAGAAAATAGATGCCCAAGCCCCTTGATTTCGTTAGGCCTAAGAGCTCTATCGGACTCTCTCTTGAATACATCCAGTGAATTGGCCTCCACTGCCTTCTGTGGCAGAGAATTCCACAAATTCACAACTCTCTGGGTGAAAAGTTTTTCATCCCAGTCCTAAATGGCTTACCCTTATTCTTAAACTGTGACCCCTGGTTCTGGACTCCCCCAACATCTTCTCAATTCCAGTGAATACAAGCCCAGTCGATCCATTCTTTCATCATTTGACAATTGATTAGCAGGAGAAATCCGCTTGTGGGAAACTAGGAATAGAGGTCACAGCCTCAGAATTAAAGGACATTCCTTTAGGAAGGAGATGAGGAAGTCAGAGGGTGGTGAATCTGTGGAATTTGTTGCCACAGAAGGCTATGGAGGCCAAGTCAACGGATATATTTAAGGCAGAGATAGATAGATTCTTGATTAGTACGGGTGTCAGGGGTTATGGGGAGAAGGCAGGAGAATGGGGTTAGGAGGGAGAGATAGATCAGCCATGATTGAATGGCGGCGTAGAGTTGATGGGCCGAATGGCCTAATTCTGCTCTAATCACTTATGAACTCCCAACATAACTTCTCGCGTTTATTTGATGGGTACCTTAACCAACTCTGCCTGGAAAGCTGTACAGAACATTGAACTAAAGTACACCCTCACTCAGCAGAACTCCCCCTTGCCCCAGCAGAAAGCAGTGAATAATCTGGGGGAAAGAAGGAAAATTGTCAAGTGTGCCAATGAAATGAACAAAGCAAGTTGTTCATCAAAGCCAGTCAAAAACAGTACATTAACAGACAGTCTAACAACACGGCACAAATATTGTTCGTAACACAGGTTTATGAATTTGGAGAAAAGATCGCAAGGAAAATATATGAATACCGCACCTTCTGCATTTCACACACAGAGCAAAACAAAAAGCAGCTTACACCCTGATGTAACAAACTCTGACCGTACACGTGCCCCCCTCCCCATCCAGCGCCAATTCAGCAATGGCAGTTTGAACACAGTAACATTTCTTTGAAGACAGAAGATCTAAGTGTTTGAATTTGGTTAAAAACGTGCACATTTAGCAGCTAATATTATCGTAATATTCAAGTCCAAATGGGTCAGTGTTTGCAACACCAGTGCTTACTTAAATTTCAATCTCTGCGGGATTGTTGGGCTAGCAAAATTGTTCCAATTGCCCCAACTCTATCCCTCGAATCTCACGGTGATGGTCCTCGTTCCTGCACATGCGAAGCTGTACTGTATGTATTGAGTGGCCCACCTTAGTTGTGTTGAATTATGATCAGATTTGCAGTTTCCTTCATTAAACAGCGTCAGGTCTCTGGGTGGAATGGATAACCGAGCTGGATTGTTTTCCATGGCCAAATCAGATGACTGAGGACTGTGTCCCTGGGTGGACGAGCTGAAGTGCTTCATGTGCGGGTGGGATCACCCAACTAGCTTCTTCCCCAGAGAGGATTGGATCAGTGGGTTAGCTGGACCAATTTCTGACTGGATTGGGTCATCGAACTGGCTTGGTTCCTGGGTGGATTCTTGATTAGTACGGGTGTCAGGGGATATGGGGCGAAAGCAGGAGAATCGGGTTGACAGGGATCGATCAGCCACGCTTGAGTGGCAGAATAGACTCGTGTGTAGGAAAGAACTGCAGACACTGGTTTAAATCAAAGATAGACACAAAATGCTGGAGTAACTCAGCGGGACAGGCAGCATCTGTGGAGAGAAGGAATGGGTGACGTTTCGGGTCGGTCTGAAGAAGGGTCTCGACCCGAAACGTCACGCGTTCCTTCTCCCCAGAGATGCTGCCTGTCCCGCTGAGTTACTCCGGCATTTTGTGTCTATGGCGGGGTAGGCTTGATGGAAAGCGGGATGGCCTAAACCTGCTCCTAGAACTTATGACTGGAATGGATCCTGGTGCGCTGAGTTGAATTGATTCTGGGATGGACTAGATCACCGGATGGATGGCACCATTGGGGTTGACCAGACTCTCCTGGGGTGGCTGGATCACCGAGCTTGTCTGGCCCCGTGGAAGGGTCTACACCGTGGCCTCCATCAATGCCTATGAGCACCCGTGCAACCAAAACAGATTCTGCAGCAAATCCACGGGCGATACCTAGCGCGCATGGCCCCAAAAACGAGGATGGTCACTGTGGGTACACTCCGCGGGTTAGATTTAGGGGACTGATGCACTGCCTCTTCAACGTCAAACAAGAGATCTTCAGAATTCAATCACAGCTATTACATCCCCACAAAAACATTTACAAAATAATCATGACGCACCACGAAGAAAAATAGAAACAACATCCTTCAGATCAAGACAACACCTTTAGTGTTTTACAGAATAACACTCTGGGAAATGAGGTACCTGTACAACTGTTTCCTTTTGGGAAGCACAGACTGTGAATAGCAGAGATTGTATTTGCAGGACCAGTGTATGTAACCATCCCGTTTTCCCTAAACAGCTGCTCACAACCCAGCGGTATATATATCAATTTCTCTAACTTCAGGTAACCCTTGCATCCCCTCTCTCTATCTCTCCGCCCCCCCACCACCCATGTCGTTGTACTAATTTCAAAGTCGTCCTGTTGAGTCTCATTGTCTGCAACTCGTTTTCACCTAGCCCACAGTTAACAATGGCCTGCTTCTTTTATCATTACTTTCTTTGCACATCTTTCATTCATTCATTCTGTATCTCACTACATCACCGTCTATATCTCTCGTTTCCCTTTCCCCCAACTGAAGAAGGGTCTCGACCCGAAACGTCGCCTATTCCTTCTCTCCGGAGATGCTTGGTGAATACCCTCACCAAGAGCAACTTTGAAACGATCTACTTGAAACCCCTTTACCTCATAACATTTAACGAGACCTTTCACAATGGAGACTTGATCAGCTAGTCCTCTGGTGCATTGCACTTAGTCGAAACTGCAGATGCCGGTTTACAAAAGAAAAAGACACAAAAGTGCTGGAGTAATTCAGCAGGGCAGAAGGCGTCTGAGGAGAACATGGATAGGTGACATTTAGGGTACGGGACCCTTTTGCAGATTCTACCATATGAAAGGAAGTGTCCCGAATTGAAACGTCACCTACCGATGTTCTCTGGAGATGCTGCCTGACTCGCTGAGTTACTCCAGCATTTTGTGTCTAGTTTTGTTTGGAGAACTTCTATTTTTGTTAGGAGAACTTAGTAGCTGTGCACTGACATTGGGGAGCACAGAAAAGTGAGTCCATGAATTCAGTTGTTGCATTACTGGTGTCGGTGACCTTACCACGCAAGGTGGCCTGAACTGTCAGGATATCATTGCTCAACCACAGTGTTTGACTGGCAAAACCAATTCCTCAGAGCTGGTGGCATTGTGGGATTTGGCCAGGATAGTTAATGCCATGAATGCATGGCCGTGGGTGTCACAGACTAAGATTCAGGACCCCATCAAGTCAGGATACTAGGCCTACAATATATGATCCCATTCTCTAACAGGACTGTTAGTGCTGCTAACTAGAGCTGAGTAGCAACACTATTATTCCGCATACCCTCAGTGTGGAGTTTGGACAATATCACACACACCATCAGTGTAGTGTAAGAGCACTATCACACACACCCTCAGTGTAGTGTAAGGACATTATCCACACACTGTCAATGTATAGGTGATGTTACAGCTCAGGACCCTTCTGCACACCCCGAAGAATCAGAAGTCGGAAGAAGGGTCCCGCCCCGAAACGTCACCCATCCATTTTCTCCACCAAGGCTACCTGACCTGCTGTGTTACTCCAGCGTTTGGTGTCTATCTTTGCTGGCAAACCCTTGATGGGTTGATGGGGTGGAGGTGTGGGGGGAGGGGGAGTGGAGTGGAGTGGAGCGAACATCATCAGGAAAAGTTTGAGATAACCCGGACAATCTCAGTTATCGGAGTCACAGCTTCTACTGCGCATCCCTCTAAACTGTGAATCCCAAAAGGAAATTTGACATTGAATCTATAAATACTCGGTACCACATAGACATTGTATAAGAACTTTCAGTGGAGGGTTCTCACCAAGGCACAATCGAATGTGGGTGTATTTTTTTCACGAATAACGCAGAAATGCAGTGCAGAATTAATCTCATGCCAAACTCGACCATTGAGTAGTCAGTCCTCAATCTGCTTATTCTGGAGATTCATTCTGGTGACTAGCTAGTCACTGAGATGGTTGTTACTAATTGTGCTCCATGGCTTGAAGTATTGGCTCCGTAAAAAGTCAAAGCCAACCCTATGTTGTGCTATACCGCTAAGAGCTACTGCGGAAACCAACCTCGTGGAAGGAGAGCAACTCCAAATATTCTAGAGGGAATTTTCAAAGACCGCAATGGCGATCGGGGCTAAAGATTTCGTGGGGGACTTCATTCTCAACAGCTTTATTTGCAGTGACATTTTGGGTTTCGAGAGCTCATCCAAGTCTTTGATTCTGTTTCTCGTCCTCTTCCGTTCTCGCGATGCCTTGCATGATGAGTGAGGGGGAGGGGTGCGGGAGGGGGGGGTCAATGCAGCTTAAATATTCAATGAAATCAGGAGGGATCCATAAACCAGTGCAGTGTTCCCAAAAGAAAGTCTCTTAAAACCTGCCATTACTTTAAAGGAAGAGAGAAAAAAAAACGTCAATGGATTTTTGACATCACTACCACACAACCAACCCAAGCCACCAAGCATATATTGTGTGGGGTGCGACTCGCGTTGCAGCGGCCCCCACAGCCTGTCTGTCTTTTTTAACATTTTTTGTCTAGTTAAATGTAGTTGTTCGTGTGGTTTTTTTTTTGGTACTGTTTCTAACTGTGGGGGGTGGGGGGGGGAGGGGGAAACTTTTAAAATCTCTTCTCTGCACGGGAGACCCGACTTTTACCCTGTCGGGTCTCCGTTGTCGTTGGGGCCTAGCACCGTGGAGCGGCCTCCGACCGGGACGACCTGGGGGCTCCAGTCACGGAGCCTGCGGAGCTGCGGACTTACCATCGTGGGGCTGGCCGGCCTCGGAGCGTGGGGAGCGGTGGTGGCTCGCTGCTGCGGCCCGACTCCGGAGCACCAGCTCCAGCTCAGATTACTGCCGGTGGACTGTGATATCGGGAGCTCGCGGGTCCGGGTGAGAGACCGCTTCCCGGGGCTCCGCAACACAACTTCTCCAGCCCGTGTCGCGGGATTGGAATGACCCGGAGCGGGGCCGTACATCGCCCGGCGCGGCTTTAATGGCCGCGGGACATTCCAGCGCCCGCCGGGGGCTCCAACTTTGTGACTTTTTGGCCTAGAGCGGGGCCGTACATCGCCCGGCGCAGCCTCAATGGCCGTGGGACTTAACGCCGCCCGCCTGGGGCTTCGACATCGGGAGAGAAATGGTGCGGGGGAGAGAGAAGAACTTTGCCTTCCATCACAGTGAGGAGGAGATTCACTGTGATGGATGTTTGTCTGAATTGAATTGTTTGTGTGTTTTTTTTAATGAATTGTTCTGTTTGTATGGCTTGTAGAAACAGAGTTTCGTTGGAGCCTCTCTGAGGTTCGAATGACAAGTAATAAAATCTAATCTAAGAGCATAAAGCTTTTGGTTAAGAGAAATGGCTTACCTCCATTTAAACAAACTGTTCAGTGACATTTTATCATGAATATAATTGTGTGCTGCGGACATTTAACGGGCTGACCTACTGCGGCGACCTAATTGGCGAGTTTAGAAGTGTTTATGAGAGTTTGAAAAAGTGTCATGTGGAAGACCTCCTTCGAATATGTGGAAGACTATCTACGACTACCTTCCACTACCTACGACTAACATGCCGACCTACTACGACCTACCTTGACTAAACCTAGGAGTTAAAAACAATATCGATTCTTTCCATGGCGACCTTTTTTTTAACTCACGGGCATTTTTAAGCATGTTGAAAAATACGCCGCGACCTAGCTGAGGCCTCGAGTACGCGGGGACTACTCTCGAGCATGAAGGAGAGTTACAAAGACCTCCTAGGGCCTTGTGTCGACCATGCTGCGAGTATGAGTCGAGGGCAAACTCTTCTGAACTGGCGGATTAGGTCGCCGCAGTGTGACAGCCCCTTAACAGCCTAGGGGTAATAGTGACGCAGTAGTTTATGTACAGAAGTGCCAGGAGCAGAATTAGGCCATTCGACCCACCGTGTCTACTCCACCATTCAATCATGGCTGATCTATCTCTCCTCACTCTGTTCTCCTGCCTTCTCCCCACAACCCCTGACACCCATCAGTGGTGAATGCTACATCCCGACAACTATGTCTGTCCAGGTTTGATCCACACCT
This sequence comes from Okamejei kenojei, assembly GCA_035221665.1. Taxonomy (NCBI): domain Eukaryota; kingdom Metazoa; phylum Chordata; class Chondrichthyes; order Rajiformes; family Rajidae; genus Okamejei; species Okamejei kenojei. Next base: position 16,968,130 of record CM069138.1, read on the forward strand.
GGCTTATTCTGCTGAGTTTGCATATTCTCCCAGGTGCCTCTATTTCCTTCCAGACCCCAAGGAACATAGAACTTAGTACAGTACAGCACAAGGACAGGCCCTTCGGCCCATCGTGCCTGTGCCGAATATGATGCCAATATCATCTATTATCTACCTGCGCACAATCCATATCCCTCCGTTCCCTGTCTATCCAAAACCCTCTTGAATCCCAATATTATATCTGCCTCATCCACCTCACCATTGGTAGCACGTTCCAGGCACTCACCACTGTTTGTCCAAATAAAACTTCACCCGTCATGTCTCTTTAAACTTTACCCCCCTCACCTTAAAGCTCTGCCATCTAGTATTTAATACTTTCCATCCTGGAAAAAAAATTCTGACTGTTTACCCTATCTATGCCTCTCATCAATTTTATCTACATAGAAAATAGGTGCAGTAGGCCATTCGGCCCTTCGAGCCAGCACCACCATGGCTGATCCTCCAAAATCAGTACCCCGTTCCTGCCTTCTCCCCATACCTACTTCTATCGGGTCTCCTCCCAATCTCCGGCTTTCCAGAGAAAACTATCCAAGTCTCTCCAACTTCTCTCGGCAGCTAATGCCCTCTAGTCCAGGCAACATTCTAGCCAACCTTCTCTGCACCCTTTCCAAAGCCTCTTCCACATCCTGCAATGGAACGACCAAAACTGTACTGAACCATCCTATTAACAACTGGAGAGCATCCAGAGCTACTATCTACCTCACTGGAGACCCTTGGACTATCTTTAATCAGACTTCACTGGACTATATCTTGCATTAAATGCTATTCGCTTTATCACCCACCTCCTGTACACCGTGTTTGGCTCGACTGTAATCATGTATTGTCTTTACGCTGACTGGATGGCACTGAACTAAAGCTTTTCACTGTACCTCAGTGCACGTGACAATAAACTAAACAGAACTATTCCAGATGTGACCTAACCAATGTCCTGTAAAGCTGTATCAAGACATCCTGACTCTTATACTCAATGCCCCGACCTTTGAATGTGTAGGAAGGAACTGCAGATGCAGGTTTAAACCAAAGATAGATGCAAAAAGCTGGAGTAGCTCAGCGGGACAGGAAGCATCTTTGAAGATAAGGAATAGGTGACGTTTTGGATTGAGACCCTTCTTCAGATTGAGAGAAAGGGGAAAGGAAAACGAGAGATATAGACGGTGAAATAGAGAGATATAGAACAAATGAATGAAAGAAATGTAAAAAAAGTAACGGTTCAAAGAAACGGTCCATTGTTGGCTGTGGGCTAGGTGTAAAGTAAGTTTATTGGCCAAGGATTCACATACAAGGAATTTGCCTTGGTGCTGCGCCCACAAGTAACAACATGACAAACAGTGACGGGAGAGGGGGAGGGGGAGGGGGAGGGAGAGGGAGAGGGGGAGGGGGAGGGAGAGGGAGAGGAGAGGGGGTGGAGGGAGAGGGGAGAGGGAGAGGGAGAGGGAGAGGGAGAGGGAGAGGGAGAGGGAGAGGGGGAGGGAGAGGGAGAGGGAGAGGGAGAGGGAGAGGGAGAGGGAGAGGGAGAGGGAGAGGGAGAGTTAGTTGAAGATCACCCCTCATCTTCCTGCGATCCAAGTTGGGCCGAAGGGCCTGTTTGCACACTGTACGACTTTGTAGGTCTTTAGCGAATTGGCATGAAAGGCATAGATAGAGTGGATGTGGAAAGGATGTTTCCACTGGTGCAAGAGTCTAGGACCAGAGGTCACATCCTCAGAATTAAAGGGCGTTCTTTTAGAAAGGAGGTGAGGAGGAATTTCTTTAGGCAGAAGGTAATTCATCTGTGGAACCCATTGCCACAGAGGAGTGTGGAGGCCAAGTCAGTGGATATTTTTAAGGCAGAGATAGACAAATTATTGATTAGAACGGGTGTCAAGGGTTATGGGGAGAAGGCAGGAAAATGGGATTAGGAGGCAGAGATCAGCCATGATTGAATGGCGGAGTAGACTCGATGGGCCGAATGGCCTAATTCTACTCCTATAACTTGGGAACTTGTGAGTTGTACTTCATACTGAACTTACAGCATCAAAACAGGGCAATGGGCCCAACAGATACATGGCACAGATTTGTGCTTCAAGTTCCCTGGCTGCCCTCGCTGCGGAATGCTTGTGAAATCTCCATGACAGTCACGCGCATTCAGAAACACGACAGAGGGAAAAAAAAAATCTAACTACAGGAAAGTGTACGGAGGTCAACAAGAAGGGTCTTGACCCGAAACGTCACCCATTCCTTCTCTCCAGAGATGCTGCCTGTCCCGCTGAGTTACTCCAGCATTTTGTGTCTATCTTCGATTTAAACCAGCATCTGCAGTTCGTTCATACATGAGAATGTTTAGTTTAGTTTATTGTCAGGTTATTTAGTGAAAAGCTTTTTGTTGCACGCTATTCAGTCGGTGCAAAGACAATACATGATGACAATTGGGCCGTCCACAGTGTACAGATGCAGGATGAGGGAATAAAGTGTATGTAGTCTATGTTATAGGGAAGCTAGCATGTATTTCAGGAGGACTAGAATATTAAAAAAAACAGGGATGTAATGCTGAGGCTTTATAATGCACTGGTCAGATCACATTTGGAGTATCGTGAGCAATTTTGGGATCCGCATCTGAGGAAGGATGTACTGGCGTTGGAGAGGGTCCAGAGGAGGTTTACGAGAATGATCCCAGAGATATCGGGTTAACATGCGATGAGCGTTTGGCGGCACTGGGCCTGGACACGCTGGAGTTTAGAAGGATGAGGGGGGGGACCTCAATGAAACTTACCGAATAGAGTAAGTGGATGTGGAGAGGATGTTTCCACTGGTGGGAGAGTCTAGGACCAGAGGCCATGGCTTCAGATTAAAAGGACTTTCCTTCAGAAAGGAGACGGGGAGGAAATCCTTTAATCAGAGGGTGGTGAATCTGTGGAATTCATTACCACAGACGGCTGTGGAGGCCAAATCAATGGATATTTTTAAGGTGGAGAATGACAGATTCTTGATTAGTACAGGTGTCAGGGGCTATGGGGAGCAGGCAGGAGAATGGGGTTAGGAGGGAGGGACAGATCAGCCACGATTGAATGGCGGGGTAGTCTTGATGGGCCGAATGGCCTAATTCTGCTCCTCTCATTTATGAACTTGTGGAAGTGAGCTTAGGACATGTGGAGTTTGCGCTGGTTTGCACGGGCACCCTCAATGCGAATTAAAGGCCATTAATGTGCTACCATAAACACAATCGACATAGCAATTTAAAACGCTGGCCGGTCAGAGCCGTTCTATTCCCTCCCAAAACATTGTTATATAAATGATGAGTCACTCCACATAAGCAGCAGGACAGCCACGCTGAGATTATACCACGTAACTGGGCAGATGGCAGATCAAATGCTTACCTTCATTTTTATTCCACTGAGGGAAACGGAATGACATTTATAGGGCCGATGTACTCTGGAGTTACTAACCACCCCCCTCTGCAGCTCAAAGTCAGACGTGGAAAATCGACTCTCTTGAACGCACGCATACCTGAGTTAACGGCTGGATGTAAACAAGGCTTGGGGGAGTCAGAGGGATTCATTATTAAAGGGGATAGTCAACTGGTGGCAAAGTGCAGCTGCCGCTTCAAATCCGTCGCTGGCAAGCAGCAGCGAGCCTCTCAAAGTTAGTTTCGCTTGGCGACACTGCATGGAAACAGGCCCTTCGGCCCACCGAGTCACAGCCACAGACGGCTGTGGAGGACAAATCCATGGATATTTTGAAGGTGGAAATAGATAGATTCTTGATTAGTACGGGGTGTCAGGGGGTGGTGAATCTGTGGAATTCTTTGCCACCGAAGGCTGTGGAGGCCACGTCAGTGGATATTTTTCACGCAGAGATAGATAGATTCTTGATTAGTACGGGTGTCAGAGGTTATGGGCAGAAGGCAGGTGAATAGGGTTAGGAGGGAGAGATAGATCAGGCATGATTGAACGGCAGAGTAGATTTGATGGGCCGAATGGCCTAATTCTACTCCACGACCTTAACGGCCTGCACCGGGATCAAAGAAAGAGCGTTCACGTCGCGGCCCTGTTTCCACCAATCCTTCCACCACCACGCACAAGAATAACAAGAAGGGACAAGACAGACACCATTGCACGCAGATGCCGAGTAGTGTGTTCAGCTCTGGCTGAACAACTTCTATTCTTGTATGTGGACTCGATAAGAAGATGGCACACACTAGGGACAATTCTACATTTACATTTATACCAAGCCAATTAACCTACAAATCTGTATGTCTTTGGGGCGTGGGAGGAAACCGAAGATCTCGGAGAAAACCCTCGCGGGTCACCGGGAGAACGTACAAACTCCGTACAGGCAGCAGCCGTAGTCAGGATCGAACCCGGGTCTCTACGGCCGCGCCACCCAGGAGCCCGGAAATGAGAAGGTGGATTGGCCCGAATGCTGGGTTATTCGAGCCATAACGCATGGAAATAGGCTCTTCAACACCCAGCCTAGGCCGACCAACATGCCCCATCCACACTCGTCCCCCCTGCCTGCTTTAGGCCCATATGCCTCCAAGCCCACCCAATATCCATGCACATGTCCAAATGTCTCTTGAATGTTAGCATAGAACCTGCCTCAACTACCTCCTCCGGTAGCTTGCTCCATTCACACACACACTATGTGTGAAAACGTTACCCCTCAGTCTCCCATTAAATCTTTCCCCCCTCACTTTAAACCTACAGTATGTCCTCTGGTTCTCGATTCCCCTCCTCTGGGCAATAGACTGTGCGCTTACCCGATCTATTCCTCTCATGGTTTTGTACGCCTCCACAAGATCACCCTTCATCCTCCTGTGCTCCAAGGATTCAAGTCCCTAGTCTGCTCAATATCTCCCTACAGTTCAGTCCCTCGAGTCCTGGCAACATCTTGGTAAATCTTCTCTGAACCCTCTGAAAAGCTTGACACCCTCTTTCCTACAACATGTTGCCCAAAACTGAACACAATACTCTAATGGGCCTGTCCCACTTAGGTGATTTTGTAGGCAACTACAGGCCACATGTTCGCCGGTGGTCGCCGAGAGTAATCTCCTCAGTCGCGCAAAAAGTCGTAGCGTCTTTCTGGTCGCCGCTAAATTTTCAACACGTTGAAAATTTTTCAGCGACCATGGGGTTGACGCCAGTGAGCGTCGCTTTGACTTCTCCTGACGTAGATGCTGTCGTAGGTTGTTGCCAGGATGACGTAGGTTGTCGCCGGTTTTTCGGCGACCTGCTACGATTATGACAGTCACCGGCAGTTGCCTAAAAAAAAAAATCGGCAAGTGGGACAGGCCCATAAATGTGGCCTCACCAACATCTTAAATCACTGCTTTTGTCTATGAATTGTGCAGCACAGAAACAGGTTCTCCTGGCCACCATGTCATGTTGGGACCCCATCCATTCCATTCTTCAGCTCTTGGTCACCAGCCTTCTGTGCGTTGACAATTCTAATGCTCATCCAGACGGAATTTAGAAGGATGAGAGGGGATCATAGAAACATATAAAATTCTTAAGGGATTGGACAGGCTAGATTGCAGGGAAAATGTTCCTGATGTTGGGGGGAGTCCAGAACAAGGAGTCACAGTTTAAGAATAAGGGGGAGGCCATTTAGGACTGAGATGAGGAAAAACGTTTTCACCCAGAGAGTTGAGAATCTGTGGCATTAAGAGAGAGTTAGATAGGGCTCTTAGTACTAACAGAATCAGGGGATATGGAAAGCAGGAACGGGGTACTGATTTTGGATGATCAGCCGTGATCATATTGAATGGCGCTACTGGCTTGAAGGGCCGAATAACCTATTCCTGCATCTATTGTCTATGTTCACTCCCTCAAGCTTCCGAAGATGGACACAAAAAACTGGAGTAACTCGGCGGGTCAGGCAGCATCTCTGGAGAAAAGGAATCTCGGTCGAGACCCTTCTTCCTCTGGCTTCACAATCAATAATGCTTCTACTGTTATCTCACATCTTTTGCCTTTTTCATAACCGGCCTCATAAGTTCACAAGTGAGAGGAGCAGAATTAGGCAATTTGGCCCATCAAACGGGGTACTGCAGGGCTCGGTGCTGGAACCGCAGCTATTTACAATATACATGAATGATTTAGATGAAGGGATTAAAAGTAACATTAGCAAATTTGCAGATGACACAAAGCTGGGTGGCAGTGTGAACTGTGAGGAGGATGCTATGAGGATGCAGGGTGACTTGGACAGGTTGGGTGAGTGGGCAAATGCAATTTAATGTGGATAAATGTGAGGTTATCCACTTTGGTGGCAAAAACAGGAAGGCAGATTATTATCTGAATGGTGTCAAGTTTGGGAAAGGGGAAGTACAACGAGATCTGGGGTCCTTGTTCATCAGTCACTGAAAGTAAGCATGCAGGTACAGCAGGCAGTGAAGAAAGCGAATGGCATGTTGGCCTTCATTACAAAAGGAGTTGAGTATAGGAGAAAAGAGGTCCTTCTGCAGTTGTACAGGGCCCTGTACAACTGAGCCCACACCTGGAGTACTGTGTGCAGGTTTGGTCTCCAAAGAGGAAGGACATTCTTGCTATTGAGGGAGTGCAGCATAGGTTCACGAGGTTAATTCGCGGGATGGCAGGACTGTCATCTGTAGATAGATTGGAGTGGCTGGGCTTGTATACTGGAATGTAGAAGGATTGAGCGTGCTGGCTCGAAGAGCCGAAAGGCCTACTCCTGCACCCATTTTCTATGTTTCAATGCTTCTGTGATAATAAATTCAAACATTTTTTTTAACGTGTCGGAAGGAACTGCATTTGCTGGTTTACACTGAAGATAGACACAAAATGCTCAGCGGGACAGGCAGCATCTCAATGGCAGGCCAAATGAGCTAGAACTCCCTGTTTTCTGACTCCCTAATCTCTTAAATAGTTTCACAGGCCGCCTTCCAAATCTATGGAATTTTGGAAGATGATAACAAGTGCATCATTGCCTTTCAGTCCCATAAATTTTAGTAGTTATTTTTAAACGATTGATAATATTTTTACGGCTCCCCATTCACTCGAGATATTGACGTCCACATTTTCTGAGGACTTGCATGTTATCTTCCATGAAAACAGACACAGAATATTTATTTCATTCCTCTGCCATTTCATTGCTCAATGTACTGTCCCAATCTGTGAGTGATTATTGCTGATCTTTCCCTATTTTTTATATCTATCACAGCCTATATTTACCTTTCTTACCAGAATTCTCTCATATTAGTCATACAGTGTGGAAACAGGCCCCCATACTTCACGCTGCCTCGGCAAGGCCAGCAGCATAACCATGTACAAATCCCACCCTGGCCACTCCCTTTTCTCCCCTCTCCCATCAGGTCTAGAAGTGTGAAAACCACACAACTAGATTCAGGGACAGTTTCTTCCCAGCTGTTATCAGCCAACTGAATCATCCTACCTCAATTAGAGAGCAGTGCCGAACTACTATCTACCTAGGAAAGACATTCTTGCCATAGAGGGCGTACAGAGAAGGTTCACCAGACTGATTCCTGGGATGGCACGACTTCCATATGAAGAAAGACTGGATAGACTCGGCTTGTACTCGCTGGAATTTAGAAGATTGAGGGGGGATCTTATAGAGACTTACAAAATTCTTAAGGGGTTGGACAGGCTAGATGCAGGAAGACTGTTCCCGATGTTGGGGAGGTCCAGGACAAGGGGTCACAGTTTAAGGATAAGGGGGAAGTCTTTTAGGACCAAGATGAGAAAATCGTTTTTCACACAGAGAGTGGTGAATCTGTGGAATTCTCTGCCACAGAAGGTAGTTGAGGCCAGTTCGTTGGCCATATTTAAGAGAGAGTTGGATGTGGCCCTTGTGGCTAAAGGGATCAGGAGGTATGGAGAGAAGGCAGGTATGGGATACTGAGTTGGATGATCAGCCATGATCATATTGAATGGCGGTGCAGGCTCGAAGGGCCGAATGGCCTGCTCCTGCACCTAATTTCTATGTTTCTATGTTTCTACCTCTCTGATGACCCTTGGACTATCCTTGATAGGGCTTCGTTGGCTTTACCTTGCACTAAACGTGCTCGATTGTAATCCTGTGTCGTCTTTCTGCTGACTGGTTCGCACGCAACAAAAGCTTTTCACTGTACCTCGGTACACGTGACAATAAAATAAACTAAAGTTGCCCATGCCGGCCAACATGTCCCAGCTACACTAGTCCCACCTGCCTGCACTTGGACCATATCCCTCCAAACCTGTGCTAATCCTGTACCTACCAGTCCAAATGTTTCTTATTATTTTTGCTCTTTGCTCTGTGAAAATCTAAAACGTAGGTTTAATGTTTTTTTGACATCATAAAAATATTTGATTTGCCAGTTTATTAAACGCCTCATGCGTCACTACTTTTCCTGTTGGATTTTTATGCCTTGGACAGTCATTTACTGTAAACTATGTGTTAATTCTTTAGATGTTAGCTGCTTACTATTATTTACTAGCAAACTTTTTATTGTTTCAACCATTTCCAACTCATTCCTCGTATCTCCACAGCTTGCTTTGTTTAAATTTAAGACCCTCGTTACAGGTTGAACTAAATCATTTTCGATCTTTTCATAAAATCCAATCATCCTATAATCGCTTATCCCTCATGCCCCATAACTGCACGATTGTTAGTTCTGGGTTTAATTATTGCCACTTGTACCGAGATATATTGAAAACTACAGCATGGGAACAGGCCCTTTGGCCCGCAATGCCCGTGCCAAGCATGAGGCCTAGATAAACAAATCTCATCTGCCTGTATACAATCCATATCCCTCCATTGCCTGCGTACCCACCCGCCTATTTAAAAGCCTCTTAAACGCCGCTATCGTAGCTGCCTTCACCACCATCCCTGACATTGCGTTCCAGACACCCACCACCCTCTGTGTAAAAGAAATCTAACAAGGCAATTTATGGTCCCCGCTTCAACTACCTCCTCTGGCAGCTTGTTCCTTACACCCACCACCCTTTGTGTGAAAAGGTTGCCCTCAGATTCCTATTAAACCTTTTCCGCTTCAGCTTAAACCTATGTCCTCTGATCTTCGATTCACCTACTCTGGGCAAGAGACTCTGTGCATCTACCCGATCTATTCCTCTCATGATTTTATACACCTCTATAAGATCACCCCTCATCCTCCTGCGCTCCAAGGAATAGTCCCAGCCTTTTCAACCTCTCCCTATAGCCCAGACACTCTAGTCCTGGCAACACGTAAATATTCTCTGTATCCTTTCCAGCTTGGCACCTGGGTCTTTCCCCTGCTTTTGTGACTCATGCACCTGGCTGTATCTATCTCCCATTTATAGTGTCTCCCATCACTCCTGCATTCCTTATAACATGGTGATGTGGTCCTCCAATATTCTCCTCCCATTCTCCTGTCCACACACAGGCTGCAAGAAGGCCATACCTATAGTTCAAGAGCCGAGATGCTTCCAGACTGACGTTCTGGATCCACATACCTGTCAATTGTTGCCACAGCTTTGTGGTACTAATGCTAAGCTAACGTTCTCCCTTCCCTGATGGATTTAGATTCCAAATCAACTCATTTACACCGAGCCAAAGGATATTTGACCCATTGATTTCCAGCAGCTCTTACATCGAACAGTTTGTTCATAGGGCCTTGCTAAGAATGGCAAATGGAGTAGTTTATTCAGTCCTAGTCTTCCTGTGGATATACACAAAAAGCTGGAGTAACTCAGCGGGACAGGCACAATCTCTGGAGAGAAAGAATGGGTGACGTTTTGGGTCGAGACCCTTCTTCAGGCTGAGTCAGAGGAGAGGGAGTCTAGAGATAAGGAAGGGTAAGGTGCGAAAACGACAGATCAAAGCAGACGATGATAAGGCCATGTAGAATGGTTCATTGTGACCCGAGGGGACGGTGGCAACGAGGCACACCGTCAGATTTCCCCCGGGTGCTCCGGTTTCCTCCCACACTCCAAAGACGCACAGGTTTGTAGGTTAATTGGCTTTGGTCAAAATTGTAAACTGTCCCTAGTGTGTAGGAGGGGCTAGTGTACGGGGATCGATGGTCAGCGCAGACTCGGTGGGCCAAATAGCCTGTTTCCACACTGCGTCTCTAAACTAAACTAACAGCAACAATACCTCCCTACTTTAATATGAAAACACTTTATTAAATAATAATTTAAAATGAAATAACGTGAACACCTCAAAACTATTACCCAAGCACAAGAGCTCATAGCCGACACTAAATTAACTTGCACGATAAGCCTGACAGATATTTCACACACGGGCACACGTTCAAACCCAGGTCTCCATGGACTTGTTTTAGTTCTCATACCCTCGGCAAGCTTGTTTTCACAATGAATTAAAACTTCCACCTCCAGCAAATAACTTTGCATTAGCCTGAAGCAATCCACCAAGGCAGGAAATTCCAAGGCAAAGTAATGGTGGGTGCTATGAAGAAATAATGCTTGTAATGTTTTGTAACTATTGGACTACAGAAGAATGGTATGGCTATAATACCCAAAGAAACAGCGCAGTGGCGCAGCGGTAGAGTTGCTGCCTCACAGCGCCAGGGACCGGGGTTCGATCCCGACTACGGGTGCAGTCTGTACTGACTTTGTACGCTCTTCCCATGACCTGCTGAGGTTTTCTCTGGGATCTCCGGATTCCACCCACACTCCATACATGTACAGGCTTGTAAGCTAATTGGCTTTGGTAAAATTGTAATTAGTCCATCGTGTGTAGGACAGTGCAAGTGTACGGGGATCATAAGGTCATAAGGGATAGGAGCAGAATTGGGCCATTTGGCCCATCTAGTTTCGCCATTCAATCATGGCTGATCTATGTCTCCCTCCAAACCCCATTCTCCTGTCTTCTCCCCATAACCCCTGACACCGTACCAATCAAGAATTAATCTATCTCTGCTTTAAAAATATCCATTGACTTGGCCTCCACAGTCTTCTGTGGCAAAGAATTCCACAGATTCACCACCCTCTGATCGAAGAAATTCCTCCGCATTTCCTTCCTAAAAGAACGTCCTCTAATTCTGAGGCTGTGACCACTGGTCCTGGACTCTCCCACTAGTGGAAACATCCTCTCCACATCCACTCTATCCATGCCTTTCAGCATTTGGTAAGTTCCAATGAGGTGTCCCCCCTCATCCTTCTAGACTCCAGCGAATGCATGCCCAGCGCTGTCAAACGCTCATCATATGTTAACAAACTAATTCCTGGAATCAATCTTGTAAACCTCCTCTGAACCCTCTCCAGAGGCACCACATCCTTCCTCAGGTGTGGTGCCCAAAATTGCTCACAATATTCCAAATGGGACCGGACCTGCCGTGTTTTTGTATTCTATCCCTCTTGAAAGAAATGCATTTGTATTTATTGCATTTGGCTTCCTTACTACCAATTCAACTTGCAAGTTAACTATTTGGGGATCCTGTACCGGCACTCACAATTCCCTTAGCACCTCCAATTTCTGGATTCTCTCCCCATTTAGAAAATATAAGTAAGGAAGTAAGTTTATTGGCCATGTATTCAAATACAAGGAATTTGCCTTGGTGCACCGCCCACAAGTAACCGGCCTATAGTCTATGTCTTTATTCCTACTACAAAAATGCATGACTCCACACGTTGCTACGCTATATTCCATCTGCCACTTCTCTGCCCACTTTCCCAACCCGTCCAAGTCCTTCTGCAGAGTCCCTGCTTTCTCTACACGACCTGCCCCTCCACCTATATTCGTATCATCCGCAAACGTGGCCACAAAGCCTTCATTTCAAAAGGCCTCATCCAAATCATTAATATACAACGTGAAGTGGAGTGGCCCCAGCATCCACCCCTGCTGAATTCCGCTGATCCTTGGCAGCCACTCAGAAAAAGCCCCCTTTATTGCCACTCTTTGCCTTCTGCCATCCAGCCAACCTGCTATCCATGCAAGTAACTGTTTTTTGATACCATAGGCTCCTATCTTCGTTCGTTCGCTCGTGTGTCAGACGATGTAGCTCGCTGTTGGCTTCTGTCGTCGTCTTCCTTAGCAGCCTCACATGTGGCACTTTATCAAAGGCTTTCTGAAAATCTAGGTAAACATCATCCGCTGACTCTCATTTGTCTGTCCTGCTATTTACTTCGTCAAAGAATTCCAGAAAATTTGTCCGGCAAGACCTCCCCTTCAAAAAACCATGCCGACTTTGACCCATTTTATTATGGACTTCTTGGTACTCCGTAACCTCATCCTTTATAATGGGCTCTCAAATTTTACCAACCACTGAAGTCAGAATAACCGGCCTATAGTTTCCACTCTCTGCTTTGCTCCTTTCTTGTGCAGCGGGGATATATAGGCAATTCTCCAATCGTCTGGAACCACTCCTGACTCAAGTGATTCTGGATGTGTCACTATTAATGCCTCCACAATCTCTGAAGCCACCTCTTTCAGATCGCAGGGGTGCAGATCTTCCAGTCCAGGGGACATATCCACCTTTAGCCCTTTCAGCTTCCCAAGCACTTTCTCCCTTGTAAGCCACTCCACTAACTTCCAACCCCTGACCCTCTTGAATTTCAGGCACGTTGCTTGTGTCTTCCACTCTGAAGGCTGATGCAAAAAAGTTATTCAATTCCTCTGCCGTTTCTTTATTCCCCATTATCACTTCTCCTGCATCATTTTCCAGCATTCCAACGTCCACTCGTCTCTTTCGTACCCTTGATATAACTGGAATAAACTCTTGCCATCCTCTTTTATATCATTGGCTAGCTTCCCTTCATATTGCATCTCTCACAAGAGCTCTTTGCTTTCAGTCAATTTTCCGCATATTAACTTTGTCAACTTTCTGTTAAATAAGCAGAAGTGCTTCATCGACAACACGATTTTATTTTGGCATGCTGTATTTTTTTTTAAATTCGAGACCATTAAGGGTTATGGAGACATGGCAAGCAGTGGCGCAGCGGTAGAGTTGGTGCCTTCCAGCGCCAGAGACCTGGGTTCGATCCTGACTACAGTGCTGTCTATACGGATTTGCATGTTCTCCCTGTGACCGCGCGGGGTTTTCTCCGGTGCTCCGGTTTCCTCCCACATTCCAAAGACGCGCTGGTTTGTAGGGTAATTGGCTTCAGCAAGGTGTAAAATTGTCCCTGGTGCGTGTAGGATAGTGCATGGTGTGATCGCTGGCCGGCGCGGACTTGGTGGGGCGAAGGGCCTGTTTCTGCGCTGTATCTCTAAAGTCTAAAGCAGAATTGAGATACTATCAGCTCTGATCTAGAACGGTCTTGAGGGACTGAATGGCCTCTATCTGTGGCCACGATCGTACACCGATGCAGATGTATGGCCAGGGATTTGGAAAGTTAAGAGGTGGTTTGGCTGTAGAACATACAGTAGAACAGTACAGAACAGGAACAGCCCCTTCGACCCACATTGTTTGAGCCAAACATGATGGCAAGTAATCTCGTTTGTCTATACATGCTACATATCCTTCTTTCCTTCACTTCCATGTGCTTATTTAAAAGACTTAAACTTAAAGCCACTATCGATTCTGTCTCCAACAGCACCAATGGCAACTCATTCCAGGCCCCCCGCCACTCTCTGTGTGAAAACAATTGCCCCGCACATCCCCATTAAACTTTACCCACTCTCACTTCATAGCTGTTGTCCTCCAGTGTTGGACAATTCCGCCCTGGGGAAAACTCACCCCACACATCTCCGTTAAACTTTCGTTGTTCCTCAATGACAGGGAATTTTGGAAGATGTGAGGCAAATGTGGGAAGGTGGGAGTTGTGTAGATGGGATATCTAGGTGTGCATGGGCATGTTGGGCCGAAGGGCCTGTTTCCCTGCTGTCTGACTCTCTGACCTCGCCAGCGCGCTGCGGAGCACGAATACATACCAGTGTGTACGGAGGAGAGTTTTAGGGCTCTCTCTCTGAGGACACATCCCCGTCCGCACCACTGCTGGCGCTGGGATCATCCTTGCTGCGAGAGGAACTTTTCTCCTTGGTGTATTCCGAAGGTACTTTGGTTCTTGTCTTTTCCTTTCTCTGCTGCTGTTTTTCCAATTTTGTTAACTGTAGGGACATAAAAGAGAGGTTTAACACATACAGGCCTTCTGCACAACAACAGATTGTCTGTCTCTTCAGAATAAGCAGCAACCTTGGGCAACAATCTATTCAATGAGTGTAGGAAGGAACTGCAGATGCTGGTTTAAACCGAAGACAGACACAAAGTGCTGGAGTAACTCAGCAGGACAGGCAGCATCTCTGGAGAGAAGCAATAGGTGACGTTTCTGGTCGGGACCCTTCTTCAGGCTGAGAGTCAGAGGAACCAAGCCCACAGCCACCAATGGACCATTTCCCTGATCATCGTAACCTTTTTTGAATGTCTTTCATTCATTTGTTCTAGATCTCTCTAGATCACCTACAGTATCTCTCTTTTCCCTTTCCCCTGACTCTCAGTCTGAAGAAGGGTCATGACCCGAAACGGGAACTGTTCCTTTTCTCCAGGGATCCTGCCTGACCCGATGAGTTACTCCAGCTTTTTGTGTCCACCTTCGATCTGTTTAATGAACCAAGTTGAGATTGTCTTTAGTTTATTGTCACGTGTACAGTGAAACAGGTACAGTGAAAGGCTTTTGTTGCGTGCTGACCAGTCTTCGGAAAGACTGAACATGACTACAATCGAGCCATCCACGGTGTAGATACACGATAAAAGGAATAACGCAAATAACACACAGTTTAATATTAGTACAAAAGCGATGGCTGCCAAGTGAAGTCTCTCTGTCGCCTGCAGCCACCAATCACCTGACCACCCAGATCAGCATTGATTGGTCGGCCCAGGTCACGCCAGTTCGCGATTTCGAGCTCGACGAGCGAAGGCTCGAGACCGAAGTGGCTCGGCCACAAGATGGTGCCAAAGCTTATTCTAAGGGAAAGCATTGCCATCCATCTCTGAAGAAGGATCAATAGTCAATAGACAATAGACAATAGACAATAGGTGCAGGAGTAGGCCATTTGGCCCTTCAAGCCAGCACCGCCATTCAGTGTGGTCATGGCTGATCATCCCCAATCAGTACCCCGTTCCTGCCTTCTCCCCATATCTCCTGACTCCGCTATTTTTAAGAGCCCTATCTAGCTCTCTCGTGAAAGCATCCAGTGAACCTGCCTCTACCGCCCTCTGAGGCAGAGAATTCCACAGACTCGTACTCCTTGTTCTTAAACTGTGGCCCCTGGTTCTGGACTCCCCCAACATCGGGAACATGTTTCCTGCCTCTAGTGTGTCCAAGCCCTTAACAATCTTATATGTTTCAATGAGATCCCCTCTCATCCTTCTAAACTCCAGAGTGTACAAGCCCAGCTGCTCCATTCTCTCAGCATGTGACAGTCCCGCCATCCCGGGAATTAACCTTGTAAACCTACGCTGCACTCCTTCAATAGCAAGAAGGATCATGACCTGAAACATAGCCAGTCCATTCCCTCCATAGATGCTGCCTGACCCGCCGAGTTACTCCAGCACTTTGTGTTTTCCTCAGGTTTCCAGCATCTGTAGTTCCTTGTGTCGTCATCTATCCCTTGTAATTGGCCCTGGTCTGGATTATTCTTTCCCCTTCTTTCCCCACCTCTTTCAACACCACTCCTGGCCGGCAAACTCTGCGAGGAGCTGCTGCCTCCCAGCTTGGGTAACCCGGTTTAAATCCTGCTCTCTTTGTGTGGAGTTTGCACGTTTTCCCAGTAACCGCGTGGATGTTCTGGCTTACTTTCATATCCCAAAGATTTGCTCCTTGGTAGGTTTATTTGAGGCTGTAGGTTGTGAGTTGGAACAGAATGATTGAGAACAAAAGGAGCTAGAGTCGGATTAATGCAAATGTAATGTAAATTAATTGCAGTTGTATAAGACATTGGTGAGGCCGCATTTAGAGTATTGTGTTCAGTTCTGGGCACGATGTCATAGGAAAGATGTTGTCAAACTGGAAAGGGTACAGAGAAGATTTACGAGGATGTTGCCAGGACTCGAGTTGTGAGCTATAGGGAGAGGTTGAGTAGGCTTAGAGCACAGGAGGATGAGGGGTGGTCTTATAGAGGTGTGTAAAATCATGAGAGGAATAGATCGGGTAGATGCGCAGAGTCTCTTGCCCAGAGTAGGCGAATCGAGGACCAGATGACACAGGTTTAAGGTGAAGGGGAAAAAGATTTAACAGGAATCCAAGGGATAACTTTTTCACACAAAGGGCGGTGGGTGTATAGAACAAACTGCCAGAGGAGGTAGTTGAGGCAGGGGCTATCCCAACGTTTAAGGAACAGTTAGACAGGTACATGGATGGGACAGGTTTGGAGGGATATGGACCAACCCGGCAGGTGGGACTAGTGTAGCTGAGACATGTTGGCCGGTGTGGGCAAGTTGGGCCGAAGGGCCTGTTTCCACACTGTATCACTCTCTGACTCTGGGTGGTTGATATTCAGCACGGACTCAGTGGGCTGAAGGGTATGTTTCCATGTGGCACTAATAATAAATAAAGACTGTATGCAACTTGGTAGGAATGATGGATGACCCCACAAGAATTGCTGCTGTGATATCAAACCTCTGTGATATCATAATTATTATTGGCTTTGATAATGGAGAGCCTCATGTGCAGGCTTACTAAATCCCTTCACATACCTGCATCAGATATTATTACAATTCCCTTTATAGTGATCCAAACAATTCATTATTTATTGACTGGCCAAAATCTAATCTATATCCAATTTTGTGATTCTAAATTTAGCCTTGGATAGAATACTCGTTCAAATTGGATCATCAATGGCCATCAATATTTTTTCTCTTTCTAGTAATAAGCATCTGCCTTTGTCTCTCTGGGTAATTTTACACATTTGCTGAGAACTGTAATGTTTTACAGTTATAGAGTCTGACAGCGTGGAAACCCTTCGGCCCAACATGCCCACACCAGCCAGCATGTTCCATCTACACTAGTCCCACTTCCCTGCTTTTGGCTCATATTCCTCTAAACGTGTCCTATCCGTGTACCTGTCCAATTGCTTCTTAAACATTGCGATAGTACCTGCCTCAACTGCCTTCTCCGGTAGCTCCTTCCATACGCCCACCACCCTGTGTGTGAAAACGTTACCCTTTGGATTGCTATTAAATCTTTCCCCGCTCACCTTAAACCCATGTCCTCTGGTTCTTGATTCCCCTACTCAAAGGGGAAGAAAAAACTTTTTAAGAAAGAAGAGACAGAGGTGACAAAATGAAAGACTAGACAAAAGGGCGTCGGTTTAAAGTGAGAGGGGAAAGATTTAAGAGGAGTAACCCATGGGGCAATTTTTCACACAAAGGTGGTGGGCATATGGATCGAGCTGGCAGAAGGAAGTAGCAGAGGCGGGTACTATAACAACATTGAATAAACATTTGGACAGGTACATGAATAGGACAGGTTTAGAGGGAAATGTACCGTACTTGGGCTGGCGGGACTAGTGTAGATGGGGCAGCTTGGTCAGCATGGGCAAGTTGGGCCGAAGGGCCTGTTTCGTGCTATATGCCTCCAAAATGCTTCTGATCAATTCGGTTGTTTTTTCCAACTAAACCTATTAAAAATAAGTCCATCACAAAGCTTTTAAGGATGCAATTAGTGCAGTTCTTCCTCAGCAACCCCTTTGAATTAAGAGTGAAGGATATGATCACCACCACTACCTGTGGTATTAAAAATTATAGCACCAATTTTTCTAGCCACGTTGCAATAGCTGCTGATTTAATAGTGAGATACTTCAATACACATCGAGTAACAGCACGGCCATTAATAGATCACTGGCTGCTTCAAATGGAGACGATGTTTTGGATGATCTATGGAAATCACAGCACATACGAGAACAGAGACACCACATAACATGACTTGACTTTGTAGGAAGATGAGACCGAGGCCTGATAACAAAATAGAAACAAAGAACTGTAGGTGCTGGTTTATGCCAAAGGCAGACATAAAGTGCTGGAGTAACTCAGCGGGTCAGGCAGCATCTCTGGAGAAAAAGGATGGGTGACGTTTCAGGTCGTAAGTTCATAAATTCTAGAATCAGAATGAGGCCATTCAGCCCATCAAGTCTACTCCGCCATTCAATCACGGCTGATCTATCTTTCTGTCTCAACCCCATTCTCCTGCCTTCTCCCCACAACCACTGACACATGTACTAATCAATGTTCTGTCAATCGCTGCCTTAAAAATATCCACTGACTTGGCCTCCACAGCCATCTCTCACCCCCCTTCTAACCTCCAGCGAGTGCAGGCCCAGTGCCGTCAAACTCTCAGGGTCGGGACCCTTCTTGACAGGGTCGGGCTCCTTCATCAAACTTCAGAGCCTGCACTTTGGGGGACAAAGCGGAGGCCGGCCCATCTGTGACACCATGGCCGCGCGCTCCTGCACCCTGGAGGGCCACAGAGCACGACTCATTGTTCTAGCGGCTCTCAGACAGAGTCTGAAGAAGAGTCCCGACCCGAAACGTCACCCAAAATAATCTCCTCCTCTTGTGGCGCATCTACTTGCCAACACATGCTTTGCACCAGAATGGTAGAGCTGCTGCCTTAGGTTCGATCCTGACTACAGGTGCTGTCTGTACAGAGTTTGTACGTTCTCTCATGTGACCGGGTGGGTTTTCTCCAGGATCTACGGGTTTCCTCCCACACTACAGGTTTGTAGGCTGGTTAGTGAAAATTGCAAAATGCGTGTAGAATAGTGCTCGTGTACGGGGGGGTCGCTGGTCAACGCGGGCTCGGTGGGCCGAAGGGATTGACCCGAAACCTTTTCCGTTTCTCCAGAGACGGTGCCTGTCCCGCTGAGTTCCTCCAGCTTTTTGTGTCTATATTCAGGATCATTTCCACGCTGTCTCTCTAAAATCCAAAGTAAAGTCTACAGGCAAGTGCAATGCACGCAATTACGGGAAAAAAATACATCACAGCCTTGTCCCTGAAAGCACCAGAGGAAATCACAAGGAACGTTGTTAGGAATTAATAAAGTCATCAATCTGCAACGACTGAGGGGGTTTCAGGCAATTGGAATTGATTTCTCGTGTCACAAGAAATGGATCTCAAAATTTAGCAAAATCAATGTAACGGTGAATCACTCATTTATAGAGTCACGGTGCAATATCCACACAGCTTATAGCGTGCCGACATGCAGAGTGGTTTTCGGACAGCTTTGACAGACACCATCACTTTTCTCACTTGGTCAATGGGGCTACACAGCATTCTGTGTCTTTGTGTTCTCCACCCCTCTCACGTACAGAGAACCAGGGGAGCATTCGGTGGCACGGAGGTAGGGTTGCTGCCTTTTACAGCGCCAGAGACCGATCCGGACTACTGGTGCTGTCTGTTTGGAGTTTGTACGTTCTCCCCGTGACCGCGTGGGTTTTCTCCAGGTGCTTCGGTTTCCTCCCACACACCAAAGACGTACAGCTTTGTTGGTTCATTGGCTTTGGTAGAAATTGTAAATGATCCCTAGTGTGTAGGATAGTGTTAGTGTAAGGGGATTGCAGGTCGGCACGGAGTTGCTGGGCCGAATGGCCTGTTTCCACTAAACAAGCCACACTGACCACAACTGGCTTGGTGATAGGAAGCAGAGGATAGTGGAGGGTTGTTGTCTTTCTGATTGGGATTCTGGTTTAGAACAGAGAACAGTGCCGCACAACAACAGGCCTCTTCGGCCCTACAATGTCCGTGCTGTACATGATGCCAAGGCCAACTCTTATCTGCCTCCACACAACCAATAACCCTCTATTCCTTGCATATCCATATGCCTTTTGAAAAATTTCTTATGTGCTACTATTAGATCTACCTCAACCACGGCCCCTGGTTCCATACGCTCACCACCTTCTGGGTAAAAAAAAACTTCCCCTACATATTTTATGTAAGCTTTGCCCTTCTTACCTTAAATGTATGCCCTCCATCCTGGAAAAAAAATGTTCTGTGTCTACCCTCATGCCTCATGATCTATGCCTCTCATGATTTTACATTCTTCTATTAGGTCTACCTGCAACCTCCGGCATTCCAGAGAAAACAATCCACATCTCCCCAACCTCTCGCTGGAGCTAATACCCCCCAATCCAGGCATCTTTCTGGTAAACACAAAATGCTGGAGTAACTCAGCGAAACAGGCGGCATCTCTGGAGAGAAGGAATGGGGATGTTTCTGAAGGAGGGTCTCGACCTGAAACGTCACCCATTCCTTCTCTCTAGAGCTGCTTCCTGTCCCGCAGAGTTACTCCAGCATTCTGTGTCTACCTTTGGTTTATAACCAGCATGTGCAGTTCCTTCTTACATACATCATTGTGGTAAACCTCTTCTGCACCCTCTCCAAAGCATCCACTTCCTTCCTGTGATGGGGGCGACCTGAACTGCACACAATACTCCAAATGCGGCCTAACCAAAGTCCTATAAAACTGCATCCTGACTCTTATACTCAATGCCCTGAGATATGATAAGGTCACCTTATCGACCTGACCTGTCGACTTTAAAGATCTATGGACACACGCCCCAAAGTCCTTCTGTTCCTCCACACTATTCAATATTCTCCCATTTGTTGGAAACGCTCTCCTCCTGCGCTGTATAAAAATCAAAGTGTTCTCAGTTTATTATTCTGATAGATGAATATTGCAAGCAGCACAGATGAAAGAACGCCTTTGGTGGAATTTTGACTTGCCTTTACTAAAATAAACCCAGTGCTGAAATTAGTTACCACGGTAACAAACATATCTTTGGTGTGTCGTGGAAACAGGTCCCATCAAATCCGCACCGACCAAATCACCCATACACTAGCAATATCATACACGCTATAGGGACAATTTACAATTTTACCAATTAACTTGCAAATTACCAAGTAACCTGTACGTCTTTGGAGTGTGGGAAGAAACTGGAGAAAAAGCCATACGGTCACAGGGAGAACATACAAACTCCGTACAGACAGCACCCATAGTCAAGGGCCTGTCCCACTTACCTGTCCTTGGCACGCAAATTACGCGACCCCGGTCCCACTGAGAAGCGTGGAGGGGTTTGAAGTTGTGCGCAGTATCACGCGGCGCTCCGGGATTTCGTCCTGCATGAAATCTTCGCGCGCCAACGGCCTGTCGCGTAACTGACAGCCAAAGTGGGACAGGCCCAAGACCCTGGCGCGATGCAACGTCTCACCTCCAACAGTAGTAGAAGCAGGCAAACGATGGCTGAACTCAGCCTGGGTCTCACAGCCGTTGCGGATCCGGATCCGCCCCCACTCCTACTCCCAGAGCGGGGCCAAGAAAATTGAAGATGGACACAAAATGCAGGAGTAACTCAGCGGGACCGGCAGCATCTCTAGAGAGAAGCAATGGGTGACATTTCAGGTCAAGACCCTTCTTTCAGACTGAAGAAGAGTCTCGACACGAAACGTCACCCATTCCTTCTCTCGAGAGATGCTGCCGGTCCCACCGAGTTACTTCTGCATTTTGTGTCCATCTTCAAATGACGTCACGCGCTCCAGACGGGCTTTGCGGACGCATGATGACGAGCGCGACTCTCACGGGACCGTCGCGCCTCAATGCGACCACGAGGTCGGCCCGCCAAGTGGGACAGGGACTTAAGGATCAAAATTGGGTCTTTGGAGCTGTGAGGCAGCAACTCTACCAAAAGGCTTAATAGAGCTAATTACTTTTCTTCCGAAATAAGACAACTGAAAAGGCAGATCTGCTAAAAAGTGCCCAAATAAGTGTTCATACAACGCTAACAGCACGGAAAACTGCCATATTTATCTTTTAGATAATAAAATCAAAGTGCTTGCCATCGTATGTGGTACAAACTCTGTACAGACAGCACCCGTAGTCGGGATCAAACCCGGGTGTCTGGCGCTGTAAGCTCTGTAATACAGCAACTCTACCGCTGCATCACCATGCCGCCTTTTCTTTTTTTTTAATTATCAGTTTTTATTCCTCCGCTCCTATTTTCGCTCAAACTAAGATGGTGTGCAGTATTGATGTGACCTGTGGTAAACAGTTCCCCAGTGCCAGATGTGAGTGCAGAGACAGCCGCTGCTGATTTTAACTGGCACTCTAGTCACGATGTGACTGGTGTAATGATGCTCCACAATTATGTGGCCTTGTTACACACAGCAAGTACCTGAGCAAGGCAAATACAAAGATAGACACAAAGTGCTGGAGCAACTCAGTGGGTCAGGCATGATCTCTGGAGAACATGGATGGGAGATGTTTCGGGTCGAGACTCTTCTTCAGACTAAATGTAGGGGATGGGGGAAGGTGGAGAGGCATGGCGTTGTGTAGAAAGGAACTGCAGATGCAGGTATATACCGAAGATAGATGTAAAGTCTTGGAATAACTCAGCAGGTCAGGCAGCGTCTCTGATGAAAAGGATAGGTGACATTCTGGGTCGGGACCCTTCTTCAGACTCAAAGTAGGAGGTGGGGAAGTACGAGAGTTTTTTCTCCAGAGATGCTGCGTGGGTCGCTTGGTAGATCTATGAACATTGAATTCTCCAATTTTAAGTTTGTTCATCTCATACTCCCCTCCCATCTCCCTCCTTACCCCCTTCCTCCTCCTTAGTCATTTTGCCACGGAAGAAGGGTCTTGACCCGAAATGTCACCCATTCCTTCTCTCCAGAGATGCTGCCTGCCCCGCTGAGTTACTCCAGCATTTTGCGTCTATCCCCAATTCTCCACATTGTTTCTCTTGAGATCACACCCTCCCTGGCCAACATTGAACCGACCAGGCAACGTGGTGCCTGAGGACATTTGTGGCTGCCCCTGATTGTTCCTGGTCTTTTCCCACTCCAGCTCTTCAAATCCCACCCACCCACCCCCCCCACCTATTTTCAATCTGAGGAAGGGTCCCAAACCAAAATGTCACTCATGCATTTTCTCCAGGGATGCTGGGCTACTCCATCATGGGCCAAAGGGCCTGTTTCTAAACGAAACTAAACCATTCTCCTCTCCCCCCAGTTCCCAGATAAGAGCTTGTGGCAGTCAGCAATGCATGAAAATTATCACTGCACCGTAATTTTGTTTTATATCGAGACGTGTTCCTTGAGCCTGAAAGGTTTCCATGGTAACCCCGCGATTCACCTGCTCGAGGAGGTCTAATTAGCCTTACACTTGAGAAGAAGGTCACGGCATTGTCCAATTGTAACTTGGTCTCCGTCACACTATCCCAAGGGTGATGGCAACGATGTCTGATGAGCAGTTTCACCTCACCTTCAACTGTATGAGTGTCATCGGCTGCAGTGTACTTTAGTGACTTTCCAGGTACCATCAGAGATGTGGTCCAAAACAGTCTCCACTCTGGAGATGAGCAGCTTATTTTTAGCTTAGTTTAGAGTTCAGTTTAGAGATACAGCGTGGAAGCAGGCACTTCGGGCCTACCGAGTCCACACCGACCATCGACACCCGTACAATCTTATCCCACTTTCTCTTCCTACACTCTAGGGGCAATTTACAGAAGCCAATTAACCAGCAAACCTACAAATTGTTTAGGAATGTAGGTGGAGAGGGAGGGAAGGGGAGAGATAGGTGCAAGGTCAGCAGTTCTCAGGGGAAGGGGGTGGTGTGGGGGAGGTGGAAGGGGGAGAGGAAATAGAAATGGGGGAGTTCTCGGGTTGATGGGTGAGCCAGGGTTTCTCCAGATAATGCACCTCTCAGGAAAAAGGCTGAATTCGACAAAGGATGAGGCTAAGGTCACCTTAGAACGAGCAAACCATATCATAGAAACATAGAAAAATAGGTGCAGGGGTAGGCCATTCGGCCCTTCGAGCCTGCACTGTCATTCAATATGATCATGGCTGATCATCCAACTCAGTATCCCGTACCTGCCTTCTCTCCATACCCCCTGATCCCTTTAGCCACAAGGGCCACATCTAACTCCCTCTTAAATATAGCCAATGAACTGGCCTCAACTACCTTCTGTGGCAGAGAATTCCAGAGACTCACCACTCTCCGTGTAAAGAATGCTTTCCTCATCTCGATCCTAAAGGAATTCCCCCTTATCCTTCGACTGTGACCCCTTGTTCTGGACTCCCCCAACACCGGGAACAATCTTCCTGCATCTAGCTTGTCCAACCCCTTAGGAATTTTGTAAATTTCTATAAGATCCCCCCTCAATATTCTAAATTCCAGTGAGTACAAGCCGAGTCTATCCAGTCTTTCTTCATATGAAAGTCCCGACATATCAAAGCGGACATGTGCGTCAGCATTGTAAAGAAGCATGCAGGGTCCAGTGATTTAGAGAAACAGTGTAAATACCTGAAAATCCCAACCCAAAACGTCACCTATCCATCTCCTCTGGAGATGCTGCCTGACCCGCTAAGTTACTCCAGCATTTTGTGCTCTACGCACTCGGCCATTTTAGGAAGTTTAGTTTAGTTTAGTGCAGAGATACAGCGCAGAAACAGGCTTTTTTGGCCCACTGAGTCCGCGCCGACCAGCGATCACCCCATACGCTAGCACTTTCCTACACAATGGGGACAACTTACAATTTTTTTAGCAAAGCCAGTTAACCTACAAATCTGTACGTCTTTGGAGCGTGGGAGGAAACCGGAGAACCCGGAGAAAACCCAGGCGCGTCACGGGCAGAACGTGCAAACTCCGTGCACACAGCACCCGTGGTCAGGATCAAACCCGGGTCTCTGGCGCTGTATGGCATCAACTCTACTGCCGCACCACCCCAAACTAATTTTATCTAGGTTGCCTTGATAAAATACGCCGGTATCACAACACATTTTGTACAAAGCAAGCACGGAATTCAGAGAACAATAAACAGTTCCGCAGCGCCACACAGCCCTTTCGCTACAAAAACTTAATTAGGGGATAAATTATTTAATTCCAAAAAGCTCAAAGGAACAAGTTCTTCTAAGAACTTGAGATAGTGAGGAAACCTGAAGGAATTGAATATAACGAGTAATTAATTCTGGGAGGAAGCTGAAACACTGACGGCCAACTTGAGGCAGAATTCATCAACAGAATCATCTTCAAAAAAAAAAGTGCAATTAAGAGATGATTATTTGCTTCATGACCAAAGGCACAACTTCACAGCGGCGGGAATGAGTTACGATTGTCAGAGTCGCTACGGAGGCACAAGAGATTGCAGATGCTGGAATCTGGAGCAAAAGGCAAACTGCTGGAGGAACTCCGCGGGTCAGGCAGCATCTGTGAAGGCACAGCTTGCAACATATCGTGGCATTCCATCTGGACAATCCCACATTGGTGAAGGTGGGGAGGAATAATGGGTCGGCCATTTAGGACTGAGATGTGGAAAAACGTTTTCACCCAGAGAGTTGTGAATCTGTGGAATTCTCTGCCACAGAAGGCAGTGGGGGCCAATTCACTGGATGTTTTCAAGAGGGAGTTAGATACAGCTCTTAGGGCTAATGGAATCAAGAGATATGGGGAAAAAGAAGGAACAGGGTACTGATTCAGGATGATCAGCCGTGATCATATTGAATGGCGGTGCTGACCTGAAGGGCCAAATAGCCTACTCCTGCACCTACCTACCTTCTATTTCTAAGGTGCTTTCCATTCAGATTATGAAAATGGAACACAGACCCTCACTGACATACCCATGGTTACGCCCCACGGACCCCTACGTAAGTCATGTTACTCAAGTAAGAAACAGAAGTCAATTTGACGTGGAGACCACGGGGGAGCTCCAATGTGGAGACCACAGGGGGAGCTCCGGCGTGGAGACCATGGGAGAGCTCGGGCGTGGAGACCACAGGGGGAGCCCCGGCGCGGAGACCATGGGGGAGCTCGGGCGTGGAGACCACGGAGGAGCTCCAACGTGGAGACCACAGCGGGAGCTCCGGCGTAGAGACCATGCAGGGAGCTCCGGCGTGGAGACCATGGGGGAGCTCCGGCGTGGAGACCATGGGGAGCTCCGGCGTGGAGACCATGGGGGAGCTCCGGCGTGGAGACCACGTGGGTGTCAGTGGGCTTAAAGAATGTGGACTTACGTAAGTGCGGGTTTACGCATGTCACCTATTACTTAAGTCGGGAAGTGCCTGTATTACAATTTGCTTTTTGTAAAAGCTCCTCAGGAGCTCCTTGAGGGGCTGGAACCTCCTCAACCTCCTTCGTCCTGTCCGAACTCCAACCGTGACATTTCTCTTCCTATTTCACACCCCTAACTCAACAGTTCGGCTGCTGCCCCATCTCTGGCATCTTTCTTGCCTGTTTCCTCACCCTCATTCACTTGCCCCGATTGGTATCTAAAGTCCAAAGTCAAACTTGATGACATCCTGTGGTATTTACGTTACATTTCTAGATTCATAGATAGGAATTTATACATTTATAGATAAATTTACAGATATGAATAGTGGTGAATCTGTGGAATTCATTGCTGTAGATGGCTGTGGTGGTTAAGTCATTGGGTATTTTTAAGGCGGAGATGGACATGTGATTATTAAGGGTGTCAAGGTTTATGTGCAGAAGGCAGGAGAATGGGGAATGAGAATGAGAGGGAGAGATGGATCAGCCAGGATTGAATGGCAGAGCACTCGATGGGCCGAATGGCCTAATTCTGCTCCTATGACACACATTCTTATGAATCATAGGTACACAAAAGGCTGGAGAAACTCAGCGGGCGCAGCAGCATCTAAGGAGCGAAGGAGATAGGCGACGTTTCGGGTCGAGACCCTTCTTATCCTTTTCTTCTTCCCCAATGGTGCTGCTTGGGGAGGGAATTGCAACCTTCACGTGGTCTGAGCTGTTTCGACTAATGCAATCAAATCGACCTGCACAATCACATAGAACAAGTTGTCCTACAACTTTAGGCTGTGCACACCATATGCAAGAAGAAGCGAAGAATGGTGCTGCTCTGTTGCTAACATTACAAACCTTAGTTAAAATTCAAGCAGAACATTTTTCTCTCCGGACGTATAAATGCAAAGAACACATTTAATTACAAAAGCTCTTATTGCAGTATTTGGTAATATAGCGACTGGTCACAACCTGCAAGTCATTAGTGGCGTGATTCACACGTAATCTTGACTGGGGCAGGATTACCACAAATACTACTTCCAAATCATAGAGTGGCAGTGATAATGGTAAGAGTGGGTGGCAGTGGTGCAGCAGTAGAGTTGCTGCCTTACAGCACCAGAGACTTGGTTTTAATCCTGACCTCGGTTGCTGTCTGTATTACGTTCTCCCTGCGACCACGCGGGTTTTCTCCAAGTGCTTCGGTTTCCTCCCACACTCCAAAGACGCACAGGTTTGTAGGTTAATTGGCTTTGGCAAAATTGTAAATCATCCCTAGTGTGTAGGATATTGCTAGTGTGCAGGGTGATCGCTGGTCAGTGTGGACTTGGTGGGCCGAAGGGCCTGTTTCCACGCTGTATCTCTGAAGTCTAAAGACATGCCGTGCAGCCAAATAAATCTATAGAAACGCACATTGAAGACACAGGTGTGTAAAGATAAAGGCATATGTTCCTACATTATATGTAAAACAGTACAGCACAGGAACAGGCCCTCCGGCCCACAATGTCCGTGCAAAACATGATTTGCAAACTGCGAACATCCATGGACAGAAATGTGGCAAAGGTCCAGATAACATTTATGCCCTTTTATAATATGGCTGAAGGATAAACATTGGTCAGAACACTGTGCTTAATTTCTTCTGTGCGTAACCTCCGTTGCACGTAAACATGGAACCTTTTACATCCTCGATTGGGATTCGGGTTAAACTTTCAACTGGGAACAGACATTAATAACAATCCGTCCTTCCAGTGAGAACGTCAGCCTGGATTTTGGGATTCTGGATCCTGGAATAGGATCCTCGCCCATAGCTGTGTAGGAAAGAACTGCAGATGCTGGTTAAATCGAAGATAGACGCAAAATGGTGGAATAACTCAGCGGGACAGGCAGCATCTCTGGAGAGAAGGAATGGGTGACGTTTCGGGTCGGGACACTTCTTCAGACTGATTAATCTGTGTAGGAAAGAACTGCAGATTGCTGGTTTAAATCGAAGACCCTTCTTCAGACTGATTTAAACTGATCTGAAGGCTGGTCTCGACCCGAAATGTCACCCATTCCTTCTCTCCAGAGATGCTGCCGGTCCCACTGAGTTATTCCACCATTTTGTGTCCATCCCGCCCATAGCTGCTTGGCCCAGAGGCATGTGTGCTAGCAAATTAGCCACAGCTGTCACTGATTATTATGAATGATGATGATTAAAGGGATTGCTTTTGCCTTACGCAGCACACATATGCTTCTATCATATTAGTAAGCCATCCAACCTTAGCTCTAAGCTATGGGCATGAGTGATATGCAAGGCAATGGTGCAATGGATAATGGTGTGGATGGACCACTGTACCTCATAGAGGCCAAGTTTTTAAACTAATGAACATGTTGAGTCTACAATGAATGGTAAGGTTAGGTAACACGATGAAGCGCATACGTTCCTTCATACATTATAGGAGCATTATAGGAGTCAGGAGATATGGGGAGAAGGCAGAAACTGATTGTGGATGATCAGCCATGATCACATTGAATGGCGGTGCTGGCTCGAAGGGCCGAATGGCCTACTGCAACTATTCTCTATTGAGCAGAATTAAGCCATTTGGCTCATTGTGCCTACTCCACCATTCAATCACGGCTAATCTATCTTTCCCTCTCAACCCCATTCTCCTGCCTTCTCCACAAAACCTTTGATGCCCTTACTAATCAACAACCTATCAATCTCTGCTTTAAAAATACCCAAAGACAATGGCAAGATGGCATCTGTATTCTGTGGCAATGAATTCACCATCTTCTGGATAAAGAAATTCCACTTTGTCTTTCTAAAGGTATATCCTTTTATTCTGCTGTGCCCTCTGCTCCTAGACTCTCCCACTGGTGGAAACATCCTCGACACATCCACTCTCTCTGCACCTTTTATTATGTTTCAATGAGGTCCCCCCCCTCCTCCTTCGAAACTCCAGTGAGTGCAGGCCCAGAATTTTCAAACGCTCATCATCCGTTAACCCAATCATCCCTGGGATCATTGTCATAAACCTCCTCTGGACCCTCCCCAATGCCAGTACATCCATTCTCATAAATGAGGCATCTTTAAAGTGAAGGCTGGACCCAGAATGGTATATAATGGACAAATTAAGTTTGTCATTATATACACCTGGCAAAACTATTATTGGTAAAGCAAGTACAGGCGGACATTTTCTCGAAATGCATGATTCCAAATGTATACTTTGCTTCATACTTTAGAGATTCAGCGTGGAAAAATGCGCTTCGGCCTACCGATCGCCCCATACGTTAATGCAATCCTACACACAATATAATCCAATAATACTTTATTAGCCAAGTATATTGTGCAACATACGAGGAATTTAAGTTGCCAAGTCAATGATACAAATAAAAAGCAACAGAACACACAAAATACATTTTAACATAAACATCCACCACAGTGACTCCTCCACATCCCTCACTGGGGTCAATTTACAATTCAAATACAAAGTAAGGGTGCGGTACCTCAGTGGCCGAGTTACTAACGCAGAGGCCTGATCTGGAGGCACAGGGTCAATTCCAGGCTCCGCTACTGGAGAATTTAATGTCAATGAATTAAAGTAAATGCGGAGGAAGGAACTGCAGATGCTGGTTTACACCGAGGATAGAGACAAAATGCTGGAGTAACTCAGCAGGACAGGCATCATCTCTGGAGAGAAGGGATGGGTGACGTTTTGGGTTGAGAAGAAGGGTCGCGACCCGAAACGTCACCTATTCCTCCTCTCCAGATACAAGGTGTCTATATACGGCCAAGTTTCAACCGCATTGCTAGTTTATCTTGGCATCATGCTCGTCACAGACATTGTGGGCTGAAATAACTGTTCCTGTGCTGTACTGGTCTATGTTCTAATATTATGACCCTTTTTGTACAATTCTGCACATCCCATTGAAGGGAATTAATTGGCGGCTCATGGCAGGAGACATACCTGGAAAAAATGGTATCCTTTCTATAGCTTGTACTTTAATCAAAGGATTCGGGATTTCACTAATATATAAAATCAAGATATATATTTTTTAAAGTCTGAAGAAGTCATCTATCTTTCCCTCTTAACCCCATTTTCCTGCCTTCTCCCCCTTTCTCCGACACCCGTACTGGTCAAGAATCTGAAAATATCAGCAGCTGTCGTCCCCGATAGTCATCAATGCCTTGGCCTCCACAGCCTTCCGACACGAAACATCACCCATCCTTCTTCTTTCCAGAGATGCTGCCTGACCCACTGAGTTACCCCAGCATTTTGTGTCCGTCTTCGGTCTAAACCACCATCTGCATCTCCTTCCTTCACATTTTGTCTGCTCCACTGCTGAAATCTCCTCAAGGTACACCTCCGCTGATGAGGTTCTTCTCCTCTCCCTGAAGGTACTAGTGCGAGACCCTCTCTAACGCTCCCCTTCTGTGATCCCTACCGCTCCCCGGCTCCACGACCTGTCTGAAGAAGGTTCCCGACCCGAAACGTCATCCATCCTTTTCCTCCAGAGATGCTGCCTGGCCCGATGAGTTACTCCAGCATCTTGCGGCTATCTTCGGATTGATGACTATCGGGGGCAACAGCTGCTGATATCTAGGCCCTAAAAATATTGACCTACGTGGCAATGCTTCGTTGCTGATGTGGACCAGCTGCCACAGGCCGAGGTTACGCAGGCCGAGTGTTTTTTATCAAGCTGTCAAATCCACTACAGCACAGACGACGGTCTCCGACAAGATTTCAAACTAGTTTGCAGATGGAAAGCAATAGCAATAGATTTACTGTACAATCCAGTTCAATCTGCAGTGCTTTTGTTCCCAGTGAGTTGGAAGACCTTCATGTCAGGGCTGCAGATTTGTTAAGGGCCTGTCCCACCAGCATGCAACTCCATGCAATGAGCGTGACCTAACGTGGTCCCTTGAGCCGTCCGGCGTCGCGGGGCAGGTCCCACTTCGATCGCCGGAGCCGTGCGGAATTGTGCGGAGTTCGTCCCGACATCGCGCGGGGCTCCGAAAAACTGACCATGTTCAAAAATTCCGCGCGGCAACGGCTTGTCGGCTTGCAGTCGCCTCGACGCATTACGCACCGCCTCGACATCGTGCCGCTGTGACCCTCTCTGTAGGTGCCTCCGTGACCCTCTGTGTGTGTGCCTCTGTGCCCCTCTCTGTGTGTCCCTCTCTGTCCTGGCGAACTTACCTTTCAGACTTCGCTCCAAGTTCGCCTCACTTCCCGCCGCGTTGCGCCACCCACCCCACCTTCGCGCGGCCCCCGCTGCTGGTTTGGTCGCGCTCTTCGCATGCAGGCGCATGCTGTTGTGAACGGCCCAGTACAGGGATCACCCGACCTCCGCGCGGCCCCCGCTGCCGGTTTGGTCGCGCTCACCGCATGGAGTCGGATGCTGGTAGGACAGGCCCTTTATTACAAATGTATTAGGGGAAGCAAACGCTGTGATTACAGAAAATGTACGCTACACAAAGGACTCCCAACATGTCTGTGGGTAGGTCTCTCTTTGTCTCGCTCCTGGCGAATTGAGTCTTCCATGACAAATGGTATTTGAAAAAGGAAAGGGAGCGCTGTTTGGTAAGAGCTAAGCTGGGCTATTTCATAATAAGGCCGCGTCGCATTCTCTATGTAAAAGCAAACATAGAAACATAGAAACATAGAAACATAGAAATTAGGTGCAGGAGTAGGCCATTCAGCCCTTCGAGCCTGCACCGCCATTCAATATGATCATGGCTGATCATCCAACTCAGTATCCCGTACCTGCCTTCTCTCCATACCCTCTGATCCCCTTAGCCACAAGGGCCACATCCAACTCACTCTTAAATATAGCCAATGAACTGGCCTCAACTACCCTCTGTGGCAGAGAGTTCCAGAGACTCACCACTCTCTGTGTGAAAAAAGTCTTTCTCATCTCGGTCTTAAAGGATTTCCCCCTTATCCTTAAGCTGTGACCCCTTGTCCTGGACTTCCCCAACATCGGGAACAATCTTCCTGCATCTAGCCTGTCCAACCCCTTAAGAATTTTGTAAGTTTCTATAAGATCCCCTCTCAATCTCCTAAATACCAGAGTATAAACCGAGTCTATCCAGTCTTTCTTCATAAGACAGTCCTGACATCCCAGGAATCAGTCTGGTGAACCTTCTCTGCACTCCCTCTATGGCAATAATGTCCTTCCTCAGATTTGGAGACCAAAACTGTACGCAATACTCCAGGTGTGGTCTCACCAAGACCCTGTACAACTGAAGTAGAAACCTCCCTGCTCCTGTACTCAAATCCTTTTGCTATGAAAGCTAACATACCATTCGCTTTTTTCACTGCCTGCTGCACCTGCATGCCTACTTTCAATGACTGGTGTACCATGACACCCAGGTCTCGCTGCATCTCCCCTTTTCCTAATCGGCCACCATTTAAATAATAGTCTGCTTTCCTGTTTTTGCCACCAAAGTGGATAACCTCACATTTATCCACATTATACTGCATCTTCCAAACATTTGCCCACTCACCCAGCCTATCCAAGTCACCTTGCAGTCTCCTAGCATCCTCCTCACAGCTAACACTGCCCCCCAGCTTAGTGTCATCCGCAAACTTGGAGATATTGCCTTCAATTCCCTCATCCAGATCATTAATATATATTGTAAATAGCTGGGGTCCCAGCACTGAGCCCTGCGGTACCCCACTAGTCACTGCCTGCCATTGTGAAAAGGACCCGTTTACTCCTACTCTTTGCTTCCTGTTTGCCAGCCAGTTCTCTATCCACATCAATACTGAACCCCTAATACCGTATGCTTTAAGTTTGTATACTAATCTCTTATGTGGGACCTTGTCGAAAGCCTTCTGGAAGTCCAGATATACCACATCCACTGGTTCTCCCTTATCCACGCTATTAGTTACATCCTCGAAAAATTCCACAAGATTCGTCAGACATGATTTACCTTTCGTAAATCCATGCTGACTTTGTCCAATGATTTCACCACTTTCCAAATGCAAGCCATTAATATCATTATTTCCTCACACACACTTTAGTGTAAGTTCGACAAAAATGCTGGAGAAACTCAGCGGGTGAGGCAGCATCTATGGAGCAAAGGAAATAGGCAACGTTTCGGGACAAAACCATTCTTCAGACTCTGAAACGTTGCCTATTTCCTTCGCTCCATAGATGCTGCCTCACCCGCTGAGTTTCGTCAGCATTTTTTTCTACCTTCGATTTTCCAGCATCTGCAGTTCCTTCTTAAACACACTTTAGTTTAGTTTAGAGATACGGCGAGGAAACAGGCTTTTCGGCCCACCGAGTCCGCACCGATCAGCGATACCTGCACACTAACACGATCCTACACAAACCAGGGACAAATTACAATTATACCAAGCCAATTAGCCTACAAGCCTTTACGTCTTTGGAGTGTGGGCGGGAACCGGATATCCCAGAGAAAACCCCTGCAGACAAGCACCGTTAGTCAGGATCGAACCTGGGTCCCTGGTGGTGTAAGGCAGGAACTGTACCGCTGTGTCACGAATACTGGAACTAGCGCCTCTTATGGCAATCTCCATTGTCTGAGGACTTTACCCAGAAGTTTTCTTTAGAGCGGCACAGTGGTGCGTTGGTAGAGTTGCTGCCTTACAGCGCCAGAGACCCTGACGTCGGCTGCAGTCTGTCTGGAGTTTGCACGTTCTCCCTGCAGCCGTGTGTAGGTTTCCTCCTCCACTCCAAAGACGCGCAGGTTAATTGGCTTCTGTAAATTGTCCCAAGTATGTGGCATTGAACTAGTGTACGGGGTGCTCGCTGGCATCCGCCAGCTCAGTGGTCCATAGGGCCTGTTTCCATGCTGTATCTCTACACTAAACAAAACACTTGGCCGGACATTTAAACATGGCGGTAACAGCTACTGGCGAGGCAGCTCAGCGACATGCCACCAACCCTGCTTGGCTGCTTGCGATGAATGTACGCCCACCTTAAAGTGACTGGCTAGCACGCGGATGGGGAGCAGGGGTAGGGCAGCTGGATCGAGAATGACCTTGGTCCAATCCTGACCTCCGCTGCTGTCAGTACGGAGTTTGCAAGTCATAGTGTGATACAGCGTGGAAACAGTCCCCTCGGCCCAACTTGCCCACATCGGCCAGCAAGTCCCAGCTACACTAGTCCTACCTGCCCGCGTTCTCCCTCCAAACCTGTCCTACCCATGTTCGTCTGAAGAAGGGTCTGGACCTGAAACGTCACCATTCCTTCTCTCCAGAGATGCTGCCCTGGCCTGCCGAGTTACACCAGCACTTTGTGACTGTCTTTGCTATAAACCAGCATCTGCAATTCCTCCCTACACTGTTGGGTTTGTTTCCTTACCATTGTACTTATTCGTAACAATCCATTGACAGTCACGTATTTTTTGGACTGCAGATCGATGATCAGAATGGCAGGTGTAAATAAGGCAGCTCTAAGACTGTGGGCGATGAAGAATTGCTATCTCAGTGCATTAGCAACACTTGGACACAGCTGAATTAGAAATCACAGGGTCATTTTTCACCACATGCAATAAACGGGGGCACCACGGCAGTCTTCCCTCTCCAGGAGATGCAAGCCTCCCGTACAATGTCCCCCAGTGGGGAAAGCCAGAACAAGATGATACACAGAAACATAGAAAAATAGGTGCAGGAGTCGGCTATTCGGCCCTTCGAGCCAACACCGTAACAAGAAGATACATAGAAACGTAGAAAAATAGGTGGAGTCAGCCATTTGACCCTGCACCGCCATTCAATATGATCATGGCTGATCATCCAGAATCACTACCCTGTTCCTGGTTTCTCCCTTGAGCCCTAAGAGCTAATTCTAACTCTCTCTTGAAAACATCCAGTAAATCGGCCTCCACTGCCTCCTATGGCAGAGAATTCCACAGATTCACAAATCTCTGGGTGAAAAAGTCAGATCTTTCCTCATCACAGTCCTAAATGGCATACCGCTTATTCTTAAGGGTAGGAGCGAGTACTGGGGTCCGGTTTACCGCGCCCTCAAGGTCGGCTGCGGAGGCACAAAGGAGGACGGGCGAGGAGAGGGACGACGGCTGGAGGCCCTGCTGCAGCCTGGGGCTCGCCTGGATCGGGCGGCTGCACACATAGGACCTAGAGCGCAGACTGGACTTTAAAAATGGCGCCAAGTCCTGGCGCCTCTTGCAATGCGCTCTTGGTGGACTATTTCTGTACACTTTGCGAATCAGGGATTATGCTTAGGTACGGCAATACTTTACTGAACTGTATGTAAGAAATTCACTGTGCGTTTGGACCTGTGACAGTAAAGCACCACTGTCCACAGATCCTCACCCAGATTAGGACAGAGTTCCCGTCCTGAACACCCCAGTTTGTACGTCAGAAATGCAGACACCCAGCGATATCCTTAAATATAAACAATGACCAACACGTCGTTAAACCAGGGCGTTTTAAGGCCATTAGATCATAGGTGATAGGAGAAAAATTAGGCTATTCGGCCCATCAAGTCTACTCCGCCATTCAATCATGGCTGATCTATCTCTCCCTCCTAACCCCATTCTCCTGCCTTCTCCCCTTAACCGCTGACACCCATATTAATCAAGAATCTATCTATCTCTGCCTTAAATATATACACTGACCTGGCCTCCACACCGTTCTGTGGCAATGAGTTTCACGGATTCACCTATGATTTACACAACTTCTCAGATTTCTGTGACATGCAGGAGAATGGGGTTAGGAGGGAGAGATAGATCAGCCTTGATTGGCTGACCGAGTAGACTTGATGGGCCGAACGGCCTAATTCTGCTCCTATCACTTACAGTGCCCTCCATAATGTTTGGGACAAAGACCCATCATTTATCTATTAGCCTCTGTACTCCACAATTTGGGATTTGTAATAGAAAAAAATCTCAAATTGTACATTTTGGTTTCACCATGTAGGAATTACAGCAGTGTTTATACGTAGTCCACCCATTTCAGAGCACCATAATGTTTGGGACACAGCAATGTCATGTAAATGAAAGTAGTCATATTTAGTATTTTGTTGCATTTCCTTTGCATGCAATGACTGCTTAAAGTCTGCAATTCATGGAATCACCAGTTGCTGGGTGTCTTCTTTGGTGATGCTCTGCCAGGCCTGTATTGCAGCCATCTTTAGCTTATGCTTGTTTTGGGGGCTAGTCCCCTTCAGTTTTCTCATCAGCATATATAAAAGGCATGCTCAATTGGGTTCAGCTCGGATGATTGACATGGCCACTCAAGAATTGACCATTTTTTAGTTTTGAAAAACTCCTTCGTTGCTTTAGCAGTATGTTTTGGAGCAATGTCTTGCTGTAGAATGAACCGCCAGTCAACGTGTTTTGAGGCATTTGTTTGAACTTGAGCAGATAGGATGTGTCTACACACTTCAGAATTCATTATGCTACTACCATCAGCAGTTGTATCATCAATGAAGATAAGTAAGCCAGTACCTTCAGCAGCCATACATGCCCAGGCCATTACACCCCCACCACCGTGTTTCACAGATGAGGTGGTATGCTTTGGATCTTGGGCAGTTCCTTCTCTCCTCCATACTTTGTTTTTGCCATCACTCTGATATAAGTTAATCTTCATCTCAACTGTCCACAAGACCTTTTTTTCCAGAACTGGGGTTGCTCTTTTAAGCACTTCTTGGCAAACTGTAATCTGGCCATCCTATGTTTGCAGCTAACCAGTGGTTTGCATCTTGCAGTGTATCCTCTGTATTTTTGTTCATGAAGTCTTCTGCGGACAGTGGCCATTGACAATTCCACACCTGACTCCTGAAGAGTGTTTCTGATCTGTTGGACAGGTGTTTGGGGATTTTTCTTTATTATAGAGAGAATTCTTCTGTCATCAGCTGTGGAGGTCTTCCTTGGCCTGCCAGTCCCATTGCGATTAGTGAGCTCACCAGTGCTCTCTTTCTTCTTAATGATGTTCCAAACAGTTGATTTGGGTAAGGCAAGGGTTTGGCTGATATCTCTGACAGTTTTGTTCTTGTTTCTCAATCTCATACTGGCTTCCTTGACTTTCATTGGCACAGCTTTGGGCCTCATGTTGATAAACAGCAATAAAAGTTTCCAAAGGTGATGGAAAGACTGGAGGAAAGACTAGGTGCTGAGAGCTCTCTTATACCTGCATTAAGAAGGCAATTAAACACACCTGAGCAATGACAAACACCTGTGAAGCCATGTGTCACAAATATAATGGTGCCCTGAAATGGGGGGACTATGTATAAACACCGCTGTAATTTCTGCATGGTGAAAGCAAAATGTATAACAATACCCTTTAATAAAATCTGACAACGTGCACTTTAACCACATGTGATTGTTTTTTCTATTACAAATCTCAAATTGTGGAGTACAGAGGCAAATAAATAAATGATGGGTCTTTGTCCCAAACATTATGGAGGGGCGCTGCATCAACTTATGATCAAACCTACTTCCTCTCTCAGCTTGCAGGGTGAACAATCTCTTACATAATTAAAATCCTTCATTGCAAAGTAGTCAAACTTTAAGGGCTATTTCACTTTCAATTCCTTTAGACTTGCAGTAGAGTGTTCCCTTAGCAGATTAAGAATTAATAATTAGCAAGCTTTAATCGGACTCCAGAAGCACTTCAATTAGTATTTAATGTAATTCGGCTAATTGCTGTGGATTCTCCACTTTTCCTATTCTCTCTGAGATTTGGCTCACAGATCCTCAGTTAGTTATTAAGTTGAGGGATGCAATGTTAACAGGCAAACTGGTCAAACTTAGCAATGCTTTACCCAGCTCGGGAGTGTTTAATAAACCACCATGTGTCTATCAGGAGATGGGTCCTGGGGCAAGGTCTCTCGGAGCTGAGGAGCATCATGACTGGTTCTGAAATCAATTGGACTATGAACACTGAGCATTGTGAAACATTGGGTGACACGGGTGGTGCAGCAGTAGAGTTGTTGCCTCACAGCGCCAGAGACCCGGGTTCAATCCTGACTACGGGTGCTGTCTGCATGGAGTTTGCACATTCTCCACATGGGTTTTCTCCGGATTCCCCCCACACCCCAAAGATGTGCGTGTTTGTAAGTTAATTGGCCTTAGTAATGTTAAAATTGTACAAGGCATTGGTAAGACCAATTCTGGAGTATGGTGTACAATTTTGGTCGCCTAGTTATAGGAAGGATGTCAACAAAATAGAGAGAGTACAGAGGAGATTTACTAGAATGTTGCCAGGGTTCCAGCAACTATGTTACAGAGAAAGGTTGAAAAAGTTGGGTCTTTATTCTTTGGAGCGCAGAAGGTTAAGGGGGGACTTGATTGAGGTCTTTAAAATGATGAAAGGGATAGACAGAGTTGACGTGGATACGTTTTTCCCATTGAGGGTAGTGAAGATTCAAACAAGAGGGCATGACATGAGAATTAAGGGACAGAAGTTTTGGGGTAACGTGAGGGGGAACTTCTTTACTCAGAGGGTGGTGGCTGTGTGGAATCAGCTTCCAGCAGAAGTGGTGGAGGCAGGATCGATTTTAACATTTAAGAGTAAAGTGGATAGGTATATGGACGTGAAGGGAATGGAGGGGTATGGTCTGAGTGCAGGTAGATGGGACTAGGAGAAAACAAATGGTCGGCACGGACTGGAAGGGCCGAGAGGGCCTGTTTCTGTGCTGTAATTGTTATATGGTTATATGGTTCTGTAAAATTGCCCCTGGTGTGTCGGGAGTGGATGTGTAACTGGGATAACATAGAACGGGTGAACGATGGTCAATAGACAATAGGTGCGGGAGTCGGCCATTCGGCCCTTCTTGTCAGCACTGTCATTCAAGGTGATCATGGCTTAACATCCCCAATCAGTACCCCGTTCCTGCCTTCTCCCCATATCCCCTGACTCCGCTATCTTTAAGAGCCCTATCTAGCTCTCTCTTGAAAGTATCCACCGCCCTCTGAGGCAGAGAATTCCACAGACTCACCACTCTCTGTGAGAAAAAGTGTTTCCTCGTCTCCGTTCTAAATGGCTTACCCCTTATTCTTAAACTGTGGCCCCTGGTTCTGGACTCCCCCAACATCGGGAACATGTTTCCTGCCTCTACCGAGTCCATACCCTTAACAATCTTATATGTTTCAATAAGATCCCCTCTCATCCTTCTAAACTCCAGAGCGTACAAGCACAGCCGCTCCATTCTCTCAGCATATGACAGTCCCGCCATCCCGGGAATTAACCTTGTAAACCTACGCTGCACTCCCTCAATAGCAAGAATGTCCTTCCTCAAATTAGGGGACCAAAACTGCACACAATACTCCAGGTGTGGTCTCACAGGGCCCTGTACAACTGCAGATGGACCTCTTTGCTCCTATACTCAACTCCTCTTGTTATAAAGACCAACATGCCTTTATGGACTGAGGGGCCTGGACTGAGGGGCCTGTTTCCATGCTGTATCTCTAAACCAACTAAACTAATACATGCTGCCATTGATGGTGAATTACTTTTCACAAATCCTCTTCAGGTTCACGCCTGATGCTCGTTCCCAGTAGGTCAGTGGGGAATGGAGGTGAGATAAATGAGTCTGGTGTTCACTGCCTGCTCCATCTTCTTGCTTTTGTCTTTTTGCACTATTATCGTTTGTTATATATATATATATATATATATATATATATATATATAGAGAGAGAGAGAGAGAGAGACAGATATATAAATACATATATGAAATATGTATATGTTTGTGTGTGTGTATATATAAATATATATTTACTCACACATATATATCTGTGTGGATGTATATGTGTGTGTGCACACAGACGCATATATATATGTATGCATACATGTGTGCACTCACATATATGTGCATACACACACAAATATATCTTTGCATACATATGTATGTGTGCACACACATATATGTGCATACACACATGCATATGTATACACACACACATGCATGGGCGTGTGCGTGTGCGTGTGTTTTTTATTCCATTTATTATATTGTATACAGAGTACAATGTTTACATATTCTGTTGTGTGCTGCAAGTCAGAATTCCATTGTTCTGTTTGGGACATTTGACAAATAAAACACTCTTGCCTCTTCTCTTTCGAGTGGAGGCAGCCAGGTCCCATAAGTAACAGCAAGCCTCAGTGACCGCCTGCACTTCATAAATCTCCTGCCTTATCTCCCTCCTCCTAAACATTAGGAGCTACACATTAACCAGGTGCAGCAGAGCTGGTTGCTTTTAATATCGTTCTGCTTCATGTTTGGCTTTTCATCTCGACTGCTTGCTCCGTGTCAGTTATCTGGAGTCTGGAGAGGGCACGCTGCTAATCCCATCCTCTATGAAGAACTGGGCGGAAGTAAACAGTCTTAAAATGGGCCATCATGTGCTTGTCCTTGCATCAAGTTCCTGGTTTGAAACATTTGGTGGCTCAACACAACCCTGACTAATGAGAGTCCTTATTGTAAGAGTACATCCCTGTATTTAATGCAGGGGCAGCAGTGAAACATTGTTAATGACCTCCACTGGTATTCTGTTATACATTCGTCACCACACAGTAATTGCCAACATTACTTAAGGGCCCATCCCACTTTCCCAAGTTATTCACAAATTCTCCCGAATTATTCACAAATTCTCCTGAGTTTTCCCCTTGATTCAAGCTCACAGAATGTTTGTAACGGGTCTGTAGGAGTCCGTAGATATATCATAGCAGCTCGCTATGCCAGCCGTATGTACTCGGGGCATCCTCCCGGCTATTTTTTTACTCGTGGACATTTTTTGTCAGGCTGGAAAAAACGTCCCGACTTACCTGATGCCCCGAGTACCTACGGCTGGCATAACGAGCCGCTACGATATATCTATGGACTCCTACGTCCTCCTACGGACCCGTTACGAACATTCTGCGAGTTTGAATCAAGGGGAAAGCTCGGGAGAATTCGTGAATAACTCGGGAAAGTGGGACAGGCCCTTTAGAGGGACTGACTGTCGCTGTACTGTGCTCACAAGCTCAGTCGCACTGCAATAATGATCTGTACACACCCGTGTGATTCCTGCAAGCGGCCAATTATCCATCTTCAATTACTTCAAGAATTAAGCTGTCAGTTTTGAATCAAGTTACTGAAATGACATCGCAGACACATCGCTGGTTAACAACCCCATGTCGAGATTTTAAATGAAGATAATCAATTCTGATTTACAAACTGAATAATGTCAGGGTGCTGGGGAGGAAACAATTAGTTCCCCTTTGAAGTGCTGGAGTAAGTCAGCGGGTCAGGCAGCATCTCTGGAGAAAAGGAGTAGGTGACGTTTCAGGTCGAGACCCTTCTTCAGACTGAGAGTCAGGGGAGGGGGAATCGAGAGATATAGAAGATAAATAGAACAAATGAATGAAAGATAAGCCATGATCAAGAAAAGGTCGAGCCCACAATGGTCTATTGTTGGCTGTAGGGTAGGTGATAGTGAGTTATAGAGACAGTTAAACTCAACAGGACGATAGTGACACTAGTACGATGACTAGGGTGGGGAAGGGATGTCCGAAGGCTGTAGCGTATCGTTCGATCAGCCGAGAAGGTTGTTGGCTGCAACCTTCCCCCATTGACAAACTGTACACTGCAAGGGCCAGGAAGCAAGCGGGTAAGATCATCTCTGACCCCTCTCACCCTGGCCACAAACTCTTTGAATCACTTCCCACTGGGGGGCAACTAGACTATCAAAGCTGCCATACCCAGACATAAAAACACGAGCAGCAGCTCTACTCAACAGCCTCCTTTTGCTCTGGTATTTAATTTTATTCACATATTTAAATTATATACTGTTTTATTTTTAATTGTCTACTGTACATCGTATTGTTATCCTTACGAGCAAAGCACCAAGGCAAATTCCTTGCATGTATATGTACTTGGATAATAAAATATTTATTCAATGTCAGGCTCAGACATTAGCCATTGGGTGAATGGGATGAATGAGAATTGTTTGCACATGAACCACATTGCATGTATGAGTGGGAGAGTCTAGTACCAGAGGACACAGCATCAGAATAAAAGGAGGTACTTTAAGAAAAGAGATGAGATGGAATATCTTTAATCAGAGGATGGCGAATCCTTGGAATTCATTGCCACAGACGGATATGGACACCAATTCAATGGAAATTTTTAAGGTGGAGATTGGCAGTTTTCTGATTGGTAAAAGGGTGTCAGGTGTTATGGGGCAAAGATGGAGAATGGGATTAGGAGGGAGAGATAGATCAGCCTCGATTGAATGGCCAAATTCTGCTCCTACAGGTTATGAACCTATGAGTCTTCTTCTAAACTATTGTGTAGGAAGGAACTGCAGATGCTGGTTCAAACCGAAGATAGACACAAAAAGCTGGAGTAACTCAGCGGGTCAGGCAGCATATCTGGAGAAAAGGGATAGGTGACATTTCGACCTGAAACGTCACCCATTCCTTCCCTTCAGAGATGCTGCCTGACCTGTTGAGTTACTCCAGCTTTTAGTGTCAATTTTCCTCTAAACTATTGTTCACTTTGCAGGGTGAAAATGAATAGTGAGGAAAAACAAAGTTGGGGGGGGGGGGGGGGGGGGGGGGGGGGGGGGGGGGGGGGGGGGGAGGGGGTCATTTGCCTTTGTGAAGCAACAATCATTTAATTCCAAAAGATTATCTAACGCTTGAAAACAAATATTAGCCAGGGATTGAAGATGGAAATTCTCTTGACAGCCTTCTATTGTAAGAATGACATGAAGATAATCTCCATTCCCATTTCTCAGCCTCTCGAGTCGCTAAGTCATTTTGCAGGCGTGGATATTTTTAAGGCAGAGAGATAGATTCTTGAGTAGCACGGGTGTCAGGAGTTATGAGGAGAAGGCAGGAGAATGGGGTTAGGAGGGAGAGATAGATCAGCCACGATTGAATGGCAGAGTAGACTTGATGGCCCGAATGGCCTAATTCTACCCCTATCACTTATGACCTTATGACATATGTCTACTTTAAAATGAAACGAACTTCAGCGTTAAAAGGACCATTTAACAGACTGATTCCAGTGAAGACTATTATGGCTTTTTGGCAACCGCTCGAGTCTTCAGTCGCATAAACAGACTAACTGTAAATGTCACTGGTGTTTATGTAACTCGTACAAAAAAATATTTTGCTTTGACATTTCTTCTAACCTCCCCATCTCGTCAAAATGATGAACAAGTGTGGAGGTGTAATCAGTTTGAGGCTAATGGACATGCAAAACAAATCAGCCTTAAAAGCCTACATATATTAATGTAAAGAGCTGCAAAAGATCTCCTAGACAAAGCACTGCTCACACACAGTGCAAGTTCAAGCAGAATCTGCCTCTGCTGTTGCATTTAGCGTTATTTGCTTCCAACGCCCTCTCTAGATAAACATTGAACAAAGAACAGCGCAGCAACAGGCCCTTCGGTCCACAAAGAGAACCTCATTGAAATTTACTGAATAGTGAAAGGCCTAGATCGAGTGAATGTGGAGAGGATGCTTCCACTAGGACACGGTGGCGTAGCAGTAGAGCTATTGCCGTACTGCAACAGAGACCTGGGTTCGATCCTGACTATGGGTGCTTGTCTCTGTGGAGTTTGCACGTTCTCTCTGTGACCTGCGCGGGTTTTCTCCGAGGTCTTCGGTTTTCTCCCACACTTCAAAGACGTACAGCTTTGCAGTTTAATTGGCTGGGTGGAAAAAATGTTAAATTGTCCCAAGTGTGTGTAGGGTAGCGTTAATAGACAATAGACAATAGGTGCAGGAGTAGACCATTCGGCCCTTCGAGCCAGCACCGCCATTCATTGTGATCGTGGATGATCATCCACAATCAGTACCCCATTCCTGCCTTATCTCCATATCCCCTAACTCCACCATCCCTAAGAGCTATATCCAGCTCTTGAAAGCATACAGAGAACCAGCTTCCACCGCCCTCTGTGGCAGAGAATTCCACACAATCACAACTCTCTGTGCGAAAAGTTTTTTCCTCGTCTCCGTTGTAAATGGCTTATCACTTGTTCTTAAACTATGGCCCCTGGTTCTGGACTCCCCCAACACTGGGAACATGTTTCCTGCCTCTAGCGTGTCCAAACACTTAATAATCTTATATGTTTCAATAAGATCCACTCTCATCCTTCTAAATAGAGTATTCAAGCCCAGCTGCTCCAATCTATCAACAGTCCCGCCATCCCGGGAATTAACCTTGTGAACCTACGCTGCACTCCTTCAATAGCAAGAATGACATTCCTCAAATTTGGAAAGCAAAACTGCACACAATACTCCAGGTGTGGTCTCACAAGGGCCCTGTACAACTGCAGGAGGACCTCTTTGCTCCTATACTCAATTCCTCTTGTTATGAAGGCCAACATGCCATTCGCTTTCTTCACTGCCTGCTGTACCTGCATGCTTACTTTCATTTACTGATGAACAAGGACACCCAGATCCCGTTGCACTTCCACTTTCCAAACTTGACACCATTTAGATAATAATCTGCCTTCCTGTTTTTGCCACCAAAGTGGATAACCTCACATTTATCCACATTAAACTGCATCTGCCCACACCCAACCTGTCCAAGTCACTCTGCATCCTCCT
The DNA here is from genome assembly GCA_035221665.1 of Okamejei kenojei. Lineage (NCBI taxonomy): Eukaryota > Metazoa > Chordata > Chondrichthyes > Rajiformes > Rajidae > Okamejei > Okamejei kenojei. The sequence continues at coordinate 17,012,583 of CM069138.1, forward strand.
CACAGTTCACACTGCCACTCAGCTTTGTGCGGGGATCGCTGGTCGCTGCGGACTCAGTAGGCCGAAGGGTCTGTTTCCGTGCTGTATCTCTAAGCTAAACTGGTGGGAGAGTCTAGGACCAGAGGCCATAGCCTCAGAATAAAAGAACGTATCTTTATAAAGCAGATGAGGAGGAATTTCTTCAGTCAGAGGGTGGTGAATCTGTGGAATTCTTCGCCACAGAAGGCTGTGGAGGCCATCAATGGAGTATTTTTAAAGCAGGGATAAATAGATTCTTGATTTGTGCAGGTGTCAGGGGTTATGGGGAGTAAGTGGGAGAATGGGGTTGAGGGGGAGAGATAGATCAGCCATGAATGAATGGCAGAGTAGACTTGAAGGGCTGAATGGCCTAATTCTGCTCCAATCACTTATGAAGTTATGAAAAGTGACTTTCTTTAACTCTACTTTGCTTCTTTCGCTTCGAGAAGGTGCGAGGGGAAGGATTTAACAGGAAGCTGGGAGGCAACTTTTCCACACAAATTAAAAGTAAACCTGAAACCTGGGTTCGTTCCCCACCCTGGGTGCGATCTGTGTGTGGAGTCTGTAGGTTCTTCCTGTGACCGCGAGGGTTTCCTCCCACATTCCAAGGATGTGTGGGTTTGTCGGTTAATTGGCTTCAGTCAGACGGTGGTGAATCGGTGGAATTATTTGCCACAGATGGCTGTGGAGACCCAGCCAATGGATATTTTTAAGGCGGAGATGGTCAGATTCCTGATTGGTACGGAGGTCGGGGGTTTATGCGGAGAAGGCAGGAGAATGGGGTTAGGAGGGAGAGATTGATCAGCCATTACGGAATGGCGGAGTAGACTTGACATTCTACCTCTTTATCCTGTTTCTGTACACTGTGGATGGCACAATTGCAATCATGTATAGTCTTTCCGCTGACTGGATAGCACGCAGCAAAATGCGTTTCACTGTACCTCAGCACGTGTAACCATAAACTAAACTAAACGTATTTACTTATTCAGTTCCTCCATCTCTGACCTTTGACCGATGCCTAGTCTTCATTGCTTCATCGTTACAGCTATGCCTCAAGATGCCCAGTCACGGAGGTATGGGCGGCACGGTGGCGCAGCGGTAGAGTTGCTGCCTTACTGTGCTCACAGCGCCAGAGACCCGGGTTCGATCCCGACTACGGGTGCTGTCTGTACGGAGTTTGTACGTTCTCCCCGTGACCGCGTGGGTTTTCTCCGAGATCTTGGGTTTGCTCCCACACTCCAAAGACGTACTGGCTTGTAGGTTAATTGGCTTTGTATAAATGTAAATTGACCCTAGTCTGTGTAGGATAGTGTCCGTGTGTGTCGATCGCTGGTCGGCGCGGGTTCGGCGTCCGAAAGGGCCTGTTTCCACGTTGTATCTCTAAACTAACCTTAAAACCTTTGTTAACTTTTCAACCTCTTTGCTCTTTCAACCCGCATCTCTACCCAAGACAGACACAAAATACTGGAGCAATTCAGCGGGACAGGCAGCATCTCTGGAAGAGAAGGAATGGGTGACGTTTCGGGTCCAGACCCTTCTTCAGACTGTACTGGTCTCAACCCGAAACGTTGCCCATTCCTTCTCTCCAGAGATGCGGCCTGTCCCGCTGAATTACTCCAGTATTTTGTGTCTGTCCTCGGTTTAAACCAGCATCTGCAGTTCCTTCGTACAACTCTCGATCCATGGTCTTGGTTAGCGGCTGCAGGACTCCGTGACAAATGTTGCTAAATAACATGCACAGTAGAGTTCCTGGGGGGGGGGGGGGGGGGTGTGCGTGCTATCTTTTTTTCCGTCCTGCCCAAACCTACCGCCAGTTTACTCAAAATAAACGACACTCATCACCAGTGGCGGCACAGGAACCAGCTCATTATCTTGACTTCAGCACTGTCTCTGAGGAAAATCTCTATTGCTGGTGTGCACATCCATCCACATGACTAACTATAATCGGTGACTGCAGAGAACGTAAACAGCCCTGACAGAAACCACGCAACTTGCTGTTTAAGTTGAGAGCAAAAAAAAAACCAAAATCACTCCTTGATTTGCACAATTTCAGGAGGACATTTCAGGAGAAGCATAGAAAAATGCGCAGGAGTAGGCCTTTCGGCCCTTCAAGCCAGCACTGCCATTCAATATGATCATGGCTGATCATCTAAGATCAGTAGCTCACTCCTGCTTTCTCCCCATATCCCTTGACTCCGTTAGCCCGAAGAGCTATATCCAACTCTCTCTTGAATTGGAAATGGAATGGAAACGATTTGTAGAAGAGAGAGTAAAAACAACACGTTTTTACGTGTAAAAACAAGAGAGTAAAAACAACCAGCAATCTGAAAACAAATTTAGTTGGCTTAGATAGACACAATTTTCTGGAGTAACTCAGTGAGTCAGGCAGCATGTCTGGAGAAAAGGTGGACAAAAATGCTGGAGAAACTCAGCGGGTGGGGCAGTCAGTCTGAAGAAGAAAGGAATAGGTGAAATTTCGGGTCGAGAACCTGGTTTAGTTTCGTTGAGAGGTACAGCACGGAAACAGGCCCTTTGGCCCACCGGGTCCGCACTGACAAGCACTATCCTACACACTAGGGACAATTTATAATCCTTACCGAAGCCAATTAACCTACAAACCAGTACGTCTTTGGAGTGTGGGTGGAAACAGGAGCTCCTCGAGGAAACTCACGCAGTCACGGGGAGAACATACATACTCAACGCTGACAGCGCCCGTAGTCCGGATCGAACCCGGGTCTCTGGCGCTGTAAGGTTGCAACTCTACTGCTGAGCCTCCGTGCCACCCCAAATACTCACCTGGTTCTCTGTACGTGGGAATGGTGGGGGACTGTACAGTAAAATGCTTTATTGTTGCGTGCTATCCGACCAGCGAAAGGTCGATACAGAACAGTGGATTCTGAAGGGAGACAATGAAGAGTCTGAGGAAGGGTCACAAAGTGCTGGAGTAACTCAGCGGGTCAGGCAGGCTGCATCTCTGGAGAACATGGACAGGTGATGTGTCAGGCCAATTCCCTTCTTCAGACTGATTGTGGTGGGGAGGAGGGGGGGGGGGCAAGAAAGTGGGGAGAAGGGGGCAGGACGAAGCCTGGCGGTGGAATGAGCTGCCAGAGGAGGCCGGGGCTCTGACCCGAAACGTCGTCTACCCATTCCCTCCACAGATGCTGCCTGACCCGCTGAGTTACTCCAGCACTTTGCGTCTTTTTGTTTTTTGAAAACCAGCATCTGCAGTTCCTTGTGCTTACAAGAACAATATACTGACGTGCTCAACAATGATCAGTCATCTGGTTAGCTATGTCGAGGCATGCTGGCCGTGCTGAGTTTGTACGTTCTCCCCGTGAACCCGCGTGGGTTTTCTCCGAGATCTTCGGTTTCCTCCCACACTCCTAAGACGTACATGTTTATAGGCTAATTGGCTGGGTATAAATGTAAATTGACCCACATGTGTTATGCCCCTGTCCCACTTAGGAAACCTGAACGGAAACCTCTGGAGACTTTGCGCCCCACCCAAGGTTTCCGTGCGGTTCCCGGAGGTTTTTGTCAGTCTCCCTAATGGTCGAAAGTGGTTTCCGCTTAGTTTCCGGTAGTGGAAGGTAAGACCTTTTTTTCACCCAGTTTTATTCCACCAGGGAGGTCTTACCTTCCGCTACCTGCAACCACCTTCAACTAGCATCACAACCGGCTTTGACTAAAAAATTACCGATTTTTAAAACGGCAACTTATTTTTAGTCGCGGCCGGTTTTGAATTTTTTGAAATAATCGCCGGAACATAGAAGTAGCGGAAACCACTTTCGACCATTAGGGAGACTGACAAAAACCTCCGGGAACCGCACGGAAACCTTGGGTAGGGTGCAAAGTCCCCAGAGGTTTCCGTTCAGGTTTCATAAGTGGGACAGGGGCATTGATGTGCGGGGATCGCTGGTCGGCGCGGACTTGGTGGGCCGAGGGGCCTGCTCCCCCGCTGTATCTCTAAACTAAACACTTGATGATAAGTTCTTAAAACTGGCACATGATCAGCAGCTGGCAATAACATGGCTGCTTCATTTACACAGCAATGATGAGCTGCGAACAGAACGCATAAACTAACTGTCAGAAGCTGGCTGCCTTCGACATTAATTGTTGAGTTTTATGTGTTTCAGTACCCACCAGCAGTGAGAATTTCCAGATTCGGTAAATGTTTACAGTTGACGAACAACAACATTATCCATTACATGACTCCACAAGTAAGAATGGACAATTAATATTTTTCTCCCCAACTCCCTCCCCCTCCCCACAATCAGAGCTATTACTTCAAGAAAAAATGCCACTAATGTAAACTGGATTAACAGAGCTAAATAAGGACATTTTAAATGTGCCGTCTGTCAGTTAATTGTGCCCCTCTCGGCCCTTCCAGTCCGTGCCGACCATTTGTTTTCCCCTAGTCCCATCTACCTGCACTCAGACCATACCCCTCCATTCCCTTCACGTCCATATACCTATCCACTTTACTTTTAAATGTTAAATCGGCTTAATCAGTGTTCAGGTCAGAATTAGGCCATTCAGCCCATCAAGTCCACTCCGCCAATCATGGCTGAAATATTTCTCCCTCCGAACCCCATTCTCCTGCCCTCTCCCCATAACCCCCGACACCCTTACTAATCAAGAACCTATCTGTCTATCTCTGCCTTCAAAATATCTATTGACGGCCTCCACAGCCTTCTAAGGGCAAAGAATTCCACAGATTCACCACCCTCTGACTAAGAAGTTCCTCCTCATCTCCTCCCTAAAGGAACGTCCTTTACTTCTGAGGTATGACTAGTCCTGGACTAGTGAAAACATATCTCTCCACATCCACTCAATGCAGATTTAAAATATTATAGTTAGACCGGCATAAAATGAAATTATGAGCATGGATATTGTGAGTGTTTGAAGGCTCTGGGCCTGTAATCGCTGGAGTTTTAGAAGGACGAGGTGGGGTCTCATTGAAATCTACAGAATAGTGAAAGGTCTAGATAGAGTGGACGTGGAGAAGATGTTTTCACTAACAGACACATGGAAAATAGGTGCAGGAGTAGGACATGCTGCCAACACCGCCATTCAATATGATCATGGTTGATCATCCAGAATCAGTACCCTGTTCCTGCTTTCTCCCCATATCCCTTGATTCTGTTAGCCCTAAGAGCCATATCTAACTCTCTCTTGAAAACATCCAGTGAATTGGCCTCCACTGCCTTCTGTGGCTGAGAATTCCACAGATTCACAACTCTCTGGCTGAAAAAGTTTTCCTCATCTCAGTCCTAAATGGCCTACCCCTTATTCTTAAACTGTGACTCCTGGTTCTGGACTCCCCCAACATGGGGAACATTTTTCCTGCAGCTAGCCTGACCAATGTCTCAAGAATTGTATATGTTTCTATAAGCTCCCCTCTCATCCTTTTAAATTCCAATGAATATAAGAATATATATATATGAAGAATGATCCTGAGTCAGTCCCGCCATCCCGGGAATGAACCTAATGGGAGAATCCAGAACTAGAGGGCACAGCCAGAGGATAAAAGGACGTTGCTTTAGAATGGAAATGAGGAGGAATTTCTTTAGTCTCAGTGTTAAGTGTGCGGGGATCGCTGGTCGGCGTGGACTTGGTGGGCAAAGGGCCTGTTTTCCGCTGTAATGCAAAACTAAACTGAACTAGGGAGACACAAGAGAGTGCAGATGATGGAATCTGGAGCAAAGTGCAAAGCGTTGCTGGAACTCAGCAGATCAGGCAGCACACGCAGTGGGAATGGGCAGGCGATGTTTCGGGTTACAATCAGCATCCATGTCGCATCTCACTCAAACAGCTCTACTGAAGACATCAATAATTGTACTCCTGCATCTGCAGAGCATGCATTGCCTCTCCCATTACAAAAAGCTCAATCAAATATCCTTCCCAAACAGGCAGGAAATTAAATCCACGCAACTTCACAGAGAAACTGATGAGAGGGATTGTTCAATCGAATGAGCCCATGCAAAAATAATTGCTCATTGAATATTAAATACGTCCCATTCGCAAAATCAACTGAAATACAAGCCCACTAATTGGTTGGCTTCATCTAATTTTGTTCATAATTGCTGCACGTTTACAGTCGGAGTGCCAAAGCCTTTTTTTTGTGAATCAGGAGGCAGTTTCGATGCCAACACTGGCACAAGCAGCAAAGGCAACTAAAGAGAATGTGCGGCTGGGATTTGGAATAGATTTGCTGAAAGAGCGGTGGAACAGATTCAACAGTAATCTTCAGCGGGAATCAAAACAGGGAAAAAGAATGCAAGTACGGAGTTTGGGAAAAGAGATACCAACTGAAGAGCTCTTTAAAAAAAAGATAGACACTATCTGGTATACACCAAAGATGGACACTAAGTGCTGAAGTTTGAAGAAGGGTCCCAACCCGAAACGTCACCCATCCTTTTTCTCCAGTGATGTTGCCCTGACGCGCTGAGTTACTCCAGCATTTTGTGTCTATCCTCGGTATCTTTTTGGGACTCTGGTTGTGTTCAGATTGCCTTTCATTGGGTGAGTAGAGCTACACAGTGGCACAGACAAGAACTGCTTCCGCCACACAGCTAGATTGGACCCTGATCTCAGTTGCTGTCCGTGTGAAGTTTGCATGTTCACGAAAGGTGTGCAGTTTGCATGCTCTCCCAATCTTTGATCGGACTTTACTGGCTTCACCTTGCACTAAACATTATTCACTTTATCATGCATCTGTAAGCTGTGAATAGCTCGTTTGTAATCAGGTACTGTCTCAAATACACTTGGACCATTTCCGACACTTCCCTACCATTCCTTGACCTCACCATCTCTATTGCAGGGGATACACTCCTGACCGACATCCACTACAAACCAACTGACTCCCACAGCTACCTGGACTACTCTTCCTCCCACCCTGCTTCCTGTAAGGACTCCATCCCCTATTCCCAATTCCTCCGTCTATGCCGCATCTGCTCCCAGGATGAGGTGTTTCACACCAGGTCATCACAAATGGCCTCATTCTTCAGAGAATGGGGATTCCCCTCCCCCACTATAGATGAGGCTCGCACCAGGGTCTCCTCCATACCCCGCAACACTGCCCTCTCTCCCCATTCCCCCACTCGCAAACAGGGCAGAGTCCCCCTGGTCCTCACCTTTCACCCCACCAGCCGGCAAATACAACACATAGTCCTCCGCCAGTTTCGCCACCTCCAATGTGACCCCTCCACTCACCACATCTTCCCATCTCCCCCCGTCTGCCTTCCGCAAAGACCGCTCCCTCCGCAACTCCCTTGTCAATTCTTCCCTTCCCTCCCGCTCTACCCCTTCCCCGGGCACTTTCCCTTGCAACCACAAGAAATGATACACTTGTCCCTTCACCTCCCCCCTCCACTCCTTTCAGGGACCCAAGCAGTCCTTCCAGGTCCGACAGAGGTTCACCTGCACCTCCTCCAACCTCATCTACTGCATCCGCTGCTCCAGATGCCGGATGATCTATATCGGTGAGACCAAGCGGAGGCTTGGCGATCGTTTCGCCGAACACCTCCGCTCGGTCCGCATTAACCAACCCGACCTCCCGGTGGCTCAGCACTTCAACTCCCCCTCCCATTCCGTATCCGACCTCTCGGTCCTGGGCCTCCTCCACGGCCAGAGTGAGCAACACCGCAAGTTGGAGGAACAGCACCTCATATTCTGCTTGGGGAGTCTGCATCCTCTGGGCTTGAACATTGAAAGTTCTCAATTCTGTTAACCCTTGCTGTCCCCTCCCCTTCCCACCTCTCCCTCAGCCCTCGGGCCCTGGCATTCCCTCTCTCTCTATCTCTCCCCCACCCTAGTCGCACTTGCTTCTCATTTTCACACTACAAACAGCTTACAGTGGCTTGTTCCCTTTTTCATCGATACTTTTTTGCATATCTTTCATTCATTGTTCTTTATCTCTCCACATCACCGTCTATACCTCTCGTTTCCCTGATCCCTGCAGTCTGAAGAAGGGTCTCGACCCGAAACGTCGCCTATCTCCTTCGCTCCTTAGATGCTGCTGCACCCGCTGAGTTTCTCCAGCCTTTTGTGTACCCTCGATTCTCCAGCATCTGCAGTTCCTTCTTTAACACTGTCTTTCTGCTGACTGGATAGCACGCAACAAAAGTTTTTCACTGAATCTCTGTACAAGTGGCAATAAACTGAACTGAACTGAACAATGTTTCTCTGGTACCCTCCTTCATCCCAGAGCTATACAAACAAGGGTGTTGGCCATTGTAACTTATCAAATTCTTACTGTGTTTGTACATTGGGCATTTTTACATTACGCTTCACCAATCTCTACACATCCAGCTCCTGTGATGTTTGCTCTGGCAGATTATAAAATTGCCTCAATACTGGGTAAAATGTCCGTGACGTTGCGTTGGCAAGGTTCATCTCCATTGATCCGCCTGCCTTAAGAGAGTTGCCATGGAAACACTGGGGAGTTAGGTGTCCCTCACGGTGCCTGATGACCTACTTAGGAATTCCGATCCTTTCAAATCAATCCCCATCGATGCAGGGAAAAGAAATTCAGCCCAACACATGCAAGGAAAAGAGGGGAAAAGTAAAAGAACATTTAATTAACCACAGATGGTGGGGGTGGCGGGGGGGGGGGGCAAGGAAACATTCTGCACAGTTTAGAGATACAGCAATGAAACAGGGCCTTTGGCCCACCGAGTCCGCGCCGACCAGCGATCCCCGCACACTAACACTATCCTACACACACTGGGGACAGTTTACAATTTTACCGAAGCCAAATAACTTACAAACCTGTGTGTCTTTGGAGTGCGGGAGGAAACCGGAGATCCCGGAGTAAACTCACGTGGGTCACGGGGGAACGTACAAACTCCGTTACAGACACAGATGGGAGAATGGGAGAAGGGGGAGAAGGGAGGAAGAGGGGGGGGGGAAGGGAAGACGAGGGGGGAGAGGGAAGAGGAGAAGAGTAGGGGGGGAGGTGGAGAAGGATGGCTACTGGGGGCGGGAGGGTGGAAGGGGGGGAGGGATGGGGGTGGGGTGGGAGGGGGGAAGAGGGGGCGTGGGTATGGGGACGGGAGGGGGAGAGAGGGGTACAAGGGAGTGGGGAGTTCAGTCTACACTCACTGAATCCATCCCTGTGAAAAGTTAGAGACGGTGATTGGATCTGGAAGCGGACCAATACATCTTTAAATAAAACTGAACGACTCTGACATCTTTTCATTTACACAATTGATTTTGTTGTATTAATTTTAATATATTAATGTTTAATATCCATGCATTGAAGGAAGTATATTGTACAGCCCATCTGTGGTCCCTAACCCCAACCCTAACCGGGCGTCACACGCAGGACAGCCTATGTCAGCTTGTGACAGGGCGCACGACACGATGAGACATCCAGATGTCGCCCCTGGATTTTGAAGGTTCCAAAATCCAGGCCGAAAATGTCGCCCAAGTGGGACAGGCCCTTAAGAGTGTATATTCCAGGGTCTTCTCTAAAGACCGTGGTGATCAATTTTCCAGAAGCATTGCAGGTAAACTCACCTGTGGGATTTAGTTTACCAAGTCGGCAGGCCATGGGGGGTACCGATGAGATATTGTGCGTGTGAGTGGTTAATGAAGAACCTTACATAAGATCTATGGAACACAGAACTTAGTTAGGATATTGTGTTATTCCTGAATGCGGGCACAGTTGCGCAGTGGTAGGGTTGCTCGCTTACAATACCAGAGAGCTGGGTTCGATCCTTACCACGGGAAACTCTTACAGCACACAAACAGGCCATTCGACCCACAATGTCTGTGCCAAACATGTTGCCAAGAATAGTGAAAGGCTTGGATGGAGTGGATGTGGAGAGGATGTTTCCACTAGTGGGAGAGTCCAGGACCAGAGGTCACGGCCTTAGAATTAAAGGACATTCTTTTAAGAAGGAGATGAGGAGAAATATCTTTAGTCAGAGGGTGGTGAATCTGTGGAATTCTTTGCCACAGACGGCTGTGGAGGCCAAGTCAGTGGATATTTTTAAGACAAAGATAGATAAATTGGTGATTAGAACAGGTGTCAGAAGTTATGGGGAGAAGGCAGGAAAATGAGGTTAGGAGGGAGTGATAGATCAGCCATGATTGAATGGTGGAGTAGACTTGATGGGCTGAATGGCCTAATTCTAATCCTATCGCTTATGACCTTATAAACTAATCCCATCTGCAACACATGATCCATATCCCTCCATTCCCTGCATACCCAATGCAACAGTTTTGAACACTGCCCGGTCCATCACGGGTACTGACCTCCCCACCATCGAAGGGATCTACAGGAGTCGCTGCCTCAAAAAGGCAGCCATTATAATCAGAGTCCCTATTGCAACAACACGCATCCAGCAGATACAACAGAGGAAAACTGCTACCCCAAACAACGTAACATAACACAGGTCTGTCCCCCAACTGCAAAACTTTAAATTCCTAGGAGTCAATATCACCAACAACTTCTCTTGGATAACCCATATTGAAGCAACGACCAAGAAAATACACCAACGCCTCTACTTCCTTACATGACTTGGGAAGTTCGGCATGTCCCCAACAACTACAGATGCACCATGGAAAGCATTCTACCAGGATGCATCACAGCTTGGTTTGGGATCAGCTCCATCCAAGACTGCAAGGAATTGCAGCGAATTGTGGACGCAGCCCAGACATCACACAAACCTACCTCCCTTCCGTTGACTCCATTTATACCTCACGCTGTCTCAGCAGAATAATCAAGGACGAGTCTCACCATGGCGACTCTAGCATCGGGCAAAAGGTACAGAAGTGTGAAAACGCACATCTCCAGATTCGGGGACAGTTTCTTCCCAGTTGTATCAGGCAACTGAACCATCCTACCACAACTAGAGAGCAATCCTGAACTTCTCTCTACCTCGTTGGAAACCCTCGGACTTTCTTTAATCGGACTTTACTGGCTTTATCTTGCTCTAACGTTATTCCCTTATCATGTATCTATACACTGTAAATGCCTCGATTGTAATCACGTATTGTCTTTCTGCTGACTGGAAAGCACAGCAACAAAAGCTTGTCACTGTACCTCGGTACACGTGACAATGAACTAAACTGAGTGAACTGGCTTCATGCATCCAAGCCCGGCGTAAAGTATTTCTCAGGCAATGCACCTTGCTACGAAGTTGGAAGGACTTCGAACGTCACCTATTCCTTTCCTCCAGAGATGCTGCCTGACCCGCTGAGTTACTCCAGCATTGTGCGTCTATATTTGGTGTAAACCAGCATCTGCAGTTCCTTCCTACAAACATTGATAGACCAAATTACACTTCAGTTACGGAAAGTGTGGCCTCTTTATATCAAAGCAGACAAACGTGATTAAATAAGTTTGATGCCCTTGAGGCATTCAGTTGAAAACTTACCAACTTTTATTCTGAATTTATGTATGGCAATCATTTTAACTACCTTGTAACATGCAGCACCACAGGAGCCAAAACCATAATGGCCTTGTCCCACGGTACGAGTTCATTCCAAGAGCTCTCCTGAGTTTAAAAAAAAATCAAACGTGGTAAGCACGGAGAATGAACGTAGCGGATACGTCGGAGCTCGGGGACGTCTCTTAGCGGCTCGTAACGCTAACGGCAGGTACTCGGGAAACGCGGTAAGCTCGGGAAGTCTCGTGAAGATTTTTCAACGTGTTGAAAAATGTCCACGAGAGCCCCTGAGTACAGACGAGCGGCCATTACCGTAAATCTCCAAGTTCGAATCAGGGGAAACTTGGGAGAACTCTTGGATTAAGCGAAAATCGTGGGAAACAGGGCTTAATGGAAAAAAAAAAAAGGAAAAATATAAAAACAGTAAATAAGAAACTACTGTCACAAAAATGAGGGTGGAAAAAGAGCCTAAAAAAAGGCCTTTCATTGGTAAACCCAAATACGGAGGTTTGCTTTGATATTGGTTCTTCTTCCACCTTATCCGCCTCCCACTTTTCACATTCTAGTCATTGATCCAACTAAGCTGAATCCTTTACAGTTGCGTGTTTAAGAAGGAACTGCAGATGCTGGAAAAATCGATGGGTAGATAAAAAGAATGCGCTAGAGAATACTCTAGTGATGCTGCCTCACCCGCCGGTTTCTCAGCAGCTTTTTACCTACTCCTTTACAGTTTACAGTGCTTAGAGTACAGCACCGGAGGAAAAGGCCCTCGGCCACCGAGTCAGTGCCCGACCACGATCACCCAGTACAATAATCATATTCCTACCACACACTCGGGACGAATTACAACATCACGAAGCCAAATAAACTACTACAAAAACTGTACGCTCTTTTAGGAGTGATTGGGGAAAACCACTCTATCAGCACGGGAAGAAAACCCACCGTCGGCGCTGAAGTCGGTGAGGACGGTACAAATCTCCGTACAGGAACAGGGATCTACGAACCCAGGTCTTGGCGCTGTAAGACTTGCAACTCTACCGACTTACACAAACTGTGCCGCCCTTCTCCTGATGCTGACCGAACCTGCCTGAGCATTTACTGATTTCAATACTGAAGTCAATATTAAACAAGCATCTACACGGTTATAGACACCATTCGATCAGCTGGGGGCAAGAGCATCAGGGAGATGGCATTTCGTCCCCATGACGGTGTTAGATATACCATACCGAGTGATCAATCTTTTCAATACGTCAGAGACAATCGTTTTCAGGACTTCCAACGATGGCGCCAACACAGGCGCTATTTGCGTGCCAGCACAGAAGTAGCTCTTACAATCACATTACATTCCCCTCCACACTCTTAAATCTTACTCCCAACAGAAAACATTTCTTACTTCTCACTATGATCATCTTAAAAATCTATCAGATTAACTTAGCACTAAATGTCTTATTCCTTGTCACGGTATCTATTTCAACTGTACTGGCTCGATTGTTCTAGTCATTTATTTACGTTCTGCTGACTGGTTATCACGCAACCTTAGTAGTGATTACCACTCTAACCTCCCACGTTCACAACTAGACCACCAAAATTAGATAATCCGGGGTCAGCCGCCTTGCACCAATACTATTCTTGCTTCCAGTCGAAGGAAAATTGCCAATCAGTCTGACTCCCATTTAATGATTTTGCTTGAACCGGGCGCTGTTGAAGTGTTCACAGATTGCATTCTCAGCCCCCATCATTGCTCTCGGGCAGAACATTGCTTATGCCTCCAGCTACATCCTGTTCAACCTTCACCACGCTTATCCAGATGACAAACGCATCAGCTGCTGTCAGTTAAAGGCCTGACACGGAAGTCTTCCACGTTCAGAGGGCTCAGGTTACAAATAAATACATACTATTGCCATTCCAGAAGCTGAATTATTCTAAATGAAACGTTATGACTGCAATCTGTGTTAAACCTTGAGTTATTGAAGTTAGTCTGAAGCTAACGGAATCAGGGGAATGTGGGGAAAAGCCGATCTGGGTACTGTTTTGGATGAACAGCTTGTCATATCTGAAATGCGGTGCTGGTCCAAGGGCCACATGGCCTATCCCGCCTATTTTCTATGTTTCTTTGTTGTGCAGAATGGGGCAAGAAAGATTGGACCTGGTGTAAGTGGTAGAGTTGCACCTTACAGCGCCAGAGCACGTGTCGATCCTGACCATGGGGTGTTGTCTGTGGGGAGTTTGTACGTTCTCCTTGTGGCGCGTGGGTTTTCAGGTTCTCCACAACTCCCAAAGGACGTGCCGGTTTGCAGGTTATTGATTGAGGTTAAACCATTGTAAATTGTCCCTGAGTGTAGATTGTTGATAGTGCACGGGTGATCGTGGGTCGGCAGGACTCGTGGGTCAAAGGGCCCGTTTCCACTTTGTATCTCTAAAGTTAAGTCTAACGCTGCTGCCGCACCACTCTTGGTGACCCAAGTTCAATGCCAGCCATAGGTGTTGTCTGGAGTTTGCACGTTCTCCCTCTGACCATGTGGGTTTCCTCCAGGTGTTCTGGTTTCCTCCCACATCCAAAGGACACGCAGGTTAATGGGCCGCTGCACATTGCGTTAGAAATGCGTTGGAAGGAAAGGCTTGTGGGGGCGAATGGGATTGTTCTGTGAGCTGGCATAAGCTCAATGGGCCGAATGGTCTTCTTATTCACACGAGTGTGACGTGTTTATTTTGGTTTAAGTTTAGAGGTACAGCGCGGAAACAGGCCCTTCGGCCCGAGTACTCGCCGAATACGATCCCGCCATTAACACTATCTTACCTCACACACTTGGGACAATCTTTACCAAAGCCAATTTACCTACAAAACTGTACGTCTTTGGAGTGTGGGAGGAAACCGAAGATCTTAGAGAAACCCCACAAGGTCTCGGGGAGAAGTATAATAAACTCCGGATCAACCTCAAACTAAGTATTGTCTGCACCTCCGCCCGAGACAGAGATAAAAGTGGAGGGTTTAAGGGGTTTTTTGGGTTTGTGGGGGGGGGGGGGTTGGTGGGTGGTTGGTTTGTGGAGGGTTTTTGCGTTGTGCTGGGGGGGGTTGTTTTCAGATGACCCCCCCTCAAGTGTGTTGTAGGGGGTCGGGGGTGTTGGGGTCGTGGGTTGTGGGGGGTGGAGGAGGATGGAGTGAGGGGGGTGGGGGTGGTGTGTGGGGTTTTGTTGTTGAATGTTATTGTGGAGCTGTGGGGGGGGGTGATTGTTGGGGGGGGGGTTAATTTCGTGCGATGCCGGGGGGTAGGTGGGTGAGTTTTTAGGTAGGTGGGAGGTGGGTTGGATATGGATGTGGGGTGGTTGAAAGGGGGGGGGTTCGGGGTTGGTTGTGTGGGGGGCGGTTTGCGTGGGGGCGGATTTGGAGCTTTGGAGGGACAGGGGGGGGAAAGGGGGTGATTGAGGGGGGGTTTGGGGGTTTTGGATTTGTTGGAGGGGGCGTTGTTCTGGTGAGAGGAGGCTTGACGGATGGATTGGTTGGGGTGGGGAGGGGGCTGGGATAGGTGATATTTTTGTGGGAGATGGTGTGATGTTAGTGGGTGGGGGGATGGACGGGGAGTGTTGTGGTGGTGTGGGGAGGGCGTGGGGGCGCTGGGTTTATGGGGGGTAGTGGGGTTGGGGGGGGGTTTTATGTGGGGGGTGTGAGTGCATATATAAACATAAACCCAACATAGATGGTGCGGTGGGCAGCGGCCTAGGCGTGTCGGGGTGGGTGTGTGGTTTGTGGGTGATGGAGAAGGGTGATGGGGCGTGGGGTGACGTTTTGGGGGGGGGGGGTGAATATGGGGGAGGTTTGTGTTGGGGGTGGGCGTGGCGTGGTGGTGGCGGTAGGGGCTTTGGGGGGGGGGGTGGGTTTTGATGGGATGTGGTGGGGGGGGGGGATTTGGGGGGTGAGGGGTGTTGGAGTTGGGTGAGGGGGTTTTCTTAGGATTGGGTGGGGTGGTTTGCCCCCTTGGGATGTTGAATTGGTTGGGTGTTGGGTTTGGGGGGGGGGTTGTGTGTGGATTGTTGTTTGAGAGTGGAATAGGAGCGTCGCGAGGTGGAAGAAATCTTAGTTGAGGTGGTATGCGTTTATCGTTTACCGAGCATATGTTTTAAACACACTCAATATTAAACCCCATGACACCCCCCCAACCGTACACAACATAGAACCACCCCCACGCCTCAAGGCGGGAGTGAAGGTGATGGTGATGTTGTGTGGTGGGGGGGCGGTGAGGGTGGGGATGAGAGTGGGTTATGGGGCGGGGGCTGTGTGTGGGGGCGGGGGGGGTGGGCGGGGGGGGGGGGGGTGGGGGGGGGGGGGGTAGCCTTTCATTTAATTTTTTCTTTTGTAATATCTAGTAATCTTTTTTTTTATTTCTATTTTTTTTGCTTTTCTTCTCTATTCTTTTTAAGTTCTTTTTCGGGTGAGTTTATTTTCCTCCTTTCCAGTTTTCAAATCTTTCTTCAAAGTTAGAAAAAAATTCAGCCGCAGTATGTTCATAAAATGCCCTGGATTTCCCAGAGCAAATTGACCCTTTCTACAGTGTTGTTCCTCGTCTTACAGATAGTAAACAGGCCCTTCATCACAACTTGTCCAGCAGCATCAAGATGCCATCTAAATGTCCAATTATCCGCATTGGCCCATATCCTTTATACCTTGTGGTGTGTTAGGTTTATGTAAAGGGCGGTGTGTGTTAGGTTGTGTATGTAAGGGTGTGGTGAGAGTGTGTGTTAGGTTGTGTGTGAGTGTGTTAGTGAGCGGCGAACACCACCCGGACGTGGCGGTGACTGGGCGATGTCCAGGGCGCATTTCCCTCTTCCCCTCCCTCCCCGGGGAATGAGGGGCCCGCCCAGGTGCTTGTGTCCAGTGGGGTCCGGGGGAGGTGAGGGTCAGTGACCGGGGGGTCAGGGGGAGGTGAGGGTCAGTGACCCGGGTCGGGCCTCGGGGCGGAGCTTAGCCCGAGATTCATCCCGCAGCTCGGAGACGGCACCGACGCCCCACTACTGGTCGCTCCCGGCAATCCATGTGGGTGTGGAAGAGCGGCAGGTGAGGTGGGAGGTTCTGTGAGGTGGTGCCTGGGGGGGGGGCGGGGGGGGGGGGGTCGGTGCTGGGACCCCTTCTGCCCGGGAATTGTGAATGCGGGGTGGGGCGCATCTATAGAGCGGTGGACAAAATCCTGTAGAACTGTCTTGAGTGTGAAGAAGGGTCAAATACACCTAGATGCGCTCCACCCGCTGAGTTTCTCATGCTTTTTGTGTACGTAGCCATTTTAAATAGTGTGCGATGGGCTTAAGCAATAAGGCTCGTATCTTTACGGGAACCCGGCGGCCAAAAAAATACTATTCCATTGGTTAGAGTGTGGAGGAGTGTGGGACTTTATTTTTTATTTCATATATTCTTTTAAATATTTTTTTGAGTGTGAGAGGAGAACTGCTGTCATCAGCGTGAGGGCGTGAGATTTCCTTTCAAATGCGTTTAGTTCACGCTCAATGCATGAGTGTTGGAGCCCTGCGTGCTTGGCTCCACAACCATCAGTGCAACAATCTCCTAATCGGAGGAACGACATTTTGCCATAGCGGGAGTACAGGAATGTTCACCCAGGCTGATTCCTGGGATGGCCGCCTATCCTTATGAAGAAAGACTGGATAGACTCGGCTTTGTTACTCATGGAATTTAGGAGATTGAGGGGACTCTTATAGAGACTTACAAATCTTAAGGGGGTTGAGACGGTAGGCTAGATGGCAGACGATTGCTCCCATGTTGGGGGACTCCAGCAACAAGGAGTTCACAGTTTAAGGAAGGGGAAGACTTTTAGGTACCGAGATGAGAGATCATTTTTCACACAGAAAGTGTGGCGAGTTGGGGAATTCTCTTCAGTTCAATTGGCTATATTTAAGCGGGAGTTCGATGTGCCTTGAGCTAAGGATCAGGGGTATGGAGAGAGGCAGGTTGCAGAAGTACAGGATACTGAGTTGGATGATCAGAGTCATATCATATTGAATGGCGGTGCAGGCTCGAAGGGCCGAATGGCCTACTCCTGCACCTATTTTCTATGATTCTATGATTCACCACCCTCTGACTGAAGAAATGCTGCACTGGCTAATCACAACTTACAAAATCCCTTCAAAGACTTGGCCTTTGGTTTTCAAACTCAAGAGGCAATTACCATTAAGGAAAGGAGTAATGTGTAGGAAGGAACTACAGACGCTGGTTTTCACCAAAGATAAACACAAAATGCTGGAGTAACACAGCGGGACTGGCAGCATCTCTGGAGAGAAAGAATGGGTGACTCTTCTGCAGGAATACACCTTCTTTTGCTGAAATTGGTTTTGGCAAATAAATAAGCACCCAGCTTATAAAAACTGTACATAAAAGATATTGAGCCAAAATTACCCAACATAAATCTCAAAAAGCTTGCCTTTCCAAAGTTAGTCCTCATTTTCTATTGCTCTGTTCTGGTGCACAATGGTCATTTGTTTGAACCCCTTCATCAGAACACAATGTGGCTCAAGTTAGCTTCAAAAGGGAACCAGAGGTTAAGGCAAAGTTAGCTGAATTTTACACCTGGCCTAATTGTTTGACCTTCTCGTTTTTATTTGGCTATCGCAGTCGGACTGCACTGGCCCAGCAGTTAGAGTGTTTGTGCTTACAGCCGCGGGGTTTTGAGAGGGTGTGAAGTTTTTGGGGCCTGCCCCGGGGTCATTTGATCTGTGTGGTGTATGTGTTTTGGTTCTGCACGGAATTTTATCCTTTCGGTGTAGCGCACGTTGTTGCTGTGACTGCATGGGTGCTCTGGTTTTCTCGCACATCACAAAGACGTGCGGGTTAGTAGGCCTCTGTAAAATGCCCAGTGTGTGGCGACCTTGGTTGTGAATGAGAAAGTGGGATAACATGGAACTAGTGTGAACGGGTGATCAAAGTTGGCATTGACTCGGATGGGCAAACGGGCCCGTTTCCAGGCTGTATCATTCACTCAACATCAATCAGAGACCGTTCCTTCCACAACGGCCCTGGTTACATCCCTTCCCAACCAAACCACCCTACCCCGCCCAGGTACCTTGCCCTGCAACCGCAGAGAGATGCAACAATTGTCCTTGTACCTCCTCCCTAGACTACTGTCCGGGACCCGACAGTCCTTTCAAGTTAGACCGGGTTCACTTGCACTCTCCAACTTCATTACTGTTAATACGTTGTTCAGATATAGACTCTTATGCATCGGCGACAGAGACTAAACGCAAAAGGGAGAAGACGGGGCGATCGTTTTGCTGAAAACCTTTGCTCCGTCTGCGGACCTACCTGATCCCAGTTGCTAAATACTTAAATTCTCATTCCATTCCCAAGCTGACCTTTCTGTCTAGTCTCCCATTTTAGAGTGAGGCTAAACGCAAATGAGGAACAGCTTCTCTCTTATTTCGCTGGGCAGCTTGCAGCCCAGTGGTATGGGAATATCGAATTCACTAACTTTGTAACTCGACATTCCAGCTTCTCGCCATTCATTCCCCACTAGGTCGCACGAAGCTTCTCAATTTTTGAATCCATCAACAGCTACAATGGCCTGTTTAAGAAAGAATGCAGATGCTGGAAAAATCGAAGGTAGACAAAATGCTGGAGAAACCGGCAGCGGGTGAGGCAAGCATCTATGGAGAAAAATGGAATAGGCGACGTTTCGAGTCGAGGACCTTCTTCTGACTGATGTTGGGGTTGGAGGACGAACGGAAGACCAGAGACAGTGCCTGGGGAGAGCTGGGAGGGGGAGGGGGAGGAGGGAGGAGAAAAAGCGAGGACTATCTGAAAGTCAATGTTATTACACGCTGGGGTTTGTTAAACAAACCCAAGGGAATAGCGAGCATGCTGTTCCTCCAATTCGCGCAATGGCCTGTTTCCTTTATCATCGTTACATTTTTGTATAACTCTTATTCTGTTCTTTATTCTCTGCGTCATCCGTCTATATCTCCCTGTTTTCCCATTCTCCTGACTCTTGAAGTAGGGTCTCGAACTGAAGCGTCACCCATTCCTTAACTCCAGAGATGCTGCCTGTCCTGCTAAGTTACTCCTTCTTTTAGTGTCTATCTTCGGTTTACACCAGCATCCGCAGTTCCTTCCTACACAATCAAGTGGCCCATCTTTCTACAACAGAATAGTTGATGCCCCTGAGGTACAATGATGTCTCCACCTCTCTCCTTCATCCAAGCCCTGTCCTTGGAGGAGGAATATCAAGGTCAACGTGACGGTCTAGGACAGGGGCCGGATACCTGATCGCATAGGTGCCAGGACCATGTCTGGGCGGATGCCGGGCTACATCTAACAAAAGCAAAATATTGTTATTATTATAACAGCATATATAATGCTGAACAATAATAAATCTATTAGCAGTTTTACCGTTTTTTTGCAAAAAGGTAACGTGAAAGTACATTTGCTCATAATATTTTCGATTCGATTCTACCGTTTTTCCTGGGGTGGAAACTAGAAACATAGGAAAATGGTGCAAACAGTGGCCATTTCGGCCCTTCAAAGCTGCACCGGCCATTCATATGATCATGGCTGATTCATCTTCCAGTCCCTGTCCTGCCTGCTCTCCATTTTTTTTTTACCCCTGATCCCTATACACAAGGGCCACATCTAACTCTCTCTTAAATATAGCCAAAGATGAAGTGGCTCAACTACCTTCTGTGCAGAGAGGAATTCCAGAGATTCACACTCTCTGGAAAAATGTTTTTTCTCATTGGTCCTAAAAGATTTCCCATTTATCCTTAACCTGTGACCCTTGTTCTGACTTCATCGGACAATCTTCCTGCATTCTAGCTGCCAATACCTTTAAAAATTTTGTAAGTTGTCTATAAGATCCCACCTAATCTTCTAAATACTAGCGAGTACTACGGAGTCTATCCTTCTTTCTTCATGTGAATGTCCTGACAATCAGGAATCTGGTCGGTGACTTCTCTGTACTCCTCTATGAGATAGAATGTATTTTCAGATTTGGAAACAAAAAACCGTACGCAATACTCCAGGAGTGGACTCACCAAGACCCTTGTACACACTGCACGTAGAACCTTCTTCTGCTCTTGTACTCAAATCTTCTGCTATATTGCGAACCTTACCATTTGCTTTCTTCACAGCCTGCTGCACTAGCCTGCATGCCTACTTTCACTGGACTGGGTACCATGACAGGTCTCGTTGCATCTTCCGTTTCCTAATGGACACCATTCAGATAATAGTTATTTCCTGTTTTTGCCACCAAAGTCGCTAAACATCACATTTTATCACATATCTGCATCTGCAATTCAATGCCATACCCAGCCTACACAAGTCCCTTGCTGCCTCCTAGCATCTTCCTCACGTAACACTGCCCCCCAGCTTCGTGTCATCCGCAAACTTGGAGATTGTAGCATTCAATTCCCTCTTCCAATTCATTTAATATATTATTTGTAAATAGCACTTGAGCCTTGTGGCACCCCACTACGTTCACTGCCTGCCCATTCTGAAAAGGACCCTTTACTCTACGATATTTGCTTCCTGTATCTGCAGCCAGTTCTCTATCCACTCATACCTACTGTATACAATAGTGGATCACGGGGCGAGGGTACGAATGAGGGCAATGTTGACGATTTCGGGGACAGGTCAGGTTATTTGGGGGTATAGGGCTGGGTTTTAATGGGACAACCTTGTACTACAGTTCTCCCTTATCCACTCTACTAGTTACATCCTCAAAAAATTCTATAAGATTTGTCAGACGTGATTTACCTTTCGTAAATCCGTGCTGACTTTGTCCAATGATTTCACCACTTTCCACATGTGCTGCTATACCATCTTTAATAACTGACTCTAGCAGTTTCCCCACTACTGACTAACTGGTCTGTAATTCCCTGTTTTCTCTCTCCCCCCCTTTTTAAAAAGTGGGGTTACATTAGCTACCCTCCAATCCTCAGGAACTACACCAGAATCTAAAGAGTTTTGAAAAATTATCACTAATGCATCCACTATTTCTGGGGCTACTTCCTTAAGTACTCTGGGGTGCAGCCTATCTGGCCCTGGGGATTTATCGGCCTTTAATCCATTCAATTTACCTAACACCACTTCCCGGCTAACCTGGATTTCACTCAGTTCCTCCATCTCATTTGACCCCCCGTCCCCTGCTATTTCAGGCAGATTATTTGTCTTCCTTAGTGAAGACAGAACCAAAGTAGTTATTCAATTGGTCTGCCATGTCCTTGTTCCCCATGATCAATTCACCTGTTTCTGACTGCAAGGGACCTACATTTGTTTTAACTAATCTTTTTCTCTTCATATATCTATAAAAACTTTTGCAGTCAGTTTTAATGTTCCCTGCCAATTCCCTTTCATAATCTATTTTCCCTTTCCTAATTAAGCCCTTTGTCCTCCTCTGCTGGACTCTGAATTTCTCCCAGTCCTCTGGTATGCTGCTTTTTCTGGCTAATTTGTATGCTTCAACTTTTGTTTAATACTATCCCTGATTTCCCTTGCAACCTTCACGTGGTCCGCCCTGTTTCGACAAATGCAATCAACCCGGCGTGCACAATCAAATAAGGTCAAATAGAACAAGTTGTCCTACAACTTTAGGCTGTGCACGCCATACGCAAGAAGTCTTTTCATGCCCTTCCTAGCGCTTCGTTCACTGCCCCATATCTCGACTGTAAACCGCGCTGTGATTACCCGTTGAGCGGAAGGGAGGGACGGTTTGAGAGAGAATCGCTTCCTGCCACAGCTAATCGTAGTTTTGCCGCGTGCACTGTCTGCGCCTGTTCTAGGATTCTAGATGACAGAAGTCCTCAGAAAAAAAACCGCCTGCGGGCCGGATGATTTTGGGTTTCGGGCCGGATCCGTCCCGTGGGCCGTAGGTTGCCGACCCCTGGTCTAGGACATCGTTGGCATCGAAAGGTGCCCGAGCCAGCTGCCTGCCCCTTTTCCGGGGTTACAACCACACCCGGGTGGTATTAGAGAGGGATTACGCGCTGTCCACGGGCACCCTGGGGGATTTCCGGGAATGCTGGACACCTCGGGGTGTGGAATACATCCTTAACAAGGATGGGGAATAGTAATTTAAAGAATATTAGTTTTATTTGGTACTCTGTTGGTGAGTTTTGTTTTGAATCATTTAGTATTGTACATATTATGGTAAATAATTGAATAAATTACTTTTGATTTTAAAAAAAAAGGAACTGGTAAAAAAATTAAAGGTAGGTTGTTTTCTTTTGTGAGCATTGGGAACAGTAGAGAGCGGGTCATTTGTTAAGTTTGATATGTTATACATGGAAATAAAGGGCATATTGACACCATGAAGGATGCTAGTACGTGGGGGGCAACATGGTTTATAATGACTGCAAACTGTGCCTGTATTTAAATCCTACAAAGGCAAATATTAAACCAGCACATATATGGATATCAGTCACGCGTGCGCACACACACACATCACAGCCACCCCACCGTCCAACTGGAAGCAAAGGAATTCCTGGCATTTGATTTACGTTTGTTATTAAAGTCACAACGTATAAAAACAATTATCACTAGAGTCGAGAACAGCTTCTTCCCTGCTCTAGTCCGACTGCTGCACAATCGCAGTCATAAGGAATAAGAGTAGAATTAGGCCATTCGGCCTATCAAGTCATGGCTGATCTATCTTGCTATCTTAACCCCATTCTCCTGCCTTCTGCCCATAACCTCTGACACCCTTATTAATCAAGAATCTATCTATCTCTGCCTTAAAAATGATCCACTGACTTGGCCTCCACAGCCTTCTGTGGCAAAGAATTCCACAGATTCACCACCCTCTGACCAAAGAAATTTCTCATCTCCTTCCCAAAAGGCACAGAATTCTGTCGCACTTATGAGGAACCGTGAATGATAAAAAAATATTGAAGTCTCAAGAAGGATCTCGATGAGAAGTGAATTGGCCAAGATTGACTGGCAATTAATTCTAAAAGGGTTGACGGTGGATATACAATGGAAGACATTTAAAGACTGCATGGATGAACTACAAAAATTGTTCATCCCAGTTTGGCAAAAGAATAAATCGGGGAAGGCAGTGCATCCGTGGATAACAAGGGAAATCAGGGATAGTATCAAAGCAAAGGATGATGCGTACAAAGTAGCCAGAAAAAGCAGCATACCAGAGGACTGGGAGAAATTCAGAGACCAGCAGAGGAGGACAAAGGGCTTAATTAGGAAAGGAAAAATAGATTATGAAAGAAAACTGGCAGGGAACATAAAAACTGACTGCAAAAGTTTTTATAGATATGTGAAGAGAAAGAGGTTAGTTTAAAAACAAATGTAGGTCCCTTGCAGTCAGAAACAGGTGAGTTGATCATGGGGAACAAGGATATGGCGGGACCATTGAATAACTACTTTGGTTCCGTCTTCACTAAGGAAGACATACATAATCTGCCTGAAATAGCAGGGGACTGTGGGTCAAAGGAGGAATTGAGTGAAATCCAGGTCAGTCGGGAAGTGGTGTTGGTAAATTGAATAGATTAAAGGCCGATAAATCCCCAGGGCCAGATAGGCTGCATCCCAGAGTACTTAAGGAAGTAGCTCAGGAAATAGTGGATGCATTAGTGATAATCTTTCAAAACTCTTTAGATTCTGGAGTAGTTCCTGAGGATTGGCGGGTAGCAAATGTAACCCCTCTTTTTAAGAAGGGAGGGAGAGAGAAAACGGGGAATTACAGACCAGTTAGTCTAACATCGGTAGTGGGGAAACTGCTAGAGTCAGTTATTAAAGATGGGATAGCAGCACATTTGGAAAGTGGTGAAATCATTGGACAAAGTCAGCATGGATTTACAAAAGGTAAATCATGTCTGACGAAATCGTGTGGAATTTTTCGAGGATGTAACTAGTAGCGTGGATAAGGGAGAACCAGTGGATGTGGTATATCTGGACTTCCAGAAGGCTTTCGACAAGGTCCCACATAAGAGATTAGTATACAAACTTAAAGCATACGGTATTAGGGGTTCAGTATTGATGTGGATAGAGAACTGGCTGGCAAACAGGAAGCAAAGAGTAGGAGTAAACGGGTCCTTTTCACAATGGCAGGCAGTAACTAGTGGGGTACCGCAGGGCTCAGTGCTGGGACCCCAGCTATTTACAATATATATTAATGATCTGGATGAGGGAATTGAAAGGCAATATCTCCAAGTTTGCGGATGACCACTAAGCTGGGGGGCAGTGTTCGCTGTGAGGAGGATGCTAGGAGACTGCAGGGTGACTTGGATAGGCTGGGTGAGTGGGCAAATGTTTGGCAGATGCAGTATAATGTGGATAAATGTGAGGTTATCCACTTTGGTGGCAAAAACAGGAAAGCGGACTATTATTTAAATGGTGGCCGATTGGGAAAAGGGGAGATGCAGCGAGACCTGGGTGTCATGGTACACCAGTCATTGAAAGTAGGCATGCAGGTATGCAGCAGGCAGTGAAAAAAGCGAATGGTATGTTAGCTTTCATAGCAAAAGGATTTGAGTACAGGAGCAGGGAGGTTCTACTTCAGTTGTACAGGGTCTTGGTGAGACCACACCTGGAGTATTGCGTACAGTTTTGGTCTCCAAATCTGAGGAAGGACATTATTGCCATAGAGGGAGTGCAGAGAAGGTTCACCAGACTGATTCCTGGGATGTCAGGACTGTCTTATGAAGAAAGACTGGATAGACTCGGTTTATACTCTCTGGAATTTAGGAGATTTAAGAGGGGATCTTATAGAAACTTACAAAATTCTTAAGGGGTTGGACAGGCTAGATGCAGGAAGATTGTTCCCGATGTTGTGGGAAGTCCAGGACAAGGGGTCACAGCTTAAGGATAAGGGGGAAATCCTTTAAGACCGAGATGAGAAAGACTTTCTTCACACAGAGAGTGGTGAGTCTCTGGAACTCTCTGCCACAGAGGGTAGTTGAGGCCAGTTCATTGGCTATATTTAAGAGTGAGTTGGATGTGGCCCTTGTGGCTAAGGGGATCAGAGGGTATGGAGAGAAGGCAGGTACGGGATACTGAGTTGGATGATCAGCCATGATCATATTGAATGGCGGTGCAGGCTCGAAGGGCTGAATGGCCCACTCCTGCACCTAATTTCTATGTTTCTATGTTTCTATGAAATGTCACCTCCCCATGTTCTCCAGGGATGCTGCCTGACCTGCTGAGTTAAGGGCCTGTCCCACTTTCCCGAGCTGCTCACGAATTCTCCCGAGTTTTCCCCTTCATTCAAACTCGGAGAATGATCGTAACGGGTCCGTAGGCGTCCGTAGATATATCGTAGCGGCCCGTTATGCCAGCTGTAGGTACTCGGGGCATCACGTTTTTTCCCAGCCCGATAAAAAATGTCCAGGAGTAAATAAATGGTCAGGATGAAAGAAATTGCAACTTTTTACTCGTAAGGAGGGCATCGAAATAGTTGTGGGAATTTGTGGAAGGACGTAGGAGTTTGTAGATTACCACGATCTTGGGTTTTTTTTTTTAGGTCCTTTAAACTCGGCAGAGGTTTTGAATGAAGTTGTGAAAATGGGACAGGCCCTTTACTCCTGTCCTTTTTTGAACACTGTGAAGAGTTTGCACTAAACATTATACCCTTTATCCTGTACCTGTACACAGCGGACAGCTTGATTGCATGCATATGGGCTTCTCGCTGGCTGGAGAGCACGCAGCAAAAAAGCTTTTCGCTGTAGCTCGGTTCACGTGGCAAAAAACAAAACCAACTGAAAATACAACACACAGTGTTTAACAAAGCAAGTGGACCCCTCTGTGTAGCAGTGGAGGTTGTTCCTTTGAACAAAGCGATGGAAGGCGTCTAAAAAAGCTAAGTGGAAATGATTATCTGACAAGCTGCAGACTTTCACCTTTAACATCCAGAAAGACGGCAGAGATACAACAGCTGCTCTCACCCCCTTTGGGGAAAGGGAAGCTACTGCGGTTGGGAATGACGTTGATCAATTGTTCCTTCCTAAATTGCCAGAGGAGCGCGGCCTGCAGATCACAGCGATCAATATACGGAGGAGCACCGACAGCACTCAAGAGCCAACAAGTCTGCTGAAGAACAAACTCACTTATTAAAACCCCCAAGAGGACGGCTAAATTTAGCCGGTTAAATAGGCTGCGTGTTAATCGTGTTGAAAGGGTAAAAGAAAGGAAGGTTGGAAGAGAACAAATGGGCTCAGCGTGCCAGAAAGTGACTCGGGGAAGGGTTCTTCAAAATGGACATTTCCTCTCGCAGAGGCTGATGAATCTCTGGGATGGGATTCTCCCCCCTCAGAGTAGTGGAGATTACGGCATCACGGAGGCGCAGCGGTAGAGTTTCTGCCTCACAGCGCCAGAGACCCCGGGTTCGATCCTGACCACGGGTGCTGCCCGTACAGAGTTTGAACGTTCCCCTCGTGACCTGCGTGGGTTTTCTCCGGGAAGCTCCGGTTTCCACCCGCACTCTAAAGACGTGCAGGTTTGTAGGTTAACTGGCTTCGGTAAAGACGGTCAGTTGGCCCGAGTGTGTGGGATAGTGTTAGTGTACGGGGATCGCTGGTCGGCGCAGGCTCGGCGGCTCGAAGGGCCTGTTTCCGCGCTGTATCTCTAAACTAAACTAATGGTGGTGGAGATAGACAACTACGTGAAATATCAGGGAATTGAGAGTTGCGGGGAACTGGCCCAGACGAGGAGTTGAGGCCACCGTAGATCGCAAGTGATCATACTGAATGGTGGATGATCAGCCATGATCACAGTAAATGGCTCAAAGGGCCGAATGGCCTACTCCTGCATCTATTGTGTATTGAGTTGCTGCCTTACAGCACCAGAGACCCGGGTTTGACCCTGGCTGCGGGTGCTGTCTGTACAGAGTTTGTACTGATCGGCGCAAACTCGATGGGCCGAAGGGTACACCAGCATCCTTCGTACACATGTTGAATGGTGGGACAGGCTTGAGGGGCCGAGTGGCCTATTTCTACTTTCTGGTGTGATTGTCATGCCATTTCCTCCTGTGCCAACTCATTCTTTTTCCTTCTCTGTCAGTGTCCCTCCGCCACACTCATTTCCGTGTCTCCCAAGTTCCCTCTTCATCCTTCCTCATTTTCCTCCCCTTCATTAAATTTCCATTTCCCAATTTCATTAACTCCCTTTCCCCTATTTGGCAGATCATAAGCAAACATGGGCCCTCTCCTTTCCAAGTCTCTCTGTGGACGATCTGACGACTGGAATCTTCAATGATTGGAGGCAGAGCGGAGATTCCGCAGTTGGACTCAAGGTTCACCCTCACTCTGACTTTAGACTTTCGAGACACAGGCCCTTCGGCCCATTGAGTCTGCGCCGATCAGTACAAACTCCGTACAGACAGCACCCGCAGCCAGGGTCAAACCCGGGTCTCTGGTGCTGTAAGGCAGCAACTCAATAGACAATAGGTGCAGGAGTAGGCCATTCGGCCCTTTGAGCCATTTACTGTGATCATGGCTGGTCATCCACAATCAGTACCCCGTTTCTGCCTTCTCCCCATATCCCTATCTTTAAGAGCTCTATCTAACTCTCTCTATCTTTGAGAGCTCTAGCTAACTCTACTGCTGCGCCACTGTGCCACCCAAAGGAATTGGCCTGTGTAAATTTCTCCTTGTATGGATGCGAATGCATGGACAGGTGTGAGAAGGTGATCGATGGCGGCCACAGCGGGCCAAAGGGCCTGTTTCCATGCTGTATCTTTAAATCAATCAAACACAACAGCAATAAGAAATCTCCAAACTGCTCACTTAAGCCGCCGTGTCAGTTTATAATCCCACTCAAAGAGACAGTAGCAGAGAGTATTTAGCGGGACTCAGAGTGCTGTGCCTCCATCTTCAATGGCTTAGCTTCAATCCTGCACGGTCCGTGAAAACTCCATTAAACCTGGTCTCGATCATGAATCAAGGAGACGCACCACAGCCCGTCCCAATTATCTTTTTAATAAAAATGCAAATCATCGGGTGGAAGCGGATTGGCGTGCTTGCTCATGCTCAGTTCACACTTGCTGGCACTCTCTCATTCACGGCCCACACACAGCCCAGAGAAGACAGAGAGAAACGCGTGTCCCTGCGCTTTAGCGCTTTAGCATTCGGCAGCCCAAATAGTTAACGAGCAAGTCAAATCGGTGGTGATGAAGGCAAATGCAATGCTAGCATTTATTTTGAGAGGACCAGACTATTAAAAGCAGGGGCGTGATGCTTAGGCTTCTCAAAGCACTGGTCAGGCAGCATTTGGAATATTGTGAGCAGTTCTGGGCCGCCATATCCGAGGGAGGATGTGCTGGCTCTGGGGAGGGTCCGGAGGAGGTTTACGAGAATGATCCCACAATGATTGGGTTAACATATGATGAGCGTTTGATGGCACTGGGCCTGTACTCGCTAGAATTTAGAAGGATGAGGGGGTGAACCTCATAGAAACTTACCGAATACACACAGTACACGAGGTTGGGATCGAACCTGGTTCTCATAGAAACATAGAAAATAAGTGCAGGAATAAGCCATTTGGCCCTTCGAGCCAACACCGCTTTTCAATATGATCATGGCTGATCATCCTAAATCAGTATCCCGTTCCCGCTTTTTCCCCCATTTCCCCTGCTTCTGTTAGCCCTAAGAGCGAAATCTAACTCTCTCTTAATAACATCCAGTGAATTGGCCTCCACTGCCTTCTGAGGCAGCGAATTCCACAGATTTACAACTCTCTGGGTGAAAAGTTTTTTTCTCATCTCAGTCCTAAATGGCCCACCCCTTATTCTTAAACTGTGACCCCTGGATCTCTGGCGCTGTGAGGCAGCAACTCTACCAACCGTGTCATTGTGTCAGCTTAAACATGCCAGCCTCACAATGCTGGCAGCATGCCTTCGCCATTTGGAGGCAAATCCAGCTTGAAGATCCGAGCGGTGATTAAAACACTGGTACGCATTAAAACTCAGGCACAGTGGCATCAAGCCTCCACTCTGTTTAAGACGGAACAAATGCAAAATCTAGTACCGAAGGATCGATGTAAAGGGAGCTCTAACTTTCAGCAAACTTGCCTGCCCGACGGTTGTCAAACCCATCCATCCACCAGCACGAAAGGAACATGCTTTTCCTTGGAGTCTATCAATCTCATGCACTACAACGCTGAGAACTATATTCTGCACTCGGTTCCTTCCCCTTTGCTCCATCCATTGTAGTCAGGTTTGGTTTAAATGTATTTTCAAGCAACTGAACCATCATTTTGTGAGATTGACACAAAACGCTGAGGCAACTCAGCGGGTCAGGCAGCATTTTCTCCAGAGATGCTGCCTGCCCCATCGAGTTAGACACAAAAAGCTGGAGTAACTCACATCTACCTCATTGGGGACCTTTGAACTATCTCTTATTGGACTTTATCTTACCCTAAATGCTCTAGCCTTTATCCTGTATCAGTGCACGGCTCGCTTGTAACACGTCTTTGGAGTGCGGGTGGAAACCGGAGCAGCCAGAGAAAACCCATGCAGTCACGGGGAGAACGTACAGACTCCATACAGACAGCGCCCATGGTCAGGGTCGAGCCCGGGACCTTGGCGCCGTAAGGCAGCATCTCTACCGCTGCGCCACCGTGCCGCCCCTCAGAGATCCTCGCCTGTGTCTACCTAGTACCAACCATGCTTTGTTCTGCCTCTCCTCTCTTCAGCATTTCTTCCCCATTCTCCCCCCCCCCCCCCCCCCCCCCACACACACATACACAATCAGTCTGATGAAGGGTCCCCCGGCCCGAATCATTACCTATCCATGTTCTCCGGAGATGATGCCTGACCAGTACTTTGTGTAAGAAGGAACTGCAGATGCTGGTTTAAACCGAAGATAGACACAAAAAGTTGGAGTAACTCAGCAGGACAGGCAGCGCCTCTGGGGACCTTTCCGAGGGTCTCGACCCGAAACGTCCCCCATTCCTTCTCTCCACAGATGCTGCCTGTCCCGCTGAGTTACTCCAGCTTTTTGTGTCTACTCCAGTACCTAGTCTCTTTTTTAATGGTCTTTAATCATTGCCTTTACCTCTGCATTCTCATTGAGCGATGAGGGACCAGGCTTCAGGGGGTGCAGAATTCATTTGCTGTTTGTTCTCCCCATTTCTTAAGGCTCTAGTGGAAACCATTGGAGTTAGGTACTTCCATGTTGTACTGCTGCCCTCTGCTGGCAACTGATTGCATTGCAGAACCATCCCTTAATTCACAGCACAGAAACAAACAACTGCAGACAAGTCACAAAGTGCTGGAGTAACTCAGTGGGTCAGGTAACATCGCTGGAGGAAAAGGATGGGTGACGTTTCGGGTTTGAACCGTTCTTCAGACTGAAAGTAGAGTGGGGAGGGGGGGGGGGGGGGGTTGGAGGGAACAGGAGGTAGGAAAAGGCCAGAACAAAGATCGGGGCCGGCAACAGATGACCAAGGAAGGGTGGAGCCCACAATGGCCCATTGCTGGCTGGGGAAGAGCCGCAGATGCTGGTTGATACACAAAAGGAACACAAAGTCCTGGAAATACTCAGCAGGTCAGGCAGCATCTCTGGAGTCGACCTGGTACCTGCCATGCTTTGTCCTGCCTCTCTGCTTTAACAGCTTTCCTCTTCCCCTGCCCCCCCCCCCCCCCCACAATCATTCCGTATAAGCATCTCGACGTATCGGCACCTATGCTTGTTCTCCGGAGACGCTGCCTGATTTTGTGCTCCTCAATTCACAACCATGCTTTTCACTAGTTTAGAGGGAAGAGTGAATCCTGCATTGTAGCAAAGCAGATGTAGAGACTGACGGTGCAGTGCGGGAAGGAAGGAGGAAGGGGCGGGGTATTACTTGCCCACACTATGGAAGTACAGGTACCCATACAAGAGGAGAGGAAATGAACATTTTGATTGATTTAAAGTTACAGAGTGGAAGCAGGCCCTTCCTCCCTGACCACCAATCGCCTGTTTTATCACTAGTTTTATGTCATCCAATCAGTACACTCTGGGGGCGATTAACCTACAAAGCCGCACATGTTTGGGGTGGTTCAGGGGCGGCACGGTGGCGCAGCGGTAGAGTTGCTGCCTCACAGCGCCAGAGACCCGGGTTCGATCCTGACTGCGGGTGCTGCCCGTACGTTCTCCCCGTGACCGCGCGGGATATCTCCGGGTGCTCTGGCTTCCTCCCACACTCCAAAGACGTGCAGCTCCGTAGGTTAATTAGCTTCTGTAAATAGTAAGTTGCCTGGGTTAGTGTTAGTGTACGGGGTGATCGCTGATCGGCACGGACTCAGTGGGCTGAAGAGCCTGTATCTGCTTGCATCTATAAAGTCTAAAGTCTTTGGGATGTGAGAGGAAACCGAAGCACCCAGAGGAAACCCACGCAGTCACGGGGGGAGGAACATGCAAACTCTACACAGACAGTAGCCAAGGTTAGGATCAAACTGGGGTCCCTGGCGCTGTGAAGCAAGGGCTATACAAGCTGCACCCCTGTGCCGTAACTCTTGAGCAGTGACTAGTATAAAGTTACTTCTCAATGCCGTACCTCTTCAGCTGAGGGCAGTTGCACGCTGACCTAAAACAAGGCAAACTCACAAAAGCTAAACTGAGTTAGCTCCAGCGCTGCGCCACCGTGCCGGCCAACACCTGCATCGCAAGCTGATGCACAAAGTGCTGGAGGAACCCAGGTGGCCGGGCGGCATCTGTGGAGGGAACGCACAGACGAGCTTTCAGGTCAGGACCCTGCTTGCAATCTGAAGATAGATCCCGACCCAAAACTACAAATCCATAGTTGCTGACTGACCTGCTGAGTTCCTCCAGCACTTTGTGTGCTTAGTTGAAGATTCCAGCAACTTGGATATTAATGATTTGGATCTTCTTCTTCTTGCGAGTGGCGTGCACAGCCTAAAGTCGTAGGACAACTTGTTCTACTTGATCTTATTTGATTGTGCACTCCGGGTTGATTGCATTCGATGAATCTTCCACCCCCAATGATTTGGATAAGGGGATTGAAGGCATAGTGGCCAGGTTTGCGGATGATGCGAAGATAGGTGGAGGGGCAGGCAGTGTAGAGCAAGCAAGGACTCTGCAGAAGGACCTGGGCAGGTTAGGAGAGTGGGCAGAGAAGTGGCAGATTAAATTCAGTGTAGCAAAGTGCGGAGTCACGCAATTTGGTAATAAGAAGAAACACGTAGATTATTTTCTAAATGGAGACAGAATCCAGAAATCGGTGCAAAGGGACTTGTCCTGCTGGTGCAGGATTCCCAAAAAGTTAATTTGCAAATCGAGTCAGTAGTAAGGAAGGCAAATTCAATACTAGCACTTATATCAAGAGG
Source organism: Okamejei kenojei (assembly GCA_035221665.1). NCBI lineage: Eukaryota > Metazoa > Chordata > Chondrichthyes > Rajiformes > Rajidae > Okamejei > Okamejei kenojei. The sequence continues at coordinate 17,045,263 of CM069138.1, forward strand.
ACAGGAATACAGAAACAGAGACGTAATGCTGAGGCTCCAGAACCAGCTGGTCAGGCCGTATTTGGAGCACTCGGAGCAAATCTCGGCCCCATATCTGAGGAAGGATGTGCTGGCTCTGGAGAGGGTCCAGCAGAAGTTTACAAGAATGATTCCAGGAATGAGCGGGTTCGCATATGATGAGCGTTTGACAGCACTGGGCCTCTACTCGCTGGAGTTTAGAAGGTTGAAGGGGGACCTCATTGAAACTTACAGAATAATGAAAGGCATAGATAGAGTGGATGTGGAAAGGATGTTTCCACTGGTGGGAGAGTCTAGGACCAGAGGTCATAGCCTCAGAGTTAAAGGGCGCTCTTTTAGGAAGGAGGAACTTCTTTAGTCAGAGGTAATTAATCTGTGGAACTCATTGCCACAGAGGGCTGTGGAGGCCAAGTCAGTGGATATTTTTTTAAGACAGAGATAGACATATTCTTGATTAGAACATGTGACAAGGGTTATGGGGAGAAGGCAGAAAAATGGGATTAGGAGGCAGAGATCAGCGGTGATTGAATGGCGGAGTGGACTCGATGGGCCGAATGGCCTAATTCTACTCCTGTAACTTGTGAACTGCAGTCCCATATGTTGTCAGAAAACAAGCTTACCAATAAGAACAAAGATAAATCCAAAACAGTAGAGAGCATATTGACTGGGTTGCATCACAGCCTAGTTCGGCAATTCGAATAAGAAAATAATAAAAAAATATTAAAAAAAAGAAAAAAAAAAAAAAAAAATTCGAATGCCCAGGAACAATGAAGACGGCAAAAAGTGGTGAACGCTGTCCCGGCCCATCACGGGCACTGACCTCCCCGCCATCGAAGGGGGCTACAACTGTCACTGCGCCAAAAAGGCAGCCAGTATCATCAGAGACCCACACCACCCTGGCCACGCTCTTGTTTCACTCCTGCCATTGGGAAGAAGGTACAGGAGCCTGAAAACTAACGTCCAGGTTCAGGAGCAGCTTCTTCACTCCAACCCATCAGGCTATGAACCACTACAACCTACATAAGAACTACATAAACTTGAGGACATTGTTTTTGACTTTGAACTGTTATGTATTTTTTGGTCTGTATTTTGTATATACACTGAATGTTTTAGCTAAAGAAGGGTCTCGATCCAAAATGTCACCCATTCCTTTTCTTGAGAGATGCTGCCTGTCCCGCTGAGTTACTCCGGCATTTTGTGCCAATTTTTGAATGTTTTAATGTTGTTTTGTTATGGATTTTACAGAGTAATATATTTAGACATCTAAGCTAGGCACACAATGCTGGAGTAACTCAGCGGGACAGGCAGCATCTCTGGAGAGAAGGAATGGGTGACGTTTCGGGGTGAGACCCTTCTTCAGACTGAGAGTCAGGAGAGAGGGAGACTAGAGGTATGGAAGGGCAAGGTGTGAAAATGACAGATCAAAGCAGACAAAGTTCAAGGAACATGTAGAATGGATCATTGTCGACTGAGGGGAAGGTGACAACGGAGGCATACAAACAATACAATTAATCAGGAGGACAGTGAGACTAGTCGGGAGACCTACACATAGAGTCATAGAGTGTAACAGTGTGGAAACAGGCCCTTCGGCCCAACTTGCCCACACCGGCCAACATGTCCCAGCCACACTGGTCCCACCTGCCAGCATTTGGTCCATATCCCTCCAAACCGATCCTATCCATGTATCCTGTCTAACTGTTTCTTAAATGTTGGGTTAATCCCAGCCTCAACTACCTCCTCTGGCAGCTTGTTCCATACACCCACCACCCTTTGTGTGAAAAAGTTACCACTCAGAATCCTCTTCAATGATTTCCCCTTCACCTTAAACCTGTGTGCTCTGGTCCTCGGTTCACCTACTCTGGGCAAGAGACTCCGTACATCCAACCGATCTTATACACCTCTATAAGATCACCCCTTATCCTCCTGCGCTCCAAGAAATAGAGTCCCAGCCTGCTCAACCTCTCCCTATAGCTCAGTCCCTCTAGACATGGTTGCATATCAGTCGTGCTGCTACACGGCAGAATCTCATTGTTCCGTTGTTGGACACAGGGCAATAAAACACTCTCGACTCTCAGCTCTGTGTCAAGGTCTCTCACATAATGATCAGCCTCCAGTCACCAGACTACAGAACAACACTCCCCCCGGAACAGGGCCCGGAGTGGTTGTGGGCAGCAGAGAGCTGGTGTGATGAATGAGGTATCGCCACACCAATGCCTCGGAGAGAGTCTGCAGCACACTCGCATTGCTGAGCTGCTGAAACAGTGAGGCTAAACGCAAATTGGAGGAACCGCATCTCACATTTCGCTTGGGCAGCTTACAGCCCAGTGGTATGAATATTGATTTATCTTAACTTCAAGTAACCTCGGCATTCCCTCTCTCTCCATCCCTCCCCCACCCAAGTCGCACCAGCTTCTCGTTCTCACCCAGCAAACAGCTAACAATGGCCTGCTTCCTTTATCATTGTTACCTTTTTGCACATCTTTCATTCATTGTTCTATATCTCTCTGCATCATTATCTACATCTCTCGTTTCTCTTTCCCGTGATTTGCAGTCTGAAGAAGGGTCTCGTCCCGAAACGTCACCTATTCTTTGTCTAGAGATGCTGCCTGTACCGCTGATTAACTCCAGTTTTTTTTGTCTATCATCTGTTTAAACCAGCATAGAAACATAGAAAATAGGTGCAGGAGGAGGCCATTCGGCCCTTCGAGCCAACACCGCAATTCAATGTGATCATGGCTGATCGTCCCCAATCAATAACCCGTGCCTGCCTTCTCCCCATATCCCTTGACTCCACTAGCCCCTAGAGCTCTATCCAACAACTCTCTTAAATCCATCCAGTGATTTGGCCTCCACTGCCCTCTGTGGCAGGGAATTCCACAAATTCATAACTCTCTGGGTAAAAGAGTTTTTTCTCACCTCAGTCTTAAATGACCTCCCCTTTATCCTAAGACTGTGGCCCCTGGTTCTGGTCTCACCCAACATTGGGAACATTTTACCTGCATCTAGATTGTCCAGTCATTTTATAATTCTATATGTTTCTGTAAGATATCCCCACATCCTTCTAAACTCCAGTGAATACAAGCCAAGTCTTTTCAATCTTTCCTCATATGACAGTGACACCATCCCAGGGATCAATCTCGTGAACCTACGCTGCACTGCCTCAATCACAAGGATGTCCTTCCTCAAATTTGGAGACCAAAACTGTACACAGTACTCCAGATGTGGTCTCACCAGAGCCCTATACAACTGCAGAAGAACCTTTTTACTCCTATAATGAAATCCTCTTGTTATGAAGGCCAACATTCCATGAGCTTTCTTCACTGCCTGCTGTACCTGCACGCCAACTTTCAGTGACCGGTGTACAAGGACACCCAGGTCTCGCTGCACCTCCCCCTTACCTAACCTAACCCCATTGAGATAATAATCTGCCCCCTTGTTTTTGCCGCCAAAGTGGATAACCTCACATTTATCTATATTATACTGCATCTGCCACGCATCTGCCCACTCACTCAATCTGTCCAGGTCCCGCTGCAACCTCCTAACATCCTCTTCACAGTTCACACTGCCACCCAGCTTTGTGTCATCCGCAAACTTGCTAGTGTGGCTCCTAATTCCCTCTTCCAAATCATTCATATATATGGTAAACAGTTGCGGCCCCAACACCGAGCCTTGCGGCACTCCACTCGCCACTGCCTGCCATTCTGAAAAGGACCCGTTCACTCCTACTCTTTGCTTCCGGTCTGCCAACCAGTTTTCTATCCATCTGCAGTTCCTTCCTACACTGTTGTTCATTTCCACTACGCTCAGTCCATTTTCTTTGCCAAACATGAAGAAAAACTAAATACACAGAATTGTAGCCATTGACAGCACCACACTGCTGAACATATTTCAATTTCTAAGATGGACACAAAATGCTGGAGTAACTCAGCGGGACAAACAGCATTCCTGGAAACTTAGAAACATAGATTCTGTAAGTTTCTATAAGATCCCCCCTCAATCTTCTAAATTCTAGCGAGTACAAGCCGAGTCTATCCAGTCTTTCTTCATATGAAAGTCCTGACATCCCAGGAATCAGTCTGGTGAACCTTCTCTGTACTCTATGGCAAGAATGTCTTTCCTCAGATTAGGAGACCAAAACTGTATGCAATACTCCAGGTGTGGCCTCACCAAGACCTTGTACAACTGCAGTAGAACCTCCCTGCTCTTGTACTCAAATCCTTTTGCTATGAATGCTAACATACCATTCGCGTTCTTCACTGCCTGCTGCACCTGCATGCCTACTTTCAATGACTGGTGTACCATGACACCCAGGTCTCGTTGCATCTCCCCTTTTCCTAATTTGCCACCATTCAGATAATAGTCTACTTTCCTGTTTTTGCCACCAAAGTGGATAACCTCACATTTATCCACATTATACTGCATCTGCCATGCATTTGCCCACTCACCCAACCTATCCAAGTCACCTTGCAGCCTCCTAGCATCCTTCTCACAGCTAACACTGTCCCCCAGCTTCATGTCATCCACAAACTTGGAGATGTTGCATTCAATTCCCTCGTCAAAATCATTAATATATATTGTAAATAGCTGGGGTCCCAGCACTGAGCCTTGCGGTACCCCACTAGTCACTGCCTGTCATCCTGAAAACGACCCGTTCACTTTTTGTTTCCTGTCTGCCAGCCAGTCCTCTATCCATATCAATACTGAACCGCCAATACCGTGTGCTTTAAGTTTGTATACCAATCTCTTGTGTGGGACTTTGTCGAAAGCTTTCTGAAAGTCCAGATATAGCACATCCACTGGTTCTCCCTTATCCACTCTACTAGTTACATCCTCAAAAAATTCTATAAGATTCGTCAGACATGATTTACCTTTCGTAAATCCATGCTGACTTTGTCCAATGATTTCACCACTTTCCAAATGTGCTGCTATCCCATCTTTAATGACTGACTCTAGCATTTTCCCCACTACCGATGTTAGACTAACTGGTCTGTAATTCCCTGTTTTCTCTCTCCCCCCCTTTTTAAAAAGTGGGGTTACATTAGCTCCCCTCCAATCCTCAGGAACGACTTCAGAATCTAAAGAGTTTTGAAAAATTATCACTAATGAATCCACTATTTCTGGGGCTACTTCCTTAAGTACTCTGGGATGCAGCCTATCTGGCCCTGGGATTTATCGGCCTTTAATCCATTCAATTTACCTAACACCACTTCCCGGCTAACCTGGATTTCACTCAGTTCCTCCATCTCATTTGACCCGCGATCCTCTGCTATTTAACCATATAACCATATAACAATTACAGCACGGAAACAGGCCCTCTTGGCCCTTCCAGTCCGTGCCGACCATTTGTTTTCCCCTAGTCCCATCTACCTGCACTCAGACCATACCCCTCCATTCCCTTCACGTCCATATACCTATCCACTTTACTCTTAAATGTTAAAATCGATCCTGCCTCCACCATTTCTGCTGGAAGCTCATTCCACACAGCCACCACCCTCTGAGTAAAGAAGTTCCCCCTCACGTTACCCCGAAACTTCTGTCCCTTAATTCTCATGTCATGCCCTCTTGTTTGAATCTTCCCTACCCTCAATGGGAAAAACGTATCCACGTTAACTCTGTCTATCCCTTTCATCATTTTAAAGAACTCAATCAAGTCCCCCCTTAACCTTCTGCACGGAAACAGGCCCTCCAAAGAATAAAGACCTAACTTGTTCAACCTTTCTCTGTAACATAGTTGCTGGAACCCTGGCAACATTCTAGTAAATCTCCTCTGTACTCTCTCTATTTTATTGACATCCTTCCTATAACTAGGCGACCAAAATTGTACATCATACTCCAGAATTGGTCTTACCAATGCCTTGTACAATTTTAACATTACTTCCCTATTCCTATATTCAATGCTCTGATTTATAAAGGCCAGCACACCAAAGGCTTTCTTTACCACCCTATCTACATGCGATTCCACCTTCAGGGAACTATGCACAGTTACTCCTAGATCCCTCTGTTCCACAGCATTCCTCAATTCCCTACCATTTACCATGTATGTCCTATTTTGATTTGTCCTGCCAAGATGTAGCACTTCACACTTAACAGCATTAAACTCCACCATTACTCTCTGACATCTCCCATTCAGCTACTGTTGAATCCATCTTGCTACTCCGCCATTAACACCCAAAGATTGAACCTTCTTAACCAACCTTCCATGGGGAACCTTGTCAAAGGCCTTACTGAAATCCATATAGACAACATCCACTGCTTTACCCTCATCAATTTCCCTAGTTACCACTTCAAAAAATTCAAGAAGGTTTGTCAAACATGACCTTCCAGGCACAAATCCATGTTGACTGTTCCTGATCAGACCCTGTTTATCCAGATGCTTATATATATTATCTCTAAGTATCCTCTCCATTAATTTGCCCACCACTGACGTAAAACTAATAGGTCTATAATTGCTAGGTTTATTCTTTGAACCCTTTTTAAACAATGGAACAACATGCGCAGTACGCCAATCCTCCGGCACTATTCCCGTTTCTAATGACATTTGAAATATTTCTGTCATAGCTCCTACTATTTCTACACTAACTTCCCTCAATGTCCTAGGGAATATCCTGTCAGGACCTGGAGACTTATCCACTTTTATATTTTTCAAAAGTGTCAGTACTTCCTCCTCTTTGAATCTCATAGTTAGTACTTCCTCCTCTTTGAATCTCATAGTTTTCCGGCAGATTATTTATGTCTTCCTTAGTGAAGACAGAACCAAAGTAGTTATTCAATTGGTCTGCCATGTCCTTGTTCCCCATGATCAATTCACCTGTTTCTGACTGCAAGGGACCTACATTTGTTTTAACTAATCTTTTTCTCTTCACATATCTATAAAAACTTTTGCAGTCAGTTTTTATGTTCCCTGCCAGTTTTCTTTCATAATATATTTTCCCTTTCCTAATTAAGCCTTTTGTCTGCTTTCTCTGGCTAATTTGTACGCTTCATCTTTTGTTTTGATACTATCCCTGATTTCCCTTGTTATCCATGGGTGCACTACCTTCCCTGATTTATTCTTTTGCCAAACTGGAGAGAAGGAATGGGTGATGTTTCGGCTCGAGGCCCTTCTTCAGCTCCTTCCAACACATTTCTATTTCTGTTTTGTGGAGGGCAATTGCTTCAGCTCACGTCTTTGAGGAGCCAAGGATGATGATAGAAACTGTTTGAATGATGTGCGTAGGACTGCCAACTTTCTCTCTCCCAAATAAGGGACAACAGGTCAAAATAATGGACAAATTCCCGACGGCAATTCGTTGACCGACTCGGCCGTGGCTGGGTGAATGATGAGTTGGCCCGGGTGCCGGACTGCACACAAAGCCCAGCCGGCGGGCCAGCTGAGGTATGGCCCGGGTGCCGGGGGCGCGCGCAAAGTCCTGAGATGCACGGTAGTTGTTCCAAGGAGCTACTGTACACTTGTTACCAAGATTCAATCATCATGGGCCACGCTGTTGGTACCAAGGGGACTTCATTGCTTACCAGTGTTACTGTCGGTCTGTTAACCACGTTGAGATAGAGAGTCCGTTCTTCTTACCTGCCTTGGGTCCGAAAGGCCTGTAGGTGACTCCAGCTCAATGGTGACAGGACCATCATTCTGGATGTGCACTTGCATGAAGGCTCCGAACTTTCCATCTGGAATAATGCAGGTCAATAGCAATCAGTGAAAGGCCCGGATAGAGTGGACGCAGAGGGGATGGTTCCGCTAGCGGAGGAGTCACAGTGCGGCACGGTGGCGCAGCGGTAGAGTGGCTGCCTCACAGCGACACGTGGTTCGATCCTGACTACGGGTGCTGTCATACGGAGTTTGTACGTTCCCCCTGTGACCGCGTGGGTTTACTACGGGGCTCCGGTTTCCTCCCACTCTCCAGAGACGTACAAGTTTGTAGGTTATTTCGCTTCGGTAAAAATTGTAAATTGTCCCTAGGGTATAGCATAGTGGTTGTGTACGGGGTGATCGCTTGGCGTTGCGCACTCTGCGGGTTGAATGGCCTGTTTCCGCACTGTATCTCTAAACTTTGGAAAGTAGATGAGGAGGAATTTATTTAGTCAAAGGGTGGTGAATCTGTGGAATTCTTTACCACAGGCGGCTGTGGAGGCCAAGTCAGTGGGTATTTTTGCAGGCAAAGATTGCAGGCAGGTGATTGACGGATTATTGATTAGTACGGGTGTCAGAGGTTATGGGGAGAAGCTGGGCCGGATTAAGACCCATAGAGGCCCTAAGCACTTAAAAGATTTTGGTGCCCCCATATATATGTCATTCAAAATATAAACAATAATAAACCATAAAATAAATTTTTATTTTTCAAAATGAAACAAAACTAAGCTGGGGGTGGGCAATAATTGTCCAGTTCCCGAGAAACGGATAAATTTAAAAAAGATGCGTAGAGAGGAACTGCAGGTGCAGGTTTAACACCAAAAATAGACACAAGAAGCTGGAGTAGCTCAGCGAGCCAGGCAATAAAAAATATATTTTCAAAGGGATATTGCCTTGACGAGGGCCTGAGCTATAGGGAGAGGTTAGGCAGGCTAGGACTTTATTTATTGCAGTACAGGAGGATGAGGTGCGATCTTACAGAGGTGCACAAGTTCATGAGGGTAATAGATAGGGTAGACATCCAAAATATTTTACCCCAGAGAAGGGGAATCAAGAACCAGAGGAAAGAGGTTTGAGATGAGAGGGAAAGATTTTGCCGGAAGCAGAGGGGCAACTCTTTAATCACAGAGTGTTGGAGGTATATGGAATGGGCTGCCACTGGAGGTAGTTGTGGCAGGCAACATTTAAAAGACATTTGGACAGACACATGGATAGGAAATGTTTAGAGGGATATGGGCCAAACGCAGGCAGGTGGGACTAGTATAGATGGGGCATCTTGGTCGGCATGGGCAAATGTTGGGCCGAAGGGCCTGTTTCCATGCTGTATGACTCGAGATTCCACGATGCACCACTCTCCCTTCCCACACCTAGCATGCTGCTCTTGCCCCTTGCGTTAGTCTTTTAGCTCTCTTTCGTTTCCTGTGGGTTACAATTTGGCTGTCTATACTCTCGGCCTTGCGACCTGACACTGGTTTACAGGTTGAGATGCTGCCTGGCTCTGTGGCCTTGAAGTTCACAGCGGGCCTGGGATGATCAGAAGGAAATAATCCCGGAGGGAATAGGCACTACTTACACTGCCAAGAGATGATGCTGAAAGGGAATTATTAAACATTACCATCTATAATTCATCTTCTTCAAGCAATTGTACACAGCATTTTTTTTTTTAAATGGTGAGAGCACCATTTCCAGAGAGAAATGGTTGGGTAATTCAACTATTGATCAATTCTGTTGGCCTACCGTGACTGGGATTGTACACGTAGCAAGCGGGATCCTGGCTGGTTGTTTGATTGGTTTAGAGATACAGCATGGAAACAGGCCCTTCGGCTCCCCGGGTCCATGCCGACCATCGGGGATCACCCGTTTACACTAGTTCTGCATCATCCCAATTTCCTATCCCCTCCCCTACACACACTAGGACCAAAGTTACAGAGGGCCAATTGACCTACAAACCCACACGTGGAGTTTGCGATGTTCTACCTGTGACCACGTGGGTTTTCTCCAGGAGCTCCGATTTCCCCCCACACTCCAAAGGCGTGCAGGTTTGTCCCACGTTTATCCCGTCACACAGACCAGAACTCCCCACCAGCAGCTCCGCTCTACATTTCTAGCTGCCACCTATGAAAAGCAGCCAACATGGGGCAGCCAGGGTGGTGCAGCAGTAGAGTTGCTACCTTGCAACGCTCGCAGCGCCGGTTACCCGGGTCCGATCACGACTATGGGTGTTTGGCTGAACGGAGTTTGTACATTCTCCCCGTGACCGCGTGGGTCTTTACCGAGACCTTCGGTTTTCTCCCACACTCCAAAGACATACCGGTTTGTAGGTTAATTGGCTTGGTGTATGTGTAAATTGTCCCAAGTGTTTGTAAGATAGAGTTAATGCGCAGGGATCGCTGGTCGGCGTGGACACCGTGGGCCAAAGGGCCTGTTTCCCTGGACTAAAACTAATTCTAAAGCACTGACTTGTCCCACCCGGGGTCATTGCTTCCTCTCCCTGCTCCAACCATGAAGAAGATACAGAAAGAGCTGTACTGTTCATTGGAATACATTTGACCAAAGTTGTGGCAACCAGTATTGAAGAGACTAACTACTTCAGTCTTCCGATCAGAACTCAACAATCCAGAAGATTCTGTTAATAATGAAGGGAGATGCCCACTTGATAACCCCGTTATATACTTGCATCTGCACGATCGGTTTATATGTGCTTGTTAATATGTAGGTAGCTTAAGGGGCTGTCCCACTGGGGCGACCTAATCCACGAGTCCAGAAGAGTGTTTTCGACCTTCAAGCTCGAGGGCACTCGCCTGGAAAACCTCGAGCTGGATCGACCGTCAGCGATGAAACCGCGCGCTGGATCGACCGACCACACACACACACACACACAGAGCAAAGGCGGGGGCCAAGGAAAGCGGGTGAGCACTGTGTGAAATTCACACCCGCGATGAAGAGGAAGGTAAAAGACAGCTCTACAGTAACGGTAAGTCCTTTAGAGAGTGTGGGGAGAGAGGGGGAGGAGAAGGAGTGGAGACACTTTTAAGAAGTCAGACAACGTTTAATAAGGTTTAGCGGGCATTTAACCTACCGGACCGGTTTTCCTTGGTCCTGAAAACTCCAATGAGCCAATTAAAATGCCCGGTCAGTGAAGGAGATTGCCTACGGCTGCCCTCGACTGCCTGTAACTACATAGCGACCCCACTCCACTGCACTACGAGTTCAAAAGAACCATGCCGACCAATTTTTACTCTCGGAAAATATTTCAACATGCTGAAAGAATTTCCACGACCTAACTGAGGCCGTGAGTATTCGGGAACTTCCCTCGAGCATGAAGGAGAGTTCCAGTGACCTCCTAGGACCACGTGTCAACCATGCTAAGAGTTTGAGTTGTTGGCAAACTCTTCTAAACGCAGATTAGGTCGCCGCAGTGGGACAGCCCCTTTAGTATTGCATATGGAGTTAGTTACTGTTCTATAGCATAAGTGTGTATATGTTCAGATACTACTTTGGCTTTGGGCTTGGTTTTCTTGGTTGAGCGCTTACCCTGGTGTTAAATGCTGCCAGAGTTACTCCAACACTTGAATTACTTGGAGATAGAAGTATTCTTTACATAAAAATGAGATAAAGCCCAGTGACTCTCTTTGCAAAGAATGTCACATTGCCACCCTGATCTTAATGGAGATTATTATCATCATGTACAAAATCATGAGAGGAATAGATCGGGTAGACGCACAGAGTCGCTTGCCCAGAGTAGGGGAATCGAGAACCAGGTTTAAGGTGAGGGGGGGGGGGGGGGGGGGAAATTTAATAGGAACCTGAGGGGGAAATTTGAGCTGCCGGAAGAGGTGGTTGAGGCAGGGACTATCGCAATGTTTAAGAAATGTTTAGACAGGTACATGCACAGGAGAGGTTTGGAGGGGTATGGGCCAAACGCAGGCAGGTGGGACAGGTGCGGATGGGACATGTTGGCCAGTGTGGGCAAGTTGGGCCGAAGGGCCTGTTTCCACATTGTAAGACTCTATGACTCCATCTATGACTCTATAACATTATAATAGAAGACCTAAAATAAAACCAAAAGATCATATGTACAATTTATATATATACATATATATATATATAACAACACCACACACACACACATATATATATATATATATATATATATATATATATATATATTATATATATACACACACACACACACACATATATATATATATAAATTGTATCATATGATCTATATATCCACCTGAAACGTCGCAGGTCTCCTGTTATAATGTAATAATCATTTATATATATATATCTGGAGCATTAATATGGGTGTTGTGGGCCAAAGGGACTGGTTTCCAGTGGGCTAGCATGGACATCATGGGCTGAATGGATTCTTGGGCTGGCAGCTCAGTCACTCAGGCCTGGTGGGCTGGTAGCTCAGAAATTGCCAGAAATTCTGCCCGAAACAGTGAGAGACTCTGTGAGAGGGAAGGGGGAAAGGGTGGAGAATCAATTTTAGACATTTTTCGTCTTTTTCTGCAGATCACAGCAATGAAGGAGGAAAGTCTATACTGGCCTGGATCTCACAGGGAGCCAATGAAGGGAGGGAGAAAAATACTGGCGTGAGGTTTAATACTTGCAGGGGGAATAATTACTGATGGGCTGAAGGGACTCCTGGGCTAGTACAGGCCTGATGGGCCGAAGGGGCTCTTTAAAAAACAAATCTGAGTGAAATCTCAGTGAAGGGCACTTTCTCTGGACTTTTCCTAGCCTGGCACGGGCCTTTTGAGCCAAAATGTTCCTCCTGGGCTAATACGGGCATTTTGGGCAAAAAGGACTGGTTTCTCGGCTAATAGGGGCCTTATGGGCCGAAATTAGTGGTTTCAGGCAGGCCAAACAGCTCATTTAATTTCATTTCCAATTGCATTGCAGTTTCACGCATAGGCCAGGCCGAATAGCTCATTGCATTTTCATTTCACTTCCATTGCCATTGCGGTTTCAAGCACAGGGCAGGCCAAGCCAAACATCTGATTGCATTTTCACTTAATTTCCATTGCCATTACACTTTCAAGCACAGGGTAGGCTCAAGCCAAAGAGCTGATTGCATTTTCACTTCATTTCCATTGCTATTGCACTTTCAAGCACAGGGCAGGCCTAACAACTCATTTCATTTTCATTAAGGGCTAACAAATCATTTATTCAAGTATATTGCATACTCACAGTGTTCTGTAGTTTCTCAGCTCAGACAGAGACGTGACCTCTCCCTCGCCATCTTGCAGACAGACTGAGCCACGCCCACACTTCCAGATTTTATAGTCCCTCTCCCTCCCACCGGAAGGAGCGTGGCCTTCATGGCAGTGATTTTAACAGGAGAGAATCTCAAGATATTTTAAACACTCATAAGTCTTTTATTTTTCATCTATGGGAAAAATCCTCGGGGCCTGCGCAGCGGAAGAGGACTCTAAGTAAGATGGCCAAAAAATCGCAGCCATATGTGGTATATCTTTGTGTTCTCCAGTTTAAGAAACATATTTTCACTACAGGCAGATTGCAGTCTGTGCACCTCTCCACTGACAGAAATAGGGCAAATTAAGAAATGAATGTTGCAAAGATATATGAGTTCTTGTCTGTACTACTGACTTGAGGCGCTGAGTTGCAGACCTATTATTTATTATTCATGAAGGGAGTTTCAAGAGAAGATTCCGCTGGGGTGAGATTTATTTTACACCGTGCTCCATTTCAAAGGACAACTCCCTGGAGCACCGCCTTCTTGACCACAGGTTAAGAACCAGATAATGAGGGAGATCTCAGAGAAGCTATGCAGCGAGGAAAACGCTGCCCAGAAAAGATGAAGCAAGGATCTCCGAGAGGATCAAAAAACATCACACACCATCGGCACCAAATTCAGGTTCTTTGCAACCTTTGCTCCGAAACCAAATGGGAGACTTCCAACTTTGTGGATTCTTTATGCACGAAAGAACTGCAGATGCTGGTTTAAATCGAAGGTAGACGCAATATGCTGGAGTAACTCAGCGTGACAGGCAGCATCTCTGGAGAGAAGGAATGGGTGACGTTTTGGGTCAAGACTGAAGAAGGGTCTCGACCCGAAACGTCACCCATTCTTTCTCTCCAGAGATGCTGCCTGTCCCGCTGAGTTACTCCAGCATTCTGTGTCTACCTTTGTGTATTATTTTATCCACGGGATCGTTGATGTTTGAACTCAAATTGGAAGGGTTTTTTTTTTTGCTTTGTAGTAGTTCATTTTAGCCTCATGTAGGGTTTCAGTATGGACACTGGGGCTACTTTGTCCTCCCTATGGTTATCCCAAGGTAAATAGTGCAGTATTCCCATCGGAAGTACTCTACAAAATAGAAGGTGCCGAAATAGAAGGTGGTTAGATGACTTCACTCCCAGATTGCACATCCCAAAAAGCTGTCTCCAATCAGTTTAGTTTAGCTTAGAGATACAGAGTGGAAACAGGCCCTTCGGCTCACCGGGCCCACGCCGACCACGCCACTGTACCGCCCACAAACCACACTCCCACTTCTACCCACACCCTTTCTTTAGTCAGAGGGTGGTGAATCTGTGGAATTGATTGCCACAGAAAGTCGATGGATATTTTTACAGTGTAGTTCGACTTGAGTAGTACGGATGTCAGGAGTTATGGGGAGAAGGCAGAAGAATGGGGTTGAGAGGGACAGATAGATCAGCCATGATTGAATGGCAGAGTAGACTTGATGGCTGAATTCTACTCCTATTCCAGATGACATGTGACCTTATGACCTCATGACCTTAAAACATGAGCCAGCAGCTCTCCGTACCTTTAACGAGGTCAGGGCTGTAGGCCTTCCTGACGTGCTGCAGGAAGTTGGTGTAGTAGGTCTCGGACTGCTCAGCTCCCATGGCCAGGTGGAAGTCGGGCTTGTTCCCCTTCAGCACGCACTGCAGTGTGAACTGGCTGATAAAGAGGATCTCATACTGCTTGTCCATCACACTCTTGCACCAGTGCTTGCCGTTCTCGTCTTCAAACAACCGCAAGTTCAGGATCTTGCGAACCCTGCAACACAAACACAAAACCGACGACTTAGCAAAACGCTCAGATGGACGAGAGCGGATCTTATAGAAGCATATAACATTCTCAAGGGATTGGACAGGCTCGATGCAGGAAAAATGTTCCCGGTGTTGGGGGAGTCCAGAACCAGGGTTCACAGTTTATGAATAGCGGGTAGGCCATTTAGGACTGAGATGCGGAAAAACGTTTTCACCCAGAGAGTTGTGAATCTGTGAAATCTCTGCCACAGAAGGCAGTGGAGGCCAATTCACTGGATGTTTTCAAGAGAGAGTTAGATTTTGCTCTTAGGGCTTACGGAATCAAAGGATATGGTGGGAAAAAGCAGGAACGGGGTACTGATTTTGGATGATCAGCCATGATCATATTGAATGGGGGTGCTGGCTCAAAGGGCCGCATGGCCTACTCCTATACCTATTTTCTATGTTTCAATGTCTAGCAGGAGTACCAGGGACTGGGCTGCCGTTTCCATGCTCTAGGCGATGTCTAGGCATTTTGTCTGCAATTATGTGAAAGTAGTTGCAGACACTCCCAAGGGGAAGGAACTCCCCCTCCCATTCCCACACTGACCTTTCTGTCCTGAGCCTCCTCCACTGTCAGAGTGAGGCCACAAACAAATTGGAGGAACAGCACCTCATATTTTGCTTGGGCAGCTTACAAGCGACTGGTATGAACATTGACTTCTCCAACGTTAAGTAACCTCTGCATCCCCTCTCTCTCCATCTCCCCCCCCCCCCCAGCATAGTCGTCCAACTAGTTTCACTGTCGTCCTGCTTAGTTTCGCTGTTTCACTCGTTAGTTTCACTCGTTATCATCGCCTTCTCCGCTGCCAACAATGGACCATTGTGGGCTCCACCTTTCTTTAATCATCGTCGCTGGCTTTGATTTGTCCTTTTGTATTCATTCATTTGTTCTTTGTACCTCTTCACATCTCTCGTTTCCCTCTCCCCCGACTCTCAGTCTGAAGAAGGGTCTCGACCCGAAACGTCACCTATTCCTTCTCTCCAGAGATGCTGCCTGACCCGCTGAGTTAGTCCAGCGTTTGGCATCTGTAGATTGGCTACTTCATACTAGCCAATTATAGTGCTTGTTAGTAGGGAGTCCACCTAGTATGTGCTTTAGATTATCAAGAGCTTGCCTACGCCAGTCAGTATGAGTAGCTGCTAGGGAATGTAACGTCCTGCAGATCCTTGCTGTAAGTGGATTTAATTAACATGTGTTGTATCTTGATATGTGTTCGACTCAACTCATTACAGCGTCTACCTGCAGAGTCACATTGAACAGCACCATGGGTCTCAACGTGGCAAAGACCTTTGGCACATTGGCCTTCACCAGTTATAGAGTATTGAGTTTTGTAGTTGGGAGGTCATGTTGCACTTACAACAGATATTGGTGAGGCCACATTTAGAGTATTGTGTTCAGTTCTGGGCACCGTGTTATAGGCTGGAAAGGGTAGAGAGAAGATTTACAAGGATGTTTACAAGGCCGTGATCTCTGTTGGTCCAGCAAAACTCTTCTTCAGACACATCTCAAAAAAACATCTTGTCTTGTTGAAGATCAGGGGTGACAGATCCTCGCCGAGATCCGATTGTAATAAACACACTTCAAGGTCACCGAACACAGAACGTGCTGATTTTATTACTCCTGCTTCCCTTTACGTATAGAAACGTAGAAAATAGGTGCAGGAGTAGGCCATTCAAAATGGCTGATCATCCAAATTCCGTACCCCGTTCCGGCTTTCTCCCCATATCCTCTCACCTTTCGGACTCATGGCAACACGTGATACATTTACATGCAACGTCAGCTGCCATGAGGAGGGGACGCTTGGATTTGAAAAAGCACTCACATGTATTCCATGTCTTTCTGGGTGTCCTCCACAGAAATGCCCAACAGCACACACAGCCCTCGGCCGATTGAGCTGATTTGCTCCTCGCCCACTGAAAGACAAAGAGTCAAAGGTGTTTTATTGTCATCTGTCCCAGACAGAACAACGAAGCAGGGTCTCGACCCGAAACGTCGCCCATTCCTTCTCTCCGGAGGTGCTGCCCGTCCCGCTGAGTTACTCCAGCACTTTGTGTCTATCTTTGGTTTAAGCCAGCATCTGCAGTTACCTCTTTAGTTGCAGCAGCACAACAGAATATGTAAAGATAGTACACTGTAAACAATATAATAAACAAGAAAAAAAGTTCAATGTGTGTACTCGTGTGTGTATATATAAACGCGTGTGCGCGCACACACACACACACACACACACACACACACACACACACACACACACACATATGTGCACATAAGAGGCAAACAAACAATAATAGTGTATTAATAACAATAATAGTTTATTATAGTTCCAAGCTTATTTGGAGGTTGTAGTGTTTAATAGCCTAATGGCTGTAGGGAAGTAGCTCTTCCTGAACCTGGACATTACAGTTTTCAGCTCCTGTACCTTCTTCCCGATGGCAGGGGTGAAATGAGTGTGTGGCCAGGGTGGTGTGGGTCTCTGATGATGAAAAAGGGTGATATTCGGGAACTGAACTGACAAAGCTTTACGAATCATTCACAGGAACATGGGAACTCGAACAGATTGGCCTCTCTGCCAGTCAGTGGGATCGTGGCGAATTTGTGAGCCAGTGCCACTTACCCCACTTACATTGAAAATAAATCTAAAGGCCCCTCGCCTTCGATCTGCCTCTCTCTCTCTCCACACGTACTGCCTGATCTTAGTTCAGTTGAGTTAAGAGATACAGGCCCTTCGACGAAACTCAGGAAAAATGTTCCCCATGTTGGGGGAGTGCGGAAGCAGGGGTCACAGTTCAAGAATAAGGGGTAGGCCATTTAGGACCGAGATGAGGGAAAACAGAGAGTTGTGAATCTGTGGAATTCTCTGCCGCAGAAGGCCGTGGAGGCCAACTCACTCAATGTTTTCAAGAGAGTTAGATATAGCTCTTAAGGCTAAGAGAATCAGGGATATGGGGAGAAAGCAGAAACGGGGTACTGATTTAGGATGATCAGCCATGATCATATTGAATGGCGGTGCTGGCTCGAAGGGCCGAATGGCCTATTCCTGCCCCTATTTTCTGTTTCATGGAGTCACAGGGAGAACGAGCAAACTGCGCTCAGACAACACTTGAGGTTAAGATCGAACCTGGGCCTCTGGCGCTGTGAGGCAGCAGCTCTACCAACTGCGCCCACAGCTCTTCTGTGTTTTATTAGCTAATTCAGTTGTTAATCCGGCTACTTTGGCTAAATATCAGCTAATCTCATTGTTAATCTGTCTATAATGATCCTACTTTGAAATCCAGCAGTGTAGCACCCAGACTTCTCAGGACCCCTTCAACACACTGAGTAATAACACCGCACATGGAGACATGAGGAACTGCAGATGCTGCCTTACATAAAAAAAGACACTCGGCGCTGAAGTGACTAGGCGGGTCAGGCAGTATTTCTGGAGAACGTGGATGGGTGATGTTTTGGGTCGAGACCCGTCTTCAGACTGACTGTGGTGGAGGATTGGGGGGGAGAAAGCTGGAGGAGAGGAGGCGGCCAACCAAAGTACTGGCGAGTGATAGGTGGATACAGGCGAGTGGGGTTGGACAAAGGCCAGAGGTGAAAAGCCGATACGGGTGAAAATGGAGATAAGGATGGAAGAGATGCTAATTGTGAAGCCCGAGGAAGGAATACGAGTGGAAGGAAAAGGGTGGGGGGGACGGGGGAGGGGGGTTGAGGGGGAAGGGGATTAATAGGTGCGTGCGAATGCAGGGAGGATAAAAAGAGGTTCATTGTTCACTCATTCACAGGAGGAACTGACAATGTCTGCTGTTTTTGCCCATCCTTAACTACCCCTGAACAAAGTCACAGAGTTGGTCTTTCCAAATAACAAGGGAAGAATAGGTCATGTAGATGAGGTCAGGAGTCACAATGGCACCAGACTGGGTCAGGACAGCAAATTCTACCCGCCCCACTCCCCAAAGGATAGGATATCACATCAATCCAGCAGTGCCCTGGTTCAGTCTAACTTCGCTTAGTTTAGAGATAGAGCAAGAAAACAGGCCCTTCGGCCCATCATCCATCGCCCGTTCACACTTGTTCGATGCTAATCTACTTTTGCATCCACATCCTGCACACTTGGGCAATTGTCTTCCCCCACAGAGGCCAATTAATCTAAAAGCGGGCACGTCTTTGGGATGTGGGAGGAGACCGGTGCACCCATAGGAAATATTTTTTTAATTTCTTCGAGATGCATTGTAGAAACAGGCCCCTCGGCCCACCACGTCTACGCCGACCAGCGATCACCCCGTGCACTAGTTCTATCCTACGTATTAGGGACGATTTACAGAAGCCAATTAACCTACAAACACGCACGTCTTTGGAATGTGGGAGAAAGCCACGCTCCGTACAGGAACGATCCCAGGAATGAGTAGGTTATCCTATGACGAGCGTTTGTCAGCACTGAGCCTGTACGTGCTGGAGTTTAGAAGAATGAGGGGGGGCCTCATTGAACCATACTAGAATAGTGAAAGGCTTGGACAGAGTGGACGTGGAGAGGATGTTTTTATTA
Source organism: Okamejei kenojei (assembly GCA_035221665.1). Lineage (NCBI taxonomy): Eukaryota > Metazoa > Chordata > Chondrichthyes > Rajiformes > Rajidae > Okamejei > Okamejei kenojei. The sequence goes on from CM069138.1 coordinate 17,064,514, forward strand.
ATGGGAGAGTCTAGAACTAGAGGCCATAGCCTCAGAATTAAAGGACGTTCGTTTAGGAAGGAGATGAGGAGAAATCTCTTTTGTCAGAGGGTGGTGAATCTGTGAAATTCTGTGCCACACAAGGCAGTGGAGGCCAAGTCAGCGGATATTTTTAAGGCAGAGACAGATAGGTTCTTGATTAGTACGGGTGTCAGAGCTTATGGCGAGAAGGCAGGAGAATGGGGTTAGGGGGGAGAGATAGATCAGCCATGAGTGAAGGTGGAGCAGACCCGCTGGGCCGATTGGCCTGATTCTACTCCTATTCCTTACGACCTACAGACAAGCAACTGTAGTCAGGATCGAAGCCAGGCTCTACCGCTGTGCCTCCGTGCACCCTGTCAGCGACACCACATTTGCATTCAGAATTTGTACTGAATTTGAATTCTAGTGGGATTTCTCCAGATCACGAATCCAACTGACTCATCCTGTAACACAGCCACTGCTCCACGATACCTAGAATATTTTCACAGCTGTATATTTTACCTATAATATATTTACTAGCCTCGGTAGGCTTGGATGAACAGACACTGCTGGTTGCTGGATTTCACCTATTAAGCACCTCATTTAAATTCTGATCCATCTCTGTAAATATGAATAATTTAACACATTTATTTTTTCTCTCAGTACGCCTGCCTTCCTCCACCTCCAGTTGTTAGCGTATCCCATGCAAGGCAGCCTTTCAATCTCTGAACAGAAGGGCTGGTCAATAACGGATTTGTTTATGAAGTCTCTTCTCTTCCACTCAAACAGAATATATACAATTGTCTCGAGCTGCCTTCACCCACCTTTCTCCTTGTCCTTCATTCACTAGCATCCCTCCCACAGTGACACACTTAAGTTTAGTTTGGAGATACAGTAATGCCCCCGTCCCACTTAGGAAACCTGAACGGAAACCTCTGGAGACTTTGCGCCCCACCCAAGGTTTCCGTGCGGTTCCCGGAGGTTTTTGTCAGTCTCCCTAATGGTCGAAAGTGGTTTCCGTTTTAAAAATCAGTAATTTTTTAGTCGAAGCTGGATGCGATGCTAGTTGAAGGTGGTTGACGGAGGACAAAAACCTCCGGGAACCGCACGGAAACCTTGGGTGGGGCGCAAAGTCTGCAGAGGTTTCCGTTCAGGTTTCCTAAGTGGGACAGGGGCATAAGGAAACAGACCCTCCAGCCCACCGGATCTGCACCGACCATCAATCACCTGTTCACACTAGTGCTACGTTGTCCCACTTTTGCATCCTACACGCTACGGCCGATTTACAGACGCTGATGATCCGACACGCCTGCGTGCCTTTGGGGTGACGGAGAAACCGGAGAAAATCCACGTGGTCACAGTGAGAATGTGCAAACTCTGCGCAGGCAGCACCCGAGGTCAGGATCGAACCCGGGTCTCCGGCGCTGTAAAGCAGCAACTCTACCGCTGCGCCACCGTGCCGCACTCTTACTGTGTTCCAGCAAAGCCCTCTGTAAGTTCAAAGGACACACTTGCCCCCTTCTGATCAGCAACATTACCAATTTCAGATAACCAGCCTTTCCAGTTCGTGTCGGAACCGGCCAGCTCGGTGAAAGATCAACATCCCATCACATTATCTCTTCTTAACCTCTCTCCACCTGACTATTTCAAAGGTGGACAAAAAAGCTGGAGAAACTCAGCGGGTGAGGCAGCATCTATGGAGCGAAGGAATAGGCGACGTTTTGGGTCGAGATCCTTCAAGAAAGGGGCAGATCAGCTGTGATTAATGATATACGCCACCATCCTCGCTCAAACGGCACCCGAACCGCCTGTGTCATTCAGTCTCTCTTTGTCTCCATCGGTTTCCAGACACTCCCTGTGTTCTCTCCACCCTTCTCTGCTCCCAAAACACTTGATTTCAAACTTTTCTCAATACAGATGAACGGGTATCGGCCCAAAACATTAACTCGGTTTTACCTTCCATTGATGCCGCCTGTCTTGCTGAGTATTTCCAGTGTCATAAGAAACTGCAGATGCAGGTTTGCACCGAAGATAGACATAAAATGCTGGAGTAACTCAGCGGGTCAGGCAGAATCTCTGGAGAAAAGGAATAGGTGACATTTCGGGTCGAGGTCTGATGAGGGGTCGCGGCCCAAAACGTCATTTACTCCTTTTCTCCAGAGACGCTGCCTGACCCGATGTTATTTTCCAGCATTTTTTGTCTATTTTTTGAGTATTTCCAGTATTCTACATATTTCTCCTCAACTTGCTTGATTTGTTGCCACCATCAATCCTGCTAAAATGAAACGTCTCCAAGTTGTGTGCGACCTGGCAGATCACTGGTCGTAATAAAATCCCTACGATTAATTGAAAAAGGTTCTGCAAATCCAGCTGTCCTCCACAGAATGTATAAAAGGATCGATGCGGAAAATGGCCATCCAACTTTGCACAGTGGTGCAGTGGGTAGAGCCGCTGCTCATAGCGCCAGAGACCCAGATTCGATCCGGAACTCGTTTGCAGCCTGTACGGAGATTATACGTTCTCCCCGTGAGTTTTCTCCGGGTGCTCCAGTTTTGTCCCACATTCAAAGATGTGCGGGTTTGTAGGTTAACTGGCCTCTGTAAATTGTCCCCCAGTGTGCAAGGAGCGAATACGAGAGTGGGATGACACAGAACTAGTGTGAGCGGGTGATCGATGGTCAGCGTGAAATCGATGGACCGAAGGGCTTGTTTCCTTGTTGTATCTTACAATCACTCAATCCAATAAGATCATAACTAATCTGTTATCTCAATGCCACTTTCCTGCACGATGCCAAGAGCGCTTGATTGCTTTAGTATTGATCTTAGCTTTAAATGCACTTGGCAAATAAGCCTCCCTTACACGGAGAAATCCAAAGAATTGTTGCTGTCTGGTTAAAGTAATTTTAAAGTAAATCTCTATCCTGAAATGTTTTAAAGTAAATTTTAAAGTAAATCTCTGTCTTGTCATTTTGGACATTGGACACTATTTATTGGAACATGTGGGCTTCTTCTGCCTTTTAGTTCTAATTTTTTTATTACACCCAAGACCTGGGCTGATGTGCATCTTCTTTTGGGCGGGTAAATGGAGCGGGGATTTTTACGGAATAACTCACTGTCACAAGATTCCTAACTTCTTTTATTCTCTAAGTACAATGTGTTTTATTACCCTAATGTAGAGAATAAAGCAGCTGGGCTTGTACACTCTGGAGTTTAGAAGGATGAGAGGATATCTCATTGAAACATATAAGATTGTTAAGGGTTTGGACACGCTAGAGGCAGGAAACATGTTCCCGATGTTGGGGGAGTCCAGAACCAGGGGCCACAGTTTAAGAATAAGGAGTAAGCCATTTGGAACGGAGACGAGGAAGCACTTTTTCTCACAGAGAGTGGTGAGTCTGTGGAATTCTCTGCCTCAGAGGGCGGTGGAGGCGGGTGCTCTGGATGCTTTCAAGAGAGAGCTAGATAGGGCTCTTAAAAATAGCGGAGTCGGGGGATATGGGGAGAAGGCAGGAACGGGGTACTGATAGGGGATGATCAGCCATGATCACATTGAATGGCTCGAAGGGCTGAATGGCCTACTCCTGCACCTATTGTCTATTGTATTAACAATTCCTTCCCATTCGCACCAAGGTATCTTCAGTCACCCATTCCTAATTACTCAGTCTCTCTCCTCATATAGCTGTCCCAATAGTGGCCAATGGCCTAATCCCTATGGAATCTTCCTTACGCTCATGCTTCCTTCATTCCCATCTCTATCAAAGCCATAATGGCGGCACAGTGGTGCAGCGGTAAGTTACTGCCTTACAGCGCCAGAGACCCGGGTTCAATCCCGGCGACGGTCGTTTCAGTACTGGGTTTGCACACTCTACCCGTGACCACGTGAGTTTTCTCCAGGTGCTCCAGTCTCCACCCACTTTCCAAAGACGTGTAGGTTTGTAGGGTAATTGGCTTCTGAAAATTGTCCCTTGTGTGTAGGATAGAACCAGTGTATGGGTGATTACTGGTCGACGCGGATTTGGTGGGCCTACGGGCCTATTTCCATGCTGTAATCTCTAAACTAAACTAAACCATGTGAAATAGGATCAGTGGCTGGTCTCTTTAATTTGAATGGCGTCAACTGACCAGAATTCCATTTGGAATATTTTGGAGGACCAAGAACGGTGAACCAGAAGGATCAAAACATATTTAACACTTTCAGATCCATCTATAAATGCACATTAAATTAATCAGTTTATCCGAAGCAAGAGCTGTTCTAACTATTTTCGAGGGTGGAATCTTGTTGATAATCCTCCTGTACAATGACCATTAGTTTCAATTCCAGTGGTTTTGGGCCTTTCAATAATTTCTCCAGCCAACAGATCTGCTGGGTTAGATTACATCTAGGTTCAGTTGTCTCCGAGCGTGGAAACAGGCCCTTCGGCCCAACTTGCCTACACCGGCTTACGAACCCCAGCTACATTAGTCCCACTTGGCCACGTTTGGCCCATATCCCTCCTAAACTGTCCTATCCATGTATCTGTCTAACCGTTTCCTAAACGTTGGGATAGTCTCTGCCTCAACTACCTCCTCTGACAGCTTGTTCCATACACCCGCCACCCAAGGGAGTGGTCAAAGATTTGAGCCCTGGCTCTATAGAGGCTCCGATGAAGAGGTTGCCTTTCAAACTGAAGCCCTGTCTGCCCTTGCTTGACGCGGCATTATCTCCCAACCTACCTCGTAGCACCCCTTGCACTTTTCTTTACCTGCACTTCCTCTATTACCGCATCACTTTTAACACTGCAGCCCTAGGTTCTGTAATCTGGCATTTTTCTCTTTGTCATACCTTATGATTTGATTTGACTGGATCGCATACAGACAAAGTTGTTCACGATATCCCCGTACACATGACAATAACACATCAACACCAGCAACAAATAGAACATTATGCTTCCATTCTCTCAATTTGCACCAATAAAAAAATATCTGATATTCATGGGGGTTACAAAGAGGTAGAGTCACAGAGGTATCCAGCACAGAAACAGGCCCTTCGGCCCACTATGTTTATGCCGACCATCAGTTCCTCATCGACATTAACCCCACTGACCAGCATATGATCAGTGTCAGCACTTGGCCTTGGTTTTACAAGTTGCTCATCCAAATGCTTCTTATGTGATCCCGTGGTCACAGTGAAAACGTACAAACTCCGTAGAGACAAGCACCCGTAGTCAGGATCGAACCAGAGTCACTGCCGCTGTGAAAATATCTGTCTCCCTCAGTGCCTCAGGCAAAGAGTTCCAGATTGCAACCACCCTCTGGGTGAAAGAGTTCTTCCTCATCAGCCCACAGTTTATTTATAAGGGCAGCACGATGGCGCAGTGGTAGATTTGCTGCCTTGAGCGCTTGCAGCCCCAGAGATCCGGGTTTGATCCCGACCATGGATGCTGTCTGAACGGAGTTTGTATGTTCTCCCCGTGACCGTGTGGGTTTTCTCCGAGATCTTGCGTTTTAAAATAAACTGTTTATTTAATATTCAGATTCACCGGGCGTCACCCGCAGGACAGCATATGTCAGCGTGTGACAGGGCGCACGACATGATAAGACACCCAGATGTGGCCTGAAGATTTTGAACATTCCAAAATCCAGGGGTGGCAGGGAGACACCACGCCCCGACCTCTTTTCAGGCTGTCCCCGAAAAAATGTCACCCAAGTGGGACAGGCCCTTAAGACGTCTTAGCCAGATTAGAGGCCCGTGACCTGTGGTGTGCCACAGAGCTTGGTGCTGGGCCCATTGGTGTTCATCATTTAGAGTTTTGGTTTTAGAGATACCTTCGGCTCAACGGGTTTGTGCCGACCATTAATCCCCATCCACTAACACTATCCTACACACACTAGGGTCAATTTACATTTACACCAAGCCAATTACCCCACAAACCAGTACGTCTTTGGAATGTTGGAGGAAACCGGGGCACCCGGAGAAAACCCACGCGGTCACAAGGAAAATGTACAAACTCCATGGAGACAAGCGCCCATAGTCAGGATCGAACCCGAGTCACTAGCGATGTAAAGCAGCAGCTCTACAGAAGCAGCTCTACCAAGGCATGGTTCGTACGTTTGCAGATAGAACTAAAATAGTCATAAAGTAAATTGCGAAGCAGGTTACCAACAATTACAGCAGGATCTCGATCAACTGGGTAAGTGAGCTGAGGGGTTGGAAAGTGCATTCAATTCTGACACGTGCGAAGAGTTGCATTTTGGGGGGGTCAAACCAAAATAAAGGTTAAGGGTGGCACACGGGTAGAGTTGCTGCCTTACAGCACCAGAGACCCGGGTTTGATCCCGACTACGGGTGCTGCCTGTACGGAGTTTGCACGTTCCCCCCCGTTCCCCCGACATGCTGACCACAACCCACCCAAAAGCTGCATTGTCTCAGAACGAAAGATAAATGTGAGTTATCCACTTTGGTGGCAAAACAGCAGACATGGTGGCCATGCAGGTTGAAAAAAGCTTCAGGGTCAGTTGGGTGAGACTCTCTGGAATTTAGGAGATTAAGAGGGGATCTTATAGAAACTTACAAAATTGCTTCCCGATGTTTTCACAGCCCGAGATGAGAAAGACTTTCTTCACACAGAGAGTGGTGAGTCTCTGGAACTCTCTGCCACAGAGGGTAGTGTTCATTGGCTATATTTAAGAGTTGATCAGAGGGTATGGAGAGAAGGCAGGTGATACTGAGTTGGATGATCAGCCATGATCATATTGAATGGCGGTGGTCGGGCGGCGTTCACAACAGGAAGCGGTCCTTTTCACAATGGGATCTGGATGAAATTGAAGGCCTCCAAGATGACACTAAGCTGGG